>JBAMBM010000133.1:1892500-3092500 GCA_037043425.1 Hirtodrosophila duncani
AACTGAGTTCTACATCGATTTCGAATTGCAAAACCGAATTTCAAGTAAAGCAGCGCTGTCCCTGCTAACGCCTAACATTGACGTCGGTTGGATTCTTTGTTCACTGTTAAGTTGATCTTATGACTAGGACTTACAGTTTTAGAACGACATCTAATTACAGAGCCAGAGTTTGGGTATCATATGTTTGCCAGCAAGAAACCCGTACAAGAAACAGAGTATCCCTATGGCCTGGCACTCTTGTCGCGCAGCCTTTTTGCTTGTTTTGCAATTACATATTTGCCTGCCATGGCCATAACTCAGGCTATGTACTTGTCAACGGTTGGGCATGAAGCGAGTACCTAGCTGCCATTATACATGCCGCCTGCCCCCGCACCATACTGCTCCGTTCATGGTGGACTTTTAGCTTGGTTTGGCACGTTTTCTATAGCTGAACTTTGACACACATTTTTCTGCAGAGCACCGCCCGCTCCGCAATGTATTTGATAATCGTTTGGCAGGTTTTGAGCCTTTGGGGCGTGTGCCGTGAAAGTTTTTCCCTGTATTTTTACTCTAGCTGGAAAGCAGCAATTGCTTGGTACTAGATTAGGTCTAGGTACATATTACCTGTTTCCTCTTCTACATATGACCCTTGTCTTGCTCACACGATCAGGCTGCACAGATAAGGATAAGGCTTATAAATCATTTCGATAATATTTTCCACACAGCTCTCGAGAGGTCATAAATCAACTACACAAAACTGTCACTTGGCGCCAGCCACCACCATAAAGACAGCAGCAGGAAAACCCTCAACGTTTCCTTTTTTTCTGCTCTTTTGATTTGTCCAGGAGTGTTTTTTTTACATATGCATGACGTTGTAACCGTTTCTTATATGAATGATTAATGCAAAGACTACGCGCATTAATGATAAAACGCTTTAAAAGTCATTTGCATAATTTTATAAACTGATTTGTTTCCCGGCGTCGGGATGAATCTGATAACTGAAGTGTTGTACAATCAGCCACTAATGATACTACAACTTTATAGAAGATACATACAGTTGTGCTTTTGCTAGCCCCCTCTGGCTACCCCCCGCATCAATAACTCACCTTTGACATGGGCTCAGAACCTAATATTTCATATGCTAAAAGGTAAAAAGTAAACAAAATGCATAATTCACAATCTGTTCGACATATTGCGCTGCAGGTAGCCCCCAAGCCCCCCCTGGAACCCCAGTCTTATGGCAGCTAGCATGAGAGTGGTTCTCAGTTACAGCAAAGCATATACATATATGTATGTATTTATCTTATAAGGCAGGAATAAAGGATGCAAACATTTAGTGACAAAAGCAGATGTTCACAAACCCAAATATCTGTTACAGTTTTTTAGTAAAGAGGGTAAGATTTACTATTGAATGCAAATAAATGAGTTTGTTATTAGAAATTACATGACAAGAAAGTTTAGTTCTCGTTTATTTACTTAGAAGCAAAGCCGTAGCAGAAGGATTAGGATGCTCCTCAAGCTTGTGAAAAGCTGTTCGTAGCTGTTGCGTTTGCTTCATCTCCCACTTGTCTGATTTCCAGGTCCTTATGAAAAGTGCTGTTGCTCACATAACACGAATCTGTAGTCTTCTTTTGGCCCATGTAGCCACCGCATTTGTCTTTTCTTCCAGCTTGTGAACGGAATCGTCAGGGGTTTTGTACTGTCACATATTTGCCGTACCATCTGCGTACATAACCATCATCTCATCTCGATTCCACATCTCTTTTGAGATTAGGATTTCGAAGTCTCAGCAATCATAAATGTTTACACTAGTAGAAAGCCAGAAAGCCATACCAAAATCTACCTTTATTTGGAAGCTGATTAAGCACTTTTGTATCTGCTTTCGACACTATCCCCGACTGCCGTCGACAGTTCCACTCGTACCTAAGCTTTGGCTGCGTGGCCTGCACTGCAGGTGATTTTTGCTAACAAGTCGAAGAACCGCTTTATTTTGTTGAATGATGTGAAGTGTAGGGGTCATCTGCGTACAAAGGCGAAATAAATATCCCAAAGGGGGAGCAATAAATTTAGATATACTCAGGCGAACGCATTGAACGTAAATCGTAGCGAGCTTTTATTATGTGTATTTAACCAAGCCAACGTCTGGAAGACATGCTTAATAGATTGTGAAAATCTGAGTTTAAAGAAACTTAAATTTTGTTGAAAGTACATTCAAAATGTGTATTCTTTGATAGAATAAAATCTAAGAATCTAATGTATATATATATATCTTAATTCCACATTCAATTAAGATATCTCTTTCTCATATCCCACATCTGACCTTCCAAATGACAAACGAAATTGTGACATTAGTTTATTTAGCACATCTGCTGAATTGAACTGTTCTTGCTCTTGCTCCAATTGTGTCACATGGTACTCCAGTTGGACCCAGCATATGCAGGCATATGGGGGGGTATGATGCCTTTGCCTTCCCAATGTCATAAGCCGCAGACCGCAGAACAAATCAAAAGTAGTGACAAATGAACTGTCACAATAATGCAAGCGTTGACGACGCGACACATGTCTTCCGAATTGGGTGCAGCTCTGTCTCTCTCTCTGGCTTGGATTTGGATCTGGAAGCTGGAGTTGAGTCTGTAACTGAATGTGGAAGCCAACTCGCGGACAACAGACAACAACTATCAAGTGTTGACAGCTGACTTAGCCGCAGGCTGCAAGAAAGTGAAGTGAACTGAAGTGACGATGAAAAGGAGAGACAATTAATTCAAACTGCAGTTAAGCTTGTTGAAGAGTTTAAGAGCAAATTATATAGCACTTAATTACACACTTCCTGGGAGCTGCAGTCGCATAGATGGGAGCTGAGATGATAGATTTCTTGAACTCTTCCAGCAACAATGGTCAGATGCGTAGATTCAAATCGCTCAATCGATTGTGTTCTCTTCAAAACTCAGGTACTAAGCTCGTTAAACCTTAAATAAATATGTCTAGCTATAGAGGTGGTCGTTGCTCGACTATATAGTACCTTGTAAAAGTAAAGCCAGCTAGTTGTAAAGGTATAGAATCAGTAAGAAGGGAGAATACCTTGCTCATTCATAAAACTCACCAAAACGACTGAAAGTCCTACCTAAGTGTGGCTCTACAGCTAGATACTCCTTGACTAAACTTATCAAGCAATCTCCTGGTCTATATATACCTCGTTTAACTTATGTTTACAGAGCACCTACCTGTATATACAAAAATCTACTCCAAAACAAGGCACGAGAACCAACAACAACATCAAAAACCAAAAAGCAGACGAAAAGGGTAGCTAACGATGCTCCAAACCAGACCGCTTGATGCTTATCGCTCTGAGGCAGTGCAAGATGGAGAAAAATACGCTTCAGTTTCGGGCAAAAGAAAGGGTTCATTGTGAGCAGAGACGTTTAAGGCCTGGCCTTAAACAGGCTGTGCACGTAGTCGAGACAAATCTTAGTGTGTCCCCTCTCGTTGCACCTCGTTGCCCCGCTGGCTTGCTGTTATTTATCGTGTTTGTAGTGCGTGCGTGTGTGTGTGCTCAAGATTGCCTTGTTGTGATAATGTTTCAACATTGGGACAACGCGGAGAGCAATCAATTAAAAAGGCAGTCAGCCCAGCACCTTTTTTTATGGACACTGGCAAAAACTTCCTTGGAATCTGGAGTCGCACTCGCAGCCGGCGTCGAAGTCAGTGTGTAATGAAGCAATTTTTGTATTTTGTTCAACAAAAAGCAACAGATTTCATGGCAGCGATTACAGCTCTGGACTGGACCTGGTACCTGGACTAGTGCGAATGGTTTTCGGTCATAAATTGTTTGTGTTTTTCTCTCGCCTGCTTTATGTGTGTGTGTGTTTTCTGTTATTATCGCCCTCATGTCGAGCAAGAGCAGCTGATAAGCAGCGTTTAAGTGGGGAAACACTGATTTATGGCAGGTGCAACAATTGCACAATTATCGATACGTTTTTCGATAAACAAACAGCCATAAAGTATTCAACACAACTATGTTTTCTAACGTGCCAATGGTACAGTTCTGACACAAGAAGCTTTGGTGAAGCCTGCTACTCTTCATGCTTCCCACCTACCTTTAAATTGCACTTCTCTACTTGGTTGTTGCTTTGAGCTGTAGACGAGTGCTTTTAGCCTGGTGGCTAGGTGACATTCCCTTAAAAATATATGTTGAGCTCCATCTCCTATCCAAACTAAAGCCACAACTCCTCAAATCCAATGACAACCACAAGGATTATCTATCTTTCTGTTTTATAGCACAACAAGCTATTCACATAATCCGAAATTCCGAAAACTTTTCTCAGTTGTTCTAAGAACTTAATCGATTTACTTCCCATTAAAATCAAAGAGGGAACATGTTCATTTTATGTTTTCCCCCCACATGGAAAACTCGTAAACAAAACATGTGATTTGGATTTGGATGCTGATTTGCTATGCCTTTTGTGCGGCATGAAAAAAATTATGTAAATTGTGTAAAAACTGTAAATATGTCGCATAAATTTAATTAATTACAATTTCTTTATCCAATCGACCCACATTCGGGTCGGCCCGGGGTGGGGCTCCCCACAAATGAACCGCTTGCTGCATGGTAAGCGTTTTATGGCCGCACAGCAGCCGCCTACAGATCGTTGAGAGATTAGGAAGATATGGCAATGGAGATGGCAAGATGGCATTCAAAGACATGGATGAAAACCCAAATCACTTGATCTCAGTTCGAGTTCCAGTTCCAGTTTCAGTTGTAGTTCGAGTTCGGGACGTTGTCATGCAATAAAAATGCTATTCGATTAGCGTTTTACAATGCAGCGGAGTACCGGGGGGGAATCGCGGGCAGTTCAGGCCATTTCTTATTCAAATTTGATTTAGATTTTGATTTGGTTTGGGCCTTTGGTCGCCTTTGGCAGCTCATTAAGAAAGTTGTTCCGCATTCATTTTTTATCGCCGGGTTGTTTATCGACTCCGACTCCGACTGCGGTTCCCTTGGCTATACGGCGCTGATTAACTGAGCGTCCGTCTCTGCATCTGATGAGCTTTTATTTTTCTCATCTTGTCGCCGTTGTGTGTTTTCCTTTGCTCTGCGCCCGCTTATTGTGAGGCGTTTATTTTACCTAAATGTTTTGATAAGTTTTCGTTAAGACCGCCTGTTGTCGTTGGCTTTCGGTTGTTGTTTTCTTTTGCTATTCGGAAATTTATGTGACATCGTTTGTCATTTGGTTTATGGCTTGTTTAAACGATATGAGGTGAGCTGAACCTGAGCTGCAGTGAGGTGATGGTGGAGATACGGAATGGGGTAAGGCTATTGATAGCTACGGCTATGATTGCAGATAAGCTATCTTGCAGTTATGATGGAATTAAGCTATAGAGAGTTAATAAGATTTGGATGAAAACAAATGAGCAAAAGTTCATCTAGCTGTAGATAGGATAGGATCACTAGAGCTATAGAATCTTTGGTCGACTATGGCTGAAATATATCGTATTCTAGATTGGGCTTTGCGGGTAACAAGCCTGCGGCTTGGTATCGTTTTCTTAGTATTAGTTTTCAAACGTTCCATAAAGCACGCAAGTCTGTATAAGACATCCTACTTTTCATCTGATTATCGGGTTTAACTGAAGAAGACAGTCATCACATTATCAAAAGCTCTAACTCATACAAATCCCACTCGTCACTTGATATTGTTGCAGTGTGAACTGATTGTTCAATCAGACAATTCATTCTCTGCCTGTTTTATAATCGCCATCTATAATGAAGTGTCATTTCCGTGTAACAAATTTGGCCTTTCAACAATTCCATTGTGCTCAAATCAATGAGGAGAAGAAAACAACAACTAAATTACAGCGACAGTTGTCACACTTCTCTGCCCACCGCATTCACTCACCCACACATTGCCCTCTCATAGTTGCAACATCATTATCATTATCATCATCATCATCATCATCAGCGGCAACAGCGGCACCGGCACCGGCGAGCAAATCTTTGGCACGTTTCAATTCATTAGCTTTGTGACATTTGTCGTTTGATTTCACTCGGGCAATAACTTTGTCCACCCTTTCCTCGAATTGGAATTCGAGTCCCAATCCCAATCGCAATCTCCTCATCCGCAGCGAACTCATTCATGCATTCATTCACCATTCACACGCATTGGCTCCCCCACCCCCCATCCCCCATCCCAGCTCCCCTTTTTTGGACTGCAATGAAAACGCATTGTGGTCGAAATTGTTAACAAAATGTCAAACGGAAATGTCGACGACGATGTGTGGATGAGATGGAGATGGGTTGGTGGCCATGAGGATGAGGATGACAACGGCAGCAGCAATTGCAGCGCCAGCGGCAATGGCAGCGGAGCCATTGGCGGTGCTCAATAAAACTTCAATAGCCGAACCGGGTGGAGGAACCCCGAAACGATCATGGTGAGTGATTTTTACGCAGCCATAGGTCGATGGTAGAGGAACGAGGGGGTGCAGAGCAGTAGCCAACTGATTGTGCGGTTGTTGTTACAATTGTTGGCATTGTTGTTTGTGTTGTTGTACACACATATATTGTACATGGGGCTAGGCTTGAGGGAATTGCAGTGAAAAACACTGTGATTTTGCAATCAAAGTGATTAGCGTTGTGTTTATTGGGTTATTGGGGAACGGGAACGAGAACTTAAAGGTTGTGTTTGTCCCTTGATAAATATTTTCAGTGAAAATGTTGTTGGAGCCGATCAATTTATGTATTCAGAAGGATATTTTGTTTTAAATTCGCAGTCATAAGAGCATTAATGTTAAACTGAATTTAACAGCGTATACTCTAACAGCTGCAGTTAACATGTTATTCTCATAGTTCTGTTGCGCTCATGATATGCATAAGCGACTGTTATACACATATGTTATACGCATTGATCTGTAAAGTTTCAGGGCTTTTGTTAAATGCAGTTAGATTCTGCTCATCAGCATAACTCTAATGCTGATAAGACTGGCTCTCACACTCTCTGTAATTAAGCTATGTAAGCTCAGCTTTGAGCAAAAGCAAGTCAATGAAATTACTCTGGTTTGTTGTAAAAACAAAGTTATCTAGACTTTGAAAATCTCTCAAAAATATATATTATTCAGCTGCAGGTCACACCTATTGTTAAAAGAAATATATCTCACTATGAAAAACTCATAGCGATCCGAACAACTGAATATCCCCATGGATTTCACATTGCACTGTATTTCAATTTCAGAGTTGCTCATTTTGGGCTTTGCTGTTGTTGCTGTTGTCATTTGTATTGCTGTTGTTGTTGTCACTGCTGCTACTCTTAATTTCGGGTTTCGGTGCCAGGCACGTAGTCGAGTCGCAGCTATAGCTACTGCTGCTGCATGCAGCTCCCAATGTAATTATGGCGAGCACATGTGTGTGTTTGCCTGATTAGGCGATATGAGGGCGTGGTCGCGCAGAGGTTGCACTCCAACTGACTGCAATTTGTATGCAAGGCCATGCACTTGCCCGGTCTGGCTCACAATGGTTTAAACGCGAACGAACCAAAATGGAAGATGGGATGGATATATGGGATATAATATGGGAGGTGAGGTCTGGAGTTCAGGTTGTGTGTTCGTTGTGCGTGACCGGCAGTTGTTGCGATGTTTGACTTACAATTAAAAGCGAATATATACAAGCTCATTATCAAATTTGTCGCGAATTTGTAAGCGAATGTATGGCGGAGAAGAATGGGGAGGGATTGGGCATGCTGGGTGAAGGCAACAGTGTGAAAATTGTATTGGGTTGTGTGGTCAGTTGCAGGAAATTGCTTAAATTAGCCGAATATGTGGAGGACTGAAGTAAAACCCAAGAATATTTACAAGGGCTTCTCATGCTGAGCAGCTTTAGAGATGCAAAATTGGTTTCCTCTGGACTTAGAGGACTTCTGCACATCTAGTGTACCCGCTCTCAGCACAATCTCATTGTTTTATGAACTTCCACATCCTGAGTTTCTCATTCTGCTTTGTCATCTGTATATCTTAGCTAAGATACTGCGAATATTTAGCTCTCAATTTCCTAGAAAGCTACCTGATGCAGTTGCTCTTAAACCAAATTCAACCCTTCCCTTCCCTTCCCTGAGGGATCAACTTTCCATGTCAACCTCCAGCTGTCGCTGATCCCGTCAAATGCAAACCAATTTGCGGGAAATGTCTCGACTGCCATGGCACATGCCGGGGACGAGGTTCTGGCTCGAAACACGACCAGCCAGAGTGCGACAGTGGGACAGTGGGACAGAGGTGCGGGGGATACTGCCTATTGGAATGATGTATTGCTTCCGAATATGATGACGAGGCGTGTTAAGTGCTGCAAAAAATAACAAGAGAGAACAAGGCAGACAATCAGCGCAGGAGTTGACGCGACTCCAAACTTACCCTGGAAGCTCTGGGCATCATTAAAGAAGTAAGAACAAGGGACACCGATTTGAGCAGGCTTTATCGACTCTGGTAGCCCTTCTCAAAGGCAGGGCATCATGCAAATTGAAAATCAGGGACTACGAACTGCCAAGTGTCGGCCACCAGTCGCCAGAGTCAGGCAAGTTGGAGTCGTCACCGTCACCGGGTCGTGTTATGGGCCATGCTTGAAAAATTTATAGCCGCAGTTGTTAAATACGAAATGCTTCGTAATTAGTTGCAACTTGAGTTATTTGTGCAACATTGCAGCCAAGCAGAAGCAGAGCCATCCACAGAGTTTACGTGTAGATAGAGGCGGGGACTCATTAGAGTCCTCCGTAGTTCTACCGCCATTCGCACATTAGACACGTACCAATCGTAGACTCCACTCGCCAGCTCATGTCCATGGCCTTCGGGATCGCTTTCAATATTTTGCTTGCATTTTCAAATCCATAAATTTGTGTGAGCCATAAATTTTTGGTCTGGAAGTTGGTCATCATCATTATCATCATCATCATCATCATCATCATTATCATCATCATCATCATCAGCATGGCAATGAGTAGGAGGCTTCTACGATTTATCAGGAAATTGTTTATTATATTGTCGAAAGAACTTTTTTATGTCTACTCTGCCCCCGCCACTTCACCACTCAGCGAGGACATTTGCGTTTGCTTTATGGCCCTTGGCCAGCGACAAGTTCTCCCCGCTGGTGCGATGCTTCTCCACAAGTTGCCTCCATTTGGGTGGCAAAAGTTTATGACTCTGTGTGTGCCAAGGCGTGGGAACAGCCTCGAGCGGGTGGTGGTGGTGCTGCATGGGACATGGCGATGGCGATGGCCATGGCTCATGTCTGCCATAAAGTTAGCTCAGGCTTTGACTATTGTGATACTGATTTATGCTAAGGATTGCTATATGTTAGCCATGGAGACGTGCCAAAGGCGATAGAGTTGGTTTTAGTCGATTTAGGGAAGGGAATTGCAATGTTTAGAAGATATTTTTGAACTTGGAATGAGAAATTAATATGAAATTCTCATTTCAATGAAATACTTTGAAGTTTCAGCTATCATTCTTGATTATTAACTTGTCTATGAAGCTAATATTTGAGCCATGTTTACTCAATTCCACAACCAAACATTCAATATTGTCAAACCAGACCACAAATTAAGCATATGTGCTCATCGACTCCAACTTCAACTACGAATCCCGAACCAATTTCCCCACTCCCACGCCTTTTAAGTGTGGTTGTGTATCTGTGTGTGGGCCACCCAGGCACCTCCGCAACACGTCAAAATCAAATCCACATCGCAACACGAAGCACTGCTTGTACTTCATATCCCTCCATCCGTCCAACTTCCGTCCGCATTTCGTATCTCATTTCGACTTTACATTTCTCGTACACATGTCGCCCGGAGTCTGGCGTCTGTTCCAATTATTCCCTTGCTCGCATATCAAATTAAGTGCCCGCTGCTATTGCTATGACAGATTTAATGTCTTTAGCACCATAAAAACTCGAAAACTCAACTCGACATCAACGGGGTGGAGGAGGAGCTACCACCTACCCTCCTTCAGAATACCAAAACAACAAGATCTCGTATGAGTTTACAAAAATAATTCCACTGAAAACTATGCCCAGACAATAATGGAAACCCGAGGCGCGTACAATGCACACATACAGTTTACGGCGGAGTTGTGGCAGGGCCGGAGGGTTGGAAAAGTTTTTACGTATGTGTAAAAAAATATGAAATACCAAATTCCTTCCTTTAAAGAAAAATGCTGAACTTTTGCTGTCGAGGCGAGGCCTGGGAAATAATTTCTCATAAATAGGCTAAACTGCGTCAGGCAAGGATTTGGTGGGGAGCAGCACCCGCTCTCCTGGGTATAGCTTCGAGTAGTATCTACCCACAACAGCAGCTGCTGGTAATTAATGACTGGCCGCGTTCAATGCACTGGATAATCACGCGGCTGGGACCGCCGTCAGAGTCAGAGTCAGCCCCAGAATCACAACCAGAGCCAGAGCCGGAGCCAGGCCAGGCAGCAACTCTTTTTTTCCTCAAAAATCTCTGCAAATAAATCTTGCGCCACTAAAAACTGAACGCCACTAAACGTTGGGGGTAGGACACGAACGATACGATACGACTTTACAAGACGAGAGAGAAACCCTAGATGGAGTTGGAGTTGGCAGCGTAATATTTGGGGCTCGGTATAAATGATAGCTTTGGGTGAAAGTGCTGCGATTTGTTGGACTTCAAAATGGGGCAAAGGACGTAGATGAATGAAGTTTGTGGAAGATTTTGCCCAAAGTTTAATTAGCTGAAGTTAAATTGAAAGAGCAGGATTGAGGCTTCAGGCGGGAGTGTGTTTAGGCAGAGATTTGTGTCAAGGTTTATTTGTCTTAAAAATATACGGAAGATAATTCAAAGCTCAGAAAATGTTTCTTTAACAGAAATAGGCATCTTTCTTGCTCAGTTTAGTCAATGCAGTTGCAAGGAGAGAGAGAGAGAGAGAGAGAGAGAGAGAGAGAGAGAGAGAGAGAGGCTGAAGTAAACAAGTAAATTTAAAGATGTGATTCGTTGCCACTTGAATCTTGATGGTGTTGAATGTAGAGTCAAGGATCAATCCAAATGTGTGAGAAGGAGAAATTTTTATATGAAATCACAATTGCTCCCCCGCATAACAGCCGCTTGTCTGTGCCGCACTTCTACCTCCTCTCTCACTCACACATGCTCACACATGTGTACAAATTTATTATCTTGCTGCTGCAATCAACGCTCATATATAAAATATATAATAAATACTTTTATGGCCGACAACTTTCCCCCCGAACTACCCAAACTTACTTGAGATTGAAATGGCGCTGCATTTATGTGCGGCATAAGCTCAACATTAGGGCCCCATAAAAATGTCATGATTATTTTAAAAAACCATTTCCTACACATTTCTTCTTCGTTTTACGCACAATTACGAAACATTTCGTTAAATAATAAAAAGAAGAAATCAGGCGAGAAACGAGGAAAAGCATATTTTATCAACACTTTGATTCCGATGAAGATCAATATTATTTTTAAAACGTGGCCCTGCTGCTCTGCTCTGCTCTGGCATATTTCAAGCAACAAGACGGAAATTAATTTCAATTTACGAGTCTGCCCCGCACAGTTTTTCCACCACTTTTCCGGTGGTTCTTCCCAGTATCTCCGGTTTCGCTTCACGCCTTTTAATTGTATCATAAAAGCATCAACGCTCCGACTTGGCCCTCAGCACAAACTAAACCTTATTTGTTTGTTTTAAATTATATTTGTTGAAGTTTTTATTTAGTTTTTCTTATTCTTCCATTTCATAAACAGCACAAATTTTGTTGCTAAGTTCTAGGCCCCGCCCCCCCAACTACTTGGAACGTAGGCTCCTTCGCCTAGGTAATTACCGGTCATTAATAATATGCAGATGTGGCGGCGCTCTCTCTCTCTCTCGCCCCTGTCCCACGCCTTTGCAGTCAAATATTTATTTCAGTTTTGCCTTTTTCGTACATTTTTGCGGCATAATGTTGTGTTTATATTTTTATGGGCCAAGCGGCAGTTAGAGCATTATGTATTTTCCAGCGGCAATCTCATTTCCATTTGCCCCGAACCCAAGGGAATTTTTAGCTTCAACAATATTTTTGTGCGGCCAAAAGGTGGGAAGAATTCTTTACTTTAACGTTTTCGTACATTATTTGAGTGGCCTCTCGGGTATGTGGGTTGAGGGAAGATGTGGGGGTGGGGCACTGAAGTAAAGGAAATAAGTTGAGAGGGGTGTAGTGGGATGGTTGCGTGGCGAAAGATATACCGATTTAACAAAAATTTATTGGAAATTCTTTTCATCAACTTTCATATTTATACCCTTGCAGATATTCGTAAAGCATAGATGGAAGCATCTACGACCCCATATAGTATATATATTCTTGATCATCATGACAAGCCGAGTCGATATAGCCAAGCCCGTGTGTTTCTATGTGAGCTAGTCTCTTAGTTTAAAGCTATCGACCTGTCCATATCGGACCACTATATCACATAGCCTCCATATAACCGACCGATTAGAAATGAACTCTTAGTACAGCAAAATTGGTTGTGCCTTATCCAAATTGAACCAAATTTGGAACGTATCAGTCTTAGAAGCCTCCTCCGTCTTTCAACCGAATCTGCAAGGGTAAGTAAGCTTCGCTTACCCGGAGTTAGCCTTCTTTTCTTCTTCTTCTTTTCAAAGGTTGAAGTGTTTCCATTTCAATCATTCAGACTTCAAGTATAGAATACGATTATGAAGATTGTGGGAAAATCGCTAGATCTAATCTGAAGTAGAACGAACATGTTTACTCATATTCATATTGTGATTTTATCATCCTTCTTATAGATTTCCGCCCCCCTTTTAAAGTCATGCCGCATCCATTTCATCATAAAAAGTGGCCACTCTGAATAGTTTTCCTTTTTTTTTTTTGCAACTGTGGCTTACAGAGTTGCATTTTTTCCCCTCTCCCTTGTTGTTGTAGTTGTCCTGGCTTCCTCTCTTCGTATTCTGGCTTAATGAATTGTCTGTGTGGCCGTTAAATGAAATAAAATTTTATTATGTACAGCTGCAGCTGTTGCTTGTTATGTGTCCCCCCTCTTAACACCTCCCTCCCGTAACTCTAATGAATAAGTGTAAATTCTAATGAAAAAGCGTTAAGGCAACAGCAACAACAACTATAAGAGGGATAGAGCGAGCGACATAGAGCAAAAGAATGCAAACTATTGCGAAAATTCAATTAAAAATGTAAAACAACTCGAAACGCGCGAACATAAAAGAGGATGTGGTTCACGATGAGCATGAACAGGCGGAGCAGGAGCAGTAGTGGGCGTAGGAGGAGGCGGATAAACGTACAAGCCCACTACATGCAATTAGAGAGCAGGCTGGCAGGCAGGAAGGAAGAGAGATGAAGGAGGAGCAACATCATGGACACAGTTGGCTTTGATTGCTCAATATGCAGCAATGCGTCGCTGCACAACGCTGGATGCCATTGTCATTGTCGTGGGCTAGTTGAAGTTGGCGGCGGCGTATTTATTGTATGGTGGTTTTAGTGGCAATTGCCATGAATATAGCGATGTCCAGTACATATGGCCAAATGCCTATAGCATATAGTAGGTAGGTACATCGTGAGTCAGAGTCAGGGTCGTTAAATTGACAAAGAACTTGGTTAAAGCCCAACAACTAGCAACAACAACAACAACAGCAGCAGCTATGAATGCGGGCGGGCAGCATTCATTGTCACCATTCGTGGGCTATGTGTGGGTTCCTGGACAGGATTAGGGGCATAGTACATATATCAGGCTACAGATAGTTAGCTGCAGGCCTTGAGCCACTCGCTTACAACGGAGGCTCAGATGTTTCATGAAATTTTATTGCATTCACAAAGTGTCATTGTTTGGAGCGGATGGATGGCAGAATTCAGATTAGTTTTGAGTTTAACTTTTCGTTTTCTTATCCTGCACAAATGTTTCTCTAGCTAAATGCACAACAAACACACATTGTGCTCCACAAATGTTCTCTCTTTTCTCCATTGTGAGAAATATAAATGGCTGCCCGGCATTGCATTCGCTTGTTAATGCCACTTTCTAATTGCTTTTACCTCATAAATCTTTGGCCAGCCCCGCATCTCCATGCTGCGTTTCCCAAGACCCTGTTTCTTCTCTGCAGTCATCATAAGTCACAAAGCGAGGCCAGTTGCCAGAGCTCTGGCTCATTTAATTAGAAAGCTGCAGAAAGTATTTTGAAAAGAATGAGTTAACTGTCCGTCTACTGTCTACAGTCTGCTGTCCCGCTCCCGCTCCCGCTGGCTGCTTGCTGTCTTCCAGAGCTCAGCTCTGCATCAAATGGACATTACGCATTGCACAAAACTTGGCTTGACGGCTTTTTAATTACATCAGCATCAACGGACACAAGGAAGAGTAAGGGAGATGGAGATATAGCAATTGCTCTCGTAACTCGAAATTCCTGCATCTCCACCTTCACTTCCACTTTGCCGGCCTGACAATTAGCAGCCTCAATTGGGCATAGCTAAAAAAAAAGGGGCGCATTGTCAATTGCACGACTTGACACTCGCCTGGTTGGACGATGGCGACACGCCATATTGAAAAACTTTTTTAATTACCTCCCTGTGAAGCGCTGATTTTCAATTATTCATTGACAGCCTTCGGTCGGACGACGCCGCATCGTTTAACCTGTCGACCACTTGACATTCGGGCGCCATTATTTTAGCAAAAGTTTGTCGGCTTAACACCTTCGTTCGACAATTAACTTTAATGCAATATAGATGGTGCATCTTAACTAGCTGGAAAGGTGCTGAAAGTATATTAGTTTGTAAATCTGTATGAACACAGTTCTGAAAGATCTACAGATGATAAGATTGGTCAACAATTCGATATTTCTAATGGCTTCGTAGGTGTTGCTTTTCGATGAGAGCGCTTGAATATGCAGAAGACGAAGAAGAAGTCAAAACAGAAGCACTTGATTAGCCGGCAGCGGTTGATTTTGTTATTGTGTCTCTTCCCCAAATTCCTACAAATTGCCTTTTCCCTCCATACAACCTTTGACCTCCATTTTAGACCATTTGTAGTTGGACTATAGCAAAATGCTCAACTAGACCATGAACTATACCTCGTGTACAAATGTCAGCATCCTAACTATTTCCGTTTGACCTGTGCATTGATACTAAGTCAGTCAGGACAAAGAGATATATAGATATATTACTTGTATTCCAACAGCGAACAGAGTATGTCGCTGTCCTGCACTCTCTCCTCTTCATTTATTTTAGCTTTTTAAATAAATTAATGATGAGATATTTAATTGTTCTGCGGTTCGTTCGGACCTTGTTGTTTAGCTGCTCGAATAAACATTTCATTTAATTTACGAACATTTGCCAATTTTTGTATTATCAACTGACAACTAAACGGCATTTCAATTAAGCGAATGCAATGAAATTACGCGCATTGTGTGGAAAATGTTTAAAATCCATTTACATAATTTTTCGAACAAAACCAAAATCGAATTCCAGAGCCCAAAAATAAATCTAAAATGTCGAAGAAAAACATGCAACAGTTCGGCGGCGGACATTGACATTTTTATGCCATGTCGTTTCGTTTTCTCCGGGCCGTGTTTTGATTTACCATAACTCAAGACATTTCCGCTGGCTGGCAATCGAGATCGGTCGGGCAATCGAGAAGGTGTTAGAACTGTGCCGTGCCGTGCCGTGGCTGTGTTTCTGTCTGGAAAACATTTTAATTAATGCTGACAGCTGAAAATGTCGCGGGTCGCTTTTGTTGTGTAAATTTGTCTTTGCTTTTGATTTTGGAAATTCCTTCTTCAGCTCTCGAATTATAATTATTATTGAATTTCGATTCGCTGGCGTTGACTACTGGTGTTCTTTTCCCATTTTCCTGCATTTTCCTCTACTCTTTGCTTAGTTTTCTTTTGTGTGTGCTGCGACTGACCAACACGTCAACAAAATAATCCGCTTACCCTGGCATTTACCTTATTGAGTGGGTGCTCCCGCTGGGGTTGCCGGACTGCTGACTAGACAACTGCCAGACCCAGACCCAGGCCCAGGCCCAGACCGTGAATCAGACTCAAACTCTGGCACCAACACTCCAGACGCCTGACCAGACAGTTAAGCCTTAATCCTTAATATAGTTGCTGTTGTTGGTGTTGTTGTTGTCTCTGAAAGTTTTCTAGGGTTTCATTCCATTGTTATTGTGTGGAAGGCGACTGAGGGGGTGTCAGGGTGAATGATTGAGTTGTTTAGAAGTTGGGAGTTGGACTTAACAGCTAATTAATGGCTTCAATTGTTAAACAAATTTTAAGTAAACGATTTGAAAGGGGCACCCGGTATAGTTTGGTGATTTATGTGGCCTTATTGAATGGAAGCGCAGTTGTTTCTATGCAGATCACTTCTGGGCAGGTCTCCTAGGCATGATGAAGTTACCTATGAAGGTTCCAAATGAGATTGAGCAAGTTTACTATACGAATTCAGGCAATCTACCCATTATTTCTACAGATTTATAAAATATTTCTTTCCAATTTCAAACCAGAACTTTACAATCATAAAATTACTTTGATCGTCTATTGCTGTAACCTTTATTCCTTGCCAAAAAGGATACATATCCTTATAAAAAGTATCAACACATTAAATTTCATTGCTTGACTTAGCAGTAAGCTCCGTCGCCGGTTGTCTTTTCGCCCATCTTTTCTTCCGGTTTGTCCTCATTCATCTGATCTTTCTCCAGCAAGATGGCATTCAAAATTTCCAGCTCAGTCTTGATGAAATCCAATTGAGCCTCCACATTGTGTCGTGCTATCAGCGGCAACATATCTGCAGGTGGGGCAAGCAACGGTTAGGACAAAGCAATTCAACCCAAAACCCAAAAACTCACCTCTCCGTCGACACAGTGTGCGATACAGGGCGTTTATCGCATCCAACGTGCGTTCCCTTTCCATATAGTTGGTAGTTATGGTGTCCTTAGTTAGGGACAAGATCTTCTCCCACTTAAAGCACAGGGTGCGCGATTGATTGTAGGAACGCTCCAGTCGGGACAGATCGTTCTTGAGACCCAACACAGTGAGAGCCGCCTCGTTGGTAACTTTAACCATTTGTTGACGCATCTGCTCGATTTCCTGGAGCTTTTGCTGCTCCAGCTGACTGATTTCCACCTGGGCAAGCACTAAGTGGGGCAAGGTTTAAGTATTTTGGGGGGGCAAAAGTCAAGCTCACTTACTCAGCGCATCACAGCGATCTATGCAGTCCTTGGGCGAGGTGAAGATATCCGAGACTTTAACCACCTCGTCGAGCACACGCTCATAGGGCTGAAACTCCTCAACGGTTGCCTTGAGGGCTGACCGAAAGGTCGTCAGTTCATCAATTGAGGTCTTGAACTTCTCAATGCCTTCGCTGAGTTCCGCATGCAGAGCCGTCTCATCATTGATGGTCTTCTCCGCCACACGTTTCTTCTCGCCGCAGTCCTTGATGAAGTTGTTGACCTCAATGAAACGCTTCCTTAGCCGCTCCTGAGTCTTGTACATGTTCTGCACGCGTGTCTCGTTGACAACCGACTCTCGCTTGGCATTGACCAGCATGTCCTTTTGCAGTTTGAGCATGGCATCGTGTTCCCGCGAGTTGTGGATGTACAGCAGCTCTATAGAGTCGCCGGCAGTGTCTGAATTTGGTGGTTTTCTAGGCAATCCATGGAATGGCGTAATGGAATGGCATAATTAATTGGAAGGACTTACACAAAGTACTGTTCCTGTTGCTTTGAGGTGAAGAAATCTCCAACAGCTTCTTCGGGTCGCAGATCCAGACTGCCAAGGACATCGAGGGTTTTGGTGGGCTTACGGCGCGGCATCCTCAAAGTGTGCAACTCTTGTTAAATGAAAGAAAAACAAAGAAAACTTAAAGGTGTGTGTCGTGTGTGTTGTGTGGTGAACAAGATAACTGGAACTGGAAAACAATAACAGTTACAACATGGCCTAGGTGAAACTTGTGTTTTGAGGGTAAACTTGAACTAGGGTTACCTGGGCAACAACTCGCCATATACTGCCATGGCAATGATTGTTTGGTTACGAATGGGATTCCTTCATACATCGGAGTAATCATAGGGGTTTCAGCCTTTCCGATTTCCAATTCCAATCCTGCTCCTTCGAGTTGGAGACCCTGATTTGATTGGGTTTGCAACTTAACCTTAAATGGAAGAGAAATAGAGTGAACCTTTGTTAAACCTAAACGCCCGGCGAGAAACTCATTAAAATGTGAAAATGAGGAAATTCTTAATGAAAACCCAGGAGTCGGTTCGGTCAACTCGACTAAATAAATGTTAAACGGAACGCAGAAAGAAGTGTTAAAATATTCACTAACTTCGTAACTCTTTTTAACGAGCAATCCGTCGCACTGCCTGACATTGGAGGGGGGGAGAGGGGAGGCAGGAGTAGGCGTGCCAACTAAAATAAACACATTTAAAGCGAAACTTTATGCAGAGCCAAACTCATTTGCATGTTAAATATTTTACCAGCCGACGGGGGCTGACGTAGAGCGATGGTGCCGGGCGCGGGGGTGTCTCTAACCTCAGCCAGTAGCCCCGGAAAAGTGTCTCGAAACTGCACACTTTAAAGCGCGTTGGAAAAAAGCGCGAAATGTTCAACGAAAATTTTAATTAAAATTTACCCAAGATGCGAAAAGCGTTGTGCGTAAACGAGGTCGGCTCTGAGTGAGATGACAGCGGGGGGCGTGGCGCCACCCAAAAAAATGGGCGTGTTTGGAAATTTCAATTAAATGCGCACATGCCAACGAAAGTAGAAAAAAAAACCCCGGAGAGGGAACGACGTAGCAGCCAAAAACCAAAACCAAAACCAAAACAAATTGAGTTCGAGGATTTCAAGGGGTTAGGATTTGCGATACGTATAGGAATAGGGATAGGGGTTAGGGGTTGGGGGGACTTCCGTAAGCGATATAGATAAACACTTTGACTTTGGGGGAGTTTAAGCTGCTTTCGCAGGCGTGGCCTGAAATGGAAATGAGGCAATGCTTTAAAAGACACTGCAGACGGAGGTGGATACAACACTGGAGACACCTAGGTGGAGGTGGAGGTGTAGGAAAGACGGTCGTTGTCGCATCACATCAGAGAGACCCTAGCAGCATGTCAAGTCAAGGCTGCTGCACCCACTCAGTAGATGGAGAGAGCTGCTCCGAGCTGCGAGCTGCTAGTCAACTGTCTACTTTGCGTGTGCCTGGGACAACTGTCGTCGTTGTCGCTGCGACATTCCTGTCTCTCTTCGCTGCTCCTGACCGTGTCGCTGGGGCGTTTCGTTTTGTCCTGGCTCTGGCAGCCACTTGACAACGCTCAAGTGTTCCGCTGGCATGTTTAAGATTAAAGCATTGCGCGCCTCGCAACAAAAGTTGCACTGACAATGGGCGGCCAACCAACCATGCCGGCGCGCTTACAAGTGGGCACCGTGACAGGAAGTTGGAGGGAAGGACGACGTGCGGCATCCAGAATGAAAGTGCTCGAAACATTTGCGAAAAGAATGGCAACGGAATTGCAATGTCAGCTAGGGTTTTTGGCGGGGGCGAGCAACTGCAATGCCGCTCAAGGCTGAGCTGAGCACAAGGATAAGGATGATGAGGATAACCATGAGGCTGGTGCTAGGGGGCTGAGTGTGAGAATGCCTGGCCTTGTCCTTGCTCAAACAGCTGGCAGATATGCTGAGTGCCTAAACCTAAACAAGGTCTGACTTTCAGTCATTTAAAGGATTCACATTTTTGTGAGCAGCCACCTTAGTGAATAGCGAAGGTTGCACAAGATTGTCTTAAGTGGCGCCACCTAAAGTGTGTGGCTAACGGTATGTGTTGTTTGATGATGAATTGGTATGCAGTTAGTTCAGGCAACTAGATGGAAAGGGATTGCTGATGGTTACTTGATCTGGTCACTTGATCTATGTAAAAGCCTTGAGATTTCAGAGCAGATGTAAGGCCAAAAATGGTACAGTTTCCACCTAAGTAATAGCTAAGTAATCCTTAAGTGGCGCCACCTATATAGAAGCGATTGCAAATCTCTTCTCAGCAGCCATTTTGGTTCCACTAATGAAATGGATATCATCACACATATCTAAAGTGTTAGCTCATATCACCGCACATAAAATAACAGTTCAAGTCTGGGCCACAGCGTTGTCTCCGCCTCTCAAGTCAGTCTGTCTGCCACTTCCTGCAGTTCCCCCGCAGTAACCCAACTCCAGACCGAGCCAAGTGACAACATTTCGCTTAGCTCAGGCCAAAAACTTTTTGCATTAGCAGCTGCTTCCCAAACGTCGCATGCAACTTGGTCGTTGCTTACCGTTCCATGTCCCCTGCCTCCGCATCTGCAGTTACTTTAGCCTGCAGAGCAGGAGCAGGAGTAGCTTGCAACTGGTGTCTGTGGCATAATTGATTCGCTAACCACTGCCCGGTTGTGTTGTTGGCTGTTCGAGTGTTGTGAGTGTTGTGCCTCCGACTCTGCCTGCGCTTCAGCCTCCCTGTGTATATTTTGCTACTAAACGTTTTGCTGACAAGCAGCCACTTGTCCCTGTTTGTCCCATTCGTTTCCCCTCCCCTACGTTCTGTCCAGTTGCGCCGTTTGGTCATCATCAGTAACTTTGGCATCCGTTGTGTTTAGTAAATCAGTGACGTTTCTTTGGCAACAAATTTTCGAAATGAAAATGCAACATCATTTATCAACATCAAAACGGCAAAACGGCAGCAGGAGGAGCATCAACAGGAGTAGGAACAGCATATTGGACACATCAAGTGGATGCCACTTGGATGCCTTTGGTAAAGTTTAAGTGCAGCGCAGCAGAGGACAGCATGAAACTGCAGGAAAAGTTTGCAGCACCAAGTGCAGCCACACCTTGGAGCTTTTTAGCCACAGCTTCGAACTCATTAGAAGACCCAGAGTCAGACCAGGCCAGGCCAGAGCGAGGAGTTGCCTGAATGTAAACTCCAACGCACACACATCAAGAGTTTTGCATGCACTTCATTAGCCACAGCATTCAGGAGGAGTTGGAGTTGGAGGAGCTGCAGCTGGTGGTAGCTGAAAGCGTAAGCCCAGTCATCGGAGGCAGCCACATCAATGACAAACCCAAAATTGCAAGTTGTCTCTCTCTCTCGATCTGAGACTTGGCCGCCTCTGTTTGCTTTGTCTCGCCGCCAGCCAGGGCTAAGTCAACACTGGTGCAAACACAAACGGACAGCCAAGAAGCGAAAATAAATTACAGACGACTTTGTCATGTTGTTGTCGTCTTGTCGTGTCCACTCCATTCATTTCCACATTGCCCCCCCAATCCAAGATCCAAGACATGGCTAAATAATTGCAATTTTTATCTGTGAACGCAATAAATGCCAGCAGCTCACACTCGGACTCCCACTTAGAACCAGATTCCGTTTGCCTGCTTTCACACAGCTCACCAGCCGGTTATTATGCTCATCGTCGTTGTCATCTTCATCCACATACTCATGGTCTTGGCCACATCTTCGATGATGTTGTCTTTGGCTAAAGTTTTCGTCTAGTTGTTGCTCTTGTTTTGGATGGTTGTCTTGGTTTTGAGATGAGATTTGGAAGGCATTTTACCTTCATTAGGATGTCAGTAAAACAGAGCAAGGTTTCTGGTAGAATTGACACTTCATAGTTTGAAATGAATCGCAGAGTAGTCGGATCTGTTATCCCTAAGAAAACTCACACACAATTACGGACTATCTAGCTATCTAGACATATCATTCTCTTGTCTCAAAAGGGTATTTCTGCTTTCCACTTGCAGAAATTCTCTATTTTCATTACTCCGTCGAAGTCTAAGAAGTATTTGCTAAAACTTGGCCAAATACTTGGCCCCCAGCTTTGGCTTTGGCTTTGGCTCTGACGTTGGTGGCAAATACATACTTGTCTCCTCTTCGGCCTCCATATGGTTTGGCATTTAATTGGATTTCTGCTAAAATTGCGTTTATTATTGTGGTCATTTTGACATCATAGACGTCGTTATGAGGTGTGAAGGGGCCAATCATCTAAACAGCACTAATTTCGGAGTGCTCTGCTCTACCTCACCGTCACCCAGCTCCCCCTCTTAGTAACTGACCTGTTGGTAATTAAGTTTTTGGAAGCAATGTCTTCCTTTGAATTGCTTGCGGCTGATGTGGTCGTGTGGTCAGTTCGATCAAGGTGTGAAATTTTGTTGACTTTAAGGATTGTCCTAGAGCTTACCTAACCTTTAAGAGCAAAGTGTGTGTGTGTGGGCATGTTTGTTTGTCAGTTCATCAGTTTAACCATCGAAAAATCGCATGTCAATTGCAGCATTTTAAATCGTACACAAAACCCTCACCAGCTCACAAACACATTTAGAAATGTCTATGTAAATGTGAGCAGCTTTGAATGGAAAAGAACTCCCTGCCACCCTTTCACCCCTTCACCCAACCACCACATCATTATCTTTGAGCACTGTGCTTGACTTGTCTGAGACTTCTACTCAACCCAACTCACCTGCTTTCTAGTCCGCAGTCGGTAAATGGCGACAATTTGTTAAAAAATAAAGAACCTAAAGCTTCTATGGGAACTGTACTTTCAGCATGCATAGATATGGATATGTGGGTAGAAAGTTTACCCCGCTCGACCGACGACTGTGTGTTATTTGCCTGACCCACTTTTTCCTTCTATGACATAGAGAGACAGATGGTTGGACAGAGACAGAAACAGCAACATTACGAAAGGGAGCAGCAGACAGACTTGATTACAGTTAGTTCTCTGTACAGCTTGAATGGCGTTTTGATAGTCGCTCTAATGCAGCTATCTGGCAACGCGATGCAGTCCACTTAGAGCCAGTTAAGGCCCCCCCACACAAACACACACATACACACACACACATACACACACACACACTCACTCATGGCCCCCTCTGGCAATTTTCAGTGCCAGTCTTGGTCTAAGTCTCAGTTACATTTCACTTATCTCCAACTACAAATGCCCTCCGCCGCTGCCGCCGCCTGCTTGCTCTTGGCTCGCACTTTTATGCAAATCTCTGTCCAGGCCGCTTAGTCCTTGAGCTGCTATAGCAGCTGCGTGGAACTGTCTACGCCTCCTTCTCCAACTCCAACTCCGCCTCTGTTCAGTTCAGCTGCCATAATGTACTCGTCGTATTTGAAATATATTTTCGCTTCTTGGCCCAACGTTTGTTTCATTTGTGACAAAGTGTTTTTTGGGGAAGTATCGTACGGTTGACATTTTGCATATCTCTTGTTGTTGGCATTATGCATACGTATTAAAAGAGGCAGAGAAATGGCACAGTAGAGAGTCAACGACTAAGAAATACTCTACAATATAACTATTATTGAGCCACAAAACTTCATCGTCGGGATTAATTTTTGACCTATTAAAAGACAATTGCCTTCTCTGTAAAGTCGTGACTGATTTCAATGCTCTGAGCCTCAGCACATCACAGCCTCAAGTCAGTCCATAACAAATCATGCGTTGGAAGATCGCTTTGAGAACATATCTGCGTGGGTGTGTGTTCAAGAGAGATGTTGACAGTTTTAACCTTATGAACAATGGATGCATCAATTCAATGTGGATCATAACAGCTAAGCAGTAGCTGAGAACACACAATTTCGGAAGACAATACATTTGTGCATGCAAAGCTTAACAAACAATTGCAATGCTGTGCATGTTCATGATCATAAATATGATGGAATATGAAAGCATATATTGTAATTGACATAAACTAGGTATTCCACATCGTGGAAATATATTTTGCTTAGTTAGTTTTCCCATTATTTCACAATCTTAAGCCTAACAGTTCTTCAAACTAGTTTCAATTTAAAACTATCCCATCTATGCTCTCAAAGAATAAAGTATGTATATCTGCATTAATTCCTCTTCTTCTTTTCCTCGCCTTTGGTATCTGCCACACTCATTGTACCCTCTTCGACCGCAGGGTATTCAAATTGTTGCGGCACAACCAGTAACACAACGAGTAGCACTTGGAATTTATGGTCCTGTGATTATTGCTTCACTTGTCTGCAGATATCACAATCCCGTCTCCCCTTCCATACCCCTACACACCCCTAGTTCATCGCCTGACATAAATCCTAGCTGGTTTACTCAGCTGTAGCTGGGCAGCTTAAAGTGTGAGTGGAGTAGTGGATTTCAGTTTAAAGGCTAAGGCTCTCCGGTGCTCTCAGAGAACTTTCGCTCGTACTCCTCCACTTTAATGCCACGCCAACAGCCTAACCGTGGGGCGTGAATTTATCCAATTAAGCACTTAATTGTCTGACAAGCAAATTGCTTTGTCAATATTTTCGCTTTTGCTCTGGCGCTTCCTTTCCAGCCGCTGCCGCTGCCGTGCTCTCTCACTCACTCACTTCTGACAGTTTCAAGTGGCGGACTTCATTACCCGAACCCCAAAAACTGCCACTGTCATGGGGCAAACCATCAAAGAGGCTTTCAAGTTTGACCACAAGTGCTGCTCTAGTTGCTGTTGTGTCTGTTGCTGTTGTTGTTGTTGCCGAAAAAGCTTCCTTTTTCGAGCGAAGGAGAGGGTGCCGCTCTCCGCTAGGCATAAGTGCCTGTTCCGTGTCACTTATAAACCTCACTTTAAGCTGTCAATATTTATAAATATTTACACGCCATAGCGGCAGGCAATATAATGTCGGTTGGGTCTACGCATTTGTTGGGTTGATGGGGATTTGGGCATGAGTATGAGCTTGGGTTGTTTCATCCTTGGTGGGGAAGTCCAATTGGGTTCCAAAGTGAGCTGGGGCTTTAGTTGCTTTCAGTGGGGTGAAATCTCACAGACATTTGATACACACAACCAGAAGCAACTTCATCACCAGGCCGCGTTGTGAGTGGCGTACAAGTGTGGCTCTATAATTAGATACTAAGTGAACGTTTTCTTTTGGTAAATTTTATTGTATTCTGAAATGACACGCTCTCTCTCTATACTATCATGTCCTCCGCCTCCGCAACGGGTTGGCGCGCACTCTTCTTTGGATGCGACTCCCTGTGTAACTTGCGTTCGCTGGACGTTGCAAAGGTGCGGGGGCAGTGAGGGCATTTGAAAGGTCGATCATGTACCGATTGGTGTACATTGAGATGGGCCACTTGGTTAAATTTCTTGTCACAGTAATCACAGGTAAAGGGCTTCTCACCAGTGTGAATGCGTAGGTGAACCGTAAGATTAGTGTTTTGATAGAATTTGTGCCCGCAGTGAGGGCACTGGTAACGATAGTCTCCGGTATGAGTTCGTGTATGGATCTTCAAACCGCACTTCGAGCCATATGTTTTGGGGCAGTGGAGGCACTTGTAGGTGTCCCCAGTATGCGTCCACATGTGCAGCTTTAGGCCCCACGTAGAATTGAACGAGCGAGAACATACCGAACACGGTACTTTGGCTTTGGGTAAAGCAAAATCCTCTAAGTCCTCCTGCTCATTGTCTGAAACTGCTGCATTTTCGTCCTTTGATTGAAGTTTATGTTCAAGTTGTAAGGATGATGGCTTCTCTTCATGCTCTGCCGGAGCCATGATTTCGTTCGCTTGCATCATTTAATTGGTGGCTCTTTCCTTTCTGAGTATATGTGATATTTTAGCTATTTTTTCAGTTTCACAAAAAAAAAACAAGAAAATACCTTGTTGAAAAAGCTCTGATGATAATATTTTCAAATTATGCCTAGTCAAGCTCTTCGCTCACTCACTAAAGCAAAAAGCAAACCTACTTTGTTTAACACTGATAAACTGAAGGATAAAGAAAACATAGGTCAATAGATTGGAAGATTCTCAGTTTGAAGAGAAATGTGAAAATTACGAAACTTGACCTGCTTTTCTGATGATTCCCTTGCATGCATCATCCCAATACTGTTGCTGTTGTAGCAACTTGTAGCGCATGTGTTGCAGCTTGAAGTTGAGTTTATACTCCTTGGCCGGAAAACCGGGTCCTCCCAGCACGTAGCCCCGAGTCCAAAGGGGAGGTCCCAATACTGTTGTTTCACTCACTTTGAAATTTTGCTGTATCTAAAAAGTATATAGTGTGTTATGTAACTACATCAGTTATGATTTTGCCACGAAAGCTAACATATACGAGGTGTGTACAAAAAGTTAGGAGAATCCTGCCTTAGATATTTCTTTGGAAAGTTTGGTATTTGTCATTTCTCACCTTTCTCGTGAGTATTTTCTTATGCCTATTATATCTTAAGACTTTCATCTTAGTATTAATACGGATTTGATCTAAATCGCAACCTAAATTCCAACCCATGCTTTTCTGAATACTTCCCTTGACTTTATTTCTCCCATCCCCCTTCCCACTGAGTGGCTCAACTGGTGCTTCAATTCATTTAATTTCCCAAATCCACCTTCGACAAGCGGGTATAATAAATTCGGGTTTACCATGTGATGAATCCCTCTTAACGATGTGGAACTGCTTGGCAAAAAATGCGTAACTCTTTCAGACAGACAAGCGAAACCTACTTTGAATTACAAAAGAAACCATAAACGACGACATTTCACTTCCTGAGCCATAAAATTGGGCACATAATTTCCAGAGGCCTCTCAATCGCAATGATGTTTTTATGCAAATTGTAATCAAGGCAGCAAAGGGCAAACACACACACACACGCACCCATATGGTCGGGCAAATCGGTTCAATAAAGGCGAACAAATGGCTGTTGATAAGCGCGAGCGCGTGTAAAATTTACAATTCCAATTCCAATTTGAAGAACAGTTGGGCAAAGTCCTTGCCCAGCTTAACAATGGCAAAGGCCAAGATGATATATGAAAAATTGCTTTCGGTATAGTTGGGGGGCGGCCATAAAAAATACTCAATTGAAAATTTAGTGTTGAAAAGGGTATATGAGGGCAGGAGGAGGTGCTATACAGCTGCCACATGCGGCACATATTTAAGCTGTTGCAATTAAATTAAAAATTAACCAATGGATGGAATTGTAAAAAGGATCAACGGCTTACCCCCCAACCAAAGCAGGCTACGAGCACAGGGATGGCCTAATGAAGTCATTAAGGGTAGTTTTTCGTTGACTCTGAATGTAAATACAAATGCCAATGTGAGTGTTCTCTCTCTGTGTTTGTGTGTGTGTGTGTGTGTGTGTTTTTGTGGTTAACTTTTAGCAAGTGAAACTTGAAAGCCCCATAAATGTTGTCGACGCCCACAAATGAATAAATTATCAAGTGCGAGCACAGTGGTGCCACCAGTGCGAGTAGTAAGTAGTACCTGTGGCACTGCTTGGAGGTTGGGAGTAGTTCTTGTGGCCTCGCCTAATTGCACAGCCTTGTCGTCTAGGCCATTAGAAGTACCTGAACCTGGGCCCCGGAGCATGAGCATTGAGCCCATTAGTGACTTCTTGAGTGTGTGCTTTGTTCCTCTTCCCTGGAAACTTAGAAGTTGCCACCCACCTCTCCCTCTCCGTAAGGAAGCCACAGCAAACATTAGCGCATAAAAAAGGCATTTGTAAGACATGAAAGGCACTCAATCAGTAGGCAGGTGGAGCTCCACCCACCTCCACTATAACGACAGCGACAACAAAAAAAGGAAGACAAATCAATGCAGGTGTCACAAATGTCAGACGACAGCTTTTGGGCCCCCAAAGCCGGCCTCGGTCCCACTGAGCAGAGCAGGATATTAATGTCGCTGACTGAATTGATGATGACGATTGTTGTTGTTCGCATTGCCTTTGCTGTTACGGGTACCTGTCCTCTCTGCCCCTTACCCGTGTCCCCAAGCAATAAGCCGATTTGCCATCTTATCACAGGCCAAAGGCGCACAAGACGATTCACTGATTCCGTTTTGTTGATACCGATTCCAATCTCGGCTGCTCAACTGCTCGACTGCAGGCTATATATAGGCTATAGTCGCTCTTCTCCTTGCTTGCCTTTCATAATGGGCTTCCCTTTGGGGTCGACCTGCCAGCTTGCCAGCCGCCTGCCTTTCGATTGACAGCCATAATAAATCATGTGTTATAGTATTAATCAACCTAAGCCTGTCTTCTTGTAGCTTCCTCTCCCTCTTTTGTTGGTATTGGTATTGTTGTTGTTCTTGTTGTTGTTGTTGTTGTTGCGGTAATCACATGACATTTATTGCAGTTACCGTTGAGGGATCTCTCAAGTTGTCAACTTTAAAAGTTGACTTGGACTTGACTTGAGATTGCTTCGCCAAGTGTTCTTTAATTGCACTCTATGTAGAACAGTGAGGGTTCTGGTTCTGGTCCTGGCTAAGTATTGTGTCTAGCAACAGCACTCTTAACTCTGAATAGCCTTGAATTGTTTCTCTAATTGCTATTTGCCTGGGTCCTTGCTACCGCAACCATTACCCCGGTTGTCTGGCCAACACATTAGAAACTTGTAAAGTTAACTTTAGTTGAAGAAAAAGGAAAATGAAAATGAAAGAAGAAAGAAAGCTAAAAAGGACAGAGAGAGAGAGAGAAAGACTGAGACTCTGCGTGTGTGGATAGAAAAGTTTTCTGAAGTGAAGAGGTCGTTGTTCCTGAATTCGAACTGAAGTAGTGTTTAGGCCTACGGCATTCTTACATGAAAATGTGGATGGTCAGGCTAAAGCAGGCAGTTTTCTCCCTTCCTAAATTGAAAGATCTTCTTGTGGAAGACAAGTGAATTGGACACTATGGTATCACACTATGGTATAACACCGCCCATGAGTTATTCTGTAATTAGAGAAAAGTAAGCAATGTACAAGAAGGTTTCATTCCACCCACCAATTGTCTTAGGCTCAGACCCATTTCAACTTTGACCTACGCGACTTGGCAGACTGTAAAATGTAATGCAATTAAAGGATTAACTGGGAATGCAATTAGACAGCCATTGTCAACATGGACACTAGCAGAAACAGGAACAGGAACAGCAACAGCAACAAAGAGCAGGGGCCAGGCACAAGTGTCGCATAATTCACACGAAGCTTTTGTGTTAATGAGCTCTTCAGCACAGCAGAGAGGGCAGGAGAGGACAGAAGTCCTACTTCCTGCTGCTGCGGCAAACTTCAATTTCATCTGAAACATTTCGCAAAAGATGTAATGCGTAATGCCTTTTCCATTATTGTAATGACAGGCAACAAATCTTAAGTGTTTGCAACTATTTGCCTAAAAGCCTGGCCGGCCAGAGGTGGCCCAAGACGTCACCAGCAGCAACAACAATAACAACAACAACAACTTAATGGAATTGCTGTGCCTCAATGGCACATTGAACATTTAAATAAACCAACGTTGACTTTGCAGTGTCATTTTTCTTTATTTCTCTTCATTTTCCTTTGGCTTGCGAGCAAATTTGATTTGATTTTTAGTCGAGGTCTAAAAACTTGCTTCCTTTTTCCCACTGTGTCTCGGGTCTCTCTGTCCCTTCTGTCTGTTGGGACTTTGCCTTTCCAGCTGATATCAGCAAAAATCGCAAATCAAATAAAGCAAATTGAATAAAGACAAGTGCCACGCCCACCACACACACACACACACACACATATATATATAGACAGAGACACAGGAAGTTTATATTTGTGTGCCACGCCCAACGCCTAAAATTAGTTGTTAGTTTCTGCTTTTCGTTGTCGTCGGGAAATCAAAATGTTCGCATAAAAGAATTATCTGTACTTAAGTTAGATTATCCTTGGCCATAGCATTCCCAATTGCCAATTGAATGAAGAGTGGCGGAGGGAGGAGGGATATGTAGGATGTGTAGGAGTGTGTAGAGCAAAGCTGCAGCAGATTCGATTTGCCAACAAAAACGACACGATTTTCTATTGCCGTCTCGTTTGATTTGAAGTTCCACCATCGTCCCCACAATTCCACATCCATCCCGCATTGAGTGCCACTTGAAAAGTTGTGTCTAAAGCTCCTCTATCTGTTTATGTGTGTTTGTTTCTCTTCCTTTTTCTTATCGAATTTTATTTGATTTTGTGCCTTGGATTTAGGCACAAAATTTCAGCAGTTTGTTGTGGGTGGAGAGGGCATATGTTAAGGACTTTTACATTGATTGGCGGCGGGAAAGGGTTAGTCGAAACTTTGTCTCTTTAACACAACACTTTATTCATGCAATACATATGGTCATATCCATTGGATATATCCTTCTTTGCCACTTTAGCAGTAGGCACTGTCTTCCACGGACTTGCCGCTCTTTTGACTTTCCAGCTCATTCAACAGAGCTATCATCAGGTCCACCTCATGCTTTATAAAGTCCAAAGAGGGCTCTAGAGCAGGACGTGCATAGATCGGATCAACATCTAAAGAAAGGATAGAAAACCACAGTCAGTTCTACTGTCCGTACACCCACACATTCCCCCCCATACAGACCGCGTCGCTTGCATAAGATTCGGTACAGGATCTGCACACCATCGAGTGTCCGCTCCTTGTCCAGATTGTTACTCGAGATGGTGTCCTTGCAGTTGCTTAAGATCTTCTCCCATTTGAGACACAGCGTGCGCGATTGATTGTAAGAGCGCTCCAGCTTGGCCAGATCATTCTTAAGGCCCAGAACAGTGAGAGCCGCTTCATTGGTGATCTTGATCATGCGCTGACGCATTTCCTCGATCTCCTGCAACTTTCTGTTCTCCAACTGTGTGATCTCCACCTGGGCAAGCACTGAGAACAAGGTTTTAATTAAGCAGAACCATCTCCAATCTGATCCACTGAATGCTTACTGAGAGCATCACAGCGATCCATGCAGTCTTTGGGTGACACAAAGATGTCCGATGCGGCCACCACTTCATCCAGCACCCGTTCGTAGGGCTCGAATTCGGCCACTGTGGCCTTGAGGTCATCGCGAAACCTCTTCAAACCCTTTAAGGAGGTTGAAAACTCGTGAATGCCCTTGCTCAGCTGATCGTGTAGCTTCTCCTCGGCAATTATGGCCTTGTCGGCCGCATGTTTCTTGTCCACACAATCCTTGATGAAGCCATTAACCTCGATGAAGCGTTTACGCAGCCGCTCCTGCATTCGGTACATCTTCTGGATGCGCTCAGTGTTGAGCTTCTTCTGACGCTTGGAGTCCTCCAACATCAGACGCTGCAGACGCGTCATGGCTTCGTGCTCCCGCATATTCTCTATGTAGAGCATCTCAATTGAGTCACCCGCCTCATCCCAGTTGGGCGGTTTGCTGAAAGGGATTGGTTATTGTCTCCACAATTTCAAATTGGAAGACCAACTTACACAAAGAACTTTTCCTGCTGGCGAGAGATGAGGTATTCGCCAACGGCTTCCTCTGGCTTCAGGTCCAGGTTGCCAATGACATCAGTCTTGGTGGTGGGCTTCTTGCGCGGCATTTTGGCTTAAGTTTTTATTTTAAAAGAGTCACAAATATATGGAAATATAGTATATGTAGAGAGGAAACTATATGTTGTGTGATAAAGACAAATTTTTGGAATTGACTGAGCAGGATTAGGGCCTGTAGTGACAGTTGATGAGGAGTTTTGAACTGAAAAGCAAGGATTGCTTACTTCTATTTAGCTATTTCATAGTTTATAAGGTTTGCTGGCTATCTTCTTCGTTGCATGCAACTGCTCCAGTGCTCTGACCTGTCTGGGCCACCACATCGTCAGCTTGCTGTCAATAGCCCCCACATAATCTTTGCCTGGCGGCTAATGTGCTTCCTGCGAATGGCAACCCAAGCAGCTACAGCTATAGCTACAACGATTTTCATGGTAATAACAATATATAACACACAAATTTGAATAACAAATTAACTCACACACACACAGTGAGCGTGTGTGTGTGTGTGGCGTGAGTTTGAAAATTGCCATTCAGTCGTCCAGGCAGAGGCATTGACTTGGCCTTCCGCATGCAGCATACAACATAATAATTGAATGCCTGCAGGACATACAGACACACGCAGCGATGGAGTGAGTTCAAGCAACAGGAGCAACCATAGCAATAGCCACAAAATATTTGCTTATATTGCAAGTCAACCAACCACTAACAACAGCTCTAGCCACAGGCCCTTGGCCCTCAGATCTCCTCAACAAAACCCCAATCCAAATGCGACTTGCAGCCGCAGCCGCAGCAGCAGCGTCAACGTAAACGTTGCATAAATCAACACACCATGCAACGGTGTTGACGTCCGACGTTGACAACAACGGCGCTACCAATTTCCAGTTGGAGAACCGAGAGAACAGAGAGAAATGAACATCGAAGTTGGAGGGAAGCCTTAAGGTATATGAATTCTTAAAATGTTATCAAATCTTGTAAATTTCCAAAGTTTGGAAGTTCCTTTTCGAATTTCATTAAGCGAAGGGAATTAAAAAAGCCCCCTCACCCTCATTTCCTGCTCTCAGGAACCCCACTGTATCTCACTTTCTTAGTAAGAATAGAAGATAAAGGAGAAATGTTAAGCATTAGCAAGAAGTATCTTAACAGAGTCACTGCTGGTTTCTGAAAAACATCTTTCATATTTCCGCAATCTAAAGCAAACTTTCTGTAAGCGTTTTGAACTTTCAAACTTGTGTGTCTGCCTGATTTTTCTCAGTGTGTGTGTGGTCCGAGTGCAGGTCTTCGAAGTTGATTGAATATTTCAAAGCCATGCATCTTTAATATTGCGCCACGACGACGAAGCATGAATGCCTGCGGATGTTTGTGGGTAAGGACATGGGCCAGGGCCAGGGCCAGGCAAAAGGCAATTGGAATGGCAAGCAATGTCGCCATGGGTGGAAATGCAAATGCACAACAGTGCCAAACACTGTGTACTCGTATGTAATTTTGCCTTTTGATCAGCAACTGACCAAGCAGACATCCATCGTCTAAGCAGAAGTCAACGGTTGACTTGCTGCTGCTTCTAATCAAAAATGTTTAGAAGTGAAAAATGATAATAAAAAAGAAAATGAAAAGGAAAACCTTAAACTTGGACTGCAGACATCATGTTGATTCCTTGGGTTTCGGTTACGGTCTGGCAGCGTCTAATTGAATCCGACCGCATCTATCTGAAGTTCGTCTTTTGGTGACACTTTTTGTTTGTGTTTTGACTTACCACCAGCCAGTAACCTTGCACCTCCCCTCCTGCCAGAGACCTAGCCTAACCCACGTCTTACTTTGTGTGTGTTTAGTTGACCGCAGTCAAAAATAGCTTTTGAAAAACTTTGACAACTCTCGCTTGCTCGCCCAGTTGATGAACGAAGGCACGCCAAGGCATGGCATGGCCTGGCACGTTCCTGCTGTGCATCTTTTTGACAAAGTCAAAACTTTGTCATAGTTCAAGTTAATGTTGTGTGACTTTTGTAGTTTTCCTCTTTTTTTTCTCTTCTTTTTGGTGTTGCCGCACCCCGTCCGGCAGCTTTGCTTGATTTGCTTGATCCATTGATGTATTGGCTACGAAAAGTTTTAATAAGTTTCAGGAATTGCTTGCATTTTGTTGCGTGATGGCTAATGAAAAGTTTCCCTACAGGCTAATATAGTGTATCGACGAGGGTAGATCGATCAGTAAGTAGCTTTCGAAAGGAGAAATATGCTGGATGGACATTGCCTCAAATGGGAGACCTTTTTGGGTCAAAGATGGCATATGTAACTTTCGTGGGAGTGCTTAAGTGTATCTTTGCAATGACGTTAGCCACTGACTTTAATGAGCAGCGGCATAGCACAATTACATTTCTGTGTGTGTGAAGGTACAAGAGATAGATTTTACAATTGTACGAGACACAACAAAGCAAGGTTAGAAAAATGCTTCCTTCTACTCATTCTTTGCCTAATCCTAACAATCTGGAACGTAGTATAGCTTCAGTTCTTTAAGTTTTCAGTTCAGTTTTCTATAATTTCTTCTCTCAGACCATTCTAACATTATACACATGATAGCATATATATTGCCTCTCTGCAACATTCGTTGAATTTCCAAATTGTTAAGCTAACTAGCGGCTGTCTTTTTTCATCCCACTTTATTTGAGATATATACTTAATTTGATATACAGCCCGTAATCTGCTTGATTTAGTACAAACCTCTTGACACACCCTCGTTTGGTTTCATGGCTCATGAAGAAAGCACAGTTTGTTAAACACTTTTACAAAGTTTCCACCGAACGTTGCACGAATCCATCCATGCATTCATAAGCATAAATCCAGCCTGTAATCGTCCAAAGCAAATCTCACTCACTCTGTCTCTCTCTCTCTCTTTCTCTCGCTCTCTCTTTATCTCTATCTCTCCTTCACCATCTGGGCAGGTCGGCTTAATTAAAATGTTGCATTAAAATTAACTACTGCGGCGGCTAATGCTGAATAATACCAATGTACAACGCAGCGTATACGCAATGTTGGCTAAAAATGTTGCAGTGCGCTTAGATTGCTCCCTCTCTGGCTAGAGCCAAGGGGTAGAGAGAGAGCGAGAGGTAGAGAGATAACCAAGCAAATCAGCTTAATGCGGCTCAACTTGGCCGCCAACCTGGCTGACTGGCAAATACGCCCCGTGGGCCACTTTCTGTCCTCCCCCCACAAGTCAAAAAACTTGCCCTGCGCTCACAATGCGAAAATTTAATTTAGCTTTTGCTGTTTTTTTTTTTTGCATTTATTTGTTGTTGTTTTGGTTGTCGTTGTTGTGGTCCTAGAGCAGCAGTGAACAATGCATGCCGCAAAACGAGACGAGGCATTACACATACGCAACGTTGTACGTCTACATTTCTGTGAACTGTGGCCAAACCACAGGAGATTAATTTCGTGTCTGTGCATTCGTTTTTTTCCTTTCCTTTGCACAACAAAAACGCATAAGCAACTAAGACAGCAACGACAACGACAACAACAACAACAACAATGATGATGGAACAGACAGACGCCACTAACTGAACACGCCCTAAGCTCAACATGAGGTAGGGTCGAAGCTACAGGTGGGATTGGATGGATGGGGTAAACTTTGCTTAAACTTTAAGAATTGAAATTTGATTACACACGCTTAGATAAGTGCAACATTGGGTATGATTTGAGGGACAAACAGTGACTCCAGATTATGGGAATTTCTTGCTTCTTTAAGGATGTATATCAACGCTTCCACTCCCAAAACTAACTCTCCTCCCAGCAATCGCCACTCATTGATACATATGGCTGGCTTTCGTCTCTATAACATGACAAATATCATTGAAAGCAATTGCTTTGGCCATCACCCATTAAGTGGCAATTAGTCACACGGCTGCTCGGATGGATAGCCGTTCGGTTCGTTCACTTGATTAGTGGGCGTTTCGGGGCGTGGCCAGTGAGTGGCTCAATCAAAATTACACGCTGTCAATATTATCAGCAGGCACTAAATGGAGAACGAAAGGACTGACCTGCTGTTGATGACATCCTGCTGACACTTAAGCCTGGCCGCAACTACACAGCTCCTGACTTTGATGTGGGCATTTGTAAGGTGGTACGGTGGTACGGTAAGGTGGGTGGCGGAAGCTATGCATAATTGGAAAATAGTCGGTATGAAATTTGTGTGTGTGGAATGCCTGCTGTGGGGGGCTGTTAAGTAGCTTATTGAATGGACAGAATGTGAATGGACTGAAATGGAGCTAGAGTTGGGAGTGTATGGGGTTGGTGTGGTTGGGGTTGGTGTTGGTGTTTCAGCTTTAAGGCAATGTCTTTAAGATTACACTAAAATATGGAATTGTCGTTTGAATTGTGGCCATGTTGCTAATGAATCCATCATTCAACTAGCTTCCTTAGCTTCATTGCTTCATTTCAATTACAAATTTCCCTCACATTTTGAAGCTAATTCATCCAACCCAGTTATAAATTTCAACGTGTATCTTTAAGCTAATTACGCGCTTACAATTTCCCTCCACTTGAAGCTTCACTTTCGCCAAGAACTAAAAAGTTGGCAGGAGCAGTAGGAGCAGCAGCAACTTGATGTTGGCTCAAACTTTTATGGCGTTGGATCATAAATTGCTGAAATTTCCATAATTTTAGGCTGGGAAACATAAGTTTTGTTCGCTTTGGCGCTTAAAAGTTTCCACAAAATGCACAAATCCCGAAAAACTCATTACGGTAATTAGACATATTTCAGAGAGAGAGAGAGTGAGAGAGGAGTGGAAAGCGAGGGGCAGCAGATAGGCATAGAGTTAGCTAAAAATTTATAGGAGCCAAACTAAGTGCTGTGTGCTGTGGTTGGTTTTGGTGTTCCCCTCGATGTGTTTTTCCCCAATTCGAATTGATTTTTGCACAAAAGCTGACTAATGAGAGTAGGCCAATTCTGTGCTGCTGCCGCTGCTGTTGATTGTTGTTGCTGCTGTTATTGTTGTTGGCTGCAATCGAACCACACACATAAGTGGACACTATCAAGTGGGCTATCACATCACACATGCAATTCAGGCCTATCCATGTCCATGTCACATGCACAGAGAGCACAGCGAACACCAACACAATCGACTTGCACACGCTGCATTTGTAAACACTTTATAAATAAATTATTGAATGACATTAAGTGCATTGACAATGGCATCATAATTATGAATTTACATCGAATAAAAATTGCATTTAAATTCATTAATTTTTATAACGCGCTGCGCCGCGAAGCTGACAAAAAGAATATAAATATGTGAAAACAACAAAAACAATGATAACTTTTACCAATTATTGTTCATTATTATAGTTGGATGTTCGATGATGTTGTTGTTATTGTCGTTACGTCATTGTACTCATAGTTGTTGTTGTTATTGTTGTTGTTTTGCAATCCTTTAATTCATTTTTGAACATGTGACATTTACAGGCAATTATTTTACCGAGTTTAATTGCTCGAACAGACAGACAGGCTATGTATTATCATTATTATTGGACTGCAGTTTCAAGAGGAACTAAGGGGGGTATAAATATTAGAGCCCTGCGCATGTTTGCACTCAAAACACTAAACGAATCATTCATCAGTAATCAAATGGTCATTCATACTGCAATTATTTCAAAGCAAACGAACTCAATTGGCGCATATGGATGTGGTGAGGAACGAATGTAAAGGCTCGCTATTGGAATCGAAAATACCTATGAATATTCCCTTCGTCGCTCTAGTGTGAGATTGCAAGTCTCTTGTCGTGCAAGTTGTTACCATAGACTAGATAATTGGACCACGTTTGGTGACCGCGATTGAAAATTTGCTGAACATCGCTCTCTAGAGGGATCCACATAGTGTGGAAAAGGGAATCCTTTAACATTTGGGTGAGGTTTTGTAATAGAGGTTTACATTCAAAGCTTAAACAATGCTTAAGGGCTGTGCCAAAGGAAGGCTGGCTAAAAGTTAAGCTTTTCAGCCTGATTTCTTCGTATTAGATCATCTTTTCTTATACATCTTTGTTAAATTTTGAATGTTCAGCTTAGTAAGCCGTTGCTTCCCTCCCTACAACTCACATTTGAGTATAAATTCACTATAAATTTGCTTAATGGCACAGAATATATATTGATGTTGGGCCCCCTTGGACCTTCGAACAAAGCTGGCAACGCGCTTGGTGAAGTATTGACCATTTCACCAATTGATCTTTGTACTTAAGACGTTACAACTACAGATTATGTAGTGGTTATATAGTGTACATTCGTATCGAGGGCATTGTATGGTACATTAGTTATGAAGAACCTTCAAACACCAAACGTCATTCTCATCTATAAGTATTTGCTATATCATTCAGCTTTTGTTTGACTTTGCCAAGCCTGTCGGTCACACAGCTGGCAGCTTTTGTTTGACACTTTCAATGGCGCAGCGACAGTCCTTTCTCTATATATATATATATATATCTGGGTGCAACAGACACGGCCACTACCTCGCCACTACCGCACACCTCGCCCACTTTTTGACGCCCCAACGAACCGGAAGCAGAACCACCATCTCTTTATAGAGTCCGCAAAGCTTTTGTGTGTCGGCAACCGCATTGAAATTAACTTTAGTGCCATTTAAAGTTATGCGCTTCATAAATTGCGAAAACAGTTTCAATTAAAATGCGGCCGTCATAAAATAAAAAAGAAATGCTGTCCAGACTCAAATGCAATGCAGAGTTGCAAATGCCGGAGTGGTGTCCCGTGTCCGAGTCCGAGTCCAACAATGGCAGCTGGCAGTCACAGCAATGGCAACAGCAGGAGCAGAAGCAGCAGCATCAGAAACAGGCGCCTGGCCAATAATGCTTCTAGCATAAACTGAGCAAGGGCGCAGGCGGAGGGGGGAAACTAAAAGGGGTCAAAGGTTGAAACGTTGTACAGCTTTCTCAACTTAGTTAGGTCTTTCACCAGCAAAGAGTATCCACACCTGACCTACTTTGATGGGATTAGGTAGGCTTTTGCTGTTTGATTGAGCGTCTGTTCAGGGCAGTATAGTTTCTCTCCACCTGGCTACGCCACTGCTTGTTTCACAATGGCCTTGTTCTGGCGCACTATGTCCGGGTGTGCCTTTGTGTGTGGCATTGTGTGTGTGTGTCGATCACATCATCGTAATTTGAATGCAATGCCATTTAATTGCAAACTTGCATTAATTATGATTGAACAATTTAAACAATTTTATGGCCCACACAAAAGACCGCCCCGCATCCTTGCTATGGCACCTGCTATCTGCCTGCCCTGCCCTGCCCTGCCCCATTCCTGCCACCCATTTCCCTGGGCACTTTTCTCAGCCCATTTCGACTCGAGTCGACTCTGTTTATCAGCAAGTAATTCGAAGCGCCTTCGGCGACGCGTGCAATTTTTGTTTTCCGCTTCTTCTGTTACGCATTTTGCGGGCACAATTTTCGCTTATCAGCCAGCGCAGCCTGGCATGTCCTTGCCGTTTTGGACTTGGCATATCCTTAGGCAGTGATAAGATTGCGGGCGCGTGTGAGTGTCAGTGGGTAGCCAGCCAAACTTTCGAAGGACGCGCCAGTTTATTGGAATTCGACAGAAATGAAGGTGACTTTGGGAAGAAGAAGCGAGGGAGGTAAAATGTTATGATTTTTGAGTATGGGAAAGTGTTTACATAAGAAAATTTTCCAAACTTTATTGATTTACTAATTGGAAGTTTGTGCGCCTTTGAGAAGAACCAAATGTCTGAAAATGGTCTGAAAACAGCAAAGAAAAGGCCACCTAGAGGTTGCTAGGCTAAAGGCACATGGTCCTCCGATCATCCTCATACTATATCTTCATCAACTTTCGACTGTCTCATCCATCTCTCATATCAGTTAGGGCATTAAAAACTCTTCGTACCATACTCATCCCTAAATGCATTTGTTCTCCTCGCAATTCGTAAAAATTGAATTTACAGTTAATCAGACATGGCCACAAAATGTGCCATAAACAAACAACAACAACATGCAACAACAACATTCAACAACAACAAGAACAAACCGCCAACAACTGGAAACGGCTAACGATGTGTGGGCGAGTCGCCTCCAGCGTGCAATCGCCGCACTTTCATCGATTGGTTTTTTTTATGCCACCCACACACACATACCTCCCCCCACTTCCTTTCTGCCCTCTGGTGTCTCCTCGTCTCCCACACATTGGCGCATTGAAAGTCATAATTGTTGAGCACGCCGGCGCCTATAAAATAAATCAAGGATAATGCTGAGCGGAATTAAAAATTAAACGAACTTTTTTTGTTCTTGTTCCCTCCCCGAGATCCAGATCCGTCGCTCTGCTCTTCAGCTCTTCAGCTCCAGTGGATACATGGCCACATCATGGCTACATGTCCAGGTCTTTACATTCTGGCTTACGTGCGGGTATTCATATTGCATATCGTGTGTGCATAGCTGATTTTTATAGACGCTTTTTATTGCGCATTTTCCATTGATGTTGAAATTTTCGCCCATTCTTTCTTCGTCCTTTTAGCATTTTTTTCCCACCAACGTTCGTTCGTTGATTTTATTTGAATGAAAATTGGCGAATTGTATTGGGCGAGTACGTATGATAGACAGTGGGGCCTTTGCCTTGTGGGCGTGGCCATGCGGGCGTGGCGTATGCGTGATATTTTTGTTCATGTTGGACAGCTGAAGAAGGGAAGAAAGGAAAAAAAACGGTGTGCATTGAATTGAGCAAGAGCTGGGGCAGGAGGTTGGAGTGGACTATAAAACTCTGGTTGAAATCTGCTTCGATGAGCAGCAGCTGTTCAAGTGACTGATTACACGTATTTGAGGAGAGTATTTCTCCATAAGACATTAAGAAAATTTACAGAAAATCCAGATTCAAACCTTTCGAGGGATTATTCAAGGTCTATTCAAGGAAATAGAAATGGATTATCAGCTAGATCTCTATCTCAGGTGAACTTTCTTAACCTTATTATAAGAATCTTAAACTTGGCCTTACCCCCATTCCCCGTCTTCGTTGTCATGTCAGCAAATGGATTACTGCCTCCGCCCTTATGACCCATTCAGACCATGGGATAGATAAGGAATGCTGATATGAAGCCATTAATTTGCATTAATTGCTTTCCACCAGCAGAACTTAAATCTTCATCTCGATTGCCTGATTGCCTTCCCTTTCTCCTCTCAGCATTTAATCATTGTCTTTATGCCCAAGTCGAGTACAAAGCAGTCAAAGTCAAAGTTTACCCTTAGCCGCCACCCCATATGGCTTGAGATCACGTCCAGAGCTCAATGAGCCGCAAACTCATTGGAAATTATTTGTACGTCAAGCGATTAGAGGACGCAGACCAAATGTTCCAATTGTGCCCTCATTGTTCCCAAATTATTCCAACTGGTTGCTGAATGTTGAATGTGGAAAGCGGATAGCGGATAGCGGAATGTGGAATGTTTTGCCACATTAGCTGCTTGCCGTTTGCTGGTCCAAGTCCAATCTTCAATTGTGTTGGCCATCGCCGTCGCATAATTACGAATTGGCAGAACGTGAGATGGAGAGAGAGACACGGCGACACTGAGGGAGCCATCACTAATTTTGTGATGCTGTGGCAACCCTTCATTTCTTCTGTTCCTCTGCGTCTCCAGAACAACGGAGTCGAACAAAATCCAACGATTTCCTGCGGATTTCCTGCAGACAAATTCAGAGTTTGGTTCGTTGGCTTGGCTTGGTCGCTCGCGTTTTCATTTTTCGCTTTGGTTTTCCCAAAGTTTTTCCACTAGACACTACACTCGCTCTCATCCACCTACATCCAATCCATCTATCTATGCAGCCATCCAGCCTTCCATCTATCTTGAGCTGAGCTCTTGGAGTGTCTGGCGTTGAGCGAGATTTCTTGTTTACGAGCAAATAGTTGTTGTTATTTTAAGTTTTATGCTGTTGTCCCAAGGACTCAACAACGACAGCACCATGGCCATAAACTTTGGCTATAGACCCTCTACACTTCAACCCTCCCTCCCTCGATGGCTGAAACGGAAATTAAGTTTTGAGGCAAGCAAGCACTGAGCCATTCGAACGACGACTTCTTCAATGTTCCTTCTCCTGCCGGACGGGACGGACGATAAGTGCGATTTTTGACGATTTTGTTGCGTTGATGAAGAAGGGGCTGAGCTGAGGCGGCTGGCTGATGAGAGAGAGACTAAATGGATGAGTATCAAAAGGGAAACAAAACCATTTCTGACCCGACCCTGGAAACTTCAACCTCAACTTGAAGCTGGCATTTATTGTGCGAACTCCGTAGTACGTGAGACCGCGAAAAACTAAAAGACCGACCGCTGCTTGAGACATCACCTCCACTTTCTTTGGACAAGCGTTAAAGTTAGCTTTAGCTCTGACTTGGCTTTGGTTGTGGATCTGGTTTTGGTTTTCTTTTGCTCCTCGGAGTTTGTTTGTTTGTTCTTCGCTCGCTTTTGGCCATTGAGCAACTTTAATGAGTCGAAGCGCAATGCGACTGAACTTGAAACTTTTTGCTGACTCCGGAGAGAGCCAGAAAGTTACTTTGAAGTCCGACAATCGCAATGGTAAATACAATTTATAAGTGGAATGCAGTGGCACAAGAGGGGGAGGACTGGAGAGGGAGAGTGGAAATGAAATGAAATGCTACTGATTGTGAATTTAATCAAGAGGTTGTTGCAATTAGTTGAAGCTAAGGGCTGTTCTTGAAGCGATGTTACCACAAGGTAAAGCAAAAAAAGGCAGAGCTCTGAGAATGACCAAAGAGCATCTAATTATAGAGTCACACTCTAATGGGGGTTTCGTGATGGGGTTTTCTGTTGTAAGCTGAGAAATGAGAGCAAGGAAACATCAAAAGGTTCACTGCAATCGCTTGCATTTTGAGTAGGTTGATCTTGATTCAAGTAAAAAATACTTGATTTTTTTCGGAGTGGAAATTCAGTTGTTTTGGTGTATCTTAGATGATGTTTTGTGATATCTCAAACACCCACGCCACTTTATTTCACCCACTCTGTAACATCTCAGAGGTTCCGCCAGGCTAAACACTTTCCTATCCACACAAAAGCCACAGCCTCAGCCTAGCTTAAAGAAAAGAGCATTTGCATGATTAACCCATAACGTCTTGCATGTACAACATTTTGTCTTTATTTGCGATGCCTGGGCCTGGGCAATTGCCATTTGCTTAATGTGTTGCCACAATGGACATGTTAATGGAGCTGCCAAATCCCATTGGCTAGACCAAGACTTGACTGCCTGCCAGCGTGCGCCATCCTGCCTCTGACTGCCTCTCATTGTGGCCTTGGCAGCAGCTGTCCATTTAAACAATATCTCGGCAGTGCCATTAATTACGCAACGTTTCAGCTGATGATGCTGACGTTGGGCCAACATGATGGAGCCCCCGCAACACAACCCCACTCCCCTGGGACATCACTAGCCGTGCGCATTACAAATTGGCCTAGCGGCAGCGAGTCGGTGAGCGACCCCTAGATCCCAAGCTACAATTGCATTAAATGCGCAAATATTTTTCAGTTTTTCCGCTGCCAATTTTTATTCAATTAAACAATTTTATTTGATTTCGCTGAACCAATTTTTTTGTTTGCGCTGATTTCCTTTCCAGCGCTTCGGCGGCTGCTGCTGCTGCTGCGTCGCGTCAGCAGTTTTGAGTGTGCGGAAACTGAGAGAAATCGGGGAAAAATAGGGAATCTGTCGATGCTGCGCTGCCGTTGTCAATGGTTACACGCGTCAACAAGAATTTGGCAGCTGATTTGTTGATAGATGGAGTTTCCACATTTCCCATCAGCCCCCTTTAGCATCCCCCCCAAAGCCATGTCTATGGCCATTGTCAGCGCCATTTATGCGCTTCGTTGGGCAAGCGGGTGGGACAGCGGGGCAACAAGAAAAACACGACAAAAACTTTAGCACAAAGCACAAAAATTTCTCTACTACTGCCGACTGTCTGAGCATGCAAAAAAGCGATGCCAACTAGGAGCAGGAGCAGGGCAGGACCAGGCATAGGCATAGGACTAGCAGTTGGAATAGATATAGGCGCAGCATGTGCATGTGTGAGCCGCCAGCACAAAAATACAAAAAAATTGGGAGCGTGCGGATGTGTGTGGCAGTCGGCAGGCAGCAAATCGTCGTTATGTATTTTATGAGATTTTTCCTTTTTTCCTTTAGCAAAAAACACAGAGCGCATTTTCTTCCACCTCCGCCCACAAAGCAGAGGAATGATTTTATTTTGCTGACTGTCGACGTCGTAACTGAAATTGCCTACTGGTGGCGGAACTTACTCCGCCAAGCAGAAGCAGCCACCAGCAGCAGCAGCAGCATCGCGGCACCCGAAATTGAATAGAAATGTATGAATCTGAGAATTCTTTACGACCAACTGACAGACAGACACAGACCCAGTGCGAAATCTGATGAAGCGAAAAGGCAATGCAAAGATAGTAGTTAAAGGGTGTCCAAAAAATTCTAGCTGAAACCACACATATTTTGTAACCACGTCTCACTCTGAAGACTGTCAAAATAGCATGGCTCCAAGCTGGGCTCAAACCTAACCCATTCCGAACGTGATATCCAACTTTGTAGTCTGTGATCAGAACCATAAGATAGAGCACTGTTAACATCACTAGCATCACTACATTTCACCATCTTTCCCACCAATAAATACTTGCTGTCTTGACAACTGGGCACTTTATTAGAATAACAATCTCTTCCTGCTCCATTTTCCACACCCCACTCACTGGCTCGCTCCCTCCTTGACGCGCCTCCCATCTAATGGCGTGTTTTTTCTTTCGGGGGGCTCCAAGGTTAAGTAGAAAGCTCAACATTTTTATAGCCATTGTGATGTTATTTCGACTTGTTCTTCTTCTTTTGATTTGGTTCTCTATTTACTCTTATCACCAAACAACCAGCAGCAGGCACAACAAAACCTGATGAATATAATGGACATAAGTGGTGCAAAAAACACGAAAAGAAAACAAAACAAATGGAACAGAACAAAACGGGATAGGGAGGGGGGAGAGTACATAAGTCTAAGAACGAAATGGAGAAACTCATCATTTTGCTTTTCAATTTCTTAGGCAATTTTGCATAAAATTGGCTTAGCTAAGGCAGTGCCAGGCCCAGAGTGAGGCCTAGACAAGGCCTAGACAGGATACCAAGGGGAATGGGGAACACACACAACTATAACGTTTGCGGGAAATTCAATTTGGGCAGCATATCAAAATGTTGTCGGTTGGTTAGGTTCGGTTTTGGGTGGATTCCTCTGTTCTGTGTTTTTTTCGGGGATTGTTTTCCAAATGGCCAAATTCAAATTGAATTTATTTGCTGCGAATTTTCCATTGCACACAAAGTGGAAATTTCCAAAAGTGCGTCCACTGGCCAGGATAACATATAATATACATACATACATATATATATAGATATAGCCAGGGACAACAACATGGGGCAAAGGCAAAAATAATTCGATTTGATTTTATTTGCATTGCTTTGACGATTTCAAGCGGTTGTCCCCAGCATGAACGAGTTGTATGGTTTGGGGCTGTTAGCGGGAAGAAGGGAGGGGAATGTGGGGCAGTCTTGTGGGTTGGATTGGTGGAAATGCTGCATTTATAATGCGCTTAATGTGCAGCATAATTTGATTTTCGCACACAGCTAAATGGTGGAAAATGCATTAGAGATTGCCAGATGGAGACATAGATATATAAAGGGATTTGGGAAAATGATACTATGAGTAGAAGAGCTTATGTGTAAAAGCAGCAGGCTCATGGTCACGGCCTTGTATTTGAAACACCTTTGGAGCTCATCTCTCTAGAAGTAACTTGAACCTCATAAACAGCTTCCACCTAAGAGTCTGTCCCCCGCCCATCCAGGTGAAATCATCATGGTTTCGTTTCATTGTTTTGTGTCTTTAACAACCCCTTGTTGTCTCCATTTTTTATGAAGCAACACAACAAAAAAGGGAAAGGAAAGGAACGGAACATCTGTTCCCGTTTACAACCGTAAAACCGATGCCAAGTCAAAATTATTTACGATCTGCCTGCGCATAATTTACGAGTCTCTCAAACAAATGAACTAGAAACCGCTCTAGTAACATTTTATGGTCGCATTTCGAACTCACAAAAAACGCGGCTAATTGAAATATATTTGTATATGTACGGCGTACTTTTTACGGTTAGTAGGAAGTGGCATGCTTATGCCCCCACAAGGACAACGGGTAACAACAGTAATGGCTGTTTAGGACGAGTATTGCGCCAGGAGCAGAGCAGGGTTGTCACTGAAGCATTGAAGAAATTCTCACTCGAATTCCAGCTTGTTATTTTTTGTTACCTTGCCATATGGCTGTTGATTTTTACGACAATTCTAACTGTGTCCCTTCAGCAGTCGCATAAAAAGAGAGAGAAAGATGCAGAGAGAGCCAAGGACTAGGCACACTTTGTACCAATTTATGCTACGCCCTTTTTTTGGACCAATTTGTTAGCAGAATATGAAGCGAAGAGAGAGAGAGAGAGAGGTGGAGAGCAATATACAATCTCAAGTTTGCATTATACTCAAAATGGCTTCATTAGCTGGAGACATACAGATCTCGGAAATGGGAGACCTGGTTTTTTGGGGTGAGTACTTGAAATATATTTATCAGAGCTGAAAAGAAGGCAGACAGAAGTCCTGACACGGTGTAGATTTTCAAAATTCATAAACGAAATAATTTCAAGGGGGAATTAGAAGTGGTTCTTGAACTGTGTGACATCTTCTTATAGCATATTGGGGGCTATACAGTCTTATCTGGGAGTTTAGTAGCTTAAAACAAGAACTATCAGATAATACTAAATCTATAAACAAACAGACAACATTTTCTCATCTTCAAATGGTGGAATTTGTGCAAAGATCAATATGAACCTCAATGCTGATGAAGAATAATGAAAAGGCTTTACTGCTGTTGGCTAAAACCTATCCCTTTGTTGTAAAATTTGTGAAAATTAATCATTTCAGTATAATTTTCTACTATTCCATCCTTCTTCGTAGCCGTACAGCCTGTCTGTTGAGCAATCTCTTCCATAACCAGCCCTACAGGGTATAAGAAAAAGGCTCGCCTGCGACCCATTTTATGATTTGTCTGCTCATTTATTTCGCGAACCTTTTTTCCCCCAGCCTCGCCTCGCCTCGCCTCTCCATCTACCCGACTTTTCATTTGCTTTAGGCGCCATTAATCAAATCTTGTGTCCATTCCATTTGATGATGCATTTTTAATTCAATTTTGCTTTTTGCAAAACTTCTTCTTGCCTTACTTTTGCGCCTCCGTCTCTCTGTCTGAAGCTGAAGTGGTGTTGAGCACAAAAGCCCTGCTTAATGGTCTTACAATGCCGCGCCTAGAGGCGTGGCATTTAATCGAATTGACGGGGCGGGTGGTGTGAGGAGGATAGGGAGGTGTACTAAAAATGAACAGGAGCCGCTGTGCCAGAGCCAACGGCAACAATTTTACTTACATTTGTCAATATTTGACTTGGCATTTGCTGCCATTTACAGCAAAGACGCTAAACGGTGAGCATGGGGGGTAGTAGAGTGTGTCCCCCTCTCACCTTTTCATCTCTCAGGTGACTTCAATTTCATTTCAATTTCGTCGCAAACAAAATGTCATCAAAAATATTAAAAATTATACCAAAAATGTTGCCCCAGTGTCCTTTCATACACAATTTTAAGCCAAAACTCAATTTATTTTTTGAGTAAGTCAAAATAATGAGGGTCATTTGGCCTAAATGATGCATGGGGGGAAAACTTTATGGCAGTGAATATGAGTGGAAGAGGGAGCCAGGAGTGGTTTGTGAGCCTGGGGAAGCCTTGTATGTGCGTGTTATTTGTTTGCTTTCAATTTGTGAGCTGTGACAAGTTTACCTTTTGTTGTTTGTTATTGTAGTTGTTGTTGTTGTTGTTGCATTTGAGAAATGCGGGTAAAGTTCGAACAAACAACATTTCCAACGAGGGTGGACCAGTAAGTCCTTGGACAAGGTATAGTAGGAATTGGTCTCAACAGAGGATATTCCTTCTTCATCCTCTTCTGCGGAATTGTGAAATTTCTGTAACCGAATGAAGTTTTTAATTAGATAAACTGAAGAGATCGCCTGAAACTCTTAAGAATATAGTAAAAGGTTACATGAAATCTTCAAGAAGAGTCCTTGTTTATGATCTAGGATACATTATCTCAAGTCCTTTATATATTTAACCTCCAATAGTCTCGTCTATAATTTGATTTTCACTCAATCTAATTCGTTTTCTGCTTCTAAGTATTTCCCTACTGCAACTGCCTGCTGTTTCTCTACCTCCCTTCTCTACCCTGCTCTCCTCGTAACCCATAAAATTTTGTGTTCCCTTTGTGCTTTGACATAATGTCGCAAGTTGCATAAAATAAATTAAAAACTGCTTACTTTACTTTCCTGCAAAAAAGGAAATATAAGGAAAACACTTTGCACATTTGCATTTGGCCAGAGAACTGGGCTGCCTTTGTCGTGTCAGAGTCAACGTCAGTTTCTGATGTTCTGATCAAGTAAATGAGCGACGGACCTGCCAATGCTGTCGCTGCCGCCTCAACTTTAGCTGCCAAGCCAAGCCAAACCCCTCCGCCTCTGGCTTCGCCTTGGCCCGTTGGGAATTGCCTTTGATGTGCAGTTTGAAGGGTTTTAGGCAAAGCAGCAGCAAAAGTTGTCAAAGTATGGCGCAGGCTGGTCCGGGTGGTACATGGATCCACACTTGGCTTTGGCATTTTTCATAAACATAACACGACAACAGAAGCCAGACGAAGGACAGGTGAAGGAGTTGCCTCTGTATTTTTTTGACATTTGAGAGGCGTCAAAGTGAAGTCTGTGTCAACAAAGGGTTAAAATATGCGGTTGCCTCTCACAGCACGTGGGCTGCTCTACTGCCTTGTCATTGGGTTTAATTTCCGGAACCCCACCCGTGTAATGACATCCAATGGGATTGGGATTGGGATTGGGACATATAGCCAGGCAGTGGCAGTGGAGAAGCTGACAGACAACCGAAAAGCTTCGCAGCTAAATTGAAATTCCTTGCGTCTTCGCATCGACAGCAAAAAAAAAAAAAAACTGGGTCACAATCGAAGACGCCTGTCGAAAACGGAGAGCAACGAAAACTATGCAAACTGCGAGCGGGGGGCTGCGTCTTCGACTTGAAAATTGGTATTTATGCGACATTTTTATAGGTCCCTCCCGCGTCCCTCCCTGAAACGCACTTTGTATGTTTGTTTTCGGTGCATTTGCTTGGCATTTCCTGTCGCTACGCCAGGGCTCTCTGACATTTTTATGCTTTATTGTATTTGGTAGTTGGTTGAACCCCCTCTGCCTATCCCTCTATCTCTCACACACACTTTTCCATACTCAATATATATATTTCTGAATATTAAAGTGATTTAGTGGCGAGCTGAAAAATTGTGAGCTAGGTGAAAAACTGGCATCACGGCGCTGTTCCGTTTCATGCTTGCCTGCCCCGCCTGGTCATGTTTAGCCATAAAACGTTTTAATTAATGGCAACAATATGCGGCGGTGTTTCTTCAAGAAAGAGGAGAAGAAGAAGAAGCAGCGACCCATGACAAAAACATGAGGAGCAGAAATATTGGTGTAAAATTTGACATTCGTCTACGATTTGTGTTAATATGAGATCTTGGGTGTTTGGCATGGCTTTGGAGAAGTGTGGGGATGTGGAGGAACTTGGATGGGACACCAATGTATGCTGCTGTATCTTGTATATCATGTTCATGTTGATGAGTTATGAACGATATTATGAGGATGTTGAATGGTTTCTTGAATGAATTCGTGCTTCCCGAACCAAATTAATCGTTGCCGGCCAACTTCCATGTGTTGGACTTCCTCGAAACCCAATTAAATCCCCTACAGAAATCTATTTAAACTAGCTTTAATCAGAAAAGCAGAAAAGCTTATCAGAGTTACTCTGAAAAACCCATTTTCGCGGCATCACATAGTTTATGGTTTTACACGGAATTGAATTCAACCAACTCATCGATCTAAATTATACAATTTCGAAATGTAAAAGATAAAAAATCTATACATCAGCTGTCTTTAATTTGTTGATGGCCTGCGGACATAAATGTCCAATGCCATTTCCATGCCAGCTTGAGCGCCGCCACCACACATGGACAACTTTTCCAATCATGTCAAATTGTATTCATATCGATTTTGCATATTTCGCATAAAAACAAACCTCTAAGCCCGCCTCTTTGACAGCACAGGGAGAAAAGGGTGTGTGCACTCTCGTCCTCATCCTCGTCCTCCTGTGTCCAGGCAGCAAGCGATCAATTTCAATCAATCAACTACCATTGCCTGGCCCCAACTCAAAGTCCATAAGTTGGTTGGGGCCGGAACAGGGGCTGCACTTAGGCATCGCAATCCCTCAATTCACAATTCTAAAAGTGTGGGTGAGACTGGCTGCGGGATGGGGGCTGAAAGAGAGATCTTTGTCAAAGTTTACACAAATAATTTGTGTTTATTTTAACAGCTCTACAGGCGGCATTGCTCCTCTGCCAGGGCTTACTACTCGTTTGCTGCAAGGATTCAGCTGCTGGCTTCCCACGCGCCACTTAATGGAGGGCTCTCTCTGGACGCAGGGACCACTCTGATTATGCAAAGAAACGTCGCCGGCATCATCGTCACAGAGTAGCAGAGTAAGAGATAAAAAACTCAGACTGCTGAGACTCACAGAGCGAGCGTGGGTGTGAGTTTGCCGAAGCCCAAGCGAGCTCTTGTCCCTGCTCGCCCTGCTATCCCACTCCTGTTACTGTTTCTGCCTGCTATTGTTCCTGTGTAATGCGTTGTGGACGAACTTAAAGCCTCTTAAATTTGCAGTTGGGCTGCCAATTAGCAGCTAACATCATTTTGCGTCCAACCGCAGGCCATCCTCTTGTGGTTGCCACTGTTGACCAGCGGTATGTGTTTCGGCAACTGAAATGAATGCCTAACCCCAGCCCAGGCATGCTTCGCCTCACTCATCGATATCATGTTATTAATGGCTAATAAAGGGGCGAGAGCGGAGCTGAGCGAAGCAGCCGCGTATCAAGTGGCAACTTAATTTGCTAAACAATTTGCGATAACGGCATTTGGAAAAACCCAACCAAAAACAAAAGGAAAACAAAAGGAAAACACAAAAGTAACTTTCTTATGCTCTGCAAAGGGAAGGAGAAAACTCTAAGAAGTTTTCTATAGGAAATCTATGTGTAGATGGAATCATGCTAAAGGAAGTTTTTCTTAATAGGATCCGTTCTGTTTAAGTGGAAGCTTTGTTGCACCTGTTGCCAGTCTGTTTACTAATAACGATCCTGAAAAGAAGTAGAAGCAAACTTGACTGTTCATTCACAAACTGTATCGCCTTCAGTCCACTCTAAGACTGATAACATAGTCGCTTTACCCATTCATATTTAGAGTATGATCTGAAAAAAACACAGAATTGTCGCATAACAAAGTTTTTGCCAGCGGCTTCAGTTGCTAAGCAGCATCAAGGCAGCAGCTCAAGAGCTAACCAAGTCGCAAACCCAATTGCCAACACAAACCTAACCGCTTGCTGCCACGAGTACATCCTCCTGCCTCATCATCATCACCGTCATCATCATCATCGTCATCGCTTTTCTGCTCATTTTGCTATTCGGGATTTAAATGCAAATTTGTGTCGACATTTCGACTCGACTCGATGTGCGACTTGCAAATTAATGAAATGAACCTTTCTTTAACTTGAGTTTAAGTTGGCGCCTTCTTAGCCGCGTTTATATATAGTTGGAGTACGGGGGTGGCACGGGGGGTATACTGAGATAAGGCGCCATCGGCAGCAACAGCAATTGGAGCATAAACAGCAACAGCAACAACAACAACTATGAAAATGGCTCACTCAAGTTTAAACAAAGTTGATTATGCATGCATTAGGTTTCTCTACTGTTCCCATTCCCTTCCTCCCTTCCTCCTCCTGTGTACTCTGCCGCCGCCGCAGCCAGTCGAGAAAATTTGGCAATGCTTATTTCATAGCCACGCCCCCAAGCTCCCAGCTCTTCATATTATGACTTTTGCATTTTGTTGCGCAATTTTAAGGCCAAAAGTTCAAGTTGTTCTTGTTGTTGGCTTTGGCTTTGGCTTTTGGCGTTGACTTTGGCTTTTTTGGATTTTCGAGTTTTCGAGTGAGTTTTTGGGGTTTCTCGGCGTCTAATTCGTTAGGGCGGCGGCGGCAAATGCAAATGCTTTATGGTCATGAAGTGCGAAAGTGGAAAATATGAAACATTTTGTGCTGCTGCTGCTGCTGCTGCTGCTTTGGCTGTTGCCATGGATGATGGCATAAGTTATGGCCAGCCTATGGGTTATGGTCTATTTACTCGCAGTAGTCTAAAATGTTTTAGTAGCTAACAAATTTGTGGGGCGAATGCAGATTGAAATAAAATCATGAAGAATGAAGAAGTTAAGCTAGCTGTACTAGGAGATTCTTTCAGATTTTCCTGGTTTAAAATGGGCTAGAGAAATTAAGATTAGGGGAAATGTAACACAGCAGAGGAGGCTACTAAGCGATGTTAACTCGCAATGATTACATTTTCAGATGATTTCTAAGATTTTATATCAACTCATCGATATTCACACTATTGTGACTAATAACTATAGACGTGTGATCTGGTTAATCTTTCGATGAAACTTGAATGAATGAACTTTTAGAAGCTCTTATTGGGTTTTCACGGATATCTCGACAGTTTTGGAGTAATGAATGTGTAAACACTTCAATTTGTAAGTGCATTTGTGTAGCTATGTGGGAGGATAGAGAAAAAGTTCAATGGCAATGGTCACTACTCGACCACCGCAGCTTTAAACCGTTGCAACCTTCGAATTTTTCCTCGCAAAAAGCTTAACAATTAAAGATACAAACTGTGTTCAAAAGTGTTCACACATAGAAGAGTCCGAATCTCTAAAATTCTCTGTGGCAAACACCGATAGGAGAGCTTTGAAGTGGTTATTTGCTACCATCGATGGATTATTCTTTCATCTTCAGGCTTCAAGGCCCTCTGGGAAAATGTAGCTGTATTTTGTGAACTAAAGACCTTAATCTCTGTCAAATGTCAATTCGATAATCATGATATCATATTATGTTGAAGAATTTGCTCCTGAATCTTTAACTTCTCAATAAGAGCTTCAAATATGTTTCATAGTTGATCTGAAAGCTGCACAAAAGTTGCTAGAGTTGACCCTTCAATGATTTGCCCTAGATAGGAGTTTTCCGTAATATTTTCTAAAAATATTGTTATTTTTTCATTATTTCCTATAAATTTTAAATTGTTCCATCAAGTTTCCCCTTCCATTCTCATCTAGTAGTTCGTTCGAACGTTAAACCAAAATCTTGTTAATTCTAAATAAACGCCCCTTGCCGCCACACTTTGCATAGACTCTGCCTCCCAGTTGGGCCCCCAAAAATTTCCATTTCCATGTTGCTAACCTCTAAACATCTCTATTACGAGCTTAACAGCTAGCCAGGGCTTCCAATCTGAAACTGTTGCCAGCTAAAATAATTGCTTTGGCACACGCGCCACAATATCCCAACCCACAATTCTCACACCAGCAATGGCACCCCCACTCGTCCCCCTGCCCTGACCAAGCCGTAAAAGTTGTGCCACGCTGCCAAATGTATAAATGGCAAACCATTTAAAATTTGCGCAACTTTTGCGCTTCGATGCTTTAACTTTTGACACCTACGACAGGCGCAAGGCAAATAAAGCACGACCCGAGGCGAGACGCAGACGTGGACGAGGACGAGGGCGAGAACATGGTGGTGGCGAGTGGCGAGTGCCAGCTTCCTGGCCATCCGCCTTCGCACCGCAGGAAGCAATGAATTCATTCATTTGTTTACTCGTTCAAGTGGCAACTTCATTTTGTAAACACTTTCGTTTACATATAACTTTTTTCAGCCGCCTCCCGACCGCTACCCTGCCCCCCTTTTCCCTCTTCCTCTCTCTCTCTCTTGCTTATTCTATCTCCTCTGTTGGGGCAAAGGCAGGCTTGGGGGCATCTGAAAGCCGTGTAAGGCAGCCCACAAGTTACATATCCTTTTACACATAAAACCAACCGCCGAAACGGAACGCAAAAGCAACACCGCAGCAGCAGGACCCTCTCAACGCTCACACAGAACACAGTTCTGGGAGCAGCACCAACAGCAGCATCACGGCCACATTCAGTGGAACAGTGGGTGAGGGATAGCACTTGAGCAGGCAGAAGTAGTTGAATGAAGATGGTGATATATAGAAGTCATATGCAAACATTGAAAGATTTCATCCAAAAAAGGTCCCGATATACAGATATCTCTGTCATTATTGAGAACTTGAGCATCAAATTTTCTCACACAATTGCTCTGCTCCTGAAGTACATCCTTCTGCTGCTGAAATCATCCATTTTTACCGCTGGAAATGCTTCCTTTGAACCCATTGTACTTAGCTTTTGCGGGCACTTTTCGTCTGCTAGTTGTTGTTATTCTTGGTGTCGTCGTCGCTGTTTTTGTTGTTGTTGTGCAACTTCACAGCTTCGCTCGGCAGCATTTTTGGGGGGTGCAAAAGTTTCGTGTTTTACTTTTAGTTTGTGGCTTTCCTGGTTTTATCTTCAACTTCATAAAATGCCGTCAACAGTTTTAAATGCAAATTTCGCATCTGTAGCTGCTGCACCTTACACACTCCCCCCTTACTCTCCACCACAGTTGACTACTTAGCAGAAATGGGGACTGGCAAATGATTATGCAGCAGTTGGGCTTTGCGTAAATCTTTAAGGTCATGTCAGTATGGCAAGTTTGGGAATCCCAGGACTCTCTCTCTCTCTCTGGGCTTAAATTTAAGAAATTTTTATCAATTTCGTAGCAAAAGTTGGTAAAGCTCCCCTCTGACTCTGTTCATGCTTATGTATTTAGTTGCTAGTTGTTGTTTTAGTCTTCCAGTTCGAAGGTCAAGCTGTTGTGTGGAAATACTTATCCCCAAATTGGGGAAAGAACTGATACTTTGCGCCCTAAGTTAATGAAATGAAAATGCAAAGAACAGTACAAATATAAAATAATTGACTTTAGAGTGTTTTCTCTACTAATCGTCAGATACTCATTGTTGTGAGATGAAAAAGGAGGTCAAGTTGAGGGAGAATAAAGCCTGAGAACTTTTAATAAATTGTTCAAATTTATAAGTTTTCCTGACACAAAACAATGCCTGAGGCAATCATATATCCATGTTCCATTTGATTACAAAAATTCAATTGAATTATGAAATTGTAGCAAGTGTGGGCACGTACATACAAACAACAATAACAACAATATAAACAACAAAAAGAAAAGTAAAAAGAAGAAGAAAACAAAAATATATAAATTCCTCAAAAAGTGTCAAAGCAATCAAGAGAAGAGAGAAAAATATAACAAAAATGTCGAAAAGTTTCCTTTTTGGCTGAAAAAGTTTACAGCAACACGTACTCCATGCGAGGAGGGGTGGTCAGAGGGGTTCAGGGGTGCGGTGCCAAACAACAAGGCTTCTAATTAGTAGAACAGGGAACGAGAGAGGGAAGCCCCACAAATTTATGATAATAATTCAACAACAACATAGCCAGCCCCGCTTGATGAAAACATGAAAAACAACAAGTGAAAACTCGCAGAGAAGTGAGTGCGAAAAATATTGAAATATTATTTAAATAGAAAAAACAACAACAAGAAGAACAACGCATATAAAGTAATTAAAAAGTTTGCCACGCATTTATGGCTTTTGTTTTTTCCCCCTCCCCCGCCCCGTTTTTTGTTGAAAAGTTGAAAACAAAGCGTAGCACAGTGGTATGAGATTCAATTACGAATGGAAATGTTTTATGTTTTACATTTTTTTGTTGGTCTTTCTGGGGTTAAATAATAATCAACAGAGCTTCTGCTGGCAGAGTTTTTTTTCACAAGATTTGGAAGTATTGTCAAAAACGTTCATTTGACAAGTGGCCAGAGCCAAGTTTAATTGGCAGTTAAGCCTGCCTGAGGGCCAAAAGAAGCAGATAGCCATAACAGATATGGGCTGCAATAGAAGAGCATTTACCTAACTAACTCGTTCTCGTTCAAAGCAGAGCTAACATAGCTTGACTTAGGGGCGATAACATTAAGAGTCTTATCAAGTATTACAGAAATGCAATACAGATGAGCAGAATGTTAGAGCACGTGTACCATATGTAAATGAGAGAACACCACAGTTCAGATCACAGAGAGTCAAATGTGAATAACATTGCCCTATTCATATGAGCATAAATTAAATGCTAATGTTCATAGCATATTACATGCTCTTACTTTCTGCCTTACAATATTATCTTTATATTATAAACTCAAACAATTTAACTATAAAACTTTCTGATCTCACAACCAGCATTATATATTCACAGTTCAACTATCAACTCTGACTTTAAAGCCAGGCTAGAGCAGTCTGGTGCAACCCGTCGTATGCTTAATCTAGCTAAAAGCACGCACTCATTCTCATTCACATTTAGATTTGCATTTGCATTAGCATCTTGTATAGCTAAACTCTTCTCCGTGTACCCCTCCCCCACTTTGCTTTCCCTGCAACTGGTTGCCACTTTGTTGCCAACTAACGAATCTATAAAACAATAGAACAAACAACACAACAAAAGAAACACAAAACATATACATAAAAATACATAAGTACATAAGGGGGGAGGGGCACAGCTTAGAGCTAACCCAGACGCCAGAAAACAAAAACAAAAGTATCTGTTACATTTTCTATGCCCTTTAAATGTAATGGAAACTCTCCGAAATGAAGTGAAAACAAAACAGGGAACAATAACTGCAAAGATATAAAAATCTACAAAATGTTCAACAGGAACCAAATCATCTTCAGCGATCAGGCTGACTTTTATCATTAAAATTTTACCTTGGAAGAGAGGTGGCCATACGATTATCCCATAATTATGATCTATATAGAGTTCTTCGCAGAGAATATAGAAACATCTTATGAAATCCTAATTCTCCTGTGAACTGCCTTACGCATTGGTTATACTCCTGGTCCACCTAGAGCATAAATATGGCACATAAAACAGCGGAACTGTGTTAGTCGTGCAAAAATCTCTTAGCTGAAAAAACACAGAAAGCAAAAAAGCAATAACAAAAAACTCGACAATGCACACAAAAATTTTCGTTGAAAACGAGCTAAAAACGAGCTAAAAGCAGCATTTCCGCTTGGCTTGACTTCCACGGCTTCAGCCAGAACAGGATGATGTTGATGTTGATGATGATGCTGTTGATGGGCTGCTGGTCCTGGTCGCACGGTCGCCTGGTCGGGTTGGGTCCATTGTGTTGCCAGCACAACAACAATTAGAACAATAAAAACAAAAATATTAACAACAACAACAACAACAGGAATAACTACTGCAAGTAACTCAAACAAAGAGAGTTGAAGAAAAGCAAAGCAACATAAGTAGAAGTAGAAGTAGAAGCAGCATCAGCAGCAGAATCTGAAGCATTTTTTGCTTGTTACACTTAAAAGCTTCCAAAATGGGGTTTACTTTATGGATAATAAGTTAATTCGCTTGTAAATAAGTTGTTCAAAGCGAACGCCAGACGAGTAACAAAGAGCGTGAGAGAGAGAGAGGCTGACAACTTGAAAGTGAAAATGCGTTTGCAAGTGTTTTTCTTATTTTCATTGTTTTGTAAATGCTTAGCTTACTTATGAGATGGATGGCATAGGGATTGTTATAGAAGTCGATCCAAGATGCAGTTGTCGCTAAAGAATGTGATGTGGAGATACAGGACACTTGCTCCAGTAACTCTCCAGTTGGTTGGGAGACCTCATCAAGTCAGCACTAGAAGAACATCTCTAACAACATTTTCTGCCCATCGCTGCTTTAAGTCCTAGAGAGCGGTTTTGACGCAAAATCGCTAGCTGTTGAATGTTTTTCTTGCGATGACAGAGACATTGCAACTAAAAAACTGGCAGCTCATATTCGTCTGCCACTTCCACTCATTAGCTTGATCGCAACGTATGAAATTCAGCTCTAGCCCCATCACCGCGTGCACCCTGTGTGCAGCCTAAGATCAACAGCAACAGCAGAAATTTTATACGTACTTAGTCCTTCAATCATACTTCTGGCACCCTCCTCAACAAAAACCACTCGTCTGAACTTGCATTTGCATTCTGCATCCCATCACCGCACTTCAACCGCTCATTCTGACCGTGCTTTATTCATCAAACGATTCTCTCTCTCCCCCTCTCATCGGACTAATTCAAAAATTCGAAATTCAAATAGGAAATGTTGCAACAAAATGTTAATGCAAGTATGCTTAGCTAAAAGCCAAGTGGCTCCACTTGTACCCACTCTAACTCATCAACGTGCTACCCATACACCCCTTTGATGCACTCCTCACCCTCATTCATTGAACATAATTTCAATGGAGAATTCCGCATAATTTGCTGCAAATGTTTATTTATGAAATTTTGTCGCCAAAAAAGATGAACTTTCCACTTTGGCAACATTTGCAGGTGCCAAACAGAGGGGGCTTGTGCGGGGGGACCGCTTCTAATGCATATTCAAATGCACGCACACACTTTCAGAGGTGTTTTTAGCTGCAAAACAAATGCAAAATTAACAAAATGCTTAAATGACAGCTGCTGCCGTTGGTCCAAAATGAGAACATAAATACTTTATGCCATATTTTGGGCCAGCAACAAAACATTTTTAAAGCAAATAACTTGTTGCTAATTAATTTAATTATATTTCTGCGCCAATTTAAATAATGTCAAGCTCGGCAAGAATGTGCGCAATATATATATTTCATATGATATTTATCGAAATTGCAATTAAATGACGCTTTAATATTAAATTCATAAAAGGCTCCGCAACTCCGCATGACACACATAGCTCCGCATTAATTATTTAACAAAATGGGGCGCAAAAAGTTTTCGCCTCGCCATCCCCCTCACAGCACCCCTCCCAGCACAGAACCAGCAACATCAACCACAGCCTGGCGGCCACCCACCATTTGCCATAGATGTGCATATAAATATAATGGAATTAAATTAAATGCATACGTTGCGCATACGCCACGTTAACTGTTGCGCTCCTACACAGCCAGAGCAGCCTCGGGCGACTGTGAAAGGGAGAGCAGACACCGAAGAGCAGAGCAGAGAGTGGGAGGCAGAGAGTGTGGCAGGCAAACGTGTTAACGACCTCCATGGCAAAAGTTTTCGTACGACCCTCGCTGCCTCCACCTCCACCTCCACCTCGATCTCCACCTCTGCCTGGGCCTTTTGGTGCCGTCGTTGCTGTTTGGCTGCGTTGCAATTTTATAAAAATTAAATAGAAACATACTTTTTTACCGCCCAGCAAGCAGTACAGTGTGGGCGTGGCCCGCCTTTGGAAATTATGCACTTAATAACAGCTTCAACAACTCTGCTTTATGCGCTGGCATTTATGAAAATGCAGAAACTGCTCGCAGAGCATAAGAGTTCCTGTTGCTGTTGCTCCTACAGCCCCCGCCAGAACTTGCTACCGCTTCGTCGCCATGGCTCCTTTGTGTTCTTTGAACCACTTCAAAAAGTGGCAGTATTTCCAGGAAGCAGAGAAACACAGGGAAGGAGGGCAAGGCTGATGAAATTGAGGTGCGTTGGCGTTTGAAAGCATACGAGTAAAGTGTAAGGGCAATAAACATTAGCGGGTAATGTGCAAAAAGTGTTGGAAAACTGGCGCGGCACATGTGGCATAGCTTTGGAAAGATTATATATATATGAGATATGTGATATGGCATATAACAGTTAGGATTAACTCATATGAGAATGTTCGTAATTGTAGTTTGTTCTTTGTAGAACTTCAGACTACACCATCTAATCGTCACTCAGTAAAGGGGGATCAGCATAATCCCAATCCCTACTAGAAAGATCCTTAAGATTCGATGTAATTGAACTGCATGACTTGCGAGGAGGTGAAAGGTTGTATGGAGGCAAGCGAAACAATGGTCTGTACAGTATATTAATGGCGGCCAGGAAAATATCAAGGGGGCTATATATCCATACAGAAAAACCGCAATTGGAACTCGAAATTAGTTCAAAGAAACTTCAAATCAACAAGCGCTTGCCATGTTTTGACATCTGCTGCAGCCAATGCACTGCGATTTGGCCAAATTTGATATCTGAAGAGCCTTCCATTATCTTACAAAGCATGTGCTAAGTGAAGCCCATACAGCTTGAATCAACAATGCGGCCTTCACTTATCCTTATCGACAGAACTGCATTGGCAATCACTGGGCATGGACCTGGGAGAAGGCATCTTGATGTTAGCAGCAGGCACACAGACACAAAGACAGACGCAGACACAGACAAATACACGGATACGGACATTCAACTCCAGAGAACTGCAAGTGTCAAAAACTTAATTAAAAGCGCGTTGCTCGAGCTCTACTCGTACTTGGGCAAGTGCTGGGAAAACAAACTAGCAGAGCTACTTCAACAATCATCCACTTAATTAGACGTTAAACACTTGTAAAATGTTCAAGGATAATGGAAATGGATCTGCAGTTGAAGCTTAAGCTGAAGCTGAAGCTGGATTGGATCAGTAAATGAGGGGAACCAGGATACATATATCAGTGTGTTTATATGAAACTAATACTCTATCTACATCATCATCATCATCATCATCATCATTTACGATAGTCGGCCAATGTTAATGCAATAAATTGTAATCATAAGCTTCGCATTTAGAAATTAAGCATAATTAATTAATTATGGGCCATGTAGAACATGCTCGAGTGATTCCCAGCGCCTGCCTGGTTGTGGTGCAGCTGCATCTCTTCTTGCAGCAAGTTGGTCATTAGTTAATTCACTGAATGCACCGACAACAACTAACTAACCAAAGCAAACCCAACAACAACTAACCCAGCCAAGCGACCAACCAGCCAACTAACTACCATTATAAACACGGCAGCAAAGGGTAAGGTTAAGGGGTCAGCGGGGAGCCCAACATTAGAATCAACTACGAGAACAAGCGGCGGTGCCAAAGTGAAATCGTGTAAATTGGACCACACAGAACACCAAAACAAGACAACCAAACAGATAGACAGACAGACGGATGGACAGATGGACAGGCAGAGGAGCACAGGGGACAGATTAGACAGATGGACAGACAGCAGAGGCAACCAACCAACCAACCCAACCCACCTAGCAAAGCGACCAACAAATGCATTTACAGTGAACACAACGTCAGTTGAAAGCTGGAAGAAATGGATTTAGATGGCAGATGGAAGCTTTCCCTCCTTTTATTGATAAGTTTCCACCCATCCAAATTTTGGATTCCTAGAAAAGTTAAGGCAAAAACCATGAAGTATAACCTGGAGGTTTACTTTGTTCCTTTACATTTCTTAACAAAGAGCATCAGCTCCCTGTTCAACCATGGCACTCTTCACTGTACTGCTAACTGGGAAAGTTTTCTGCATAGGTAGAGGAGAGAGGTTGAGATAGGGGGTGTATGGGTCTAACTTTAGCATGCTCTGGTATCATGCATATGTGGTGAGTTTTGCCATATATATTTTGCATAAATTATCATCAGAGTGGCAGAGGCACAGGCGGCTACACAGCTACTCATAGCCGGGTGGCAGAGCCGGAGTAGCAGGCCAACAAACAAGATAATGTTAGAGAGCGGTGCAACATCATTAAGGAAATTACTTGTAATACAGCGGTAGCAGCAACAGCAGCAGCAGCTAGAGGAGGAGCATCAGCAGGTACATGCTGCTTCAGCTGTCCTCTGGCTTGGCCATCAAACAGCAACAGCAGCAACTCCGACTCCAAACTGCAAAGCATCAGCGTTTCAATTGGGGCGAACCATGCAAAATTATCATAACTGTGAGTCTCAGCTGGACGGGGGCGAGGTAAGGATGTGGAGAAGGTGAAAACTGAATATGAATGCCAAAGCGAATGCTCTCAATATTTTGCATGCAAAAATAATTAATGTGAGAAGCTTTGGTTTTGCTTTGGAGTTCTAAGTCTGGCTGCTGGTCATGGCTTTGGTTTCATCTTTGGGCTGGCTGTCATTTCCCATTCCCACCTTCACGAATTAGCCGTGTTGTTGTAGGAGTAAGTCGTGGCTTGCCTAATTAGCTGACGGCACGTAGTCCGCATATAGTTCGACACTAAGCACTAAATGGCAGGCAATCTTGGCATTACTCCGAGTGTACACCACATGTACGTTAGGCAAACGGCTTACAAATTAAGTTATTTGCCCAAGTTGTAATGCTTCTGATTAGCTCTGTGGAGGATCAGTGCACACGGGTTTCCATATTGGCAGAGGGAAGCCATGCATGCATGCGTGTGTGTGTGTCTAACCAACCAGGTGGATAGACAATATTTGGAGTTTAAAGCTGATTTGATTCCTGAATGGTAAATGAATGGATGTAGGAAATATTCCACTCCCTGGGCATAATAATCATGAGAAGCTTTAAAGTTCTTTTGTTGGAAGACTGTTGCTGGGATGTGGCAGAGAACGCCACTTGTTTCGGCCAACTTATATGCGTGTTCTCAATACTTCAATGTGGTTAAACTTATTGCTGCCGATCGATTTGTGGCAATCATTTTGTGTCAAGATAAAATCAAAAACGAATGCATATGAGCGGACAAAACTTGAGAGAGAGATAGGGAGAGCCAAAAGTCAACCCAACAACTAAACAAACAGAGAGATTAGAACATGTCCCCTTCGCTTTCACCCAAGGTCTTACTCGCGTCCATTCTAATGATCCAGAACTGAAAAACAAGCCGTAACTTTGCAGTTATCTGTTGCACAGGAACGAGAGCGCAGTCTTCTTCTCACAAACCAAGGTGTTTGCATATTAATATAGATAATTCAAGTCTTTAGCCTTATTCTTCCTATCGTAACTGTTCTTTTACATTATCTTACGCGCCACTCTTATAACGAGCTACACTTTGATTTATCATCTGCAATCTATTTTCATATATTTTCCAAGCAACTCATCACAGAGCACTACAGGCTGCTCAACCCTCAACAGCAGCCGTCCACCCATAAGCCCCGGGCAAAGGATCAACTTAAGTACATGGCCACAGACAAGGACACGGACATGGACATGGACAGGGAATACGACACGCGTGTCCATGGTGAGCACCCAAAATCTCATAAAGCAATATAATCTCTCATTACAACTACAACAAAAGCGACCAACCGACCACCAAGCGATGAAGGGGCCCTCTGCCTGAGCCCTGCCATATGCTGCTTTCTCTGTCTCTCTCTCTCTCTATCCAGCTTCATCTTCTTCGTTTGTCTTTCGTCGTTGTCGTCGTTGTGCGCCCCACGAATTTATAGCCCCTGCAGTGCCGGCAACTGCCTCGAATGCGTCGAGTGCAACAAGCACCACAAATTTATAACCGAAGGCATAATGAACTCATATTTTATAACGTTTATTAACCCATTGATAACCAGCCGCAACGAAGCGTTGCCAACTTGTGCTCCTCGCCTGCTTAACTGCTCACAAATTTATGCGTCTGGTTGTGTCAGCTCGGGTCCAAAAGGGGTGCCCGTTATCGTTATCGAAACTCCTAAATGGCCGCCAAAGTCTGCCGACACAAACAAATGCCTCATGACAAATAAATGTCACATTAATGTCAGAAACCCACAAGGCCAAATTGATTCGCTTTCCCCACTCTGTGGTCGTGTTGGTCACCCCGCATTCGCAATCGCATTCCCATTCAAATCCGACTGCTGTTGTGGCTGGCCAAGCGTGGACCCGAGCAGACACAACTATGCGCCTGCTGGTTGGGTTCGCTTAGGATTTGTGGATTGTCAAAAGTCGCCGAAGCCGCCGCCGCCGCCTTTGCTTCCGTCTTGGGGTTTACATTGTTTGGCCATAGTGTTCCAATGTTTGTTCCAATGGGGTGGCGTTAAGCCTGATTGGGGTTGCGCTTATGGTGGGTGAAAGGCCTTGGTTTGGCAACTTGAGACAATATGTACTTACTATAAGCAGCTGCATTTGGCAACAAAAGTTGATAAGCATGTGGAGATAGAGAGAGAGAGAGCAGGGGGATGAAAGAGTAATTTCATATAGTGGGAGAATCTATCGCATCAATAAGAACTTTTAAGGGAGTAGAAAACGTTCAACCAGAACATCGATCTTTGATTTCTTAAGAACCTTTGCCAGTGTCCACATTCATCATTCGCTCTTAGAGCAAACCTAACTCCAAATACTGTGAACTATAATTCATAGTACAATGCCTTCTTTTGAACCTATTCCTTAAGGGTCTCACTCTCCACTCTTTGTTTATGTCCACAAGTTCATTATCTGCGAACCAACCTAAGACCTCTTTATGCCTCCTCAAATATAATTTGAGGGAAAGCTTCTTAGCGTAAAAGGCTCCTGCGGTCTTTAGTCGAATCAAGATCAAGTTTCCATTTTCTTGATAAAGTTTAATACCAGCACCCTGCCACTCCTCTACTCCTCTCTTTCGACGCTCAACTTGAGCTTAACTCAGATGCAAGAAATTGCTTAATAGTTTATTAATGACTTGCCCAGGTCCTGGGGACTGGAGGGAAGTGTTGCCGGGAAAAACTATTCGCAAGTATCAAACCAAGGCAACACTTTCTTTTCACGTTTTTTAAACCAATTATAAAAGTATTGCAGAGCAAGAACTGCTGGCTGATAGAGATGGAGATGATGGAGTTAGATGGCTGTGTTGGTGCTGGAGGAGGTACAGTGGTGCGTGATGCAGTTGGTTTTCCTGCCTGCCTGCCTGGCAACACTTTCGAACTGTGTCTATGAAGCCATCATGTGGAAAAACACTTAATTACTTTAGAAGAGCTCACTCGGCTCGCACACAAAAGTGTAAAGTGCTTGGCCACGCCTACAAAGCTCCGCCCCCTACGCCTCATAAACAGTTAACTAACTAAAGTAACTGGCAGCTGTGGTTGGGGCACGGCACACGCTCTAAGGTTGTGCTTCTTGGCATGGCATGGCCAGGCCAGGCCTTCCCAGGAATGACGTGAAGTTGTATTTAAATTAGATTTTGCTGAAATCGTGCGTGATTGTCAACGTCAAGGTGCACTAGCTGAATGGGGGAGGAGTGGGGTGTAGGTGTAGAGAATTGGTAGCTGGAAGTCTAAGTAAACACAGGGACGGGATTCCCTGGCAGGCCACGCGTGTGCCTGTGTATGCACTCGAAAAAGTTGCAAATTGGATTTCGGTTTTCGAGCAACTTTACGCTTTTGAGTGTTAAAGTTTTCTTCACGATGGTAGCACGTGGATGGATGCCACATAACTAAGTTCCACTGTCACTGCTGCCGCCATGCATCATCTTCAGCTCAATTGTAAGTGGAAGCTCTGTCTCTCTTTAATTTAAATCATTTCATCAGCATTATTTTTGGGTCAATTCAACTGGAACCGCACCACATTCGTTCTTCTCTTCGTTCTTAATCAATTAAGTCAAATATAGACCGTGTTTGGTGTTCGGCAATTGTCTGAAGAGGCAACGGACCACTCCATCCCATCACTCAGTCGTAATTCTTGTACCATTTTTTGTTTAAATTTCAAGTGGGGGGCGGGGCGGCTGTTTTCAACTAGAGGAAATGAATAATTTCAGTGTCAAAGTCAGATTGTTCTCCAAAAGCATATGCTTGAGAGCAACAACAACAACAACCAGAACAAGATCATGAGCATTATTGTTCAAAATGATTTGAAAATTTGTCTTAATCAGCATTTGACGGGAGAGTAATGTGTTTCTAAAGCTATTGGCATTGGGGAAATGGAGAAATTATGTCATGTTATGGAACTTCGGCAACTTGAATTTTACAATTTACAATTTACAATTTCATGGGTCATCAGCGCGGGGAAATAATCCCACAAATGCTCCATTCATATCCAATTTCAATAAGTAAGCGGAAGCCCACAAAGCAGACGCACAATTAAAGCCAGTTTAACGCCGCCACGCCGCAGGACATCTCAGTAGTCCTTGCCTGGTTTCCACATAGATAATAAATGATGTTTCTGGGGGGGGGTTTGAGCGGCAAAGCCAAGCAGGAACACAAGGAGCGTCTAAACTGTTTTGACTTTGTTAATAAATTGAAAAATTATGATAATGCCAGGCAGCGCAGCGCAGGATCAAGGCAGATCCAGCAAACAGCAGCAGCAGCAACAACAACTGTGTGGGCGCATTAAATTAAACAAAAAGTACTCTAAGGACCCGGACTTTGACTCGTGCAAGGCGCAACGCAACATTAAACAGGCGACTGTCGACATTAAGGCCAGACGAGAGGGGAAACCTTGGATGCAATGTATTGCCATAGCCGGCTCTGGCTCCTGACTTGAAGACGCCGCCAGGGTCGCAGTCAATGCTGACGCCGCAAGTGCGCAATTACATTGTGCTGCGTAGGGCGTCGTTATCCTGTGTCCTGTGTCGTTCCACGTACCACGTTGTGTGTCGTACTACTGCTTACTGCGTGCGTGTCGTCCTGCAGCCGTTGCCGGCGGCGTTGCAATAAAGTGTCACTATAAATAAATAATAACCCCCTCTCCACCAGCCGAAAAAACCAAACGAGCGATGGGAAAACTAGAAACTGAGGTAGACCAAAATGTAAATGCTCTATAGAGGGAGAGAGAAATAGAGAGATGAGAGAGAGCCTGATGACAACCTATTCTTATATCAGATACCTCAAACGGATAACAGCCTTTTGGTGAAAGAATTGAGTCTTCCATAGAATTATCATTTGACTCTTGGCGTAACAAACTCGCTGGCCTAGTTCGAACACCCGCTGGCAGAGTGTATCCATATCAAGCACTCGCTCATTTGGCCCGCATGCTGTGCGAAAATATTGAAAAATTGTAATTGTATCTCATAGATACAATTACGGCGCGGCTCGTGACACGTGACCGTCGCTGTGCATCGGTACATTGTTACGCGTCGAGTGCGAAAAGTCATCAGCAACATTTTGGCCGCCGGCAGTCGCAGTGGCAACGACAACGGCGACACTTAATGGACCAGAGTTCCGAAAAGCAAACAAAAGTAACGCTTGATTGCGGGCACGGGGCGGATCAAGCGGATGGGATGACTGGACGACGGACCTTCTCACATTGGGGAAGAGTTGACGCCGCTGCCGCTTGCAAAAGGGCAACCCAGTGCGTGAGCCTTTGGCAAATGCAAACAAACACTAAGCGCCTGAGCCTGAACCAGAGAAACAGGAAGCGGCTAACGTGGCATTCCAGATGGGTATTAGGATGGAGATGAGTGTGATGAATGCTCGAGGGCAGGACAACACAGGATGTGCTAAATGTGAGGAGATGTGTAATGGTGAAAGTGTGAAGCAGAAAGCCGAAAGCAGATGTCAGTGTTAAGGGTTTCACAAAAAACCGGGGAAGTGAATTGAAAATGAAATGAGGTTGGAGTGGGTGGGTGGGAGAAGGATGAATGAGTGTGGTTACTTTAAAGTTTAGTTGTGATATGAGACCCTCCATGAACTAAGAACTGAATTGAATTACAACTAATAGCTTCAGTCTTCTCAATTCTTTATACCGATCACGTAGCTCCACACAATGGGAATGCGAACTTTAGCAAATGTCCATCAACCAGATCATATCTATCAATTTAGCATTGCAAAACATCGGCCTACACATGCGGAACCGTATCGCATTGAATGCATGCATATATTACGAAGGAGCACAGCATGTTTATGCGAGCCATTATCACATTTTCAGCATTAATAGATCCAAATGCATATTTTACTACTAGGCGAATAAAGTAGGAGAAGGAAATGTGGCGTTGGAATTGCAATTCCCCATCCCATTGATCCATTGCAATAGCAAAGCATTTGTAATCAGGGCCAATTAATCTCATGCTAGGCACAACTCCAAGTCCCCATACCAGTGCTTGCCTGGCCATGTCTCTGTTTCAGTTTCTGTCTTTGGGCTGCCGTTGTATTTGCTGTTAAAAATAATTTCTGTTGACACAAAGATTGAATGCCTCGGGCAAAGACTAAGCGGAAGGGGAGAGGGACGGACGTACGAGTAGTGCCTGTTGCTGTGGCTGCATTTGCGATCTGCCGCCGGGGCGCATAATTTATGCCTTCGATCACATGAAGACATGAAAAATGTCGCCACAAGTTGCCTGGGCGCAATGATGACGACTCGCCTCAGATCGAATCGAATGGGACGACGCCGTTGTTGCCAAATGCAGCAGAATGCATGGATGGATGGTTTGGCTGGTTTGTTGGCTGAAGCGGGTAAAGCGGTGCGGTGTGCTATGATGCTATGAGTTGAGGTAGAGCTGCCCGCTTTGGTTTCGGAATCGAGCATAAATTAAGTTGACAAGAGCTCTAGGATGCAGTGGCCTGAAACATTGTAAACAAATACACGCAGAGCAATCAGGAGCTCTCGGAAAGGAATTCCTTTATCATAAGAAAAACTCTTTTAACAATTTCCAGAGAAAAATGCAAGCCGAAACGAAGCCAATCTTCGGAATAATTACAAGCTTATAGTTTAATCCAGGCCAAGCAAATTCCTGTAGCTTTTCGCTGAGTGTACTTTATTGCCACATGTTTGTTGGCCCTGGCGAATGATGATGCACTCACTCGCACCCATAGTTCCGATCCCAAACCGAGTGATATGTGTATGCGAAGTGCCACAAGAGCAGCGTCAAAACACGATTGAAATGAAGGAAAGGTCGCCCTGCTCTCTTCAGTTCCTACAGCGGACCAACGTCAATTTAATGTGTGGACATAATTTTCCTGTCGCATTCAATATGAGGATGCTTGCTGCCTGCTGCTGGGCGCTGCTCCGACTGGCTGCTGATGCAGTGCAACAAAAACGGACAAGGGTAAAGAAATGTAAGTACAAAAAACTTTGCACGTGGATTGCATCACTGATGTTGGTTGGGGAAGCGGAGTTACATGGAAACTTGGGGACATGGAGAGTGTCGTCGTTGTTGTTATTGCCTCTGATGATGATGATGATGGCGATGATGCTGATGGGGATGACGCCGATAATGGGCATGGCAATGTGCACACGTTATTTCAACATTTGCTCAACACTCGATGTACTTGATGGGGATATTATGGGGATAGGGAAGGGAGCTCGGAAGTGTAACAACTGGCAACTTAGCGGAATGCTTAGGTGATGGTTTATAAATTGAATCAAATTACATGAAAAACGTGGAAAAGGAGATGAAGATATAGCAATAAACATAGAGTCTTGTTGTTTAGATAGAAACAAAATGGAATCATTGAGCTTTTACGGTTTATAGTAAAGTTTACGCGGCGTTGCACGGCCATTTTGTTGTTGTTGTAAAGAAAAGTGTATACTGAATTTGTGTAGATGTATGTAAGAGGACCCAATTGAACTTCCGTTTATTTTTTATCAGTATCAACAGCTGCATTGTTCGTCTGTCTGTCTGCCTTTTCACCTGTATGTCCGTGTAAATGTTCGGTTTGCCCATATATCGGTATATTAACTCCACCTTCTGTTGATAGTTATCGATATATCGGGTTTTCTATACCGATATGTAGCCCTTTATTTTCCCCTGGCTGCCATTGGTATACTGTAAAAATTTCATGTCGATCTGTCCAATAGTTTAGGCGCCAAGATAAGAACATTTCGCTTGCCTCCACACAAGCTTTGACAAAAAACGTAACTTTAACAAGGCTTCAACTGTAGATTCTGCTCAGACGGATAGACAGCAACCATGGGGTTGTTGAAGAATAACACAAGACACAACACAAGAGGCCACAGCCTTTCTGAAAGAAATACACTTTTTTAAGTCGTAAAGTTACATTTCTTCCATTGGAAATCGTAAATCATAAGTTCAGCCTATGATAAATTCGAAATCTTTCCACTATTTTGCCTTACTTCGATTCACATTTAGATTTAAACAACTTTTCCAATTGAAATTCAATTTCCATTTACATTTTCCTCCACAAACTTCTATTCAAGTATGCCATTTTATGTGCAAATTTTTGGTCGAAAACCAGCCTACCCACAAGCCACAAGCTAATGCCGCGCTATAGTTCATTATCTTTTAATGCGTTTTCGAGAACGATAAAGAACCGTAGAGAGAGGGAGGGAGGGAGTGAGGGCGGTAGAGATGGGGATAAACACAATTTGAAATTCACGCAAAAATAATGCGTCAAAATTATGAATTCAACATTTGCCAAATCAATGAAAATTAATTTCATAAACAAAAACAACAAACCCGAAAAGTAAACAAAATTATGAATGAGCAAGCAAGATGAGGAAATGGGTGTGGGCTGCCATGGCAAGGAAATAAGGGAAGGAAGTTTTGATCTGTTGGCCCGAAATGAAATTACATTTTCATTATTTTGATGCAGATTGTGTGATTGGGGCTTATGCTGTCTCTGTCTCTGTGTGTTTTGTAAATTTTGAAACAATTATAAATGCGCAGCGCTCATTCATGAAGTGGTTGGAGTGGGGTGCGGTGGCACAGGTTGAGAGCAAGCCAATGAATTTTCCATGCAAATCAAATGAGTTCTAAAATTTTCAATGCAAAATGCAAAATGCCAAACAAAACTATGCAAAACATAGCGCAGCTAACAAATAAACAGGCAAGCAAATGCAAATGCAAATAGAAATACAAATGCAATGGCAACAGCAGAAGGGCAGATGAGCAGGACAGGGCAGTGCATTCGCAGATAAAGCAAACAAACAAATAAACAGCACAAGCAACACATTTGCAACAAATGCCATTCAGTGGACTGTCATGCCATCCCCCTGCTGCTGCTGCTGTGTTGCACTTTGCGCATAATTATTTTTGCATATTTTACAGGCTCGATAATGCTCATTGCCTGAACTGAATTGTTGGAGGGGCAATGAGACGGGAGGACAAACACACAGCATTCAAAGATACAAACTGTATGTTTGACTTACGGCCATCAGTAAACATAAAGAAGACATCGATGGCTATCTTTAGTCAGATCGTGTAGATGAAGCTTATACACCCTTGTGGAATTACTGTTAGGGGGAATTTTTACAAGGATTCAGAAATGCTCACAATACCAAGACCTAACACCTCTCTTCAGATCATAAATCGCATTTCATAAAGTATCTAATAAAATGGCTAAACTCATGAAGATTCCTGATCGAAGTGTAAGAAGAAGAACGAATCTGACATGCTTTTGGATCCATTTTGGACAACTATATCATACAGCTACCATATAACCGATTGTTCTGGAATGAACACAGCCCACCAGATTTGATCTAGATCAGTTATACACTTACAATGTGAAGGGTATATAAGCTACGGCAAGCCGAAACTAGCCTTCCTTTCCTTTTTCTTATATTAGTTTTCCCAGATCTTCCTTCTTGTTAATAGATATATTAGTTTTTCCCGGATGCAATCTGGCTGTTACTCAACTGCTCTCAATCTGCCGCTTCACAAATCATGTGATAAATTTGTCTTACCCTTTTGGAAATAAAGAGAACTGGCAAGAGACAAGAAATGGCATATCGTGAGGATGGCGGCATGGCGCCTTGCCATCAAGTTGTTTATTTTGTTTGTAATTTGTGTCAATTTCTTTCTAGTTGCAGATGCAAACATATATCCATATTGATGATGAGCAATTGAGCAACGAGCAAACGCTCTGTAGGTGGTCCAAGACCCTTCTGCCCCTTGCCAGTGTGCCCTCTTGCCAGTTAATGTTAATTAGCTGGAAGCAGCGACAGCAACTGCGACTGCAGCAATCCACATGAATGATGTGTGGGATGCTCTATGGAATCGTTGACGTAGAGCAGTCTTTAGCAAGAGTGAAGCAGGAGGAATGAAAGGATAAGACAAGAGGAAGTGCTACCTATATCTAGGGTAAGTAAAGTACGTTGATGAATTTAAACTTTTAGAAATTTCGTCTCTAGTCCTCTTCAACTATGCTTAAAATTGCTATCCAAACCCAAAAAGAATCCCATTTAGAAATGTCACTGGCATCTAAACCCATTAGTTGCTCGACTTTCATCTAGTTGATTCCCAGCTCTTTCACAGCTGCGACAAATAATGCCTTGGACACACATCAAGCAAAACTCATAACACACAACCCAGCACCTCCCGCACTGTGGCCCCATCATGCAGTCATTACCCAGCTCAGAAATTGTTTTAATAAAGTGCCCAAAAACTGTCAGTGGCAAGAACCCAAATTACGCTCCCCTCCCTCCCGGACAACGTTTTCTGGAATGTAAAATACCAAAAGACTTTGCATAGACTTTCAAAAAGCATTGTCTGCTGCACGCCCAGCCGAGACGACAGCTGAGACTGAGGCAGGGGCGGCTCATATTTATTTAAGCAATCAACCGACCGCTGCTGTTCAAGACAAAGATAGAGACGTCCTCATCTATAGTAGTTCCAGAGGCAAGTGTTCGAATAAGTGTTACCCTGCAAGCGAATTGCGAAAGTAATCTCCATTCCGAACTCTACCAAATATGCCAGATATCATTTCCATGATGTGGAAGTTCAGTAGTCTCTATAGGTCACATATTGTGACGCTGCATAGATAAACCCGAAAGGGTAACGAGTTCATAAACACACAAAACTAATTTCTTAGACAATGCCACACGATGGCAGCCACCCAAAAGGAATTGAAGGTGAAGGTGGAGTCAACCCTGGAATGCTGAGTAAGTTGATGCTGCTGCTGCTGATTCTAAAGATGCATTCAAGGATTAAATTAATGTCACAGCAAGTGGACAATGGCCTTGTCCCAGTCCCTGGTGTGGGATTCGCTTAATTGTTTGTAGGCGAAGGAAAAGAAAGAACAGAACAGAACCCGGAATGGCCAATGAAATGAAGTCATAAAGAAGCGCGCTCAACGACAGCTGAAGGAACCTTTAAATATGGAAATGTATGCCCAGGGTCCATTGGGATGCCTCTGCACAGCTAAAGGGAGGGGTGCGGGGTTGCTACTGTTGTTCATCGTCGCATTCTATTCTTTAAATCAAATCGCATTAACATTTTCTTAACAATTTTCTACTCAGCTTCGTGACAAAAAGAATAAAAATAAAGTGTTTGTTGTGTTCGAAGGCGGAGGAGGGTTCCGGAGGGATGCAGGGACGTGCGACGTGCGAAGGCCAAAGAAGCGCATAAAAAGGATATTTGACACTTTTAAATGTGCGCTTATTGTGAGTGCCCTGTACTCGCCCTCCCCTCTGTCCTGCCCTGTGACGCTGCTGGTTGCTTTTGTCTGTTAAACTATTTGCTTGATTCCCTGCCTGCCTCGGAGTCTGACTGTGAATGCTGTTCCTCCTGCTGCTGTTTTCAATTTTTTCTTTCTTTTTGTTATATTTCTTACGTTTTCATTTTCGTTTTATTGTTTGCTTTTGTGTCTTGCTCTTTGCTGCCCTGCCTGCCTTGGAAAATCAAATCTATTGTCATTTTGCCAGCTTCGTCTAGGCTGGAGGAGGAGGAGAGCTCCTGCTGCTGCTGCTGTTGCCTAGGATGCCCTACGTTTAGCACTTTGTCAGAGAGTTTTACGTCCTCTCTTACGTCCTGCCCCGCTCTGGTGGCGTTTAAAAGCTATAAGCGTTTGCTTTTATTGAGTTTTTATTGTTTTTTATACGCCGACTTCCTTCCATCGCCATCTTGATGGAGCGGCTTTTGCGGTGTGGCACAACACGTCGGAGGCGCGGCTCGACAAAGACACGGCATGGCAAGGCTTTGCGACGTCAATGCTGATAGTTTTATTATCAAGAATCAATGATCTATAAGAATTTCCTCCAAATGCTGGACAACGGCGACATTTGGAGAGCGGCTAGAGAAAAAATACTATCAGCACGTAGCCAGGACAGCGAAGATTGCAAGTGCTCGCCTTGGGAATATATTTCCACATACACGGGCGCCTATGTATATGTATGTATGTATCCTGTGAATTGTCGATGTGAATTTTAAATTGGCGCTGGGTCAGATGTGGCATTGAACTGTGGTAGGAACTAGCTAAAAGAAGAAATATCTATCTATACCCGTGGTAGGCTCCTAACTCAAGATGTTCGTATGACTTCGGTAATGCTCAAGCAAGCAAGCAAGCAAAACGTCACTTGAAGGGGCTGTTTCTACGCACACAGGAAAGGCAAACTGTGATAGTAATTCATAAGACTTTGTTTAACCAATTCTAACATCAACATTCATAGACCCGCCTTTACCTACAACTTAAAAAGGTGTGAATCAATTGACCATTGGTAATCCCGCTGATTTTCATTGCACATCATCTGTCACATTCACCTAAGTAGAACCAAGCATGTCTTAAGCCCTTTCATGAGTATGAGTTCCGTAAGACGTAGACGTACGTTTCCCACAATCATATCCAGACAATGCACACTGTGCTCAAAACATCAAATTGCTGTCAATAACAGTTCGAGGCGGCTATACAATTGAACTCCGCTCTCTACTACTGGCTGGCCAGTATATTTCTTTCCCTTGCTCTGTGTCGCTCACGCCATTGGGTTAAATCGCATTTTGAAAAATTCATTTCGATTCATTTCATCGACAGCAGCTCAGCTCCAGAGAGCCGTGGAAGGAAACGCCAAGCATAAAATTGAGAAATGTGAAATATTTTCATTCGTTGGAAATTATGACAAACGCATTTCTAAGCTGTCGCATTGATTGAATTCACTTCACTCGCTTCTGCCTGCCGCCTGCTGCCTGCTCCTGCCTGCCCTTTTCTCATTTTCTTTCAGCTATTGTGTGTATAACATTTTTGCACCTTTTACAATGCTCGGCGGGCTGAGATCTCCGCAGTTGGATTAAAAATCTATTTGCAGTTGTTATTGAGTTCGGCTCGTTTGAAATTCTGCTAAGCTGCATTTCCATTTCTGCTCGCTTTCCTTTGTGAGCTGCACATAATGAGAATTGGTGGCGATTAAAAATCAATTAAAAGGATTTGCAGAGCTGCGAAAGTGTTTACACCTGGTTTCTGGTTTCTGTGGTCCTTTGTGGAATTGTCACGCGCGTGAAACAGTGATTTCTGAGCATTAGTTTTGGGTTAGTTGAAAGGGTGGTGAGATTCGATTTCGGATGTAAAGGTGTAAAGGCGAACTTTGGTTACAATGTGTGTTTTCCCCTTCCATCAATTGTAATCTTCATTTATCCTAGGTGTCAGGGCACTTCTGCAAGTGGCTTTGCTGCACTCCAGTCTGCTTTGGAGGTTAAAAAATTTGTCGGAATTGCTATGTCAAGATACCATTTAGCACAATACCTTGTCATGATTGTGCTCCGGCAACAGAGTCCTTACAATTTCGTCCCTAAAGGAGTTGCAACTACAAGTGGCACCTCTTGGTTTTCCTCCTTGCCAAACTACATCCCACAACCAACTAGCTGGCTATTCCTTTACTAAGTTAAACTCTCTCCTAGGCATTTCATGCGATGACTGATGCTTTCACCTGGCCACACAACAACACACAGGCAAACTGAACGAGCGAGCGTCAGCTTGCTGACCAAACAACTTTTTGTTTCACTTTTGGCCAAAACAGGTGCAACAACAGCCACAGCCACAGCAGCAACAACAACATGCCACACGCCAACGCAAACACCGACATCGACACCTACTCCAATGGCAATAGCAGGGCTGGTGGCAGTAAGTCCAACGCAAACAGGCGGCCCACATCCAACCGAACACACAAACATCCTTATGGCTTTGCAATGTGGCGTCAATCAAATGATTGATCGACTTCAATGTTCAGGCAATGGCAAGCTAACCGGGCAGCTTGGAGACGAGGCAAACAGATTTTAATCTCCACACAGCAGCGGCATAAATAAAACACAAGAAGCAAAGAAAAACCAGAAAAGCAACAAACAGCAAAACCAGGCAAGTGCTAAAGAATTCCTTTTGCAGGGGAAATCAGTCAATTAGTAGTCATTCAGATATGGCCACAGGAATGAGAGATAAAAGTATAGGAAAGGGCGGCAGCAACGTTCTGCTGGTCTGCTGGTCGGATAAGCCTTAACCTTAGGGGTTGCAAATGAAAATTGGAAATGGCATATAAATCTATTGTAGATATATACTATTTTCTTTCTTTTCCCAAACAGATAATAAATTATAAGATGGCAAACGTTGCGACAAGGCTTGTCTGTGTCGCTTTCTTGTGGTTCCTAGATTTCTGGGGGGGATCTGGTTGGGTCTCTCCTACTACCAGTTTCATCAATCAATCTATCAATCAAGCAGCCAACTATATGGAACTACATATTATATACAAAGGGCATACATGTAAATAGTTCTTTCTTTCTCCCTATTTGGGAAGCCCAAATCAATTATGCGGCTGTCTTAATATTTATGAAAATTGATTTCGGTTTGAGTTATGCGGCAACTCCGTCAAATGTCAATGTCAATTAGGAACTATTAAGCCATCCATAGCTAGACGGGGGGTTGGCATTATGATTCCGCTTCGATGGCAACCAAAAAGCTGTGGTAAATGAGAGTAAAGAGTAGGGAGGGGTGACACAAACTTGTTTTCGAATGTCCTAGAAAAGTTCTCTTCTCTCTACTTCATATCACTTAAGAAAATCTTATGGAAATCAATAAAGAAATTGGAAGCTTCAAAGTGCAGTTTAATTAAAACAAGTAAGAAAGGCTAGCTTCGGCTTACCGAAGCTTATATACCATTCACATTGTAAATATATAACCGATCTAGATCAAATGGATTGTTTTTTAACATTTAAAATTTATGAAATTCTGTAATTAAAATGTCACATCTGCCACTGACATATCGTTCCATTTACTGGGAAACATTTCATCAACTATAATTCCAATCAGTTTTGAACCCAAATTGAATTTTAGGGAATTAGTCAAGCTGAAAAAAAAAACCGAATTACTCCACAAACTGCATTCATATGCACATCCTTATTCCTATTTCACTCTCTATTTTCATCAGGCTCCTTTTGTGTCCTTTTGTGTGTGGCGTGGCAACAACATGTTGCAATAATACTTCATACTCCTACTTTGGTTGCAAAATGATGACCAGAACTCATCAACATTTGCCACATGGCCGCGCCATTTTGTTGTTAGCTTTTTTAACAAACATTTTTCAACGCATTTTTTGGTCGAATGCACAACAACAGCAACAACGACATGGGCGAACAACAAACAGGCCGAACAGCAACAAAAACTTTTGCTTTCTTTTATTATTGAAAATCGGCTAGCGCATAAAAAGGACAAACAAAAGCGGAACAAAAACAAAAACAAACGGAGCCAAAAAATTCGCTGCTAATTGCTTTTAAAATGCAAAAGCCAGGGCCCACTGGCTGACGGAGAGGGAAGAAAGAAGGAGGGAGGCATTCAGGCAGGCAAGCGAAAGGACCAGAGTAGCGTTTGGGGACCAACATTGACTTTGGAAGAACATGCGAAAAAAACCGCAGCTGCCTGACGCAAACAGTGCGAGCAAAAAGTAAACTCTACGGCCGGCCTGTAATTGTTTATGAACAACGCACTGGGGTAGCGGCGGTGCGGTGCGGTGCGAGGCGGTGAGACAGCAACAGCAGCCGTAGCGGGCGAACGAACAAACGCTTGGACCAGCAGGATATACATAAATCAAGGATAATGGGCAGCGTCGTCGAGTCGCCGTCGTGCGGTTTGAAAATACGTAATTCGATGCTTTTTGCATTTGTTCGATACTCAATGCTGCCTCAGTCTCCAGTCTCATTATACACTGCCTGGCAGAGAGTACTTCAGTTCGAAGGACCAAAATGGCGAACCTAAGCTGTAGATTTGCAGTTATCGGTTTGCAACTCCCAAAAGAAGATGAGATGTTCTAAAAATGATTCTTATATATAGAACTTTTCTTATTAGTGGAACTAATATGATATGGGATAAGTATGAAGTCTTATATGATGTAGATATGAAAGAGTGACAGTTGATTCGCCTGATCTTTCTTTCTCTCCCTCTCTCTCTCTTGTAAATTTCCTTCGCTTTATCTGCTCCTGCTTTCCGATTCTTTTTTTCAGCTTTATTAAAAAATCAAAATTGAAAACGCATTCAATTTATTCATTTGCCGGCAACAAGGTCGTGCGTGTAGTCTCATTCGAATGGTTGCCTCAACGGGGGATTCTGGTTTTTTGTTCACTCCGATTCGGATTCAAATTGGGATTTGGTTTTGAGTTCGGGATTAGGGCGTCCGTCGCATAGCTGACATTTCGTGGCAGTTGTGTGAAATGTTCGTTGAAATTTTTGCTGCTTAAATCAATGTTAAAGCAATTTGTCAAGACCAACATTTGCTGACAATGAAACGGGGGAGGGGGGCAGCAATTGAAGGGTTTTAACTCACCCGGAACAAAGGGCCATTGTCAGCGGAGCCGGCGTCATTGAAAAGTACGCGGCTTTGCCATTTACCTGTCAACTGAGAGAGAGAGAGAGAGTTGAAATTGTAAATGCAAAGTGCCAGCCAAGAGGTTGACACCACGGGGATGTCCCCAATTGATTTACGCTTTAAGCCCCCAAAGTAGAATAGACGAGAAGAGTTCAAATCGATTTGTTGACAGATTGCATAAGAAAGTGAGCGACTAATTTGAACCATTTGGTTTGACACTTGAAATGCAATGAAATATTTTATTAGCTCTATAAGAGGAGACAATTTGCCAATCTGTTCTATATCTATATACAGTTAGATGATGACACACACAGAAAACTCAATCAGCCTCTTAAGCTGAAAAACAAACAAAATTCGTAATGTGCATAATTGAGTGGACTTCGTTTAAATGCAAAAACATAACAACTCCATTAGAGCAAGACAGCTAGCTAGAGCAAGACACATGTAGCAGACATTTAGGTGGAGCAGCGGAGGAAGGGGGACGAGAGAAAGGGAGAGAGAGAGAGGTAATACACATGTACACACTACAGATAATCCAATTAGACATAGACAGGCGGCAAACTAAAATTTCAATTAAATAAAACTGCAGCAACAGCAGAGAAAAGAAGAAAGTGCAATAACAAGTCAAGTGTGTTTGCTGGAGCTTGCTTGCGACTGAGGATATCCTACAATAGAGAGGAGATGAAGTGAGAGGTAGTAAATGGAGAGAAATAGAGCAATTATTTATTAGTTTTCAGCACTCTTCGTGATCTTCTGTACTGTGTAGGCTAACCTGATCCTGCTTTGTGCTTTCTTCAGCTCCACCCTAATCCAAATAAGCTCCTTTGTCCATCGATTGCTAGGGTATTGAAAAACTGCATCCCAAAAAGCTAAAGGTTGAGGTTGAGAGTCAGATCTAGAGGTTGAGCCTGAGCTTTGTGTTGATTATGGCCATTGATAGCCATCGCCGTGGGAGGCGGCATGCAAAATGACAACCACAAGCGGAATGCCTGTCAGCAATGCCAAGAAGCCAGGAAGGTGAGATACGGCTGGTTTTGGCAGTGGGGGGGTAGAGTCATAAACAACCCAACGGATTTCCCGCAAGCGGCAAGCTGCAGTATATATATTATACATATGAGAGAGAGCGAAAGATGAAAGATGGGCAAAGATGGGGGGATGCCAATTCAAGCAAAAGCCAAAACGCGCGCGCGTGGCCCTTCACTTCACTCCACCTCACAGTGGAAGCCAACGGTTTGGCGATAATTATGTGGGCGTGGCACGCACGGCAACCTGCTGTCTGCGCTCTCATATATGGCTGCCTGCCGCATCAAAAGCAACATGCCGCACGTGTCTGGTTCTTGGTAGATAGATAGATATGGAGCTGCTGCTGGGAGTTGGCATGACTTGGCCCAGGCATGGGTACGAGTAGGAGCACGACGTTCCTCTGTGTGGGTGTATACAAAATCAGGCCCTGTTGTGATAATAACGGCTCATCGGCAGCCTTTTTTGCAATTGCCGCCGTCCCCGCCTCTGCCTCGCCTTTCGGCATTGCCTTCTCCTACGCAAACTTGCACTTCACTTAATTAAATTGCAACACAGCGCCGCTGCACGGATGTGGATGCCGCACTTTTGCCTCATTGGAGGCGACGTCACTTGAAAGTTGCCGCCCCATAATCGAATTATGCGGCAAGTGCCGGCAAACAGAGGAGCCAGAAGAATTACGATGGCAACTCGTGGCGAAAAAAATATTATTAAAAGCTCATCAGCAATTGACATGCGACGTGGGTCGTCCCACTGAGGCAAAAGAGCGCAAACCTAGACAAAGGGATGGGCAGGGAAGGGAAGGTAGTGAGGGGAAGGGAAGGGCTTAACCCACAATTAAACGGAAGCAGCAACTTAAAAAAATGACTTCATTAACTAACCTTTTAAGCTTTGCTAAGCAGAACACAAAGAGCAACAATAAAGAGAGAGAGAGAGAGAATGTGAGAGAGACAGCGGGTTAGCAGACGAAGCGACAAACGAGCTTAGCTTAAATGCAGGAAATGAACGTGGAACAGTTGGCAAAAGACAACATGGGATCCACTACTTGGACTTAATGGGAATGTTAATGAATATTAAACGCAGACTTGACGACTGTTTAACAAGTTGTGTGTGAGCGCAAGTACAGTTGCGTTGGCTTTTATGTAGTTGAACATTGCCGGGGACCGAGGTGGCTACCCTGCCAAAATTAATAGTCAAAAACAGCTTTGATATAAGAATTCTCAGACTTGTAAAGCTGATGTTTAAAACATTTAAGGTAAAACTTGGAGAGAAAAGTATTATGATTTTCACGCATTGCTGCTTGTTCAGCCCCTACCAAGGCTCTTGTATATAATATATTCATTCAGAAATCACGTTAAGAAACAACAACTAAATTCATTGCGTTGACTAAAAATGTCTTTCATTTGCTAAAAACTTTGACCTACATTTCCCTGTACAAAAATAAACTAAACCTCCTGCCCTGTCAAGGTCTCATTTTGGAGTCCCAAAAAAATAAAAATTAAGTTAAACAGAATGAAAGAACCGAGAAGAGGAGAGGAGAGGCACAACCCTTGAACTAACTTATTTGCAAATTATTGGAGCATTAAAATTGCAATGATTATTGTGTGCGCACAGTCAAGACTTGACTTGAAGAGGCAAGAGAAGGAGAACATGGAAGGGTAATTCAGAGGACAAGGGCAGCAGTGAAAGTGTGGAACATAGTAGAGAAAAGTTGCCCAACTGAGAGGAGGGGCGGGGTGATGGGTGATGGCTTTGGTTGGGTTGGGATGGGTTTGACTATGGCCAAAAGAAAACACGTTCACACCTCCTGCGAATCGAATCGGTGTTGTGTGGTGTGGAACGGGGGACACAGCACAGCCTCCCTCGTTTTGTGGCCTGCTTAGTCGAGAGTTCGTGAATTCGTGGTGCGAATATAAAGTAAATAAAAATGAAAACATAAAAAGCAAATTCGCATTTGCAAATAAATCAGAAGAAAATCAGTTGCTGACAGGGGAAGTATTTATGGTGCGCCAAGTTGCTGCCGAGGGGGGTGGACTGCTTGCTTGGCTGCAGGGCTCTGGACTTTTCCCAGCCGCTGCCGCCTCGCCTCCCCCTTACACGATTCGAGTATGTTTGCACAAATCCAGAAAAAAAAGGAAAAGAGAAGCTGAGAACAAATTCGTAAAAATTAAGAAACAAATCGAAAATCAAGCAGCAGCAATGGCACACACAAAAGAAGAACGGAAAGCTGAGAGGGTGCAGGGAGAGGCGAAACTGAAATAAAATTGTACAGAGCTTGTTTGTCCAACTACCATACCCCCGCATCCCACTCCACTCCACTCCACACCATTCCTTGTCGCTTTCCTTTGTATGCATTTTTATGGCACATTTTCAAATAAATTTGCCAAGAGATTAATTCGGACCGTTTGGCAGCGTGTAAATAAAATTTTCATGAACTTCTCGTGCAGCAGCCGATGGGGTGTTATTTATTTTTTTTTTTTTTGGGCTACGTACGAGTGTAGTTTCTTGCCGTTGAAGCTGTGGCTCTAGCTAAAGCTCTGCCTCTGGCTCTGGCATGGTGTTGAAAGTGGGTCCAGAGCCAGCCAGCCACTCAACGCTAAATTTGTGTGCTAAATGTTAAATGTGTTAAATGTTGCTGAAACTTCACTTGAAAATTGGACAAGCTGTTTGGTTTCTTGCCTGCAAACTTTGGCTTAATTAAGATGTCCAGGGCTTGCTTGGGGTTGGTTGGGGTTCAGGATGGTCATTGCTGGGGACTGAGTGGAATTGGCATTTGGTAAAGAATGGTTTCAAGATTTTAGTTTCAAGAAAAAAAAAGTTAAATGCAAGAGTAACCTCATAGAATTCAGTTTTGCAGTTAGCCCCAACTGATTGAGCTGCAATTTTGCATACACAATGACAATGTGTAGTGACGTCATTCTAAATTCAGTGTGGGTGTGAAATGAATGATGTGAAGAAAATGAAAATATGCTTAGCTAATAGACGATGGTGTAGGAAAAACTCACTCCGAATCGGTCGGGTATATGGGAGCCACATGATGTAGTGGTCCAGATAAACTTTGCTCAGCAGACGTGGAGGCTTCGAAACCTGACATTTAGGAAATTATGTTCAATTTGGAAGCAAAACAAGTAATTTCGCAGTACTTCATTCCGAATCGGTTGCTTACATGATAGCTATATGATATAGTAGTCCGATCCGAATATATTTTGGTCAATAGACGTGGAGGCTTCTAAAGCTGACATTGACCCAATTTGGTTCAATTTGGATAAGAACATCCAATTTTTCTATACTAAGAGTTCATTCCGAATCGGTCGGATATATGAGAGCTATATGATATAGTGGTCTGATGTGAACAATTGTGAATATGAGTATCATACAGCAGATAGAAGTCTATGGTAAAAATTTCAACGCGATAGCTCTAAAACTGAGAGACTAGTTCGCATAGAAACAGACTGACATAGCTAAATCGACTCGGCTTGTCAAGAACATACACATACTTTAGGGGCCAGAAAAGCCTTTCTATGCTTTACAAAATTATAATACCCTTTGCATGGTTATAAAGATGGAGGACTTCTAGAAATGGCACTCTAGTTATATTTTCTGCACCCCCATGAAATGGGTATAAATTGAAAGGGTTTGCTGAAAAGAATACGAATAAAGTTACTATGGAGGACTTCCAGAGAGCAGACTAATAATTTTGTTAACTATTTAAATTTGTTTCTGGTACAGAGCCTGCATAGAATAAGTCCCTGCCACTACTCCCTCTTTGGCATTTCCATCATTCCCTCGATGAACTACTGAAATACCACCAACTACTATAAAACTAACCCCGCTCGCTCTTCCAACCACCTTTCGTAGTGATTATATTCAGCTTCTATTCCCAGTTGAGTAATTGTTGTCACACCCAGAAAAAGGTATTGTTAACAACTGTTCGATTTTATTTTGTTGTAAGGCTTTGTCCCGTCCTGTCCTCGTCACACTCACACACACACACTCACCCACTTATTTCCCTAAGCCCGACATAATGAAGTCATACACCTTTTCTACCACCACTTGAGCAGGCGCCTCCTCTGCACAGTGAGTCATATGTGGCTCAAATCACAGTTTACACTTAGCCCACTGCCACCCTAGATCATCTATATGAGAAACCTTCTCCGAAAAGCAATGAATGAATAGCGACAAATGCCAGTTAACGCCTTTGCCCAACGCCTACCAACAAAAAAAAAGAAGATGGAGACGGAGACGGAGCCAAAAACCACTCGCAAACTCGCAATGTCTAAATAAATTTGCATTAGCAGGGGCAGAGCCAGGGTCAGGGGTGCTCTAGCTACAAAAAGGGATCCGAGGCAACCTTGTCGACTCATTCATATGCATAAATTATAGATATATATAGAGACAGCATCCAGAAAGTGGAACTTGTTTATATTTAAATTACTAGACGACACAGAAGGCAAGGGCAAGGGGATGCGAACGGAATGAAACGGAACGGAATTGTGCGGTTCGACTGGTTCTCTGGTTACTGTTTTTATTGTCCTGTCCTACACATGGCACAAAGGGGTGACACAATGACAGCAGGCAGAGGCAGGCAGGCAGGCTCAAAGGACCTTGAGTTTCTAGCATTTGCTATTTGGCAGTTGATTTGCTTTGGTTGTCTCATAATGAGCATTTTATGAGTATGCTACGAACTGACAACTTAATTAAGATTTCATTGTACGTAGAGAGGCAGAGGCAGAGGCAGAGGGTGAGTGGGTGAGGTGGTTGGGCGAGTGGGTGAGTGAGGGTGGGTCTGTATTCCAGCAGCACGACAAATGTTGAAATTTCGTAGGCAATCAGCGCGCATTGTCCATGAAGTGTCACAACAGGCGCCACGGAGTCACCAACGCGCCCAAAACTGGGCGACACAAACGGAGCTCCGACTCTCTAGACCGCACCGCACAGCACCTCACCTCCCACCCACCCAACTCATAGCACCATCTCATTATGATCGATCGCTGCGTCTGCCTGTACAGCTGACTGTGCAACAAATGACTGCAATTAATTTAAGCGTTCGTTTATTAATTAATAACTGTGTTTGCTGCTGATTGCCCTGCGTGTCTCTTTCTCTCTCTCCCTCCCTTTCAGTACATCCGCTTGTCTCTCTGCCTTGTTAGCAGTGCTGTTGGCCCAGTTACTTGCTTGCAAAATGTTGTCGCACTTGAAAATTCTTTAAGCATCGAACCAATTTGTTGACATTGTTGTTGTTGTTGTTGTTCCTATAACTCATTAGGGGGCAATTTGGCTGAAAGTTGTCGGCGATCCATCAACGCCTATCAAGGTAGATGCTTGGGTTACTAAACTGGTTTCGTTCGGCAGAAGGATAAGTAAATGTATCTAGGATGAAATGATGTTGCTGGAAGTGGTGTGATGCATTAAAATGATCAATTAGGTTTAATTTGCAATCATTAAATATTGGTGGGAATGATAGCTTAGCTCTAAGATAACTCAAGACTATTTTGATTTTGATGCAGACTATAGAAACATGCATTGCAAACTTCCTGACAAAATGAATATGAATATAAAAAAAGCTCTAGGTAAAAATGAGTTCGCAAGGCTAAATGATCTCATATATAGTTTTTGTAAAGAAGATCTATAGTTGATATATGGATAGTTTTCTTATGAAGTTCTCCAGCTGAGCCTTTTATTCTCCATAAGTCTATAACATTACCTACTTATGTTATTACCGACAAGCTAGTACTAAATATCTGCTGATGCCGCCATCGACTAGGACAACGAGTCTTAAGTTCGTTGGCAACAAGCCTTGCCAATTGCCATGGCTGTTGTGTATCTCTCTCCTGGTGTGCTTCATGTGGGTTAATAACGTCATTTATTATGCACTTCTTTCCGGCATTTCCGGTATTTACCGCGCACGCGACACGACACATAAATGTTGCCATAAATTTCTAGCAGCACAGCCACAGGACACAGCGGCAGCAAATTCAGGACTTTACAACTATAGCTAGTGACGCTCGAGATGGGTAGAGAAGCGGAGTAGGAGCCGAGTCAGAGATGCAGTCCACGTAGCATACATTGAAGGAGGCAGCGGCTCAGTACATTTGCTTTGCTCACAAAATAACTTGCAATTTATTTTGGTGGCTCTGGCGGTGGCTCTGGCGTTGGCGTTGGCGTTGGCGAAAAGCGACTTCCGTTGACGCCTCCGCACCGCAGTGTAGCAGCAGCGCAAACGCCATTTTGTAAAGGTAAAAACATGGCGTCGAAAGAAATGCGAAATGCGAAATGCAGAATGCAAATGTCTGCCGCGTGCATGTTGAGCTGCTGCCAGCTGCCAGAATACAAGTATTTCCAGGATACGCCGGCACGGGCTCGCAGTTGCTCTGACTATATTTATTTTTATAGTATATGAACACACACATATTTATTTCTTTTTAGCATTTGCGGCTTATAAATTCCTTTTTTTTTATTTTTGCTAGGATTTTACGACAGCGGCTAAAGTTTTTACGGTTTTATGCGGTGAAAGTGGCTTGGCTCCTGCTGCTCGTGCTCCTGCCACCGCTTGGCTTATGGCTGTGCCTCTGCCTGCCACAACATAAATTTCCATTTGGTTGCAGCCATTGGTTTTACACCGAAATTGAGTAGCGTCACTCATAAATCTTAGCTCTCGAGGAAGAAGTTCAAATAAGGTAAATACGAAATTGAAGGCGGAACTTTGGCACGAGCTCGATTTGCATGCAGACGACTTGGGCTTAACACCAGCTGCGCCTGCCTGGTGGCCATATCGGAAGTGCATTAAATGTATATGAACTAGCTGTGGAACACTCAACTCTTATTGTTAGCTCAAGGATGTGTGCCAATGTATTTGCGGTTGACTTGGGAAACAACATGGGTGCAAAAGTTTTGCAGCACAGAAATTGGTAACAGAATATGATTTCATTTACATTTTAAGCCAAGCTCATTTACTATATAGTAGACGTACAGTGAGAATTACCATCAGACCTATAACCAACAGCAAGTAACTGATATTTTGGTTAAAGGCTGAGTCTACCGCATCCTTATTTGCTTCCGAGGCTTGTTGTATAAGGTAGTCGTCATATAATGGATAACTTAGCAATGTGAAGAGTGCTGTATCTGTCTGTTGCTTGTCCAAGCAGTCCTTGATCAGATCCTCCGTGAATCGGAACCTATATGGTATACAGGCCACTGCAACGGCATTTTCAACATGTTCTCGTTCATCGGTCAGGAACAATCCGTCGGGCGTCAACATTACCTTCTCCATATCGATCATCTTACTTTCGCCCATTGAAACGAGATAGGAATTCTTTCCCATTTGATAAATAGCATAAGGTTCATCCGGTACCACCAACAAAGTGTTACAATATTTTAAGAACGTGTCATTTGAGAATGTCGCTGTGCATAATTTGGTCCAGATCCGATTGAAGATGGGCGCGCATCTTTTAGTGGCCGGAATACCCATTTATGTATGTGAAACAGAAAAAATACTAAATAATTTATGAGTTTTCTAATTTTGACTAAAGATTCCAATATCTGAAACATAAATAACTAAATTTTGGAATGCTAAAAATTATATAAGTTCAGTTGAGAATATTTGTGCGAAGATAGATGAGAAGTCAAGGAACCCGACTGAATCCGGAAAGTATTTCAATGGCGTTTTTTCGCTCATTCACAGCCTTGAGCCCGCTAACCCAAACACTTAATCTATTATCGCTAAATTGGTGTATTAAAAGTTTCGATTTCTATATCGTTTACATATCCTCTTACGGATACTCGTGCGTATCGTTATGAATGCAACCACAATACATCGCTGTTGCTTGCACCTTCACTTAGCCATTGCGCGTGGTCAGGTGGTCTCTAAAATGGCTTAGTGCTGCCCTACATTTTGTCAAACAGTGTTATTATCCGCTCTCCAGGTGCAGCTCTCTTCATCATCCATCCATTCATTCGCCGTCCACATTTACATGCTTAACTTAAGTGCGCAATCAACAATCTTTTTACTATCGTTTAATCTAAAATCACCGCTAGAGCTGATGCTATTGTTCCGCCAGCTAGCCTGCAGGGGCTGCTCGGCGTTCAGTCAGCTTTAATTAAATTTTTGCCGACTTCCGTTTTATGTCTAGGAGGATGCCCAGACTGCTTGCAGGATAATTCCATTTTCCGCTGACGTTGCCGCAGCCATTGCCATTGCGTTTCACTTTTCATTATTTCAGCTTTTCTTTGATAGAGCTTGCTCAAGAGTAGCGCATAATGAGCGCCACGCGGCGTATGATTAATATTTTGTGGCATATTTAATTCGCGCTGCATTATGATTACATATTACACATTATAGCGCAATGGCAAGAGAGCTTTAAAATGCAAATCACGTGCCAAACACACACATACAGCACATATGTACATATGTCACCCGCTGGTGCTGCTCTCTCCCCCTTGGCCATGGTCGATGTCAATGCCAACGCCAACGCCGAGCCGCGCCGCCCCGCGTTTATTTACTTTTGGTCGAAATTTGAGCACAGCTGCCAAATACATTTCAATATTTACGTTATAGCTAGGCCAGGACTTCCGCCCCATTCACCCTTCGTCGTCTCGTTGCCCCTCTCCAATATCAATATATCTAGCTGCTCCATGTCCTGGCTGCTCGTCGAAATAGCTGTCTGCGTGTAAAATGTGCAAATTACCTAAAAGAACCGCAGACGAACACAACGAGACCACAAAACAAATTTAAATAGACATATTTTTTCGCTGGCCAGCCTCGCTCCCCGTGCTCCCTCCTCCCGTCTTCTTTTTTTAGAGATTTTTTGTTAATTTTTTGGTTTTTCTGTTCGGTTTGGTTGGTGGTTTGTAAATTTTACAAAATATCCCTATCGTTCCCTAACGTAAAATGTGTTGGCTGCTGCTGCTGCTGCTGCTGCTCCTAAATTGGTGTGGCTTTTTAGTGCTGCTGCTGCTGTGTGTGTGTGTGTGTGTGTGTGTGCCGTATTTTATTTGTATTTTTAGCGCTAAAACAAATTGAGGTTCGCCTATGAACGGTCGTTCTTTGTTTGGTTTATTGCCCGATGGGGTCGTCTATGGTGTAAGTTTCAAATTTTAATAGATATGAAAACTAAGTCGGGCTAGCGATGAAACTGTGTTAGAATAATCGAGAATAGTTTGGTGAACAAAGCAGCAGGACACGGGCAGAGCAAAGGCAGGTAGAGTAGAGCGTACAGCTATTTCCGGGTTAACTAAAGTTCTGTTTGAACATGAAATTTAAGACTTTCGTTAAGGAAGTTTATTCTTGTCTATAGGAAAACCATTCCTTGTTATGAAAGGTTTCGAAATGTTGATTAGCTGATACAGTTATATAGTTTCGCCAGATAACTATAGCGATTTTCAGCATGCATACACTTATTATAACTTACAATAACTAATGAGTTTATCTATATTTTCATATTGATCCGCTGAAAGCTCTTACAATGCAATGACTGACTGACTCACTCGTCGATGTTGCAATGCAAATCATAGTCGTTTTATAGATGGCTCTAAATTTACCTCACTCTTATGTATATTTCGTAAGGTTTAGTCAGAGAGTTGGCAATGAAAGCGAACAAAATTCCAAATTCTCTGTAAATATAAAATATCATTGGAAAGAACTAATGTGAATGATAGACAGAACCACATCAAAATCCGTTGCATAGTGAAAAAGATGAACACTTACAGACTGCTAGACAGACAGACAGACTATATATAGATTTACTATTTAGTTTTCAACAACAATTTGATGACCAAATCTATACTACACATCCAGGATAGCAAACACATACTCATATTCGTCAACCACCTAAGTAGAAACCAACAAAAAGAAAGTAAACTAGAGGGACACAAAAAAGAAACAAGGACAATCCAATTTGTTTCCAGCAGCACCCGCCACAGTCATCGCAGACCCGCACCCGCCACTTGATGTTGCACAATAGTTATTGTTTGGTTATTTAAGAGCAATTCAGCCATGTTTAGATATTGATAACAACAATTCCATTCTGACATACTACAGCTGGACCGATGGACTGACGCACGATTCAGTCAGTCAGTCAACCGAATGGGGATAACAACAATTACAACAAACAGAACGAGACTTGATGCAACATAAATATCTAAGCCCTGGTAAATTGTTTTGAAATTTAAATAGAATAAATAGAATCAACGCTGACGTATAAATTGTGCAAATGTTCAGCCAACAATAAAATTGTTAAAAACTGCAACACTGCTGCTGCTGGTGTGTAGTTTCATTTGAACACAACACCCCAAATAATCACCATCACATCTACAACTATATACACAGTGTGTGTGTGTGTGTGTGTTGTTGGTTCAACAGGAAGTGAGTTGCTGTGAGTTGCTTACCAATTGGGTTCAATTGCGAAGAAGTGAAAGATATTAAGACTTTATGCAATCCAAAAGCAATTCAATATCCTGCTGGCCCGAAACAAACGGATATGGGTTCACTCTCTATCACTCAATAACTCCCTCTCTCTCTCTCTCTCTCTCTCTCTGGCTGGAAACTTTAAGTTTTAATGAAGAAAAAAACAGAAGAAAGTCTAAGTCGTTGATACCCTTGCAGATTCCTGTTCAAAGTCTAAGTATGTCCGGCAAAGTTGAAGGCACAGAATATAGCCTTTGTTATCGATAAGGATCAGTGTATATAGCACTATTAAAGTCGTTTGAGAGCGGCAGCGGGTTACTACCAAGATCTACCTATACACAGAACTCTACCAGAGCCTAAAACTGCACATCCCCATTTATACTTTATTTTTAATTAAGCCTTCATTTGGGCTTTTCATCACTGCCAGTCACTCAGCAGTAACCAATTGCCGAATGCATAATAAGAATGAACGCGAGGGAGAGCGTTGGAAGAGACGAAGGGGAGAGCTTCCTCTCTTCTCTTTGTTTGCTTTGTCGTTGGCTTGGGCCAAATACAATCTTCTACAACCTTTTAGCTTTCTAACAGCTTTCTTATATATCTTTCAAATGTTATGGCAATTTCATAATACCCCCAGCAAAACTATAAAGATAATAGCCTCTTCTACGACTTAGTTCCCAGGCTTATATAAATTTAAATAAACATCTGGCTTCATACAAAAGCCACTTGCAGGCATTGCGGAATTTGTGTCACACGGAGGACTGCTGCAGCTGCTTCTGGTGGTAATGGTACTTGTAGTTGGTATATAGTTGGTCCGGTATGGTCCTCCGGCCTGGTCTGGTCATCATAAATTCATGTACTTCTCTCTGCAGTGACCGAAAATTACAATTATGACAACCGCAAAAAGGTTTTCTGGTGCACCAACAAAAAGAGTGTTCGAGTCGGACGAGTAGGAACTTAAAATTGTGCCGGGAGATTGTGCCATAAAATGTTTAACACGATTTAAATATGTTGCAGAGAGAGAGAGAGAGAGAGAGAGAAAGAGTGCGGATGGCGAACAAGTAATTCTAAATATTTAACAACTTGATGAACTTGCCAGGGACGGACTAAACCTAAGAGGGTCCTATGAGTCAGATCTGCTTTCATGTCTTAGGCGGTTTGCAATCCCAGAAAGTTGTTCTAAGATATATATTCGAGAGGTACACAAATATATGTAGCTGTATGAGTCCGCACCTGAGCTCGTCGAGAACAATGTCAGCGAAGCGTGTCCGAAAAATTAACACAGCTAGAAGGAGAAAGTTATATATAGGGAGAGGGAGAAGTAGAGCTTGCATTCCAAGTTGAATTCCAGGCGATTAACGTGAAGAAGTTTGACATTCATTCAACCAGCCGGTATGATGAATCTGAGTCCCTCTTCGTTACAAGCAGAAGAACTACACCTCAATAACCACTGGGTTGCCCCACATCCCCCCACTGTAAAGTCAGTCGAGCATAATTGCGATGGCTGCACCAGAGCAAGCCAGATACAACGATAGCGACAATTAAGCAGGGCTAACTCTTGTCTTTGCCATGCCATGCCATGCCATTCCATGGCATGCCACATTCTGCAAGCCAAAGCCATTCCCTGCCATGCCATTCCCCAGCTATCTGTCACTTGCTGTCGATGGTAATTTGAAACGTGAAACCGCAAAATCCAATTCCCAGACATGAGACAAGAGCCCTTTTTTTGCGAGTCCATCACAATGTCATGTGTCTGTATGCCTGTGTATGTGTGTGTGGGGGCGTGGCAAAAGAGTTGGCTTGGAGAGACTTGGGTATTGTTTTCCACACTTCATTGATTTGTTGAGTTGCTTACAAGTGCATTTAGACAATCAATTAATCGAGTGCAGACAAGGCAGAGTGGCGGAGAGGAATCCAGCCAGTTGGTTTAGCTTCGCTTAGCTTAGCTTAGCCGGAGTGTCCAATTTGATTTATGATATTGAATTACGGTTTGCACCAACCAACATATTTGGAATTGTTTGTCCCTTAAATTCTTCAGTGTGTACCTGTTCATTGAGTATGAGTTACAAGAAGCCCTACAGATGAGGTGGAACACGTTTCTGGTTGTTGTTTTTTTTTTTTTTTTAGCACATGAAATTAAAGCTCATTATTTTGGTAAGGCGATTATAAGAAGCATTCTTATAAGATTGAGATCGGCGGCTAGGCAGATGTAGAGCTTCCCCCTAAGTAGTGAAAGACATACGTCTCCTTGACAGATTCAAAGTTATAGCTCCCTGCATTCAGCTGAGAATCAAGACGCCTACTTTGATTGATTCCCTTTCGATCGCACCAAATGCACCGACCGACGATGTCAATATCATCGACATATCTAAGGAGCTGGACACATCTGTTCGTTAATGCTGTGCCCGTCCGATGTACACCGTCTTTTCTTATAAGGCTCTCCATCAGAGCTTCCCAGATATCTTCATCAAAGCTACGTATTGAACCCTTCTATTTTCAGACCACTCTGAAACCCATTCAATAGCAAATGAATACTTGCTCCTGCTCCTTCTCCTCCTCAGTTGGCACTTTTATGGCTCAACTTGTATAAAAATCAACGCGTTTCACATCATTTCCATAGTCATTGGCATGGCCATTGCCATTACCATTACCCTGCCACCATTTTCATTTCCACAAAACAACCCACTGCCTGCTGCCGCCACACTAATACATTAAATGCAACATTTATTACTTCATCTGGGAAAGAGGAACTGCAACAACAACAACAACAACAATCTCCTGCAAATTACACCTGCCCAGGCATTGCAGCAGCATGGAGTGGAAGAAAAAAGTTTGCATTTTATGTTGTTTGTCAATGCAACTGGTGGCCAGGTGGCGGTTGAGTCCGGGCAGGCAACTCTCTGTGCTGCCTTGGGAACTTGGGGGAATATGAATACTCGCTCGCTCTCTGTACACCATAAAAGTTCACAACGTTAAATTTCACAGCGTCAGCGGTCTGGCGGCGTCCTGGGTCGCGTTGCCATTGAAACCGCAGAAGCCATTTTGCACATTTTATGGCTGCCATTGTATGGCCATTGTTGCCAGTTGTAGCCCAGGCATATTTACCTTTTAGCCTCTCTCACCCTCTTCGCGCCAAAGGAGGCATGGGCACACCTTGTTATCATACACATACACATACACACACACACACACACATACGAACTAAGAGTCGGAGTCAACTTTTTGCCGAGGCACAAATTTGCGCCAAGCGAAAAACTTTTGCACAATTCACTTAACTTTTCGGAAGGGGGGCCAGCAAGTTTGGCTTTCCCGGAGCGGACGGAGCACGGCCAGCCTCATACCAGATCCATTTGTTGTGCATTCACTTTGCCAGAGCTTAGATAGCAGCAACAGCAACAGTAGCAACATCCATCCAGTTCCCCAAACTTCACCAGCCAGCCACAATAGATCATTGCCATGACTTGTTCCCCAAAAAAGAAAGATATGCAAAAAAAAGGAATCCCAAGAACTTGCTTGGGTTGCGAGACGATAGGTGGATCCTTGGGACACCCGCCGTGCAAATATTTTCAAGTTGAACGCATGCCAAATTGCACTCAGTGAAAGTTGGTGGGGAAAGCATTAACCCATTTGTCATTTAAAATGCTTTAAGGAAAGTCAGTTAGAACCCACCTCAGGCCACAAAATATGAAGGAATAGAAACAGCAACAGGGTCCTTGAAGACATCATTGCATATGAACAAGCCTTTATAAACTAACAAATTTTGTAGAAACTGAAACTAACGTCAAACCTGAACCAAAATTTAAGAAGACCGAGCTTTAATTAATCCATAGATAAAATTAGAGTCGCACCTGTAAACCGAAGTCGAAAACCGAACAAGTTATCTTCTCAATTCCCCTTCTTAATCTGTCTCCAAAGTTAGATGTTTCCAAGCTGTATGAGAATTTCATGAGAATTATAAGGTTAATTTTTAATCTGAAAGTTGTCAAAAATCATGCGCTTCATTTGGCTAATGGAATACGCCCATTGCCCCTACTCTACCCCACTCTGCCATGGCCCATTTCTATTCCTATCCTAGCATATTGCTGCTTTCCATTTCGGGCAATTAAACATTGTGACAACGTTGTCGCTTTTAGAAAGAAAACTCAAGAGGCAAATATTATTAATGCATTTCCCCGCCCCACACAGTTCGCCGTCAAGAGCGTAACGCCATTATTTCAATTAAACTCATCAGCGACGACGGCCTGCGTTGCAATTAACTAAGCGGTGACACGTCTGCACTTGATGCCGCCGCAGCACTTGGTGCGGGTGTGGAATTGTGCATAGAGGCCGCCCCTCCTTATCCCCCTATACCCTCTGAAACTTTCCGTACAGAAATATGATGTATGTGTGTGTGTGCGTGGTTTGTGGTTTGTTCCAAAATAATGCTGGCGGCTTTCCGCTAAGTGCAGTCGACGATCATTGCATTGAACCCGCAAAGTTTTGTCTTATCAGTGGAAAGCTATTGCTACTGGGGGGAGGAGTGGCCCTTCTAGCAGGGGGTCTTTATGAAACAATTTATGATAACCCAAGAATATAGAGCTAAATGACAGTTATGATTTAGAATATGGCCATATGTTGCCTAAATGATTCTCAGACTCAAACTCCACTGCTTCGTCAAAACAAATGCTTGGAAAGGAGGCCTGGCAAATCGGGAAACCCTCACGAAAACTGAGCCGGAACTCACAAAATTCCGGCCGCATAAGATTAGCCAACAAAACTCATGCTTGGCTTTGCCGGGCTGTGTAGGTATGTATGCGTTTTTCTACGTTTGTATGCATATTCCTATGTATGAATGCTAAATCCAGGCAGCTTTCAAACTCATTTGGTACAGTGAAGCTTCCATATAAAGGTAGTTACTTAACTAGCATCCTAAGCTTCTCATGCCGAAAACTGATCGACCAGAGAGATGACATGTATAAATGGCAATGGATTAGAAACTTGTGTTCATGAGAGATACTGAGGTTGGGCCCACTTGCATAGGAACTTCAACATCGATTTTGATTCAACGTCTTACTGTTTGACCTGTGCATTAATGCCAAATCAGTCACTGAAGCAGTTAGTCAGGACAAAGAGGTTTATATCTGAGATAGAAACCACCTGAAGGGCCACTTGATGAGACGCCGCACTGTGGCCGACATAATCTTTCAATGCCAAATGCCCAGCAACAATTACGAATATGAATTTTTGAAAGCGACATCAGCCGCGGGCCACTGGCCACTCACACGCCTGGTGTCCACTGAGCTGGAGTGTCCGTGTGCTATGTCTATGCGGCAAGCGGATAAAGCAGGAGCTGGTCAGCACAGCTGCTGTTGGACGCCACTGCGACTTCCGTTTCCGTGCAGTTTCCGCATTTTTTCCGGCCAGCAGCTGAGTTGACTTTGAAGTGCTCACCAGCTCTCCTCCAGTGGCCAGTGTCAATTGAGTAAAATTTGCAAAAAAAAAAAAAACAAAAAAAAAGGGAAAATGCTGAGCATGTGGTGTCGTCGCATGCTGTGCATTGTGGACGAGTCCACACCCACTCTCCATTTTGGACATGTGGTTCGCTTTGCGTGCAAAGTCTAAAATTTATGGCAAGTATTCGGGTACTACTCCATGTCCCTCTGTCTCTCTGTGGGTTTTGCGGATGCGGCGGCCTATATACATATCTACTATATGCTCCGACATGCTCGCATAAAATGTGGCACATTCCACGCCGTTCCACGACAGGCGCATGGGAAGGTCGTTCAACTTGTTTTTGGGATGCCCGGCGGCAACCTACTTCCGGCTGTTGGCCGCCATTTTGTTGCCGACGCGAGTTGAAAACAATAAATTTTATAATTAAATTGGCGCAAAAACGAATGCTAGCCAAAACGGAGTTGGAGTTGACAACACTGTGCAAGGCAATAGGGGCAGTAAGGGAGAGAGAGAGAGAGAGAGAGAGAGAGAGAGAGAGAGTAGGTAGACAGAGAGGTGTTATGCTGAAAGCCGAAAGTTAATTGAAACGTTGTGTAAATAAATATTTAATCTTTATTATGCAATAAATTTAAATACATTTTGCTGGAGCGAAGCGCGTGACTTTTATTTACGTTGCACATTAAATAATTAATAATTACATCAACTTTATGTATGTAATTGCTTATTACGCTCGCAAAATTGAACATTGCATTTAAGGATGAATAATAGCCAACAAGCTATAGATAGTCGCTTTGGAAACTATTATTATTAGCTCATGCAGGAATTGTATAGAAGCAAAAACAAATGTGTGGAGTCTGGTGTGGCTGTGAATGTGCGAGAAGAGTGCACTTACATTAAGTGCAACATAAGTACTGTACAGTACAATAAAGTTAACTAAATGTAACACACAAAGGCACATACATACATTTACAAAGGAGATGGGGGACGCACACCAGCGCAACTTCACCCTATCCGACAAGAGGGGAGCGAAACATTGATCACCAATTGACGATCAAAGGAAGATGTACGAGTATGGAGGACTGCTATCACTTCTCGCAGTTCATGACAAGGCAGGGAAGATAGATCGAATACCTTCACAGGTTAAAACACGAAAGAATTGACCAACGCAAAGCGTGTACTGCACCTTTGCCCACCGATTGGATCTATCCCACCTTCTGAGGAATTGATCGCCCATATGATGGATAACTGGGTAAGGATCAGCCACCTTATAATAGGCATCCAGAGTGATCTTAGAAGGTGCTAAAGAGCAAGGCAAGCAAGCTTGAAGCGGATAGTGCCTGAGTAGGCAAGCTTCCTCAGTGTAGTATTAGGTGATTCCACGCGGAGTAGGGTGTGTGCAATTGCGTGGGATGTGTTTACTACCTACGCATGGACGTTGTCCGTAGCGTAGCGTGGTAGCGGCCATCAGTAGCTTAGGAAGATTCATATCCCCCATGGCTTATCCATGGTAGTGGTACGATCTGGACGATTCTGACATATCAGCAGCTTACCCAAAAAGAAATCTATGGTACAAATTTCAGCATGATAGCTCTAAAACTGAGAGACTAGTTGGCGTAGAAACAGACGGACAGACAGACAGACGGGCATTACTATATCGCCTCGTTTTTGCTACACATTATATGAAGAATACAATTCTATGTATACCCTTCTATAAGTACAATATAAGATTCCTTCCTATTTGTTCTGAGCTGCAGACGTTTTACTCTCGCATCCCATATTAGTGAGATTTTTTTTTTGGGGGGGCTTTCCAAGCTGTAAGTACATTTCAATTTACGTTAGTTCTCTCTACTCCGCTGGCTTGTCCAACTCGCATGCATCTGCTCTGGCTTCCTTGGGCTTATGCTAACATAAATCGCAGAGCTCGCAGAGCATATTACACAATGTGAGATGCGTGCTTGGCTCAATGGAGCGCTCGCAAAGCATCGCAACCGTTTTTAAGGATCGTCTTTTTGCCTGGCAGTGTTTGCATTGCATATGATGGTGATAGGGAGGGGAGGCGCAGCAGTGTGGGAGTGCTGCGTTAAGGCAAAGCAAACTTTTGTCCTGTTGCTGAAGAAGCATAGGGTGCTCTTCTGCTGCCGGGTTACCAATCTAGTGCATCCTGCATCCTGAAGCCCCAAAACCCATCCGCCGCTGATGCTGCTGCTGCTGCCGCCGCTGCCGCTGCTGCTACGTGTTCTGCCTGCAAAACCCTTCAAATTGTTTACCATATGGGAAAGAGAGAGAGATAGAGATAGAGAGAGGCGCGCACGTGAAAAGCCAAAAGAAAATTGTAGTAAATTTTAAATGGCACGGCAGCAAAAATGTGCACCGAGTGCACCCCATCCTAGTCCTTGTCTCAGCCAGGAGCCATTGCCTTGACGCAGTGTAATTTATTGGCAGCACGTTTATCATGCCGTAGTCCCAGACTCAGCCATCAGCCGGCCCACACCCTCGACCGCCCGCCCACCTTAGCTTGGCTTGGCTTGGCTTGGGTAAGCCCAAAAAATGCAACCATGCGCCGCATGCAAAAATGCCTATGCCTGGATGCAGGCAGGCAGGCTACAGGATGCCTAGACTAGAGGCTGCTGCGGTTGCTTCTTGCTGCCACAATATTTGCACAAAACTGCAGCGGCTTCCCTTGGCCAGGACCTTTCCACAGCACACACATTCTCTTGCCATCTTTACTTACTTTTATCGTCGGCCCAATGTTTGCCGAGCGTTTTGCGAGCCACATTCATTGTTTGTTGCTGGCGCTCGAGAGGGAAGGGGGAGGAGTGTAGGGCAGGCAGGCAGTTAGCAGGCGGCAACATTCATTAAAATGTTGCCAATGTGTTTTTGTGGCAAATTGAAGCTGCCGTCGAGGCAGAGCCCACATTTTCCAAGCACTTGCATATGCATACAGAGGAGCAAAGGCGAAAGGTGAAGCTGGGACAGATGCTAGAGGAGATCTGTAAAGGAAAGACTCCAGCAGAAAAGTTAGTCCTAGGCCAAGATGATTCCAATTTACATGATAGAATGTTCACATATGAACTGAACGGGTCATTCGAAGACGGGATGGTATTGGCATGCTGACAAATGGAGGATTGAAAGTTGAAAATGAGTCTCGAAACGTGGTGCTCTTGATGAAGCTGTCATGTTGCCAGTTTTATGATTCAGTTTAGGTATACTATATGTAATGACTCAGCGTTTTGCAATGCCACATCTTAAGCATTGGAGACTTCTGGGCATTTTCATTTATAAAGAAAAGATAAGCCTCGGAAGCCTGGGCTTTATGTGAGCACACAAACTTTTACATAGTCTGAAGGGAAAACTCTGTACATTATGGTGTGTGGAATGTATTCCCATTCCCATTCCATTCCAAATACCTGTTCTTATGCGTGATCATGTGTCCCGCACCCTGCAGATACAACAACTTAACGATTTATTTTTGAGCCTTGGAGGCCGAGGAATTGAACATAGAACATCTAAGATTTTTGAACAAATGGCTTGTGGTCCTCAAAGGACCTTTTGTTGATTGTTGTAATTCGGGAAATCACTTGGAAATGGTATATTTGGCGACAGCATTGTTTCCCTCAAGGGCGGCGAACTTGGCCAAATCACCCGGCAGCAGCAGACGAACAGCCGATTGGATTTCGCGGCTGGTGATCGTAGAGCTCTCGTTGCGACGAGCCAAACGAGAAGCCTCGCCAACAATGCGCTCATACATGTCGTTTATGAAAGTGTTCATGATGCTCATCGATTTTGGTGAAATACCAGCGGCAGGGTGAATCTGCTTCAACACCTTACGGATGTAGATGTCATAGTTCTTGAGATTCTTCTTCTTGGTGTTGTTATTCTGGGCGTTGCCAGCCTGTCCATTAGTATTCGACGGCATTATGATTTTATTTTACTTAAAATTCACAAAATTTACTCCACACAGGATTACAACAAATACAAATGTGATAGTTTTCGAAATGGTAACGATGATGGACATAGATTTGCCTATGTTCAAAGCACACTTGGATTCATAAAGGATTGCCATTCCTTTCCTTGCCCCACTCCTACTTTTGAACAAAGCTTTGGTCTGTTGACACTTTTGTTAGCAATTAGTCAGACCAAATCAAAGATTGTCCTTACACTTCTGGCCAGGATGGCTAGATGAGAGGGTGGGGGATGGTGAACTGTCCGCAAAATTAATTAAAATGCTGACTTCTTTTCTATTTACACAACAAATTGCGGCAAATGTGCATAAATCAAATCAAAATGTTCACACCGTTCAATGGACAACGACGAAAATTCAACTCCTCTTCAATTCCATTCTGCATAATTCATATGCTATATGTATGGGTGTATGTGTGTGTGTGAGGGTGTTGGTTTGTTTTTCTAAAGCTGTATTCCAATTTGCCTCTTCTCTTTCACTCTCTGCTCACTCTCCTTGTTTGCTGTGTCCTCTTTCTGTTCCAGTTCCACAAAAAAAAGAAAACCCCCACAAAATGGTATGGCTTGTAATGAAATGCCAGCCAGACGGGGGCGGGGGGAATAGGAGAATGGAGCTCAGCATGTGGCCTATGGCCGTGCATTGGGCGACGCGTGTTCGAGTCCTGTTTTTGATTCATGCGTGAAATGAAAATTAATCCGATTTAATCTGTCGCTAATTAGGTTTACTTTGGGATTTATTTGGCACTTCTCACATTACTTCTACCCAACCACCACCAAAATAGTAACATAGAGAGGTGGTTCTTATGAGATCGATTACAATATTTAACAAGGATTGAAGAGGGGCAGTTGAAGAGCTTATTATTGAATCACAAGATAAACGTCGTCGTGGGATTGAAGTCTTTCAATATAAAAGAAAATAGGAATCTCTTTAAGGGTTTTTTTGCAGCTTATTTAATGTTTTGAGCAGCAGCACCAACTCAGGTTCAAGCATGTATATACAAATTATGCCATAAGAGACCGCTATGTAAATATACATATGTCTCTGTGGGTGTGTACAAGAGAGAGTTTGAGAGTTGACGATGTTATACTGAGCTTATTGAAAGAAAACTGCAAGATCTGATGGATCTATCTATATCAAATTGAAGCAAGGAATGGTTTAATTTGTTCAGGCATGTATAAATTCATCAGTTCTACTTATATAGACCAGATCCAAAACAATTTGGAAAGAAGATTTCACAGTTTTAATTCCGTTTTCTCCATTGCAGTCAAATTTTCTGTTTGATATTTGATGATATACGTCTGTACTATAACTTCGATAATATTGAAATCAGTTTGTCTAAAACTTAATATATATATATATATTTATATATATCTAGAACAACAACGAAAGCAGCTGGTCCTTGCTCTAGCATCCACGTGTGTATGTGGCGACAAGCCCAAATCAAGGCTGATGATGACACTCATACGCACTGTTGCCCTTTTAGACTGAGCTGCGGCCATTGCTGCTGTTGACAACATTGTTGCACGCACACACTGACAACTATCATGTGCCTCATCGTGGAGTAGGAGCTAGATCTACCTCTATTCCTAGTGCCGGCTGTCTCCCAGTTTGCCTCATTTCCATAACGAAAACACAAAACAAAGCCAAAAATCTGAAGTTTCATTACGAAAGGCTGCACGCTGCTGCTCTTGCTGCTTGTCCTGTCTCTCTGTCTGGCAGGCTGGCTGACTGCCTGCATCCTTTCTGGCATGTTTTGTGCTTTCATTTCTGGTCGTGTCAAGAGCCAAAAACTCTCGATGATGCTGCGTCGTCTGGCAGGCGTCTGTGCCTGGCTAGATAATATGCTTAATACGTTTTTATGTGTGAGATTGTGCCCCTTCGCAGTCATTGACAGAAACAGCTCCTCTCCATGCAATTGCAGCTACTCCCACCACCCTTCCAGTTGGTTGCTTGGATGCTTGCCATTGTTATTGCCAACTGCTATTGACTTCTCCTCCTGGTTGTGTCGCGTGAAATCAAATTTCCACCGAAATGGCTTTTGGGCCCAAAACAAGCCTAAACAAAAAGTTCCTACTTCTGCCTGCCTGCAGCAGCTCTCCACAGTCATGAATTATGCAAAGGACTTTTGGCTTGCCTCTGCTTGGTTATCAGAAACTATTGACCCATTAACGGGTGTTTGAGTGTGCATGTATCTATGTGGGTGTGTGTGTGTGAATGACGGCACTTGAAAGCCAGGCCAGGCCAACAATGTACAAACTAATTAACATAACGCATTAAAGCGGCAAACACTTTGAAATTATGTCAAGTGTTCAGCCAGCCAGCAGTGGCATCAAAGGATTATATAGCGCCTGGATAACTAACTGCACTGAGAAAAATTGTGTATCAAATGACTTGGGATATTGTCTGTAGATAGCCATTCCTATAGATATTTGATAAGTTGGCATCACTTCTATCGATCAAAGGGTGAGACATCAGCGAGTGCAACAAAGAAGTCATGGGGCAACATCAAAGTTGTGGCATAACCAATTATATCTGCATAATTATCAGAAAACTAAGCAAGATTTGGCTAACTCCTTAATAATCGCTTCGAATCTCAAGATAACTTCTAAGCCAGCTTCACTTGTACGAGTTTTTTTTGTGTGTGAACTTTTTTCTCCCAGTGCACAGCCGGATAGCTGGTTTGGTTTGCATGGCTGGCCAAGTTTTTGCCACTGACAAGCCATCCCACAACCAATCCAATCCCGGACCAAACGAATATCATCAACATGAACTGCACTGGGCTGGCGCTTTGTTTGCTCTTTGACACTCAAAGGCGTCGTGTCTTCAAGCCTTCGCGTCTTTGCGCCGCCGAAGCAAGCGTCTGACAGCAAGCAACGCGCCGCCTTTGACATGACATGACGGAGTCGGAGTTGAAGTTGAAGTCGCTGTATATTAAATGCTCAAGTGGCGGCGCCAAAGCTAGCATATGAGCTGAGATTCCAATGCAAAGAGATCTTTCTGAAGTAGGAGTACAACACGCAGTCTTAAATTATTAATCTCAATTGAAATGGTAATTGACAGTTAGAGAATTTTTAAATAAAATACTAACGCTTCGAATATCTGTGATTGAAATTGGTGGAAAGCTGTTTTATTAAAATTCTAGATATGCAACTTGCACTTTTAAGGGACAATAAGAGAGTTGAACATGAATGATTCGCTTTGAGATGAGGCATGTCTAGAAATTTTACTATATAAGCGAAGCTAATGTAATAAGTCATGCCTTATTATCATCTCACCATAACCCATACCATTCGTAGGTACATCAATCATTCACTTTCTATGAGAATGGACAGTTGTCCACAAGCCAAGAGATGAGACTATGGCTGATTTGGCTAGCTATCATCTTCAGCTTATGTAAGTGTTGTTCTGGAACTTTTGACTCTTAAGTTACCTAGAAAATCTAGTCCGGAGTGTCTAGGGTCTTGGGAAAAAGAAACTTCCAGCCCTGGAACTCATCTAACATATCTCTAATATCCTCTACTTTATTTCAGATGTGATTCAGGTTCAAAGTCATCGCCATCACACTTATAACAAGGCTACGCAGTTGCAAACACGAAACAAGTATAGACGGCAACACCGATCAGAAGATTTCGATGCGAAGCTAAGGCGCACTATAACCCACACTGTGAAGAAGGTCAAAAATATAGTGAATAATGTGCAGAAGGTAGTGAGTAGATCGAGTAAGCGAGTGAGAACCGCCATATACAATGCATGGAAAAAGCTGTCAAATGTCAGAGAAGTAGCCCTTGGCGTTGTCGATAAAATGCTTGATCTAGTCGGTCTCGAGAGCATCGAGCCACCAGTGCCTCAAAAAGAACGGCCCATAGGACATTTTGGTAATCTGGGTTATTCGATTCTATCTGTATTTTACATACAAGAGAAGGAAAGCTCCAATAGCAGGATACTCACCCCAGAAGTCACCACACAACAGACCAAACGATCTACCAGGCGTAAAATGACTGCGGAAGAAATGGCTAAGGCATCCGATCGCATTAATGCAGAAATTACAGATGAATTAAATAACCCAAAGGGTTATACTATAGGAAATATGGAATATATATTGCAAACCAAGACACTGGAGTCGGCCCTCCATGTGGGGAACGAGAATGTACGGCTAAAGACGACAATGTTACAGGAATACAGAACATACAACGAGGAAAGACTAAAACTGGAAACGCGACTAATGGACTCAATTGAACGGGCAAAGAAAGCACTAGAACGTTGTCCAACCAAATTTGAGACCCTTAAGGTTTTGTTAAGGGCGGCTCTCAACTCAGCCAATATGACGAAGAAGGCACGCATTGTCGCCGCACAGTTGGTGTAAGTCGAACGAAATTTCTTCATTTTATTCAGTCGAAACTTATACTATAAAATGCATTTCAGTTACTGTAAAAAGGAGTAAGAGGTGGAGAAGTATATCCTATGGATCGGAATACCTTAACTGGTATCGTCAAATGGTCGAAATTCCACCGCAGCTTCATCGGCGTTATTTGTAGCCGTCAGTAATGGAAGAGTTTTACTCTCTACTTTTGTATACAAAATATTTGTAAATGAAAAATTTTATGCTTTTAATTGAACTACAAGCCCCAATATGAATAAATTTAGCTGACAAATGAGGATTATATATATATATATATAATCAGCTCCACAATCCGCCGAGTCCAACTTCTGTGATCAAACATTGTAAAGAATGGAAGAGGAGAACCTGTTTAAGTCGCTCTTTGGGACAATCAGAGAGACGAATGTGAAAGAATCGCATCGAGCTTGAGGCATGGCATTCTATAAGTGTCTAGAAATTATACTAAATTATACTATATGGCAATGCAATAAGTCATGCCCTATTATCATCTCACCATATCCGATACCATTTGTAGGTACATCACTAATTCACTCAGAATGGAAAGTTCTCCACAAACTGCGAGATGGCACTACGTCTAATTTTGCAAGCAATCCTCTTCAGCTTATGTAAGTGTGGCTGTGGAACTTTTGATGTTTAAGTTACCTTATATAATCTATTCCTGAGTATCTAGGATTCTTGGAACTTATTTAACAAATCTCGAATATGCGCATATATTACAGATTTCTTTCAGCTTCAGTGCTCTTACCGAGAATTCAGCGATAACTTTGACTTGGTAATTAAAGTTGAGTTAAATACCCCAATGGGATATACTCAAGGAAATGTTGAATATGCGTATCAAGCTAAGGAGCTGAAATCGGCCCTGGGGTCTAAGAACCCTATCGTAAAGGGGGCAAAGTTAACGGCATTTAGGGAATACAATGAGCACAGACTGAAGCTGGAACGTGATCTAACAAAGGCTATTAAACTGGCAGAGCTCGCACTAAAACGTTGTCCAGCCGTATATAAGGCTGCTGCCAAATTGGCCAAATTCAACTCAGACAATAAGACAAAGGAGAAACAAATTCTGTATTTCCAGATGCTGTAAGTGAAAGGAAATTTCAAAGATATTATTCATTCATGATTCATTTGATAAATTTCATTCCAGGCAATGTCCAGAGAAGTAGACCTAACCTAAGATAAACCAAAGTTTTTCAAGATCTTGCGCAACCATTGTGAGTCGTTCTTAAGCTGGTAAATCAATTGGAATACCTTTGCCTGCATTGACTGATGAACATTTGTAATTTTGCACCTCAAGAGAATATATCCTTCGTCTATTAACGTTAATTTACAATACAAATTACAAATATACATAAATAAATCCATACTTGACATTCACAAATACCAAAATAATATTTGCCTGAACTGCAAACTGCAAATGGTCCAAAAACATTGCAAATAAACAATATAACTACGAATTTCATAAGTGCATTAAACCTAATGCACAAAATGGTCAAATGCGGGTTAAGTAGGGGGGTTAAGGACTAATCGAAATACAACAATAAGACGATAAATCTATTCATCTTCATAACTAAACTTGTATATTTGCATAACTTATGAAGCAAGGGGGAGGGAGGCAAGGTGACTGTCGGCAAACTGCAATAGGAAATTGGATGAGCTGCCCCCTCTGGAAATGGTTGGCCGAGTTAATGAACTGGTATTAGTTGTACATTAATTGTACAGCTGAAATGTGGCCATGCATATATTGTAGTTAAGTATCCAGGATAAATGTGGCTACATGGCGTATACATAATCTTGTTTATTGCATCAACAATTACTTGTTGTGTGTGTCTGTGTGTGTGTGTCTGTAATATTATTATCCCCTTCTCCATTTACCAATCTGCAAAACATAAATTTACCGAACTTAAACTATGCCTTGCTTCATTTTGTGTGAGGGGAGCTGGGGGAAGGGTAAGCAATGCAGTGCGATGGGGTGGGGTGAAGAATGCCTAAATATAGAAAATCCAATTCGTGAAACTGACAGCAAGTAAATATAATGCATATTTATATGCCAAACAATGCAATTGAGAGTTGGTTAGAAACTTGGGCATGGCTTGGCGGGGGTGAAAGAGTTTAGTATAGATTGGAAGACGTCTAATACGTCTACATATATATAAATGTCTTTGTCCTGACTGATTAACGACAGCCAAGGCAATACCTGGGAGGCTAAACGAATTTGTTTTGATCTGGATGCAAAAAAGAGAAGTTATGATACTAAGGATTCATTCCGGAACAATCGGTTATATGGGAGCTATATGATATAGTTGCCCGATCTTGATCAGATAAGACCAACGAACGCAGGGTCTCCTTAAATGGATACAAATCGAATTTGTTTTGATTTGGATGAAAAACAGAAAAGTTGTGCTCCTACGTGTTCATACCCTTTTTTTGAATGGTAGAACCATAAGCTTAAGAGCCATGCCCCTAAATGACCGTAGGTTAAACCAGCCTGGCTTGGCTTCAATTAGCCTGACATACCCATATATCCTGTCTTCCAATACAATGACCAGTTTTAACTATATTCTATATGCATCTTGCTCATCTTCATTGATTTTAATGTTCGACTTGTGAAAAACCACATGAGAAGTTTCTTCAAGTTTTTTGACAACCTTTTTAGCTGAGCTAGGCTTTGTTATGACATTCCCCCCCCCCTCGTTCTTTTAATATATTTAAAAAATTTACATACTTAATTGTTTTCACATTTCCCAAAGTTGTTGTGGCTGCCAGAGCTTCATTAGCCTGAAACATATGCAGATGTCCTTGCTGTGGCCTGCGCCACATACCTGTTCGTCCAGCCGACTGCCTGCCTGGCTGACAGACATCACATCATCATCTTCATCATCATCATCATCATCATCTTACGCGTAAGTCAAAGCGATTAATGTCAACTTGGTTAATAGCATTCCTCGCCTGAGCAGCTACATAGGAACTTAAAGCACAACTCCATGGGCATCTGAGGCAAGCAGCCCAGGAAGCGGCAGGAGACAGGCGACAGACGCAGCCGCAGCCACAGTAATTTCCTGTATATCCGCCTCGCCAACCTACACCCCACCACCGCCAGGCTACCCCCCACCCAACTCAAATGCAGGCTCAACATGTCATGTCGCCGAGAGCAGGGAGAGAGAGGGGGATGCGGCGGCGCTTTCGTGTGATGAATTACACTACGCCGAAGGACATGATGATGAAGTGCCTGTCATTCGAAAGCTAAAAGAATGTCCATCCGTCCATCAGTTCCGTCGTCAGTTGTGCCCAAGGTTTTAGTTCGTCGCTTCCAGCTGTATGTATGCTGTGCTGTGTCCCATTTGCATAACCCAGCTAGAACATCTTCCGCATAATTTATCGACACTTGTGCAAAACTTTAATTACTCAACACGAACAGAACATTTTTCCCCCTTCCCAGTGTCTCAGTAATGGCAGAGCCAGCCCCCAGGCGATGTGGCAAATGTGAATGTGAGAATTCCTGCATATGGAAATTTTTATCCAAAATGCCTGAGTTGGCCTTTTGTTCGGAGAACACACGGAGTTCGCTTTTTACAACAGCAAGGAAATCTTATTAGAGCTGCGTAAGTGCAGGACTTGGGGGTTCGATAAACGATTATGAGATTAAACAATCGATTGACGCTGACACAAGCCAAGCTACAGAGGCAGATGGAATTATGAGCGCAAGCATATTGCTGGCTTATCATTTGGCCGCTCATCCTCACTAAGATGAGCATCATATATAGTTTTATGCAACTACGCTTCATTCCATAGTCTGTTCATCGCTATCATTATCATCATCGCATCACGCACGCAAGCTCTCAGCTCCCATTCATAAGTACATATATTTATCCTTTGCTCAAACAGCAACTTTTATCGATATCAGCTTTTGGGCTAATGGCCTTTAATTGAGCGCTGGGAAAATGTTCAAGTGTTTGCGGGCTGCGGCAAATGTTGTTTGCATAGAAATTTGATATTGAAAATGAAAATGAATTGCAGATGGATAGACGAAACTGACAACGATGAGAGTTAACAGTTGGAGATGGACATGGAGGCGAAGTTTTCAAATGCTTGAGTTGGCCTTTTTGAGTTTAGGGCTGGCTATGTGTGTGTGTTTAAGGCTTGAACATTGTTTGGATAAGTGGCTTCATGTTGCGGTTGCAAAGAGAGAATATCTCAAAATCTTTGCATTTCGGAAAATTGAGCAAATTTTGGAGAAAGGAAAAATCCATCAATCAGAATGTACTTTAATTAAGGCAAAAATCTATCCCCCTCTCTCTCACGCACACTTTAATTTGCCGTGTTCTAGTTTTTCGTTTTGGGAAACCGCAACGGAAGGCTCATATAAGCAGGCCTTATGCAGCACTTCTCTGAAACGCCCGCACGGCCTGATTCCCACACAATTTCCTGCCCATTGCCACATAAATTCGAGCACATAAGAGAGCTTGACATGGCGGTGCTATTTATGGAGCAGTTCCTGTTCTAAGCAAACACACAAACACACACACACGAGAACATAGGCAAAAAGTGAAATTCAGCTAGTTTTTAGTTGTCGCTTACAGGCGGAAAATAAAGTAAAAACTTTGGAAAATTGGCTGAACATAAATCAATTATGAAATTTCAGTGTGGGAAGTTTCCGGAGGATCAGTTCAAAGCTTCATAGATTTAGTTAAAAATTTCAAACGGTAATACAAATCATTCACAATTAATCTATAAGCTTGGCTTTATATAATCTAATTCACAGCAAAGGCAGCATCATTAAATTTCTCTCAGTGTAGAGCCAGTTCGTTTCCCGACTGGTTGTAGCTGTGGCAATGACTGCTTCTACTGCTGGTTGGGCCGAAAAACACAAACATAAATCCAACATTGTCGTTTGTCGCATAAATATTTTAGCTGGTCCCCACAAAAAGTGAAGGCCACAAGCAGCAGCAGCAGCAGCAGTGGCAGCAGCAGCGGCACAGGAATGGGCCAAACAAACAGCAAGGATATAGCACAATAGACAATAGGCCAAGGAATAGACACGAAATGACATTATTTCTTATTACTTATTAGAGTAGAGCAAAAATAAATGAAAGACGCAGGACGCAAAAGGCACGCTGGAAATGGAGATGAAGCCAGCGGACAGACAAAGCATAGGAAGTGTGAAGCAAAGTAAGCCAAGTAAATAAGCAAGTCAAGGAGTGGGAGTATGAGTAGGAGGGCAAGGGAGGGGCGAGATGGGGTAAAGATTGAGAGAGATTGAATTGTGTATAGGGTAAGCAAAAGTGGGTTGCATTGAGGCGGGGATGGCTGCTTGGTTTGTCTGTTTGCTTACCCCCACCTCCTACCACTCGGGCTGCCAATTCCCACATGTCTGTCGTTTTATAAATGCTTTATCTTGGCCAACACACGCCGAGAGAATTCTCCACTCTTTGCCAGTTTTTGTTGGCTTTTGTAATTATGTGCATATAATAAAGTTGACCTAAATAAAAAATCCTACAACAACAAGAACAAGTGAGTATGCTGAAGTTGAGACTAAACGACTGAGACATACTCTGTTTCTAGTTCAAGATGCATGGGATTGATGTTTATAACACCTTATAACATGAAATATCTATCTAGAGAATTCTAATGGCATGTTTTTCATTGCAAATAAGGATATATCTATTGATCCTTATGCATTTCTATGGTTGCCGGACTAAGTTTCTTGGTGACGAGAGTGTACAGTGTAGATCTTTTTTAAGACCCTTAAGGGAAGGCAATCACTCTTGAGGTGAAAAATAAGACATTCTTTCAGATCAACATTGATTGATCTTTGCTGGCAAGCCATTGGAAGATGTTCGCACTCTATCTGATTAGAACATTCAGACAGAGTCGACTCTGCATTTGTTCTTGCGCCTTCTTGGTGGTGACTAGAAATGCAAGAAGAACAACTACTCGATCCCCTAGAGAATTTTCTTAAAAATTGAGAGAGTAATTCGCATAGAAATAGAAGAACAGACAGACGGATAGACAGACAGACATGGCTACATCGACTCATCTTGTCATGCTGATCAAGAATAGACACACTTTATCTGGTCGCAGATGCTTGCTTATATGCTTTACAACTATCGTGACAAAATCATAATACCCTCCGAAAGGGTATAACAAAATGAAGTTTTTTATATATATAAAACATAAAATACAGCTGCAGCTGTGGTTATGTGTAGTATAAACATCGTTATAGTTCTATAGGTATTGTTTGTCTATAGTTTCTGCTTGCCAGTTCATTAAATGATAAGCCATCAGCATGGAGAGACAATTTGGGATTGGCCATAAAAAATGTAACTATAAAAACCACAGCTAGTTGTGCTTTTTTTGCAACAACAAATTATAATTTTAAAAGTACAATGACAGTTTCGAGCATAATTTCGAAGTAAAGTAATAAAATAGACAATACAGAATGGGCTTCAACATAACAAGTCCCGTGGCTTGGTATCGTGGGTTCACTTGAATGTGCATCGCATTGTACGTCAACGTCCCGATATACAAAAATGAAGGCGCACTTAGCAAATCCTCGCGTTCTTGAAAACCATAAAATATAATCTGGTATAGCTTTAGTATACAATAAAATAGAGTGAAACGCCCAAGGATATATGCATGACCTTCTCCTACTTTCCCTACAGCTTTTGTCTTTATAGTCAACTATCCACTTTATCAGTTCTGCCTTAGATGATATGTCTGCTTGCATCTGCCTTTGCTTGCCAAACGAAACAAAATCCGTGTGTTTTTAAACCTTCCTGCTCTTTATGGTCGTCTGACAACGACTTTACAATTATGTCATCTGCATAAACGTTAAAAATATATACAGTTTAAGTGTCGGTTAACCTCTTTTTTCATGTCACAATCCATGCCACATTTGGTCGCACAATATGGCTGCCCCAGCCCCAAAAGAAATTCATAAATTCAACATAAAATATGACAACCTTCACATATGCGCGTCATCTTGGCTTCCTTTATTCCTTTATTCCCCTCACCATGCCAATACACCCCACTTACCCTTGAATGGCTAACCCAGTCTAAACGTTTTTGCTGAATATGCTTGAGTATTATCCATTAAATGCGATGAATCAACTCTGTGTGTGCGCTGGGGCCACCATAAACAATCTTTGACTCTGGTCTGTCGCTCATAAAACGCCAACCGGATGGCAAAAACGGAAATTTATGCACGCCATTTTGTGTGTGTGTGTGTGTGTGTATGTGTGTAGATGTGTTTGTGTGCGCGTGTGTGAGCCATTTAACTTCCTGTTGACACTGAGAAGAGTATGTGCGAAAAAATTCGCTGCATATGAAAGAAAAGTAAAGTCAACAAGAAAGTAAAGCTATATATCTGGTTTATATGGCAAGCCGACGCCCTAAATACTCTTCAAGGGAACCAAAATTCAAATTAGCTATATGATATGGTCACACTATGTATGGAGGTAAGTAACAGATACCTGTGAGGGACCCCAGATGCACTATTGCATATGGCGCCCAGCCACCATTGAGGCTTGCATGAAATTTTTGACTTCTTTCAACTGTTTCCCTTCTAAGTCTAAAGCTGATGTACCCTGGTCTAGCATTTGGTATAGGTAATTTGATACATGATGGAGGAGAGATTAAAACTGTTATGTTAACATTTAATAGCAGGAAGTTTCAGTTAGCATAAATCTGGATTGAAAACTATAATCCTGTTGAGGCAAAGAACCACTGGAAAGAGCTAAAAGTATTGGATGCATTGCGTGACGTCGAAGCTGCAATTGGACAAGTTCTACATTATATTTAGTTTTAGCTTTCCTCCTCTTTTTGCTACTTTTTTCTTTTTGTATGCATGTCCAAGGCACTTTCGCAAATTTCTTGAGCAACTGTAAATTCTTGGAATTGGCTTGGAGCTTTTCCGTTTTTTTCCGCCTGCAGCTGTCACTTTGCTTTTCACTTTGTCTTTTGTCATTTTGTAATTTGACAAAAATGTGGCCAATAAAAATTGCAGGAGCAAAAAAAAAGAGGGGGGGTGTACAGACAGAAGACAAGATAATTGATTGTTTGATTCAATCGCAAAATCAAATGTTGCTCTCTCCATCTCTCTCTCTGATTGGAAGAGAGGCGGCAGGGAGACAGTCAAAGGAAACGCACACAGCAGCATTTGGGGCAAAAATTGGTTGCAAATTCTGATTAGAAGCGGCAACAAACAGCCAGAAGTAAAAAACGAGGGGGGGTGTGGCAGCATGGCCAAATTGAATTGTATTCAGTTTTTAGGAAACAGGAGGGAGGGTGTGGAAATGGGCAGTGATAAGACAAAGCAATCAGTCAGCCAGTAAATGGCAACAACACGACGTTTGAAGACTACCAAAAAAGAAAGAAACAGAGAAACGGAAATGGAAAACAAGAAAAATCTCAATAGTTTGCGATTAGGCTGTGTTTCCAAAGGATAGCATGCATGATATAATCGTCAGTTGGTTGGAATATTTTCAAACAATCACTTGAAAGCAAATCTTCAGAGAGTTTTTAGAGGTTTGGCTTGAGATTTTTATAAGTGAAGCGATACTTTTGATACTTTAAGAAGAGACTTTGAATCTAATTAGAGTGTATAATTTGATATTTCATCTTAATGATTGATGGCAACTAATAAATATGAAGAAATATTATAGTATTTCCCATTAAATATACATGTGTATGACACGGCCCTCGAGACTTCTTCATCATCACGATTCATTTCTTTCCCATCCAATTTCTTTAGCTTTGTCCCTTCAACAATCCCGCTGTGACTGTCTTGCCTTATTTAACAAGAGAATTACGTAAAAGTGTTGCCCCTTTTTGTGGGACACACAGCTTGAGATCATCGCTGCTCGATCGTTTCATCGTTTCATTTAATTTTCCGGCCATTGCACCGCCCTCCTGTGGCTGTCATCGCTCTAAAGAAAATTGTTGTGACATTTTTATAAATGTGAAGAAACATAGGCATGTTTCTTAAGGGCGTGGTCATAACTATTGGTCCACCAACTCTGGAATGTCTATGCAAATGGTTAAGAGAGAGGGTGGGACTTGAAATAGATACACCATAGACACACATATGAGGCAAGCATTTCTTGTGTAAACATGGGAAATTTCGTATAGCGTTTTTTGTCATTCGCATTAAATTGAAATTGAAATGCCGCAAACCGCAGCTACCGAAGGGACAATAGAGGCAGGGATAACGACAGTGTCAGGGACGCGATTCCGAGTATCGTATGCTGACTCTGATGGGCTCTGTTGATGACAGTTCTCAGTCGTCAGTTGGGTCGACACAAAAAAAAAGACAGCAAACACTGAACACAGTGAACACTAACCACACATGGACCAGGCCAGGCCAGCAAGCGTATATATCCAGCCACTGACTCCTTTGTCTTACACTGAGACAAAAGTGTTGTTCAACAATGCAACAGTTTTACTGAAGTGTGGCCAAGGAGGCTGGCTGCCACATACCAAGGAATCCAATGGAACTTCTAAAGTCTAGGATAACTTAGGTAACACCTTTTGGATCGCTTCTACGAGTGGATCTGAGCAGGGTGTGGACTCCTCGTTCCAAGATCCTAACCTCTACATTTCTTCTTATATTAGTAAGCCCCTCCGTATTTCGATTTTTTCCAAGTGTAAGCTCACATATATCACCGCCACAATCTATACAGGCGAAAGGCAAAAGGAAAGTAGAAGTGCAAGGCGGACAGGCAGGTGGAGGACTGTGTGTGTGGCTGGGTCGATGTATTTGCTGGGGCTGGGACAATGGGCGTGTAAAGTAAACGAAATGACAGCGCATAGTTTCATTATCCTACGTTTCGGCTGGTAGACAACCGACAGCACATGGATGCGGACATGGAGGTGGACATGTAGAAGGGCGCGGGTCTGGTTATGGGTAGACGAAAACCTGTCGCAACATGAGGCGCATTACAAATTTTGCGAAATGAAAATGAAATCAAATAAAGCATATATACATACCAATGTATCTATATATATAAAGATATATACATAAGATGGTTGGTATGAGAGCAACAACAACAGCAACAACAACTAGAGCAATAACAATGTAATGCAATTAAAAATGGCTGCGGATGGCAAACATGCTGAGAATTTGTAATTCTCGTAATCTGTTTTATGCATTCCAAATTTTCGAATTTCCACATTTTAAAGAGATTTTTGTTGTTATTTAAACCGAAGCAGGAGATAAAGAGAATCGGAAATGGAGAATCAGAAACAGGTGAATATGATTGCTGTTCGATTTAATTGAGTTGCAGGAATGCGGCAAGACTGATTGAGGATGGTATGGTATGAAAGTATATGCGCAAAAATGGCAACAATCCAATCAGCAATTCGTGTAATTGGCAAAATGTAAAATTACGAATGAATTGTATGCACATACATATATGTATATATCTTTTGTTGTTTTTGTTTGAAAACCAAAAATTGGCAAAAATGATGAAAATTGTAATATATATTCGAATGTGTGGTGGAAATCCTTGATTGAAATGTGTAAATAATTGTGCTATTGAGTGTGTAACGTTGAGTGAGTGGCTGGAAATTGGACTGAGCAGATTCGTATACAGAACATTATGCTGATGCTGTTGTTGTTGTTGTGGTAATTGTGGTTAGAAGAAATGCGCTCAACTAAATCGAAATGAAAACCAACATAAGTTAGCCATAAGAATAGAGATAGATGGATGCAATCATGCGGAGTTCTAGGAAATGAATGATATGGCAGGTACTTTCACATTCATAGTTGATTAGGATCACTGTTTGCTTTGAAGGAGATAACTTTCTTAGTTCGTTTTAGTGTCATGTAAGGCAATTGCTTCTAGTAATATGTATGGTATGGTATGGTAAGTATGGTAAGTATGGATTATGTTGATATGTATGAATGTATGTTTTGGTTTGTGTCAAATCTATGTGAATTCACGTTTACTTTGGATGAGAATGTATGATCAGCTAATCCAATATATTTTAAGCATCAACATCATTTGTGTATCAATGAAAAGTGTCTGCTGAGAATCATCATTGACCAGATCTTCACCCTAGACCTTCGAAAATCAGATCGACACACCACCTTTTGGTGCAGAATGACTTCGTTGAGGTAGGAAGCGGCAAGGTGACTAAGTCCTGATTCTCAGCCGACTGCAGGAAATTATAACTGAATCAGTCAAGGAGTTAATATACCTAGCTACTGCTCTCAACATCAACAATAAGGTCAGACTGGAGATTATGCGGCGAATGATTCTTGGCAACAGGAGCTACTATGATGGGCTCAGTAGACAATTGAACAGTAGAGCTCTCTCTCTCTCTCTCTCTCTACAGACGTAACACTTTACAAGACGCTCATCCTTCCGGCACTCTTATATGGTATTGAGGCCTGGACAGTAACAACAATCAGATGCAGCTGCTTTTGAGATATTCGAGAGGCAAATTCTTTGCAAGATCTTAGGCCCTATTTGCATTTAAAAATATTTTAAAATTAATTCAGTATTAAGTTCGAGTAAATAAGTGCAAATCCGTGTATCTGTACATAAAATATGCCATAGCTATTAGTTCGCTGCCAGTCGAGCGAGTGTTTAATTTGCTGTCAATTTATGCCAACATGTCAACAAAATAAACATAACTCTCTTCGATATAATTCGCAGACCGATATGGCAAGGAAAGTGCAGCTGCAGCATGCAGCATGCAGCATTGCAGCGTGTTGACAATTCGATTAAGTTGGCATAATTGTTGTGACAATTATCAGAATATTAAATCGCGTTTTTATCGTTCGGCAACTATCAGCGCATTAAAATGTCAATTATGTTTGAACATACGAACTATCTGCATAAATGCCAGAGCCAGCGCCAGCGCCAGCGCCATCTAAAACTGCATTATGCATGCCCCAACCCTCCACACTCCCCCTGACACAATCCAGCCGCAACTCTAGATTAAGTTGAATTAATGCGCAAATATGTGATTTATTTTATTTTGTTATTTATGATCGAATTTTCTCGGCACAGCCGATTGTTTATGGCAAACAAACACGAGTTTAATGAAATTTTCAACAGCAGTTTATACATAATGTACCTTATGTACATTCTACATTCTGTACACAGGATAATAAGTATTCGATGGTAGTTTAAAAACCAATTTTAAATTTTTCAAATGCAATGCACGGCAGAGTATTTGTGATTATTTTCAGGCGAACTGAATGCCTTTTTTCAAAAAGATTTTTGCGCTGAAAAATCAACAGCCATTGTGATTGAGCCAAAGCGTCAGGCAACCGCAAAATCAATTTCAATTGTCAACAAAGTCAAAACAGCAACAACAACAACAACTTTTACCAACAAAACAGTACAAGTACGTAGATTTATAAACTGAAGTGTTGGTATAGTGGATACCCTTTCTTCGAAAGCTAGTCGATATTCCGACTATAAGATAGTAAAATCTTATCTCAGCATTTATTCAGAATTCAACACACTCAAAAGTATGCCTAGTCCGCTCCTATGACCATTGCTAGAGCAGGTAGAAGAAACCCCTTTTTGCATTTTGCCACAGCTGCAGCAAATGTCACACGACCGCTCTCATGATCTAATGCTAACAATATATAAACTAGCACAAGTTCTTATCCTAACAGATTTTAAGCGAATGAAACTAACTCCCTGTGCTATGAGCCTACTCGTGCTAGACTCTTAATGTTAGGGTATATCGAAAATAAAGACCACAGCAAAAATCATAATAAAAGTTTTTAAGCCACATGCCAAGGACTACAACCAAAACTTTGGCAGACGCCGACGGCGGTCACCAAAAATAAAAAAAGAATAAGGACTAAGAGCGAGTCATACAAAATAGAAGAAAGAAAAAAAAGTATGAGCAAAACTTTGCCACTTTTTGTGACTTAAGACTCAGTAGCAGCAAGACGAGCTCTGAGCAGCTAAGCAGCATGAGTTGAGTTGAGCTTTGCCAGGACTCTACTCTCGTCAGTATCAACTTCCTCTGACGGACTCCCGACTCCGACTCCAATGTGGTTGGTCTATCCGAATGCGTGCCTTAAAGTTTTTGCGGTTTCTCGTGCCGGACAACTAATGAAGCTGCTTCTTTTGGCCCCTGACTGAGGCCAGTTGAGAGTTGGGCCAACACCTGAAGGCCATCGTAAGTCATGAGCCGCCATTTGACCATTTAATTTGTACCATTTTTATACTCTACCATTTATTTATATTTAATTTGTGCGCTTCTGTGCCTTAATTAAAAATGACACGAATATAAATATTTGTCTGTTTGCTAAAAAATCAACCACGAATACGTGCTGGTGATGTTAAATATTTCAATTCTTCGCTTTTGAAAGCTCTGAAAGAGTATATTGGGTTAAGGGCTTATAGAGTTTTAGCATGAGTTCTGGGATCTTAGAGTGATAGATAGATATATTTAGGAGTTAGTTGCTTTAGGGATGCGAAATTGTGGTTAAAAAGGGTACAACTATATGCCTTTACAGAGTATCACTTGGTCTAGAATTGTGCTTCGTTTGATAACATTTCGTTTATATATTTCACAAGTGTAAGTCTAATATGACGTTGTGTCCGTTTAAAACTTAATAAATAATGAGAGTTTAGTTAATAAATAGATAAATTAATATTAGAAATGGTATCAGGACAGAACATTTGCAGAAACAATAAGTTTTATGGAATTACCATTGTCATATGTTGAGACTTTGTAACACTCTTTGGATCTAGGCATAGCTGAATTGCTGGATGGCTGGCCAGAAACATGAGATGGATCAATTCTGTATTCATATCATTTTACTTTAAGAAATTCCCAGTTGAATCGCAAGAATAGTTTAAGGAGTCGCATTTCAGCAATCTATATTCATAGAACAAGCCACTCCTCCAACCAATTCGTGGGCCTTGGGTATCTCTGTACCTGCTCCATATGAGCTGACATCCAACTTTAGCGATTTAAAAGCGTAAAACGTTTAAAGCCAGCTATAATTTCATATGGAATTCAATTCCCAGTGGCAAACGTAATGCAATTGTTTTATATAACTATTTCAAAGCTTTACATTTTACAAAACTCTCCCCCCTGAGCCCTCGTGAAGCATCTGTTGGCTGTGTGTGTGGGGTAGGGGAAACGCAATTGTGACCCAAACATCCGGTGCAAAATATTTATTTGTGCAACAGGAAGAAACTTCGAAATTGGGAGGAGAAATGGGCGGCAGTTTTATAGCGGAAATTGATTTCGCTTTGAAGCGGCGACGAAGGCGGCCCGAGGAGCAAAAGCTGAAGCAACAGCATAAGGAGAAGTCGTGAACCTCCTGTAGCCAACAGCCCATTCCAAGGACACCAAGTACCAGTAATGCTATGTATGCTGTACAGCTGCCACAGGCAAACATACATACATACATAACTATATATATATATATATATGAACATAACTTTATAAATGTACATACGCACGCACATTTCCTGGGACAAATTGTGCCTGAGCGCGCTGGCAACCAAGAGGTTGCTGCTGCCCTTTTAAGCGAACTTTGACTTCCATGTTTTGGCACTCAATTTATGGGTCTATCGAGTTTCACATATCTGTATGTATATGTATATGTATGTATGTGTGTGTTCGGCAAGTGAACTACTCTAAAAGTGCACATAAACAAGACTTTGCCGCTGCCAATTTTAATGGCAAACAATAAATTTGTCGATAAATTTCAACGAACGATTGAAAGAACGATCGATCGGTTGGCGGCCAGCTTTAATAATAAATAAAATATGTATTTTATAATAAATATTCGCCGCCTGTACATACATACATGCATACATAGCGTAAGTATTTTTGGCCAAAATTCAAATGAACAGCAAATGAAGGCAAATAAATAACATGGAAAACTGGCGAGAAAAGTACGCAGAATGTTCAAATTTCAATTGCCAGTATAACATGGTCGCTCACACACACACACACACACACACTGGCACTGACACGCATACATGAGTCAAGTCCTTTTTGCAGAGGACATGCACTTGCTGCTGCTGCCACTCCTCCTGGTGCTGGTGCTGGTGCTGCTGCTGTTGCTGTTTTTGCTGTCCAAATATTTATATTCATTGTGTCAGAGTGTTAAAGCGATAAAATGCAGTGTAAATACAAAGCCGAACACACACACACACACACAGCTACATATACTAACACAGCACTCGCTCCTTTGCCCTGATTAGTTAGTAGTGTGGGCTTGGTTCTGTACGTTGGTTGACCTGACCTGACCAGACCAGACTAGACCGCACCGAAACCATTCGAATTATTCATGCATTTAATTTTTGTGTAATTTGCCGAAATTTTTGAAAGACTCGAGACTTTTGACTCCCAAAAATCAAGGGGCGGCCACATCCCCTATGATTCCAATTTTTCGAGCCCAAGCAAAGAATTTAATGTTATTGAAAATGCAACTTCATTTACTTGAAAAGTCGAACGAAGTCGAAATGAAATCAAGGCTAATAAATATTTTCAGATATCATAGAGAATTTCTAAGATTTTGACTCAATAAAGTGATTATTGGCACGGTCAAAAATCGATGCAAAACTTCAAATAAACTTCACAAAGGCATCGAAGCAAATGTTTGTAACAGGCAAAAGGAAGCGTCCACATAAAGACTATATATATTTTTGAGCAGAGACGAACTAGCCCTGTCAGTCTGTCCGACCATATGAACATCTAGATCTAGGAGACTATAAAGCCTAGAGAGACCAAATGTGGTATATAGACTCTTCTCGTGGGGCGTAAGATTGGATAGGATTGGACTCAACTGAACTTGCTTGTAGCTTAAGGGGTGGAAGGGGGTTATAAGCAGGCGCTGTAGTGCCTTTTTTTGCGATATGATATGATGGTGCTGTCCCTTTTCTTGTGCAGTTTTTGCTTTTTGACTCTAAATGTAATCCCTGATATGTAGATCGGCTGCAATATGGTCGATGATCAATGCGGCTGACTGGTACTGGTGGATATCTGATGGTCACCTATGATGCAGCCCGCATGTTGTGAGATGGTGAAGGCATGGGCTGGTATAGGCTCAAGTCTGTTCCATGGGTACCCCAATGGCAAGACAGAGAAGGCGGAGAAAAGGAGCCTACCATGTAAAAGTTGATTTTGGCTGTCAAACCTAGTTTTGGACTCTCAGAGAGTTGTCATCTCTTGGAAATGTCAATATCGAGATGCAATATCGAGAGCTGCTACAGCTGCAATAGATTCACTTTAGCACAAATCATACAAGCAGGATATCTAAGTTTTCATATGATTCTAGAACAAAGGAAGTAATTTCACGGACCAGAAGCAAAAGACCACCGTGTCTATAGACTGCATAATTTTGTACTTATTCATAAAATGATTTCAATTTTACATCCTCAACAAAACCAATAATCAGCAATCAATTCTCAATTTTCAGCATGGCCTTCATAAAGTAATTTCTCGAATTACCCGCATTGTTTGCGAATTATTTACCTTGAAAAGGTATTTCAAATTTCACCAACTCATTATCTACTTGTGTGGCTTTTGTCCAAACGTTTCCAATGAAAAGTGATGCCATAATTACAGGCTCAGTCTCAGGCTCAGTTTCGGATTCAGGTGCCAGTGCCAGAACAATGTGTTTAAATTTGCCGGATAAGCAACGTAGATAATGTCCGTAAAATGAGTCAGTGTTCTAATGAAGTTGTGTATTGTCCGATAATCCCACCCCCCACACCTGTCCTAACAATAGTGCGATTTCAATGTGATCATCTGGCTGACCGTGAATGTGAATGGGAAACGTGTAACGTTTTAGGACTAACTGTTGTGTGGTCTTTCCCAGTGGCTTAGGGAGCAGGGAAAGAAAAAGAGAGGAGGGAAAGAAAAGAAAAACAAATAAATAAACAATGGATGGATGGGTTTGCTTATGTCAGGACATGCGTTTGAAATTTGTCGCCTGCATAAATTTAAGTCGAGCCTTTTTCTTCTTACTTCTTCTTCTTTTTTTTTTTCCTTGTGGGTTCCTTTTCGAGTGCGTGTTGTGCCTAACAAATTTCAGGCTAATGCCTCGTTTCCTCTATCGCCCGATATACAATATTGTGTAAACAAATGATGGCTGTAGGTGTCACCTTTCACTTTGCATCCTCATTCAAGTGTGTGTGTGTGTGTGTGTGTGTGTGTGTTTGTTTGAGTGACTGCCCTGGGTTGTGTTGTACAGAGGAATAGGAGCAGCCTGTTGGATTCATGTTGCCGTCTGCTGGCAGCTGTTCACAAACTGAGCCGAGCCCATTATCATTGTTCAGCATGCGGGTGAACTATTGACACAATTGTTTCTCGCCGCCACCCGGCCAGCTAAACCAGCTGTCTAGAGTCCCCTCTGTCCCCTCGCTGGTACTCATCTTTGTCATTGTCTCTGCCATTGGTTCGGGCTATTTTTAATTATTTGTATTATATTTCAGTTGTTTACGTTCCGATATTTAGTCTCGTTTGTTACGTTTGTCACGGCCACTCCCCGGTTACCCTTGAACATGACAATGGGGTCGCCGTTAGCTCAATCGTTAATTACGTTACAACGAGATGAGATGCTGAGCCGATAATGTGTCTTCGCTGTTTATCTATGGGCGGCTGGAAAGGAAATACGTCTGATGATAGAGTGTTTTCAGTGTGTGTAACCACAGTCGGATTCAATGTTTGCCATGAAGCTGGGTACGTGAGTGATGAGGTGTACGATAGTAGTAGCGTTTGCTCTCCATCTCTGATTTAAAGCAAAGCTCCGAAGCTCAAGTAACTGTGCTCCCAGCGGCAACTTAAGGCATTGGAAACTACCTTTGCCTGGGACATAGAAATTAAGTTGCACTACTCGTGCTCGTGCGTGATATTGTCACCTGCACATCTCTAGTTTTAAAGATTTTGACTTTATCTAGCTGCCATGGTGGCCTATAAATGTATTCGATTACAATGACGCAGTCTCTGGTTAAAGCCTAATGCAGTTATTATGTAAGGTCAGGCTTGGTTTTAAGGCATCCCAAATCCCATTTGGCTTTGGTTCCTAACGCCTTCTCTATTAACTTTCACGGAGCCTCATTTTTCCGCCCTTAAGCCAAAAATCATGATAATGCCTGCGAAAATTTGCAAAAAGTAATCCCACGTATATATATTAAGCATTATTTAACAGTTAATTTCATTATTTAGCCGAAAACATAATGAAATCCGTATCCGTCATAGCAGCCAGCACATCCAGCATATCCCGGCACATCTCCACACACAATTACAATTAATTTCATAAGCTCATAAAAACGTGTGAGAGAAGCAACAACAAAAGAAACCACACGAAAAAATCTGATAAAAGGCGGTTGGTATAAATAGGTAGCTAGGAAAGCAGCAGCAGGAAAACCCAAAGAGAAATTATATATAATCCCGATGAGCAATCAGCGTGTAAATTATAAGCGGGCCAACAAAATGGGGGCGGGGCCGGGCGGAGGCAGGCGTCGTCAGCAAGCGTGCCCAAGTGCCGCAAAACTTGCCAAAGCGGTTGTGAAAATAAAGTAATGCGAAATAATCCTTGGGTTGTTATCACACACATGCACACACACACACACACACACACATACACATACATACATACACATGCACAGAATCATCTACAGATTGAGACTTGCATGGAAGGGAAAAGCGAAAACCAGCACGACACATTCGCTGAGCTCGCGTGGCCTAAAGCCAGCGCCGAGGACGAAAAAAAAGAGACTGAAAAAACTGAAAGTGGAAAATGGAAAATGCAAAATGAAAAGCAGGAAACAGGCGGCATATAGATATTTACACAACAGACAGGGATATTTGCTTAGACCCGTGGTAGGTATGTGCATGTGAGTGTGAGTGTATGTCTAGCGGTAATTTGAGCAAAAGCAATAGATGTTATATCTTATATGCTGGCTATAGATACATTGTGCGGATATGGGCTATGGTTATGGTTATGGTAAGAAGCGCATTCAAGATACGCTACCCAGCGACATGTTGATCAGCAGTGAGGATGAGGATGTTATTCTCAAGCGATCTGATCTAAATATAACAGCCACAACAAACAATTTTATACAACTTTATATCTTTCACCTAGATTTTGACCAGCTTTCAGTTTGAAGTTTGCAAAAAGCCTTCTTAGTGTGAACCTGCGTCATAAAATGTGTGAAAGATTCAGCATCCTGCTTATATCCGTTAGTTAATCTTAGTTTCTCAATCTTTTAATGATTCAAATTAAAGACAGAAACAACGCTTAAACAGAATCAATAAGATTTTTCTGAAATTCCATTTCTATTTCATTTCCTTGCTGCAGCGCTTTTGCAAGTCGTTAAGGCCTTGCTAATTTTTCGTTGTTTCCCTTTTTTTAGCAGCACCTACCTACCTCTTCGCCTCTTATCTCCCTTATGTATATCATCTCTCTTTATGCTTTGCACCAGAGAGCAGTTATAATGGTTTAATGAAATTTTTATCTTCTTTGTTGCAGGATGCCAGGCGCAAGGCGATGACAAGCCGCATTGTCATCAATTTTGCTTGTGTTCTGTTTTTTTTTTTATTTTTAGAAAATTGTACATAAGGTAAGCTGTAAAATAGGTAAGTCTAAGTCTGGGGGTGGTTTTTGTCAGCCAGTTTTATGGGCTTATAGTTTACGTTATGAGCCATTCTTTAATTTATGCACAATTTCGCTTAGACGGAATCCCAAAATGGGAGAGGAAAAGCAGGCCAACAAGTGGGTCATTGTCACTAAATAGTGAGGCCAACACAAACAGCAATTGCTGACGTGTAGTGGGACAAAAAGGTCTACCAAATCCGATTAAATGTGCGTGCCACAGTTTGTGTGAACGAACCCTCCCCTCCCTCCTCTTGCTTGGGTTGGCGCACATAAATGGATTAACGCTTCACTGGGAATTCACTTAAAAAATACTGAACCGACAGATTGAGTTTGTGTTGAGCTACCGCTTCTCACATGTTGTATCCTTGGGTTGTATTTTCCAATCAATTGTTCCCGAGCCCCGCAGCAGCAGCAACAGCAGAGGTTTTGAATTACAACATGTCTGAAATTTGAGCATGAGTAATTCTTCAACATTCGAAGACAAGGTCTGGGCTGCTGGCTTGTACAACATCATAATTCGTGGAAGTAACATATTAATTGAGTTATCAATAGACACACCTACCACATCTACCCTGTACTCCAATTCGACCTGCTGTCACACAATAGCCGATCTTTGAATTGTTGTTTCGAATCACTCAAGAAATCTGAAGTACCAATTCGTTGGCCTTGTTAACCTCCAAAAAGGATTGAGTTTCAGTAGAAGACAGACAGATGTGAGGTCGTTGGTTGGACAGATTTATTGCTTAGTGAAATAATATTTCCTTTATCAAAAAAATGAAATCATATCGCTATCACATATAAACGCTTTGGATAATAATACTTGACTATATATTCTTGCCACTTATGACCCATTTATGCATATCCTACGTGGCTGAGTTGCCAAACCACAGCAGCACAAACATTCAGCCAAGTATTGCTGCGCCCCACACAAGAAACCATCTCAATGCGAATGTAAGTCAAGCATATCGTGATGCCCAGACGGCCACAAAACAAATCTATCTATGCATATTCACTCGTACACATCTATATCTGTACATATATCTATCTATGCAAAAGAAATAACTCGTGTACTTTTGTGTATGCCACAGCATTTTATTGATAAACTTTTGCCCACGCAGACCCCCCGCCACCCAGCAAAGCCACCACAGTCCAGTGCACACACACAAAAAGGCAGCTGCACTTCGATGTGGAAGCTACTACGACTTTCAACTTGTTCATCATGGATTTGAGCAAGAAGCTAGCTGCTCCTCATGGAGATGCGAGGACCAGGACCAGCCGACACAATCGAAGCACAGTTGTTGCCTTTGTCCTGGCCTGTGGAAGGCAGCTTCAAAATATATTTTTGCAATAAAAGTCGAGTTTTATGGCACTCAAAGGGGGTCTGGGAGGGCACTGGGTAGGACACCTTTTTTTTGAAAATCGAAACAGACGTGAGCCACAAAGACAAGAGCAATTCGTTGAGAGACGTCCTACTAAGCAATACAAAACCAAGAAGTGAATGCCAGCTACCGATCTGTCGAAACTTTTATACTCTTCCAGCATGCGCATGGATTGCTACGACATAATAAATACACAAACAACGCAATTTTTAACATTCTTTTGGCATTGCACATCTTAATGGTGAGTCTTAAGGTGAGTCAAACGCGCAATTAGAGTGCAGTTATCGAAATCATCTGCTAATCATCTTCTAACAGCATTTTGTGAACGTCATCACAAAGTAAAGCACTCAGCCTGTATAGAGTATAATGGTTAACCACGCACATGTAAAACCGGCTGAATAATGTTGGCAGTAATGAAATATGTTTTAAAATCAATATTAACAAGGAATGAACACTAAGAGCAGCCATACGAAGCTGATATACCCTTGCAGATATGTACATGAATGTAGAATATGAAATTTGTAGAACAGTACGAATGTTAGTAGAACAGTTTCAATCACACTTACCCTTTTACGCTGCTAAATTCATCATAACTCCACTCTGTACAGAGTTAGTTAATTGCTGTAATGTTAATATCACTCATATTGATATATTGATATATGATATTTCGCGATATTTACAGGAACTATATATGTATGTAGCTCGAATGCAGCGTCTTCCTTTGGATAAGTTTAACTCGCACACAGCATAAGAAAACTTTATTATAGCTTAGCGCCAGCAGCAGCCAACACATACACATAAAGCATAAGCATTAACTACACATAGAAAACAGTCCCCTTAAACGCTTTAGCACGTATACATATGCGCATACCTTACGTATCAATTATGCGTTTCAATCATTTATGTACATTAAGTAAAAGAAATGCGTACTAAACGACACTTACGTTAACAGACAAAGCTGACGTGCTTACGTAGCGCGCTCCCGCTGCTAAACTCTAGTCTGGCTGTTAGCCTCTCATTTGCTGCTAACATCCCCTCTCCCGCTCACAATATCGACGATCGTCTGCCAAATAACAAAAAAAGTGCCGGAAAAACTAAAAACTCGCTATATTACTATTCTTAAGTTAATGTTTTATATTGTGCCAGCTTTTCTTTATGCTATTTGCATATATATCACACACACTAAACACAAACAACAAAAAAAAAAAAAATTGACGCCGATGCCAGCACCAGCAGCCGGAAAGGGTCTTTTTTTGCATTCCCGAAATCGCGCTAAAAACATTGGCCCGCCTTAAACCTTTATCATCTATGTATTCCATATACTTCCGTTAACCGTTTAATCACTAAAATATAAATTTATTATGCGATTAAATGATTAACCGACCGATCGCGAAACACTTGCAGAAAAACGCGGGATTTGATAACAGAATTGCAATAACAGACTATGTCAACTGCAGTTAACAGATGTGTGGGTGGAGGTGATGCGTTAGCGTTAGTTAACTGATGCCAGAGTGAGAGAGCGTCAGCGCCGGCTGCAGAAAAGTGTCATTTTTGCATTACCGAAATCGCGCTTAAAACATTGGCCCACCTTAAACCTTTATCATCTACGTATTCCATACGCTTCCGTTAACCGTTTAATTAGTAAAATATATATTTATTATGCTATTCAATTATTAACCGACCACCGATCGCGAAATACTTGCAGAAAAACGCGGGATTAGATAACAGACTTGCAATAACAGACTATGTCAACTGCAGTTAACAGATGTGTGGGTGGAGGTGATGCGTCAGCGTTAGTTAATTGATGCCAGAGTGAGAGAGCGCCAGCGCCGGCTGCGGAAAAGTGTCCTTTTTGCATTCCCGAAATCGCGCTTAAAACATTGGCCCGCCTTAAACCTTTATCATCTACGTATTCCATACGCTTCCGTTAACCGTTTAATTACTAAAATATATATTAATTATGCTATTCAATTATTAACCGACCGATCGCGAAATACTTGCAGAAAAACGCGGGATTTGATAACAGACTTGCAATAACAGACTATGTCAAGTGCAGTGGTGATGCTAACGCGTTAATTGACGTGAGAGTGAGAGAGTGACTGTTAGATTTGAAAAGGTATGTAAAACGTATTTAGAGCTTAAAACTTAAAAACTTGTTAAGAAAATTTTTAAAAATGATATAAAATTATAAAAATAATTGACTAAAAAGTGAACAAGTTTACTGAGCTACTCTGACAGTTATTTAAACTCGGCATACTCTTCTCAGTGTATTAAAATATATTGACAGCATTCAAATTTCCCTCTAACATTCTTTAAAAAGAATTTCCAAAGTAAATATATATATGTAGAATTAATGAGGTAATCTCAATGGCAAGGCAAAACAGTTTTTAGCCAATCAAATCTCTAATATTTTATTAAAACAAATTTCATTACAAAATAATAATACCCTCACACTTGGATGTACATAAATATGAGGCCAGACGTTATAGCTCCTTGAGCAAATGCCCCCCTTTTGCCCCCCCACTCAATCTGTGGCACTCCTCGTGTGGCGTTGCGGAAAAACTAATGAGCAATGCCTACACGTTTATGGGCAAAAGCCAGAGCCTAGAGCTGGTGCCAGAGCCAGTGTCATAGAGTCAGAGCTGGAGCTGGAGCTAGACGCAGAAGTAGGCACAGCCAATGGCAATGGCACCTGCATCGCACTACGTGTAGATATGCGACTTTGTTTCGCAGCCTCCGCAGCCGCCGTTGCCAGGCCACCTCAATGGAGTGTTTAATTTATGCGCCGCATATGTCGCCAGACGAAGAAGGCAGGGCAGGGCTAGAGATGGGTGCGTGTTGATGGGCAGCTTGGGAGCAGTAAAGTAAAAGTTTAATGTTGGTTGGTAAATAGCTAAGATGAGGTCAAGGACAATGACAGGGCATTAGAAAGCATCAACTGGGTGACTGGGTTACGGTTCTGGTTCTGAATAACACTGCTTGGATATTAGAAGGAAAGGTCTCATTTCTTCTTTGACCACATAGACCACAATCTGCATATTCACTTCACGCTCGCATCTCCGGGCACTGGTACTAGTTTGGAGTACGTCTAGCTCTAGGCACTCACGTAGGCAACTAGACTGGTTGGCTCCTAGCTAGAGCTATAGGTGGCCTTGGCCAAAAATTTAATTAAATTGCAAGCGGCACGGTCGGATGGACGACTACGAGGACGAGTATTATTATTATTATTGTTGTTATTTGCTAACTGTCCAACTCCAGCTGCTGCTGCTGCTGCTGCTATCAGTGTGTCCAGATCCAGTCCGTGCCCAGGCCAGCCTATGCCCCTGCCAGTTGGTTCAAGTGCCAAAATAATAAACAAGTTGGCAGCGCAGCACGTTATAAGTGGGCAGCACCACCTGGTGTGCCACATATGAGCTTGGAAATTGGCATTGACTATGTAAAGAGAGAGGCTTGGAATGGGAAATGGAAAATGGCAATGGCAGTCAAATTGAAATGCAGCCAACTAAGATTTTAAATGAAAAATCTTACAGCGTATGAAATATCTCACAGGCACCACTAAGCTGATGATGGTAAATGGATGATGAACTATATAAAGATGACGTTTGCAACTCTTAAAGGATTTTCACCAAAGATCAAAAACTAGTTTGAGCATACAATGAGCTTCAGACGTAGACCTATTAGAAAGTTCTTTATCGTCCACAAAGCACAAAACTATAATCAGCTTTTGGCCAAAAACGTATATGGATATTAAAGTCTGCAGTTGAAATTGGTAAGAGGAAACCAAGGCTTACCAAATGCCAACAGAGTAGATATTAGAAAACATTTATGGCGAAACCAGAAGCGATGCGCACAGAAGGACCAAACGACGGAGTTGCACTCTCAGACACCAGACAGAGTTGCAGGAGAAAGAGTCATCATTAATCTTCGACCACATTCAATAATCAGGCATGCACACAGAGAAAACAACACTCGGAGAAAAGAATGACTCGAAATTTTCAACAGAAAGTATAGCCTAATCGCAGTTATTCCAATATGGGAGTTGATTTACTTGCTTAAGATCTCTAAGAGCAAATTTCAAGTGTAAAGCTCAGTTCTAAGCCAAGGTACTGCAGAGAAAAGCTTTCTCTTTGGACAGTTTCAAGTTTCTCTATTTCCTATATATGTTTAATTTTTATGTTTTCCTTTTAAATTATATTCTTCGTCGTTATATGCACTTTAATACGGTTATCCCCAACAGATTAAGCTGAAAGTTTGCCTACTTCGTTCAGTCTGAATGACAATGCGATGCCTAGCTAAGTGACTTCATTCAAAATTCAATATGAAGGATATCCCTTAGATATCGGATTAGTAATTTCGTATGCACCCCCCTGATATGCTTATCGAATATATGGCTATAAACTAACCACAAACTTTCTCTAAGTGTAAAGCACGCAGGAAAGAAACATGTAGAGGCACAAGCAGAGTGCTCGGATCAAGGCAGCCTAGCTGTATGCAAACCGAGGAATAGAACTACGTATGGCATGCCATTCTAGTTGGCAGACAAGTGCTAGGGGAAGCGGGGAAAGACGAGAAAGCAAAAGCTGCAGCAGCACTTAACCCCATAAGGCCCACCCATCCCCAGCACAGAGAGAAACACTCAGCCTTAGCCAGAAAAGTAATACAGCGACAAGCAGAGACAGCAGGACAAGCTGGGCCGGCTGTGGCACTAGAGGGAGGCTGAAGCTCAGCCGGGGCTTGCCTCGACGCTTTAAATTATGCCAATGATTTGTTGCATAAAACCAAGTGGCAAGTGGCAAAATGGCAATATGGCAAGAGGCGGATAGCCAAAAATGTAAGCCGTTGCTCGACAAATTGTGCAACTGCAATGGCAGCCAGCCCATGGATATGGCCAAAACCAGTAAGCCAACTCAAGTGTGGAGGAGTCGAACTGTGTGTGTGAGTGTGTGAGCTTGATTTTGGCAGCAAACGGCATGGCCACATTTGTCGCTCCAATAGAACTGCAGCAACGCTCTAGCCTTCGCCCCCCGCAGAAGGCCCAGCCAACACGTTCATTGTCTCTATAATTTTTTCTTTCCGATGCCAAGCCTTGGCAAGGCAATGCTTTCGTTGTCGCTGTCGTTGCCGTTGCTGTTGTTCCAAGCCGGACGTTCATGTGGAGGCTGCACAACAGTCGCGCGCCTTTGCATTGACAATGGCAAATGATTAAGTTGCTTATTCGACAAATTGATGTTGCATTTGAATGAGACTGGCACTGGCAGGGGGCTCCAGGCTGAGCAGTTGGGGATGCCGCAAATGGCTAGGACTCGGCATCCACTCTGACTAAGTAGTTCATATAGCAGCTTAGGGGGGTTTCTACGTGCTTTTAGATCAGAAGCCTTGATGTTAATTGAATAAGCGTAAGACAGCAGACTGCTGTTTCTGAAAGAAAAACCTCAATAGAACTTATGATCTCTAGAAATCTCACAACAGTTGGTCCCTCTGGAAGGATATGAAACAGAAACCTATGGATGTAGAACCCTTCAAGCCGGATATGAAATCCCATTGGCACAGGCAGAGCAAAGTTAAACAGCTGTGATAGTTTTATGATTATCACAATTAGAGCGAACCTTTTGGCTTTGGTGAACCCCCAAATATCTTATTGCAGTTATAACCCTTAAGCACTTGAAAAGTGTTAGGTTACCCTTAAGCTTATCGCATTTAATTCCCAAACGAGACTCCCCCACATCGATAATCAGCTACTCGAATTTTATTGAAATTTTCAACTTTATCTTGGCAAATAATTGTCCTGAAATATCACGCTTTAGCTTTTTTAATCGGTTTTTTGTGCTCTGCCCCAGCTATCGGAATGTATCTCAATTTTCCTTGGCCACTTTTTCAATACACAAAACACGAACACGCAAAAGCAATAGCTGACTGCGCTGAGCTGAACATTAGCATACAACTTTTCTTATTATTTTTTATGTGAAAAATTCTGGAAATTTGCGCAGCGAAAGCAAATAAAAAGCAGCGGCAGAAGCAACAAACTGCAAAGCTAAGGAAGCGGAAACGGAAAGCGTGCAAACGCAGACAAAGGGAGAAAGGAGACGGAGACGGAGCACCAGTTGCCTTATCGCCGCTTATCTCCACGGGGAGACGCCGCCGCCGCCGACGTTGTCGATGTCGATGAGTCTCGCAATCGTAATTTGAAGTCCGCCAAGTCGACGCTGGGGGGGTGAAAGAAAAAGTGAAAACAGTCGCAGCAACAAAATACATAATAATGACATGGAAGGAAATCATTTTCATTTTGCAAAGCCATCGCTTCATTGGCTCTCCCTCAGCCCCAGCCTCAGCCCCAGCCTCAGCCCCAGCCTCAGCCCCAGCCTCAGCCCCAGCCTCAGCCCCCAAATGGCCCTACGTTGCGAAGTTTGCAACTCCAGGACGGGCGCTTCATTTGTCTGTCGCAAAGTTTTATTGAATTACTCGACAGTGGCTTTGAGAGGTGACAGTAGAGGGTAAGTCCCTGCCGTCTACCGTTCGCGACCCCTCGTCAATTCAAAATGGCTTCCCTTCGTTCCGTTTTTTTTCCTGGTAATTCACGCCTTTGAAAATTCATTAAAACTTTCCTTGTTTTTGGCACTGCCTATCGATTAGTCTGCGATCGCCCCTTGGCATTGCTATGCCGTCTGTTTCTGAGCCTCCTCCTTCTCGTCCTGTTCCTGCTGCTGCTGCTGCTTTCAACGTGTGGCACCTGCATTCATTTGTCATTTGGCGCGTTTTGTCGTGCCGCCGCCCCACGTTTTGCGCCTCTTGACTTGCCATTTGACTTTCTAGCTGGCTGTCATTATTCATCGCAGACTGTTTTTGCGAATTCCGACTTGCCCCAAAAATGTTGCCACACATATGCTGGACACAAACAAGCCTGGAAGCCAGCCAGCCAGAGTCAGGCCCACGTGTGATTAATTGTAAGTGGAGCTAGAAGACTGGCAAACGGCGGCCGCCACACTCGGCAGTCCGGCTATCAACCTATCGAGCTCTAGCTATCACTGAGTTATTTGTGTTGACGCTAAATTTCTGGCAATGGCTCATAAAGCATTCCAGCAGTGGCAGTCCTCGACAGCAACAGTTATTGATGTTCTACGGTAGCGTAGCTGTCCAGGCACAGTTGCTTATGGTTTACAGAGTCTTACAAATCGATTGTGAGTGGCTTTTGAGTATGATTTGATATGGACTCCTTGGCGTTTTTGCCACTAGATGATAGACAGGATAGGGTACCCCTTAGATCCATGTGTGGATATTTGGAAGGTGTTTCTTCGATCAGAGCCCATCGATAAAGGGATCCCGATACGCAACTTTCTGAGAAAGGTTCTATTGGGTTCCCTGTCTTCTTTGACAATCGATTTGCATTCGTAAGGGTCGGAGCTATAGTGATTGAACCTGGTCTGGTCTGTTCTCTTATCTATGACAACCGTCAACCCCTTCCCTATTGTCAACCCCTGTGGTGGTAGCCCATCAATCTCAACTTGTTCATTTTTCGAAACACAAACATCGAACAAATTAAATCCTTAAAGCTATGCCAAATGAGTTTCATCAACTTTTTAATTAGTTTTGCAATCAGAAAAACATCAAACTTGACACCATACTCCTCCACCAACAGCAACATCACCAAAATCACCCATCCACAACAACAAAATCGTGGAACGTATAAAACCACCCGTTAGTGAGTGGCGAGGTTAGACTCCTGCAGTTCCCCGTCATCATGGAAAACTTTACTTAATAATTTCAAAGGTAAATATTTATTCTTGTGCTAATGCCCGATGGCCATAATCAACAGCTTGCCAGCAGCAGTAGCCCAGCTGAAACTGCCAAAAACCTTCAGCTAAAAGAGAGAAAAAAAAACAAACTAGACTTCCTTCATTCCTCCGTTGCTGAACCACTACGCGGCGCACTCTACAAAGTAATCAATTTTGAGCCCAAGCCGACCCACTTTGCCCGAAAGTTGCCGCCGAATAGAATCGACTTGCTGGTCGCCCTGCCACACCACTGTTTCCCTGCTGCCTCCCCTTACGCTTGCCTATGGCCAACTTCCTTCCTATTCCGGCAAAAAGTTCAAACATCACCAAGCGTTGGCTTACCAAATGGCTCCATGGGGCCACTGGCTGACTGACGGCTACCTGTCGTCATTTCGTTGTCGTTGTTGTCGCACTGGTTGTTGTTGTTGTTTCTGTTGTTGTTGATGTTGGTGTTACTCACCGCCTGTGGGCGTGGCAGTGCGCGAGCTGAGCCGCGCCGAGCCCGTGGTCTGTCAAAAGTTTTTTGCCATTGAAAAATTGAAATGCTGCCTCACGTGCTGCGAAATTTTTTTATATTTGTTGATTTTTGGCTTAGAGTGTTGACCAAAAACAAAGTTTCAACTTGGCTTTTGTTTTTCAATTTTCCAGTTCTTTTTCTGCTTGCCGGCCACCGCCACCCTTTTTTGTTTGTGGTCTTTCGCTACTGTTCTTCCCCCTGCGACCAACCGCCACGCAGTCTTTTTGTGAGTTTTCCACTTTTCGCTTGAATGTTTTTCAGTTTTAGTTTCTGTGACTTTTATGGGATAGTAGAAAACCCCACTTGCTGAAAACCATTGAAAACTCGTTGCGTTTTAATAACTTAATATCTTTTTGTCAATTGGCTTTAATTTGCTTGAAACGCCAGCGGCATTGAAGTGTGGCCCCGACTGAAGCTTTGAGCTGCCCTCGTTGTAACGCTTCAAAATTCCAGAACAGCTTTGCGGATTGCAATCAGCCAAGCGCCCAAATTTCAGAGGAACTCTTTTCAATTGGCGTTGCCGTTGGGTTGAGGCGTGTCCTAAATGGCTATAGTTTTGTTACTTCCATTTACCTTTATATCTGACTTATACTAAGGACTGAATGGAGCTCTTGGGGACTCTTATTGAACTCCAAAATGTAATGACATCTTCGAGAGAAAAAGTATTGAAAGATAGAAAGAAAGCTAAATAATATCCTCTGCAAGGGTATAATTAGACAAAATAGAGATTAGCCAACTTGTCAAGCTGTTTTTATCATAAAGCATTACAAAAATATGTTAAAAGAAGATGTGAAATCGAAATGTAATCCAAAACCTAACCAGGCCAGCTTTATTCTACCACTTAACAAAGAAGATATGAGAAATACCATGAATATATTATAGGCAAATTTTGAGCAAGCTGTGTTAGGATACGCCGCAAACATAAATTTCATATTTGCAAGTAATCTACTGGTCTACTGATCCAATGACTCTCCAAAGATCTCTCATTATGAGCCTGAAGCCTTTATCCATGCTCTTATTTGTGTCGGCACCCTTGAGACCTTTGCTATCAGCATTACCGCCAACTCAGCTTAGAGGCATTACTTTTTCTTTTACCAACACGACTGTACAATAATACCTTGATAGTCAATAAAAACGGATCAATTTAAACTTTCCATTAAACAACTTTAAACCTACTTAAACCGAATTTCCAACCACCTGAAAAACTCAAGAAAATTGCACTCACTATTCAAGTTGCGGAGTTTTTAATCTTAAATAAAGTTAAGACCCTCCTGCCCATCCTCTCTAAATTGGTTGAGGCGTAATCCACCATCAACTAGACTGGCTCCAACTATAATATGCTTTCCTATTAGCTTTCGATTTGCGTAGTGGCTTTAGTTGAATGCCAAAGCAAGGCACGTGCCAAAGCGGAACGTTTTTTAAAAGATGTGCCCCAACTCAAACCAAACTTGGTCCACCAGCCTGGAAGCCTGTATCTGGGTGAGCGAGCTGGGTGAGCGAGCTGGGTGTGCTCGTAGTGAGCTTGTTGACGCTGTGACAGGCATATTAAAAAGGACGTCTCAGCATGACGTGCCAAAAACTAACTAGTGTCAGAGCCCAAGCATCACAAAAGGGCGACGGCAGCTGTGGCTGGGGTTGGGATTTGGCATACCTTCTGATCCCTACACGTGCAGTAGGAGCCCTTACCTAGCTCTATACTACACAATAGGCATACCTTTTGTATGCGGCTTGCCATAGCAAGGAGAACTCTTAGTGCTTGATGTTTGAGGTTAAGTGACACGGCAACACCTTTTAACCCTTTCGAAAGGCTACGAAAAAAACACACACACACCTGGCTTAAAGTTATGCACGGACGTTTATTTAAATGGTTTTTCTTGTTTTGCTCTTTTATATTTCTGGTTTTTGCAAGAAATCATAATTTAAAAACTTAAAACTAATTACAATAAAAACTTACAGACTTTGAGACGGCAGAAAATTAACAGAATTGAGAAAGAGTGGAGTTTGGAGCTGGAGCGCGAGAGTTGTGAGAGTTAACCTAGAGCTAGCCTAAATAGAACTCCAATGGTTGGGTGAACTCCATATGTGGCCGTATGTTTGCAGTGCACCTTCATAGATAAAGAGTCATGGATAAAGTAATCTTTAGTAGATTCTCAAGTTTGAAAGCAATTGCTGAAATGTTCATTAACAGGAAATGTTAACAGCAAAAGTTAAGAGTAAATGTTAACAGTAAAAGTTAACAGCAAATATGGAACACTTTAACAGAAGGAAGAAGTATAAAGAGTTGATAGTCTACTAAGGACTACTTTGTCCATGGCACCTTTGGGTATCTCGACATGGTCTGATGGGATCATGTCTGTCACTAACATTAGGTAAATATGTCGCTAGTGTTTTCACTAGCACTACGTTCTTAGACCTAGACATTTACAATACACACTTAATACATTTACATAGATATAATCGTATGTTTAATTTTGTTAAATATCATGATGAGTTAGTAACGCGTGTTCTTCGGCAAAAAACTACGTAGGATCAAAGACTGGAGATCTAGGAGGAGATGAAATGCATCGACCTGCCCAAACATCGCATCTTTGATTAGACAAAGTTCTAGGTAAACATTGTATTGGAAGTGCGATCCATGCAAGCAATCCGGAGAGCGCACCTCAGTAATACATATATGTATATAAATGTATCTAGCCTAGTTTAGGGTTTGTATCTGTATCTGTATCTGTATTTGTATCTGTAGCTATATTTTATATCTAGCAGTACAGCCAGATAGCAGGTATGACTGAAATCTGACTGACTTTTTAGCGGTTATCTGAAATGCGAATTCTTACTTTATAAATCGTTCGTAACTGGGATTTTCTTTTTTGCTCTCAAAGTGTGTGTGTCGTGTCTTTAACATACTGTCCTGGTGCTCTTCTATATCTATGTAATATATATATATATATATATGTTTATCATAAGTTAATATCTACGTTTTCTTGCATTGAAATGTCACATGTTCTGTTTTATATTTGCTTACATGAGCCCTAAGATCTAGGTGGTTGTATATAGCTTATAGTAATGGGTTAGGGTATATTATGAGTCATCGTCGTGCTACTGTCTTTATGGCTTACTACCTTAGGTAGCTCTCCTATCTATGACCCTTAACAAACCTTGCACACACACATATAATAAGTAACTCTGTTGGGTTAAGCACCGACCCCCACTCCTCTGTGGTATATAGTCATAAGCCCTATATCATGTATTATACATATCGCTCTTCTAGGCGCTACCGTTTAAATATGTCTTTGGGAACAGGGTGGCGGACATCGCTTGCTGGGTAATCTTGCGACGTCGCCTCTTATTATTGTATTTACAAGTCTTGGCATGCTGCATTACGACTGGTTAAACATATCTGGTGATCTGAGTGTGAAACTCTGACAGGCAGATCTGTAGCTGACTGAACGATGGCCTCTCCGCCGGCATGGAGGCCCAGCAATAGGCCATAATGGTGAAACTGCAAATAGAAGAGCAGAGCAAAGACTCCATCGTACTCACACTCAACTAAGCATACTCAGCTAAGGATATACTTACAGCTCATCGGGACAGTTGAAGGGCTGAGCCAGTCGGTAGCCATCCTTGAGATAGTGCTCCATTTCATAGGGATCGATTTCGGCATAGGGCAGCTTGCCCAGAGTGCACATCTCCCACATTAGCACGCCAAAGGACCAGACATCGCTGCCCTCGTTGTAGTGGGACTTTTGCAGGGCCTCCAGCGAGAGCCATTTGATGGGCCGATATTCGCCATCACCCAGGCAGTTATAGTCACTCGAGAAGAGATCACGGCTGAGAGCACTATCCGTGAGTTTCACGCGCAGCTGATCGTCAATGCTGGGGGAAGATGGGAGGTTTACATAAGGCCACCCCGTTTTCGAGAGGGCTTGCTCTACTTACACACAGTTCCTGGCGGCCACATCCTTATGTATAACGCCATGATTATGCAAATGCTCCATGGCCATGGCCAGCTGGGAGGCCATCAACACTGTCTGAATGGTGGTCACACTTCGGGCATAGGAGGGATCCTGCAGGAAGGTCTTCAGATTGCGCACACTGCCAGTGGCCGCGTACAAAACAAAGGGCGTGGCATAGTCTTCAATGGAGATGCCCAGCACGGACATGACATTGGGATGGGTGGCCTCGTACAGCATCATGGACTCTTGCAGCAGAAGATTTACTTGCAGCTGGCTGGCGTGCTGCGCCACAGTCTTAACCAATACCTCCTGACAGTCGTTGTAAGTGCCGCGATAGATGCGCCCAAAGTTGCCTTCCTGGACAAGACAGGAGAGGCGCACGCGGCATTTTTGGACTGTCAGCTCTTGGAGACGGCGGTTGAACTCCTCAGGCTCATGCTCATATTCGCGAAAGGGCCGCGTCAGCGTGGCATAGGTGGGTGTTATGGTCGAAGGGCAGACATAGATCGAATTGTGGGCGGTGGACGAGATGGTGGGCAGACGCTGGAAGCTCGAGGTCTTGATCAAATGCACGCCATTCGAAGGATGACGCTTCGAGGGACCCTTGGCACAGTAGGCAATGAGTATGAGCGTGGAGACCAACACCAAGGCCAGTATGCCGCCCACAATCAAGGTAATCAGCCCGCTGGCAGGTGGCACCAGATTCTCCCTTAGCATGGGATCGAAGTCTGTCTTCGAACCAGCCGCACCAATGCCATTGCCACGCGTCTTAATAACAGCCGGCTCTGTGACCATGTTCTTATGCTCCACATTGGGCGCCAAATGGCCATTGGCCACAATATGCTCATCATTGTGGTCCACATAGTGTATATCGCCATGCCCAGCCAAGGCTGGATCCGGATGCAGGGGCTCCTCATCATCGTACTCCTCGTGGGCGCTGTCCTGCTCCTCCTTCAGACAGATTTTCTTGCGCTTGAATATCAGATTAGTGTTGTTGTGGGTGGCCCGATCCAATATAACCTCCACATTGATGGTGACGGTGACCTCGGCGGCGCGTGTGCCCGAACACTTAAGAGCAATGCCCCAAGTCTGCGGCTCCATTGGCACATCGCCGATACGTGAGATGTTCAACAGGGGTCGTGGCAGCACATCCACATCGGAGGTGGCTATGTTGATGCTGTAGGGCAGCGGATGTTCCACCAGCGATTGCCAAGTGAAAGTCACATCGCTAATGTTCGCCGGCACGGGAACAGCAAAATTCAAGGCATAATCATTGATGGCACCCTCACGCACATAATACAGCTCCGCGGAGACGCCTGCAAATAGAAGAGGGGGGAGTTAAAGCTTGTTGCATGCAACACTCGTTCCCAGCATCAGCAATGAAATGAAATTAATGATACGTTTCGGGTCGCAGCGATCGAAAAACTTTTGCCCAGTCACTCAACACGACTGCATAATCAATCACTGGGGATAACACCAGCCAGTCAGCCATCCAGCCAGTGCCTTGCAGCATCCATCGTCTTGGTCTGAACTTTACAAAATTGATGGAAAATTGATTTTTTTCGTATTTACTTAGATTGAACCTCCCCTTTGTCCAGGCCAGGGCTATCTGTCGCTCTGAGACATTTAAGTGACATATTGAACGAGTTAAATGGCTAAGAAACCCAAGGACAGCTTGCAGCTAGACTCCCAGCTAGTTCATTTCTTTTATGCTGCCCCAAAATTAATCAAATCAACAAATAAGTTGTGTTTAGATTGGGTCGCAGGAAAGGTAAACCGCAGCACCATTAGGGGAGCTTCTTAAGTAAATGGAATGAAGTGAGAGACAGAGAACTGAAACTTGTGGTTGAAAACGCGCTCAGATGCGATCAAAGAGAGAGAGCTTTATTCAGTCTTTGCATATTTGCTTTATATGAGACTTGCAGTTGTTCTTAGAGCCCTTTTTATTTGTAAATGTTTAAATTTAAGTTTAAGTTTGAGGCAATGAATAGACTGGAAATAAACTGGAAATAAACTGGAACTAAACTGGAAGTGCAACTGCCTTTGAGCTAGTAATTTACACAAACTTTTACACTTCTTACAAAACTTCTCCCTTCACTCCATCTGTGCCTGTGCACACTGAAATGCCAGGCTTATTACTGCGCACACACAACTTCAAGTACAGCCACATCTGCCCTGTGTGCAGGCCTGGCCTAGATGTCTACCTGTACCTGTTTATACGTCCGTGCACTTGGCGAGTCAGCGCACACCTCACAACACCTGTCCTTTGGCCAGTTCCTTCAGCCATCTATTTGTCTATCAGTTAGTTTTGACAGCTTTGTAAACTGCATATCGAATGCATTTTTAATTAAATTAGCTCTATAACAACTAGGCTCATAGGGCAGCTGACGCGGCGAGGCGCAGCGAGGCGCCTTGGCTGCACTTGCTCCTGCTCCAGCTCTACCCTAAGAGTACATGTTGGGCCTCAATAAATCAATCAAATTATGCTGCGGACCCATGGAAGCCGAACCCGAACCCAGCTACGTTTGCGGGCGTGGCTCTGTGGGCAGGTTAAATGTTCATGCTTAATTAAGGTTGATGTAGTTGCTGTGTTGTGGCTCTTGTTGCTGCTCTTTCTGTGGCGCATATGTTGCATGCCTCGTCAGGTTTTCCTTTTGCTACGCGTGGTGCTGCCTGCTACTTGCCGCGCTGTGTTTATTTTAGATTTTTATCGCAGTGGCCGCAGTTACATTTTATACTTGTACATTTTATTTTAATTTATGCCACTTACTGCCTGCCCCCCTCTCCCTCTCGCTCCGAATCAGCATATACCATATACATATATATTGTACTAATTAGTGGGGCAGGCTGGCCCTACCCCTGCACTATACCCTGCTTGCTGCTTCTGCAGCCGCCTCGCACGCTTCGTTTGCACTTTGAAAATGTAATTAGTAAAGCGCGTTGGGCAGCGAGCGAGCGGTGCAGGGGGATAGCGGTGTGTAGTGGCAGATATGAGAACTGTCGCATAATGAACTTAGAGCCGCCGCAGCTAAAGATAGCGTACCGGTGATAAGGGGCAAGGGTTAATGCGACTCAGACATGAGTTTCAGCACCCTTCCTCTCCCTCTCTCTCTCGCTCTCTCTCTGTCTCTCTCTCGCTCTACTTCAACATTAAATCAAAAAGTGCTTCACTAAACGACAGTTGCAAGTAGTAACGCGGTTAAGCTCACTCATTCCCAGGGTTGCCAGGTGCCTTCACTCTCCACTACTTTATTGCTCCCCCTCCCCGTCTCCGTCTCTTCTTACAAATTACAATTAAAATTCCACAGACATCAAACTTTTCCTCCTACTTCGAACCAATTAAAGTCAAGTAATAGCAATTTATTTGCAACCCTTGAACACTTCCTCACCCCCTACCTTCTCCCCCAGCTCTCTGCTCGTAAGTATTGCCCATTTCATTTGCCTTATGCTAATTAGAGCTGATTGCTCAACAAATGAAGTCGCAGCGGCTCCCTTCCATGTCGTTCCGTTCCGTTCCGTCTCGACATCCGACTACCGACGCCGTGTCTGCCACCTGAACTGCTTTAGGAAAATCGATTTTTCATTATGAAAAGAGGTGCCAGCCTGACGGCGCCTTCGCTCCATCGAACTTCGAACTTTGTCGAAGGTGCCACTGACATAAATTCCAGCTTCAATGAACCCCCCACCCCCACCGGCTCCCTACAAACAAAAAAAAAGTAAAAGTTTTACACAAAAGGAAGCTGTGAAATTTACGAGTATTTTTAAAGTGTGAAAAGGAAAATCGCTTAAGAAAAGATTTTAAAATTAATGGAAAGTTTAAGTTGAACTTAAAGATGAGGGAGCTAAAGAGTAGGAGTAGGGATCAAGCAGCTTAAATATGGCCTTTTTAATCACGATTTTTAACTATATTTGCTTAGTATTAAGCATAAATGTGCAAACTAGGGCAAGACTAGGCACTTGTCGAAGCCCAAAAGTCAAATCTGAATCAGTTGGAAACCCAGTATTTCCTCCGTACTTACATTTTACAGTATATCTTGCCAAATTACATTTACAAACCAATTTGACCCTCAACCTACACTGAGTTAAAGCTCATTATATGAGCCCTAGCTCCATATGGCAACCATATTAGCCCTGGATTATATCGCTTTAAGTTATCGCAATGTACGAACGTGTAAGAATTTAAAGAGCAGCATAAATCCCATGTCCTAAATCACATACATACGATTATATTCCCCCCCTCCCAGCAGAAAAGAAAACCGGTTAAACCCCAAGCAGGCAGCGATTTAAATTCATGGCACGACATCTATTTAATTTCAATTACAACCCTAAAAATACCAAAACATCAAGAAGACAAGGGAGGGCCAGACGACGGACGGAGAAAAAATGGCAATTTTTGCGCCCCAAATACGCCAGACCCGTTGTCGTCCGCAACCCTAAAACCTAAGCCTTGAGGTCCTAATTTATGCAAGACAAAAAAGAAGTAGAAATAGAAATAGAAAGAAAGCTGAGCGAGATTTCAACTACACATACAGCGGCTCCACATAACCCATCCATCCAGTGGGTAGATCTCCTTCCTGGGTGCAAATTTTTGGTGCTTCCTTAACATATTTTATGTGCTATGCTAATGCAAGGCTGGCTGTTCGGCTGTTTGGCTGGCCCCCGCCCACATTGCGTCATGCGGCGACTTTGCAGGCCATAAATCCGAAATTGTCTTTTGACACATGAATATGTTGTGCATTAAACCACCCCCCTCTCTCTCTCCCTCTCTCAGCATCAAACCAAGCCAGAGTTGGCATCCAGACGACAGTTTTATTATTATCAATATATGGCTCAATGGCTGCTGCGGCCTGCTTCTGCTGTCTGGCTGACCCCCTCCTTCCTGACTCCCCCTGAAACTCTGTCTGCTCTGATGATGACATTGTTGGGTCTGAAGTCTGATGCTGATTTAGGGCCATTACGCAGTCATGAAGTTTGTCATCAATATTTCCCCTCTTTCTTTTTTTGTTACTATGTGTTTTTTGGGCAAAGGGTTGGCCTCTTTGACTTTCCAGTGTGACTGGCCATAATATCTTTAAAGCCTCTGTAGTCGCCATTTCTTCATTTCCATTTTCACTTCAGACTTCAAAGGAGCAACTCTTGCAACTGGACAGAAAATTATATATTTTGGGCTGATGAGCTTTTTCTGGCAGCTGATTAAAATCGCAGCTCACACAACGTTAACGTTTGCGCCTTAAAAGGTCAACAGCAGAGACCAGCTCCAGCTCCAGCTCCAGCCTCGGCTTCCAAAACCCAACCCAGCCAAGGTAATTTTAATGCCCAAATGGTCGTGAATCGTGGTCCGGTTGAGGCAAGAACCATGTCTTTAGCTGCAGCATCAGCATCACTCCTTGGTTACAGACGCAGCTCGATGTCTGCACAAACAACTTCAGTTCACTTCACTTCAGTTGAAGGCTGCTGTGGCTGCTGCTGCTGCTGCTGCTTCGGAGCGTCGGAGTGTAAGACAAACAAGCCAAAAGGACATGTATAGGGATAGAGAGATGTGTGCGTGAGGCGTGTGTGTTCTATGAAAACGAATATTCTAGGAAGGCTTAAGTCACTGCATGATTGCAATGAAGCCGCTAAATGACTACTAACAACAGTCACAGCTAAAAGTAGCCACACAATATGGACACCACAACAATGACTACTACGTAAATATATTATACAATGACTAGAAATGGTGTAGGAGAGGAATCAAAGCAAATTTTCGAATCCCCAAGGCAACTTACTCCAGTCTTTCTGAATGATTCCTATATGATTTGCTATAGCTCCTCGAAAGTGGGTGGAGTCCAGCAGGTCTATGCTTTTCAAATGGTTTTCTTCATTCACTTTCCACACTTTCTTAAAGATCATCACCCGTAGCCAAGTATAACTATATACATTATGTAGTTCACGTTCACATCTCTGGCAGAGGCTGTCCATCACAGCAGCCAAGTGAGTCTGCAAGACGGCGGTTTGTGGCAACTTCATCACAGGCCAAGAAGAGCTACGTGCCACGGTAGCTGACGAAGTATTTCTATTTGTATTTCATCGCCCGGTCGAGCAGCTGCAATTTATTTGCCTGACTCCGAAGACTGCACTCAGGACTGGACTGGCCATTTTTTTCTTGGTTTTTTTGTTGCCCGAAGCACAGACGCAATCAGCCTCAGCCTCAGCATCAGTATCAGCCGCACCTCAGTTAGTATATTTTCTTGAACATTATCACCTCGAAAAGTTTACATCGAAGATGATGAAGATAATCATGATGATGGCGATGGAGATGGTGATGCTGTTGCCCTGACCATAAATTCCAAGGCGGGTGCTAAGAATGGAGTTGGCAAAGACGTTGTGGCTGGAGTTTGTGGCTTGGAGAGGCAGCGGTGCATAAATTATGTGAGCAAACGCTTGTTGATTTCTGCTATGACAAAACCATAAAAAAAACGCATTACACATTTATGGTGTTGTAGCTGAGAGTTGGTTATGGTCCTCTGGCCCGAGTTGGCTGGCAAGAGTTATGGCTGTAGTGCTGTGTAGTTTTTCAATTAAAGCTTGGACGAGTTCTTAACTTGGCCAAGCAAAGCAAAACAATCTTAAAGCAAATGCTATAGCTGTTAATAGCCCATAGCTCAAAGCAATGTTGGCCAAAATCCTTTGTTAATGTGAAACCTCTGGGCTAATTAGCGCACTCAAGATAGCCCCATTAAGGTCAAGTCAGGGAGGGAGGGCACTTAAGCATCATCATGACTACTCACCTCACTGGCTAATGTGCAATTAATCTAACTGATTCCATAAGTAGCTTTCATCAAGAGCATGGCATAATAAACCTGCCTAACCTGGCTACTTATGGGCCAAGCCCTCTCAAGAGCTGCCTCACCATTTCACGAGCGTTTCTCAAGTCAAGTGTGAATTATCGACTCGTAAAAAGCCAAAGTCTTAAATTTTTAATGTGATTATCTGAAAAAGAAGTTAATGTGATTATTAAACCAAAGCCCGGGGCATCAAGCGAACGATACTCGTATCAACACCTGGCCAGCTAGGCAATGCCGGCCAACACCCACACATCCATCAGCTGTGGGATGTGCCCAGTGCCCAGTGCCCGTGCACCCCCCAGGCAGTGATTTCGACCACAAACTGACAGAGAGAGAGAGACACACAGGCACAGACAGACAGGCAGACAGAGATGGTCAGACCCGACTAGAACAGACCCACAGTCACAGTCAAAGCCATTAACTAGCCACTGGTGTAAAATTTTCTTTCAATTTCTCGCCATGTTATTTGCGTGACGTAATGAAATTTTTTTATCACCTTTTACACTGTAAAGAACAGGTGGCTACGCTAAAGTTACTTCCAGATACATTTAGCTCTTGTAGATACTTTGGGGATTATAGAAAATTGTCTGCCAACTATTGTAGCTGCATGTAAAGATAATTTCCAAGTCTGCAGATGTCAATAGAAGATTTGAGATACTTTTTTTAAGACTTTCATATTTTTAAGACTCTTTTCTGATGAGTGGAACATTCAAAGGACAGCGGGTAGATACATTTGTGCATCATCGGTTACTTTCATGATGTTGCTTCTATGTTGAAGTTACTTGTAGATACATGAAGCTTAGGCAGATACCTTAGCGGTTACAGAAAATTGTCTGGAACTTGTAGTACAAAACGTCTAAAGACTTTTCCCTTAATGTCTAGATACATTTTGTAAGATACTTTGATATGATAGATACTCTATATAAGATGATAGAAGCAATCTTTTAAAGAAACAACTGAAGTTTTACATTTTCTCCCTGTGCATGGAAAGGCAGACCAACCTGTGTGTGCCTTATGTATATACATGTGTCTAGGTGCTGCCATAAAATTTATGGCAAGTCATAAAGCGTGGGCGGGTGCGGGTTTTTTGGGGTTTTGGGGCGGAACGCACTACCTGGCAGCAGGTGCCGAGTGGCCCAGTTAGCTGAGTTTTGTTGCGGTTTAAGCTGTTTGGGTCAGCTCCTAATGTGCGTTGTGGCTTTTGGATTTGGGAATTTTGGCAGTTTGCATGTGTCGTCCCTCTGTCTGTGTGTCTGAGCGGTAACTATAGCTACAGCCCGTTGCATACAGTACAGCCCCTGGGTGGCCCCTGAAGCTGAAGACATTCTCTCTCTGGCGCAAAACCGCAGTGTTCTATATACGAACGTATGTGTGTTTCGGTGCTTAAGTAAACACCAACTTCCTGTGCCGAAAATTTCGGCACGACTAGAGGTAAAATTTATGAACAACTTTGACAGGCAGAGGGGATACTTTTACTCCTCGGGGGGTCACACACACACACACACACACCAACACAACCCACAAACAGTGGACGCGCTCATACAAACACATATTTTTCAATAGCACCCCCGGGATGGCGTAATTTATGACTCTGACCGACTCTGACTCTTCTCTGTTTCTGAAGAGCAGCCAGCCATCCAGCCAGCGCCTCCGTATTGACTTTTTGGCCAGCTGGCAGCTGTTGGGCAAAAAGCAAAAACAAAGAAAAAGAGCAAACAATGGCACTAGGCGCTGCCACTACGAGTGCGAGTCTGTTTGAGAGATTAGCCTGGCCCTGGCGCTGCATTGTCCAACATCACGCCGCATTCCTCTGACATCGAGGGCTCCAGCTAGTAGGCGGTCGGTCGGTCGGTCGGTCGCTCGCTGCAGTGGACAACACCACGCCCGTCTGTGCTCCCCTTTTTGAAAAAGTTTTCAACTTTTTGTTTATGGCAAATGCCTTTTTGTCCATTTTTGGGTCAAAAAAATACGCTCACATGTAGATTGGGGTCTTGTTTTTCGGTTTGTGTTTTAAAGTGTGTGCGTGTGTGTGAGTGTATGTGTGTGTTTAAGGGGTTTTATCATCTTGTTAAATGTGACGCTGCAAAAACTTGTGAAGCGACCACACACATGGCCAGAGCCAGCAGAGAGGCCAAACTGAAGCCGATAAGTGTCTGGCTGTCAGACACTCACCTTTGTAATTGGTGTTGTGAGTCGACAATGCTGTGACGATCTGTATAATTAACAGGGTTTAGCTGACCCTTAAAGGTAGCGCTAATTGGGCTTAGGTATGGATGTTGAATTGCTCAATAAGAGGTGATCATAATGTATCTGAGGCAGTTGCAGAAGATGCCATTTCAGAAAGTGAAGAGGGGCTTAAACTCAGTACTAGGAAGCACCCGAAGAAGCAATATCTAAGGATGTTAGTATGTGTGGTTTCTCATCTCAATTGTTTCTGTATCAAATCAGCCCACATAACTACACATAATTAGCCACACTTCTCAACACTTATCGCCGCCCATTGGCTAACATTTAACTGCTTATGTCAATGATAATGTGGGCTAATGCCCAAAGAACTCATAATTCCCCCAGTCCATACTCAAAAACCCAACTCAAAAACACAAAAAAGGCAATAACACTCAACACCCATTAAGACTGTCCAAACACCAACTCTAACTTCTCTCTTTTTATCTTTCATTCACTTTATATCTTCCCTCTCACTCTCATTCACCTCGACACATTTCACGCCAAGCAAAACGTTGAGAATTGATAATAAAGGAGGCAGCCAGAGACGATAATAACCGCAACTAATGCACAGAAGAGACCAAAACGAATTGCGATTCGCCACGAGACAAATCGACAAAGTGCGCACTTTATGAACACTCGTTGAGCAGGGGACCAGGGTGGAGGGGGGTAATACAGAATTTAAATTACAAGAAAATATGTTGCTTTGCATAAGTCTTTGGAATCAACGCTAAATTAAACTTAAAATAAACCGCCCCATAATCAGCCAGAGGACGCCACTCGGTTGGTTTTCATCGGGATTGGAGATTCAGGTTCCATGTGTCTTATCACGCGTGACAGCAAAATTACCGCAGACAGAGCGGCGGCCCCCAAGGCTCTGCGAAGCCAGAGCCTGAGCCTGAGAATCGCCGCTGTCGTCAGCCAGTCAGAGCCAGTTGCTGATTTTGATTGAAGCCATAAATTACTTGCAATCTTCATGTCAGTTGGAGTCGAAAGGGGAGCACATGCTCTGGGATTAGATTGAATTCCATTTAAGGTTTGAAATGTGAATGTAAAGTGGGGCTACGAATTGGGATAATATGGGCAGATTGATCAATGTCTAGATCTTGTTATCCATAATCATGTGGCACAGGAGACGGGCTAACTATGGAGTTAGGATTTGAGCAGAGAGAGAGAGAGAGAGAGACTTGCAAGGCAACGGCAATACTACCAATGGAATTTTTAGGGAGGCTAGTTGAAGTTTGACAATTTGGGGTTCGAGCTCCCTTAACTGTGATTCTTCTCATGAAACCCACACGACATTTCCATGTTGATTTGTCATAATAAAACCCAACTTCACACTGCTGACCAACTGAGAAAATCATCTGAATGCAATTTACAAGCCAATTTTCTTAACAGTTTTCCACTGAGTTATATTCATGGGAACTTTTTGTGAAGCCACGAATAATTTTCCATATAATCTGTAGATTACTTAATATGAAAGGACAACAAAAGTATTTCCCAGGAAACGGCAAATAGATAACACAAAAAACAGCAGAGCCATTTGGATATTTATCCTAAGCTGGCTGGACTTAAGTTTTGGCCATAAATCAAAGCAAAAGGCTCTAAATGAAATTTTTGGCATAAATTTATGTGAAGCTCGCGCTGGCACAATTGTTGTCCAAGGAGCGACAGGGTCATTCAGGCCAAGGCCGAAAATGGAAATGCCTAAATTATGTTAATGCCGTCACACAATATAATGACACTTGCGGAGCCGCCTTAAGTACTTGCAGCAGATCTCGAAAGCCCCATAATTCGCATTAAATGTAATTAACTTCTGCTTAGCTGACAATATGCGTAAAATGTGTTCCCACAATGATGAACGTTTAACGATGGCACAGAGACATTGCAATTGCAACAAACAACAACAACAACAACGAACAACAACAACAGCTACAAAAATGTCTAAATAAACAACTGACGCGTGGCTGTCGAAAGCAATTGTGTATCTTATGGATACATTTCCCTATATGAGTGTTTGCCCTAAGCCCAAAGCCAAGCAGAGGCGCAAAAAGTGAGAAAAGTCGCACACAACAATTGACAAAACGAGGGTGCATGCAGGCAGGGAGGAGGGTAGGCAGGGAGAGCGGGCAGGCAGTCAGAAGTAGCTCTACCTTTACAAAAACAACGCTACTTAATGGACCAGAAATGCGGCGTGCAAACACAACGGCAGCAGTAGAAATCCCAGTCGCCCTCCTTCTGCTCCTCCAGCTACGCTCTCCCTTAGGTCTCATGACCCTCATGTTGTCCTGCGTCCTGCTGCCTGCCACTGCGTATGCAAACAAAACCGGGCCCGGAAGCGAAATTCCAAGTAGCAGGCAGGCGGGCGACATTAGAGAGTTGTGTGGAAATCGTGACACGAGAAATGATAGAAATAGTAAGTGACGCTGTACCCGGATACTCTTCATGTTGTACTCTAGAATAGGCCTGGCGATGACCATTTTACCAATGGATCTTTCCTTTCTCCAACCCATTCAAAATTGATAGCAAATCAGATCTTAAACTTCAAAAAGTAGTAAAGATTTCACAAATTTGAAACCATTTGCAGTTTGAATTTTACAGAACACCTTCTTAGGTCATCAAATCTAAGTTGTGTATAAACTTCAGCCTATTAACTCTCACTGTTTGGGCTGCACATTGTTGGTGAATCAATTATCCTGTTTCTCAGTGAATTTTGAGCCCCTGCACAACACACGCTTGCATCTCTAACAGTGCACACTTGAGCACGCGGCAGACCAAGCGCCCAGACATTCAACCAACCCCATACCAATGCCAGACGGGACGTTTCCTCTCTACCTCACCCTCACCTTTAGCCAGCCAAGCACCAGCGAGCTACCCGCGTTGAGTGCTTTATTTTCCTTTTTTGAAACGCCCGACTCGACGGGGTGAACGTGGACTGCATCTCATTTCTCCGACTCCCGGCATTTGCGAACGCCGCATATTTTTATTGCTGGCAAAAAAAAAAAGTATACCCAGAGCCGGCGGCGACGGGCGCCTTGGTTGAATTCCTCCGCGGGGCGCTTAACATGACTCTCTTAATGAGTCCGTAAATTATTTTTTATTATTTCGTATTTAATATTTTCATTGCTATTGGCTTCAGATCGAAGTCGATGTGGAAGTCGAATTGATGTGGTGCAGCGGTGTGGTCTTGTGTGTGCCTCGTGTGTGTCCTATGGCGTTGTTCCATGCGATTTCGATTTCAAATTGATTGTGGGAATACTTCGACAGCGCACGCTTGGCTCTTCAGCTTTCCATTTAGATCTCGTTGGGAGCTGTGGAAAGCTTCCACATTTGCCACAGTTGAAAACTTTTGCTGTTAAACATTAATTGCTTTCCGCACAATTATTTGGACACACATCATTTTCCGGCCAGAGCGTGAAAACTTCGGCGCATAATTTACTAAATGCACATTAGATTGGAAAATATCTTCACACGCCCGCAGTTAGTCATGCCCTCCGCCGGGCAGCTTCCCACGCAACAGAAGGGGGAGCCACAAGTCTAGGGGGGAAACACAATCGCTCTCTTTTTCTCTCCCGCTGCTCTAGCGGCAGCTGATAACATTTAGAGTAATTAAACATTTTGGAATTCGGAGCACTTAGGCATTAGTTTAAGTGCTCGAGGGGTTTTAATATGCATCTGATAGGTAATGATTGGATGCACTGAGTCGACCAATTGGCAGAGTCTATGGGGATAAGAGAACACAACTGAAGCTGAGGGGGGTAAGATTGTAAAGAATATTTGGAAGAAAGATTATGCGGAATTCATTTACTTTCTCTTATACACATTTGTAGGGCAGAGTTGGATTTTCTTCCTCCTCAATATGGATTCCTTACAATTTTTGTTCAAAAGATATATCGAGAAGTAATATAGCTAATGGATAAATCTGATTGCCATAGGTCTGGAAATATTGAAATTCATACTTAAAGCAAATTTCAGAAATATTCATAGTCATGCTCAAGTTCTAGGAAACCCTGAATAGAATCACACTGAAAAAATTATCTAGTTAATGGAGTTCTATAATTGGCAAAGGTCTGGTAATACTTAAAAGTATATTTGGAGCAAATTTCAAACATATCCATAGTCATTTTCAAGTTCTGAGAAACTCCGCCTGGGAATCGCTAGAGAAATAATCTATTTAATGGAGTTCTATAAACGGCAAGGGTCTGGTAATATTAAAAAGTATTTTTAAAGCAAATTTCAGACATATCCATAGTCGTTTTCAAGTTCTAAGAAAGTCTGCCTGGGACATTCCGAGAAATAATCTAGCTTATGGAATTCTACTATGCCATATCTTGAAAAGTGTATTATAAACAATTATCAGACACATCCACCTAGTCATTTTCAAGTTCTAAAAAACTCCGCCCCGTACACACACACATACAATTTCAAGCCTAAATTTACATAATTCATGAAGATAAACTATGAGAACGTTGCAATAAAAAAACAATGATCATATCTCTAATTGCTTGCCTCAAAAAAGAAAACTTTAAATGCCAATTTATTTAAATTAAAATCATATTTCACATAACAATTTAGACATGCCCTGGAGCCGACTTCAACACGCAAACTGGAACTGAAACTGAAACTGGACTCAACCCCTAACAAGCAGACACATATCTCAAGTGCCTCACCCACTCGGGCCAGTCTTGTGTCCAGCTTGTTATCAAATTAAATTAATCAGTTACAATTGTTTATGTTTTTAGTTCTCGCATTTGTATTCCACCCCAACTCAACTGCCCTTTTTTTATTTTTGGCATGATTGGTGGCATTTAGACACGAAGGCAACTCCCATCCTGCCCACAACACGCAGACGAGTATGAGTTGCATAATTTCCAATTGACTTGTTTTGAAATTTGCTTTTTATGTGGCTTCAGTTTTCTCATCATATCTCTTGCATAATTATTGGCCTAGACAAATTGTCTGCCTTGGGGTCGGAGTTCTATTCTCTTCAATTGGCAGTTTGATGAACGCCACATGTGCTTGGCTGAGGCTGACACCTACTTGTTGCTAATGGTGTTTGTTGTGGTGGAAATTGTTGTGCATTTTTATATCAAATTTCCTTAAAAGCAAACCTTGAGAAGAGCTATATAGCTGATTATATTCATAGGAATATATAGTAAAGTCAAGCGATGTTTTGGATCTGAGGATAGTTTGTTTCAATCAAAGATTTGTGTTTCAGAGGATGAAGATGACACATGTCTTCCACTGCCTATGGCCCTACCTGTTCATGAGTTTGTTGAGAAGTAACAGTTGGCGCTTAGTGAAAGAGAAGCAAATGTCTTAGAAGCCTTATACGTCCTTCCTTGTTGCACTTCTATTGTACCAATGAGATACTTTCCCAACTTTATTTTGCATAGAATTTCCCTCAAATGTATTATCATTGTATTGTAGCTCCCAAAGCAAAGTTGTCAAGGTGTTATTCATGGTTTTGTCAATGTGTGTTTGTTGCAGCTCAAATCACCACGAAAAGTAACAACATCCGTTAAGTGTTTAGCGCATTTAATTAAGCACAAATGGGCGTGGCGCAGGCAAACCATGACGGCGCAAAATGTTTACGCAACGAGAAAGCCATAGAGATATGGCTACAGAGAGAGAGAGAGGGAGGGAGGGAGGTAAATGAAACCAATGAAGGGCCAATGACTTGCACAGCAGGCTGGATGAGCCTGAGTCCTCCAGACGTGCGACACGTGTGTAACAACAACAACAACAACACAGCAGGGCCTGGTTTAAGTGGCAGCCATACACAGCTATAGATATACAGTTACAATTACAGTTACAGGCTGTTGACGTGCAGCCATATCCCACCCAATGCTCAAACCACCCTCGCAATTAAGCGCATTGAAATGCAACTGAGATTTTTGCACAACAGTCACAGTCAGACAGCACGCAAATGTTGCAAATGTCTAGCGACATGCCACGTCATCATCATCAGCATCAGCTTCAGCATCCCCATCACCATCATCATTACCATAGTCATCATAGTCATAGTCATCATCATCATCAACAACTTTGTCGACGACAACTCCAGCGCCAGCGTCGGCTCCTCCTTCATGCACTTGGCATTACGCGCGCATAGCTTTGCCATGGCTATATGGCTGTGGATTGTAACTGTAACTGTAGCCCGTGTAGACGTAGACTTGTTTATAATGTCTAGAAGGTGATGGTGGTAATGGTGGTGGAGATGGTGCGACGGCTGATATGCACTGGCAGTGGCAACAACTTGGCAATAACACACGCATCCACGGTATTCCGTTGGCATCGAATTCTGGTATGCCAGACAAGCGCCTTCCTTCGCCTTCGCCTTTGCCTTTGCCTTCCCAATGCCCACTTGTGGCGATTCCCAACTAGAGATGAGTGCATATTGAATGTGGCGTGAGACGAGGTGACACGTACTTTGAATGTTTAAGAAACTTTTGGGAAAGTCAACAATTTGCTTTACAGATATCAAGGCCATACATTTTGTATGAGATATTTTTTCAATGATTTTTTACTGGATTTTTGTTTATATTTATTATTTATAACAATTTCCTAATATTTAGTTTGGTTGTGAAAATAAATGTGTCAATGATTTTTATTGTATTTTAAACATAGTTCCAACATCTAGCTAACAGTTTTTTCTTCTTCAAATATATAATATAAAATTTATAGAATTATTAAGAACAACAAATATTTTGTTTTGTTTTGGCTCAATATTGATTTCCTTTTTCTCTTTTTTGTTTTTCTCTAAAATATATAACATTTATGGAATTATTAAACTAGCAACAACAATTTTGTGTTTTAGCTCAATATTGATTTCACAATGAAATTCGCAGGAAAAGATGGCAAAATATAGATTTCAAGGTGTCTTTGGAGCTCTGCTAAAATAGGCTTTAAAAAAGATAAAATATTATAAGAAAAATAATTAAAAAATTTATTTCTTATAAATATTACCTAACAGTCTATTCTTTCACTTATTTGCGTTTAAGTTATTTGTAAATGAGAGAGGGAGGAACCTTTAACCATATCCTGAATCCCCTATTGATTGACTAACAGCATCAAAGCTCTTCATATGGATTCCAACAACTTCCAAGTGGCTTTTGTACTTATTCCAGCCATTCTTCAAAAAATACAATTTCAATATAATTTTTCTTTCACATTTCTCAATGGTGACAATTATCTTCCAAAAAAAAACAACAAATTTGAAATTCCATAGATTTTATTTTATATTTCACCATCTATAAATATTTAAGTAAATTCTTTTTGCATCTTTGCTCATCATTAAATATGCATTTTTGCTCTTTGACAGATTCCTGGCGAATTTCACGTGTTCAACTCTAACTAAATCATCTGCAATTCACTTTGGCACAGGCCAAGTGTTCAGTTGATGTTGGTAAAGTTGTACATACATCACCATAACTACATTTATATATAGACACAATTTATATATATATATATATATATATATATATATTCATTAATTATATCTTATGTCTATCCAAAAAATTTGCCACGCACACATTGCGTTGCGTTTCGTTGAGCATTTCACGCCAAGTTTTTGGCTTTAAGGGCTTAGCTGTTTCTGTTTGTTCGTAATGTTGTTGCTGTTGTTGTTGTTGTCATTGTTGTTGTTGCATTTCACTAATTGAGTTCACATTACTTGGCAAAAAAATACATATACTATATTTTTAGCCAAATGTGTGCGCTTGCTTTTATTAGCTAAACGTGAGTTGGCAGCATTTTGGGCCCTTGGGTTGGATGAAAATCTTGGGCTGCCTCGCCATCTAGTTGAGAATGTCAATCGAAAGATGGTACAGAGATTAGATGGTTAACGCCATGTTGTTGATGAACAGCATCAGGACGTGACTTGCAATTTGCCCAGGATGTTAGACAAAAAGGGGTTAAAGGGGATTGAAGGGCAGACAGAACGTGTTAAATTTCGGAATATACAGTTAATGGCAATATAAATGGTGAGTCCTGAAAAAGGGGTCATAGAACTGCAAATCGAATGACTATTATGTAAGAATATATAGGTAAGAGTCTGGCCAAGTGATAAATATTCTATGGGGAAAGCTCATATCTTGTTTTACTTGGATTTCTTTAAAAGTTACACAACATTTGAACTCCATTTGCTATCAACTATCTATAAATTGGAGCACCTGCATCTATCATCTGCAGCGGTCATTGCATTGAAAGATATTCGCTTGCTAACGAGCAGCCAGGTCCCTGACATGGTTTCCCATAGATGGCCATAGCAATTTGAAGCCTCCTTTTTGGCACACTTTGGTCGCCTGCAGCAGCGGCAGTGGCAGCAGCAATGGCAGCTCCTCCTACACTAACGAACAGCAAGTGGGCAGCACTCTCTCATTTTTTTACACCAGGTTGACAATTTAATTGATGTGCACACGCAGCTCGGGGGAAGCATCAACGTGCTACCTTTTGAACAAACCGCCGGGTTAACAAAAACGAAATATAAAGTCCACCTACAACTGTTGCGGTACGAAAAGGTAAGCCCCGTAAAAAGTAGGTCAGGCATGCAACTCGCTGTAGCTGTCGCTGTGTCAAACGATGTACGGGATAATTGGAGAGGGTTACGCAGCATGGTCACACATCGAGCACCTGGAGCACTCACTTACCCACTCATCAATGGTGAACTGCAGACCCAGAAAGCCGAAACGATTAATGGCTTTAAATTTGATTTTGTTTGACATGCGGCTGACACAACTAATAAATTTACTCCGGATCACTTGATGGATCATCAGACGGTCTCAGAGGTCTCAGGCCCGCGTCAAGTGCAATAAAGCCTTAACTGGCCGCCGCCAACTACTCGTACAACCACCCTGATTGATTTTGATTTTTGATTGTCTGGCGCTCCCGATAAGCATGAATTACGAGTATGGTCTGAGCAGGCGATAGTTGTGTTTCGATAGCACGCTGTTCAGGCAGCTTAGATAAGCGCCTGATTAACCGCCTGCCAGTTGGACGACAGTTGTAACCTCTACAAATATTTGAACAGTTATTCACAAGTGACGCGATCCCAAAAAACACAGCTAGACGATTTACTATGAGTGTGCGAGTACAGCAATTGGGTTGCAAGCATGCCGCACAGTGGGGCAAGTACGATATTCTATCGAAATTGCGATTCCAAGCATGCAATAATGATACATTTAGACACATCTATTTGTAAACACTTAAATTCATAGGTTAATTTGTGTATCTTAGTACGAAGATGGTTAGAAAGTTCAAAGTTTTTAAACATTTCTTCTTGGAGACGAGTTTTGAGAGTCAAAGGAAAGCGACACTTCTACTCCTTTGGATTTTTTCTGTATCCTCGAAGAAAGCTAAACAAATACAGCTATAAATTTAAGTGTTTTCACCACTAACCACTGACCATCCCACTGCTAAACCCATAGTTTGCCTGAATTCCATAGTCAAACTTTGGCTACTTTCACAACATATACAAAAACTATCTCTCTCTGATGAAATCTAGAAAAAATATCATGCAGTTTTTATGCCAAGTTGTCCCACTGTGCTTCAGTCAAATGCCCATCAATCACTTGGTCTGTTTGCACAGGCAACTTCAGCGCCCAACACGCCAACACCATTGAGTGTTGTAAATTTTTACAACATAATTTTTGATAATTTTAGCCCCCCTCTCTCTCTCTCTCTCTCTCTGGGCGGCCAGAGGCCAGGGGCGCAAATATAACAAACACTTCAGCGGCAAAAACACTTTGCATGTGTTTTATGATATGCCATACGAGTGGAAGTACTCCGTACATAGATTTGTATTCATACTACCCCCGGCTCCCACTCTCAGCTACCGATTTACTACACTCGGGAAGGAGTTTTATATAGATATGTTTTTATGCTTGAGCAACAATAAAAAAGTAGTATTTTTTACAATATTTGCTTTTTATTTGAAGCAAATGATGATAAGCGAGCTGCAATTTGAGATATTTCCAAGATTTATTGTGTGTGTGTGTGTGTGTGTGTGTGCGTTGTCAGGCAGCTAGGAAAATCTAGCACAAGCATAAAAATTGTAATGCTTTTGATATGCTGCAACAGATTTATGGAAAACCTAATTGGGTTTAGAGGCAGATAATATGTACTTGGCTTAGGGGCAAGACTAGAGACTCTTAAGTGTTGGATTTTGACACCTTTTCAAATTTACTATGGGGGGGGTTTCTTTTGTAGAGGAACGTTTTAAAGAGGTTTAGCTTAAGGCTCTTAAGAGATAGCTTGATTATCAGATATGTATAACATTTAGAAGAAACTTCTATATGTATGATAGAGAGATTTAAGAACAGAGTTTCTAGAATTTTTATTTTTGGAAGCATTCTAGTATAAAATGTGAATGAAATGAATATGGAAATATATGTTTTAAATAGGAATTTTCAATATTGTTTGTCAATCAAGAAGGAAGAACTTACTTTCAGTGGGAAACTAACAAATATTTCTAAGACGAAAATAAACTTGATTTGCTTTTGCCAGTTTATGTTTTCAAAAATTTAGCAACAATTAATTCATAATGATAAACAAAATAGGAAAATGATATAATAATTATAATTATAGCAAATTGCCATAATCGAAACTATTCAATCTGCTTAAATGTTAACAAATTTGGAATAAAACTATATAGGAAGTATGACTATAAACAAATTTAAATTTCATAAATACAAAAGTATAATTTAAAATGTTTAAAAGAATTTGTTGTAGAACAAAGTGGGAACTGAGTAACTTTAAGTTCAACAATCATAGTGTCAGCTCTAGATTTGGAATATTTTTAAACGATTTATCAATCTCCAATGGGAAACTCAACTTATTAACTCTCAATAAGCTACATGTTGTTTGATGATGTGATCTGCTTAACAGCTATATACATATATATATCCATAACATTTAGCTGCTTCTAACATTGATTCAGCTAAACTCCAATGCTCTCATGAGCTGATGTTGCAATGATACACAGAATCTAGTATTCCCTAGTTATAATGATTTAGCAAATTTTAAATTGAAGCTATTCCATAGTTTTCTATATCACTTGTATATACAAAAGCGCACACAAATATATATTATACTTATATATATTTTAAGTTATAGCCAAGTACATTTTCTTTGCCTTAAAATTCGATGAATTTGCGCTATCAAACTAAATAATCTGTCAAATATTGAACGTATTTAGGGATTAAACACTGATAAATCTGCTTAACAGCTATATACATATGTATATCTATGAAATTGAGCTGCTCTTAACATGAATTCAGGTAAACTCCAACGCTCTTATGATCTTATAATGCAATGAATCCGAGAATCTAGCCTTCCTTAGTTTTCTTTATTTTATTTTACCTTAAAAAGTTGCGAAGCAATTTTTAATTGTGTATGCCAAAGCGGTTTAAGCACACAAATATATACTATACTTATACATATATATATATAGCTATATCCATGAACATTTCCTATGCCTTAAAATACAATGAATTTGCGCTATCAAATGTCGTTCAAGATTCACACAAAATGATTAATGATGGGGCAGCAAAATGGCAAAATCTCCAAAGTAGCTAAACAGCAGGGATTCAAATTCAGAAATTTGTTTCTTTTTTTTTTGTTCTCCTCCTCTTTTGTTTATCTTTGAAATGAGCGAAGAACAAACTTACCGATTAAGCGCAACACCTCGTGCAGATTTAGGAAGATATTCAAATGGGTCTGGCCGCTGCTGAGCAGCGCCAGAAATAATCCAATTGCCAGGCTGCCTTTCATTTCAGCTGATGATGTTCTTTTCTTTAAATATTTATATATTTTTGCAGTTTTCGATTTGCGCAAATTTTGACACTTTTCAACAAAAAATGTTGCACTTTATCTGCTGGTTTTATTTGATTAGCACTTTACAAATTTTTTTGTAATAAATTTTCCGATTATATTCATTGCATTTGTCACTCGCGGTGGCACATTTTTAGGCAAATTATTTGAAATTACCGTCCGTTATGATTCTCGCTGATGCGCGCCCCGTGACGATTTTCCACCTAATGTGCGGTTACTTTTCCGGCAACCAGTTTTCCTTTCCGACTGCATCGACGACTCTCCACCTAATGACCAAAAGGCAATCCAGCGCAGCCGCAGCAGCACAGTTGCGGCAGAAGAAGAAGAGACGTGCACAGTGTAACCACGAGTATTGTGTGCGATAAAGTGCCATCAGCTGTGAGAGAAAGGAGTTGAACAATTCAAAATTTGATTTGTCACAATATTAACAGGAGAGGAGGTTTCCGGCTAGCATCGGACGCTTGAATTTTACAAAATTTTACTATTACAAGGAAGGAAAACTTAGTGGCTCGATTCGACAAGATGGCAAGGTTATTCATCGATCTGTTATATGAAATCTATATGATATAGTTGTCTGATCCGTTTCAAATGTGAATGTAGCAGATCTTGCAGAAATTGAAAAACCGTTACTTATAGATCTTACGCGAGTTTGATCGAGTTCGATCTTACACTTTACTCAAACATGTATGGAAATGAGCCGCGAAACGCAATTTGAGCAAATTGAGAGAACATTTCAACGCCCAAAATGAGTGAGCCTGCATTGAGTTAACAGGCCAAATTCTAGCAGCATGCTGCCAAACCAAGCTTCAGCAACATTTCTACCAGCTTTGCGTATGGCACATTTTACAGCAGGAGAGGCGTATGTTGTATAACAGTTTTGGTTAACATTGGGGAGAGTGTGGACTCTGTTGACAAAATATGACAAACTAAATAAATAGCATGTTGAATGAAGCTTGGTTTCCCTTCCAGGTCATCCCCAAGCTAACACTGTTGCATAATAATAGATTTATATATGATATCTGGCATTATATGACACAACTTATGTATATATAGAATTTACTTACATATGAAGTTGAGATGCTTAAACTATAGCTTTGGAATATTTATATAAAAACATACTGTGGAATGTTTGAAAACCTTATAAAGAATACTTTTACAAGATATACTGTGCTCCGGATTGGACCACTGAATCATATAGCTTCCATATAACCAACTTCGGAATGAACTATTAGAACAACAAAATTGGTTAATTTTTATCCAAATTAAACCAAATTTGGTAATGACTTGACCAAAGTTGATCCAGGTCGGCTACCCGAAGTCAGGTCTTCCTTATTGTTTTCTAAGAAAACAATTAAATTAATGCAATTCATTTAATTAAATTTGGCTGTTTATATTTATATTTAATTATGCGTGTCAACAAACGATTACGCTAGCAAACAAGTAAAATCTTGTTCGTCGTTTTTGACTTCGAAGAGAAGTGGATTTGGTGCCACATTCAATTTGTCTGTTATCTAGTCTTATCCGCATTCTCAGCGATCTATAAGTATCGGAAGTGTGGTTAAATGGTTCCAGTTGTATTTGATAATCGCTTGTGATCACAATGAAAGTCTTTTGGTTCAATTTTGCAATTGTGTGCCTCGTTCTGGGCACGTGTAAATGCGAAACCAACTCTGTGGATTCAAATTTCTTGACTTCTGACACAGATGCTTCTGAATGGACAAAGGTGCGCTCATTGAATTTGGTTCAATTTCTATAATGTCTTTGGTCATTTACTTAACTGCAGATTGAAGGCGATATATCCGAACTGACCCAGTCGATCAGAAGTTATATACACTCTCAAGTTGTTAGTAACAATAGCAACTCGGAAGACTTGAACATAGCTGAAATAACAAAATATTTATTGAGTATTAATGCAACTGGTCTGGGACAGAAATATCCCAAGTCCTGTGCCACCTACTCGGATGCCCATGGTATCTACACTGTAAGCGTGCCTGGATTGGAACCCTTTGAGGTCTCATGTGATGCCAAGTTGGCCGGTCCAGGATGGACTGTCATAGCACGGCGAACTAACCAGGAATTGAATTTCTTCCGCAAATGGGCTGAGTATAAGCGCGGATTTGGAAACCTTTCCAGCGATTTCTTTATAGGTTTGGACAAGCTGCACGCCATAACTGCAACAGAGCCGCACGAACTCTATATCCAGTTGGAGGATTTCGTTGGAGCTAAACGATATGCTCGTTACGATGAATTTCTGGTGGGCTCCGAGCAGGCGACCTATGCTTTGCAAAAATTGGGTTCATATTCTGGTGATGCGGGAGACTCTATGCGATTCCATGAGAATATGAAATTTAGTACTTTTGACCGAGACAACGACTTGCACAGAAAAAATTGCGCCATACAACATATGGGTGCCTGGTGGTATAATTCTTGTTCGAGAAGGTATGTCTGCAATTGACACTTTTACATTCGCATTCGATTTGGACATGCTTCTTTCTATGTTTTTCAGTAATCTCTTCGGAATGTATTTGAGTGGCCCACACGATGAGGAATTTGGTTGGAAAGGCATTTACTGGGAGCATTGGCTAGAACATGGTCCCAGATATTCCCATAAAGCATTCCACATGATGGTGCGACCCAAGTGTAGCTGCTCATAGAAATAGGACAAGTTGCTCTAACTTAATATTGACTTGACAAGTCAAGTTGCTGGAAAGAGATATGTGAAAATCCCTAACTGCCCAACCAAATGGCCATAGTTCGAGTAGATTAGACCCAAATGTACAATATGTTTCAAGGTGTTGCCTGACCTGAACCTTGGTTTCTTGTCCAGGTGAACCCCAAGGAAACAGTGTGTGTTCTGCATAAGTATAACTTGTAGTTCGTTTATTTCAATTAACTGCCTTTGCGACTTATATTTATATGATATTATATGATTAGATATATACATATGAAAATGTACGTAAACTGATCTTTTGTTGTAACTATGGAATACTTGTGGAACGTTTCAAATCCTTTTAAGGAATACTTTTACAAAACAGAAGTCTGCACACTTTCACTTTACAGAGAGAAATGGCTTCTAAGCCTTAGTTTGGCATAAATACAAATAGAGTTTAGACTAGATATAGATACACCTACACATAGGGAATACACTCAATACATTTGACACATACTTTTGGCCTACTTTTAAGTACATAAAATACAAACACTTCTTAAGAGTCCTCTATAATTACTTAACTTCTAGCTGCTCAATGGAACTGAGCGTCGTTTCGATTAACAAATTGTAGTCCAATTCGTTGAGACTCGCTTTGGCTGTCAATAGATCCAGAAATGAATCCAATGGACTGAGGGTTTCCGCCGTCAGATCTGAAAGAGGTGCAAAACTACGCATGAATGGTTTTGTATTTGATTTAACTAAAAGTTAGGATCGAGCCGGATTACAACGGTCATTGTAACGATCATTACAGGTGTAAGTCTACAACAAAATGGTTCACAAAAGAAGAGCAAATCTATGGATCCAATAAAGTACCCCTAATTCCCACACAAAATACAGCACAAACAAGACGAAGAAACTGCAAATTCTATGCACAAAGTTGGACAATCACAGCACTCCTCATTGGCTCCACTTGCCTCTGCTTACCCACTGGCCACTGCTCACCAACAGGAACACCTGAAAACAGACTCTTCTCTCCCGCTCACCAAATGGCCGGCCTGTGCATGTACAAAGAATAGATCAAGCGACAGATGCTCAAAACGCCGGTGGTCACCAAGATGAGCAGAAAAACTAGAAGCAGCGTATGGCAAACCATCGTATTGGGTTTGCCCAAAGCTGAGTGAGATGATTGAATGGCTGCAGATGCACAGTGATGAATCTCCCCGCACTTACCACTTCTCGCCTGTATGCGCGATGAAGATGACTGTGCCTGGCCAGATGCGGCACGCTGCTGCGAGGGTTCTTGCTGCTGCTGGCCCGACAATATGTTAGCGGCATGCTCTCTGCCGCGTATCATGAGGCTATCCGGATGCTGCCAGCACTTGAGCAGACGTTGGGCACGCTGCTTGGGCAGGGCAGAGAGCAAGGCCAGCTTTCGTTCAATCCCCAACGGAGAGTCCTCAATGTCTGCAAGCAAACAGGAGAAGCTAGCTCCAGTCAGGATTCCGACCTAAATAAAGTTTAACTTACCATAAACAATGCTCTTCATCACATCCACCTGGAGCTCGAAAACATGGTTCTCCACATACTGCAGGAACATGTCGAATTCCAAGGCCCGATAGCCCAGATAGGTGAAGAAGGAGGCAAATCCCTCGGGCAAAGGAAACGCTATGGATTCCACGGCCAAACAATAACGCTCCAGGATGAGGAAGAGGGAATGCTGCTGGCTCATGGGGAGCTGATCTCTAAAGGGGAGGTTAAGGGATGAATTCAGTGAGGCTAAAATGAGGATCAATGGACTAAACTCACATGAGTTGAAACCCGCGCAAGGTCTCTAGGCGAGCATCCAGACCAGTGGCGCGACACACCAGCGAGCAGAGGGCACGTGAGAGCTCCAGCTGGGCTGAGACGAACTGAGAGGCCACGGCATGGACATGAGCGGGTGCCTGGGAACGCTCAAAGAAGGTCTCCTTTAGCCAACGGAAGCCAGTGTGCGGCTTGGATGAGTGTTTAACCAAATGGACGCTCAGCTCCCGCAAATACTGCAAGGATGGAGGATGGACAATGAGCAGGGGCAGGGAAACTTCCTCCTCTCTCAACTCGAAACTCACCACGGATATGACATGCTCCTGTTTGCTGGCCGTGCAGCCCTGTAGTTCAATGAAGGGCAGCACCTCGTTGCCAAAGGGAAAGGCGCTGCCGCCGTTGCCGAAACCAAAGCCAGCTGATCCGGAATCCGTGTGCGGCGACAGCGGGGTAGAGCAGCGGGATAGAGCCTCCGGCTGATAGCAGGCCAGGCTGAATATGAGCTTCTCCGTGACCTGTTCGGGGGCAAAGCGCGGCTGCTCCTGCTTGGAGGATTCGTTGAGCAAATCCCACAGTCTTGTCCAGATATCCGTGCGATAGGGCGACAGACGCTGCTGCGGCGACAGCAGCATCATGCTGGTATTGTGCAAAGATTCGTGAGAGATGCCCACGCTAATGTCCGCCACCCGCGCCTGGAGGGGACGCGTGGCCACTGCGGTGCTGAGCGGGAGAAGTCTTATCAATTGTTTGGCCTCCTCCGGCAGGCCACGCACGGCTGCGGCATAGCTACCGGCCACGAGAGCCTCCTTGAGCAGCGCCACCGTATCCAGATTCAGCGGGCGCTCCAGTATAGAGCCCAGCAGCTCGGCTAGGACGTCCAAATCCGAGCCAGAGTGCAGCAGGAAGTAGTGGATGATGCTAATCCGATTGTCCACCGAACTGTCATGCCGGAAGGCCTCGATGAGATGGGCCCGCGGAACTGCCAGTGAGACCACATCCAAAGTGGCAGCATCGTAGGCCAAGGAACCGCCACCCCACTTCCTCAGCGGCACCAGCTGCGTCACGAGCGGCCCTCGATTGTTTGCCGGACACACTATATGGCACATGGGCTCATGCTGCAGACCCACATCCAACAGGTGCACAAAGAAAGCGCTGGACACGAGGAGGTGATGGGAATTTGCTCCATGGAGAGCAAAAGTTGGTCGTAATAGTCGCGCCTTGTGCCAGGGCACGCCCGGCATGACGCAATGAACCACACATCCATGATGCAGCAATGTTACGGAGTAGGCAAAGTGGACCTGCTCCGGCGCCTCTGCCTGCTGCAACGGCTGGTAGAGATAATAGTGACAGACAAAGAGCATCCCAGAGCTGTCCGCCAAGATAATGAGATTCAGCGAGCTGTCATGCACCCTAAGGGGCACAGCATCATCGTCATAGCTGGCTGGCTCTTGCCCGCCGCCCCTGGGTTCACTGGGCAGCTTGGGTAGATTGAGGGGAATGTTGAGCTGAAGAAAAGGGGCAGGATTAGAGGCAGCCAGATGAATGTACATCTGTATACCTTACCACCGTCTCCGTGGGCTGTTTCTCGTTGAACTGGAATGCCGACAAGGTTGGACTTAGCAGCGGTTGGCTCTCCTCCTCCGCCTCATCACGTTCATCCAGCAAACTAAGACTCTTGGCCTTGGGCTTGAGGTGTATGTAGTACAACGCCTGATTGTCAGCGTCCCACTGGGCCCAGCTGAAGCTCTTGGCCAAGGTCTCATGCGTTAATATGCTGGTGTCCAGACGCCAGGCGCTGCCTTCCGTCGTTGTGGAGTTCTGCTTGACAACACAGTTATACTGTTTGATGGCTATCGGGGGTCTTTCATTAGTTAGAGCCTACTACAGATTACTGTGCTACTTACATTCCTCGTGTTCTAGCACCAGCAACTTATCCTGCCAGAAGGTGCGAGTGGCCGTTTCTGAACGCCACAGGAACTGCGTCATGATTTGACGAGGCGATGGTTCCTCGTTGAGTGGTGTGGGAATGCCCGGCTCGCTGCTACGCACTTCCACTATATAAGCCTGATAGCACAAATCCTTCGCCGACTTGGTGACATAAGCCAGCAATGTGACGCTGCTGTTGATGCTGGCTTGGATGCACTGCACCCGACCCGGCAGAGTCCACAACACGCGTAGCTGCTTTTTGGTGGCATGGAAGTGCCCAATACAAGTCTCGCATTTGTCTGGCTCATCTAGATATTCGAATATCCAGGATGTGAGCAGGGAGCCGTCCTGTTCTTGCCCTAAAATCCGCCACTCGTTGGCCTTCTCTGATGGAGGGGGGGTTAACAGCCGTCTGGAGAAAACAATCGTATCGCTTACCTTTGTAGCCCTGTGTGGCCAAGAGGCCGCAAAAATTTGCAGCCAAATTCTCCTGACGTAACATTATCTATTGCTATTTATTTTAATAAATTAAAGTCGCTGCTCAAATGCAGCCGTTGGCCAACAAATCAATAAATACTGAAATCAAGTTGGCAGCACTACAACAGCTGTGCCACTATCGTGGCTACATCGATCATTACGAGGAAGACACAGCTGTTACGCTATCGATATAAATGTTTACATATCGATATAGCAGCCGCTTCACTCGGCGCGCCAGCCTTAACTTTGAATGCATTTGTTTATGTTTAATAATAAATAATTTATAAATGAATAAATTTATTTCTCATGTAGAACCACCTTAATTATATTTAACTTTGCCAACTTTTACATAAATATCGATGTAACCCAAGACGGTGCAGCGGCCGCGGCCATATTGTATGCAAAGCACCGTTATATGCGGCCCAGCGAAAAAAGAGAGACAAAAATTGATAATTAAAAATGCCAAGTGAAATAATTACGCTGCAATTGGGTCAATGTGGCAATCAGAGTAAGTTCATCGAGTTCATGACCAATGGAGCATTGATAAGAGTACGGGTCCTTCCACAAAACAGTTGGCTTTGAGTTTTGGAAGCGTCTTTGTCTGGAGCATGCCATCTCGCCTGATGGGGTGCTCGAAGACTTTGCCATCGATGCGCAGGATCGCAAAGATGTATTCTTCTATCAGGCCGATGACAATCATTATATACCAAGGGCTGTGCTGCTCGATTTAGAGCCACGTGTGATACACAACATACTCAGCTCGCCATATGCCAAGGTGAGTGCAGTGCATCATGACACATTATCTGACTGATCCTCCCACCGTCTTCGCCTCCGCCAGCTCTACAACCCGGAGAATGTGTATTTGTCTAAACATGGCGGCGGCGCTGGCAACAACTGGGCCTCGGGTTTCAGTCAAGGCGAACGCGTCCAGGAGGAAGTCTTTGACATTATTGATCGTGAGGCCGATGGTAGCGATTCGCTTGAAGGTTTCGTGCTCTGTCATTCCATAGCAGGCGGCACTGGCTCTGGCATGGGCTCCTTCATGCTAGAGCATCTCTCGGATCGCTTTCCCAAGAAGCTAATCCAAACATACAGCGTGTTTCCCAACCAGGACGAAATTAGCGATGTGGTCGTCCAGCCCTACAACTCGATGTTGACCTTGAAGCGTCTCACCAAGTGTGCGGACTGCGTGGTGGTGTTGGACAACACGGCTCTTAATCGCATAGCCACGGAACGCCTGCACATACAGACGCCGACGTTTATGCAAATCAACAATCTGGTGTCCACCATCATGAGCGTAAGCACCACAACGCTGCGTTATCCCAGCTATATGAACAACAATCTGATTGGATTGACGGCTCCGTTGATACCCACGCCGCAGCTGCACTTCCTCATGACGGGCTACACGCCGCTGGCCACAGATTGCGAGGTGAGTTTGGCGAAGCATCCGATGCTAGCCGCGCTGCTAACTTCCTTCCATTCCCATTCCCAGACCAAGGTCAATGTGCGTCGCACCACCGTCTTGGATGTGATGCGTCGGCTTTTGCAGCCCAAAAACATGATGGTCTCCTCCACAGCGGACAAGCTGAATCGCCATTGCTTTATATCCATCCTGAACATTATCCAAGGCGAGGTGGATCCCACCCAGGTGCACAAGTCCCTGCAGCGCATACGCGAGCGCAAGCTGGCCCAGTTCATACCCTGGGGACCGGCCAGCATTCAGGTGGCCTTGTCGCGCAGCTCGCCCTATGTCCAAACGGCCCACAAGGTATCCGGCCTGATGATGGCCAACCACACGGGCATCAGCTCCCTGTTCACCCGCGCCCTAATGCAGTACGACAAGCTGAAGAAGCGCAACGCCTTTCTGGATCAGTTTCGACGCGAGTCCATGTTCAAGGATGATCTCTCCGAGCTGGACTCTGCGCGGGACACGGTGGACTGCCTGGTGCAGGAATACGAGGCGGCCACCCAACTGGATTATCGCCAATGGAGCCCTAGGGTAGCCTCCGCCAATGGGCCACCCAATTAGTTTTTTAAGTTGAAAATTTAATTCCAAGTAAAATGGAAGTGAATAAGTACTAAAGGAAACCCAATTTATTGATAAACATAGGAATATATCCTTATATATATGGGAGACGTGGCTAGTTTTACATAAACCTTTGAAAAAGTAGGCCTTGATTTCCCATTTCCTAGCAGCTACCAGAGCTCTGGCTAAAGTTTTTCATTCGTCTTTTCGGCTCTGAACAGGCAACATCTAAATTTTAGTTCAGTTCAGCTTCCCTGGTGAACTCCGGGCCAAGGTATCCTTTAAAAATACAAAAAAAATGTTCAATAAAAATTTTTACACAAAAATTTCTACTTTTGAACAGAAGGTGCTGCCGTCGCCTCCGTCGCCGCTGTTTGCTAGTCAAGATGTCCTTCCACGCCTTGACAGCTGCAGTGAGCCACTACATTGGCGATTCCTTACGCCGCACCCTGAAGATCTATGGCTATATAGGCGGCATACACTGCGGCAAGCCTTGAGCAGGCCTGGACTCGCTGAATCAGGAGCCGCGAGCCACTACATTGGCGATTCCTTACGCCGCACCCTGAAGATCTAAGGCTATATAAACGGCATACACTGCGGCGGCCTAGACTCGCTGGATCAGGAGCAGAACTGAACTTGTTGGACACCCCTAAATATTACATTGTTATTACATTGCACCAACGTTTTCAAACCAGATGATTAGAGAGATACACTACCAACAGAGGAAAACCCACCCAATTAACCAGATAACACAGAACACACCGGCTATATGTATAACCCTTAGATGTATTTAATAAGAGAGAGGGATTAAAACCATAACCCAGACATATATACTTGTAAAAGTGGTCATTTCTAGGCTGGATTGGGGCAGGCAAAGGTGAAACAACTTGGAATTTCAAGACAATTGTCATGGAAGACATATGTCTTTTCTGACACATAGAGAAAAGGAGTGTCGATTTGTGTTTTCCCCTCTAGTTATTTCTGTATCATCAGCATACGTAGCCATCATCATCTCCATCCACATTCCACCTAAGCTAAACGCGCCCAAATTCCACCCTAAGCAATTTAGGACATGATTATTAAGTCTATAGAAACTGGTCAGATCGCATTGCATGATATGCATATGGGTTCCCCAGTCATTTGATTCATCTCCAACCCCTTAGCCTTAGCAGGCCTTGCTTTAACCTTTCCAACATTTCAGCTTCTGTCAACTGAACCCTGTGTCCTAGGATTCATTCCTCGTTCGACTCTCGTAGCATCAACTTGTAAAAATTTTACATTATTATTTTGTTGGCTGTTTGTGGAATTCCTATTTCTGTAACCAAGCTAAGGTAAGGATGAGAGTTGCTAATCTCAAACACACTCCTTGACTAATGTGGCTGCCTCTTCAGCTTCTTTAGAAGGAAATAAGGAAGAAACAGAGACGTTAACCCGAACCAAATTTCAGATTTAACTACACAAAGACGTATGTATAAGTTATATGCGTCGTAACCTTCTTCAGATATATGTGTTCCTGTCCTCTTAGAATATGTGCTGTGGACCGGCTGGCTGTTGTCCTTCCTGTGGTCCTCCCTGCGGACCCTGCTGCCAGTCCTGCTGCGTTGAGCTGTGCTGCGTTCCCTGTACCCCGGCGTATTTGCAATGCTCCTTCTGTTGCGGTGGTCCTTGCTACGGCCCTTGCTGTTGAGTGGCAGCAGCAGCAAGTCCTGCCTACTAATGCCTTCAGCAGCGTTCATTGGTCAAGGCGAGTCACCTTGGTGGAAGGCTAAGGACTTCTTTGCCTTTGATAAATGAAAACCAATAAAATAATAATGTAGTAAAAAAGGATTTGGTCAATTAATGTGGTTGCTCGCAGGTTTAAGGTGGAGCTTCTCGATATGCTTGTGCTTTCCAAGGACTTGGGAGTAGTTAGCTAATCTACAGGCGGTATTTGAACTAGGTTAAACCATAGAAATCGCTAATTTTGCGAGCTTGAGCCGCAAATCGCTTTAGGTCCTTCGAAGCCCTTGCAATAACTTGAGATTCTTAAAGGCGAAACTAAGTTACGTTTGGCTGTCTTCCTTGCGGTCTAATATCACCATCATCTTCTGGTATTACAAATATGCTTAAGCTACTTCCTATATCTAAAGTCCTATTGAGAGATTTCTATGCCATTCCCATTCTCCTTGCATCATCCTAATCAGCTGGTTATGTTGCTCAGCAGCTGTTCGATGTTCTTGTCTATTAGCTGATCTGTGCCACTGATTGTCTGCGTTTCATCAAGTTCCATATCCTCCTCCTGCGGCTCTTCGTCCTCGGCATAGTATTCCTCCTCGCCCTCGGCATCTGCCTGGGGCACAGCCTCCACTTCGGCGGTCAAGTGCTCCTTGCGATAATGGTTGCGCAACAGCTCGCTGATGGTGGTGCATACAATCTGACGCACTTGCGCATCAAAGCTGGGCGGCAGCCAGCCCGTGCGCTCATTGCACACGGCGCCAGTCAGCGGCGTGGGTAGCTTCTCCAGCATATCCTGGATCTTCTGCAGCCGGACATCGCAGTAGCGGAGCATACATTGCCTGGAGCGGGGCAGCTTGTCCTCGTCGTAGTAGGGATAGTCAATGTTCTGCACCAGCTCGGGCGCCAGAAGACTCGACCCCGCTGTGGCAGCTGACGATTGCTTCTGCTTGGCGTATTTGCGGGAGTAGACAAACTCTGAGACGCCCGAACCGAAACGCAAGCGAAAGTCAAAGGTCTGGTAGTAGCGGCTCTGGAAATCCTTGCGCGGATCATAGCCATAGCGCACGTAGAGAGTGCGCCAAGGCCCATTGCTGAAGTAGAAGGCCAGCGAGGGTATGATGCACTTCAGCTTATCATTAGACACTCCCGACTCGTACAGCAAAGCTATGCGAGTCCAGATGGGGCAATCATCGAAGAGCTGCTTGACCCGCGCAAACTGTTCGTCGGACACGTACTTCACCTTCAAGCGCTTGAGGATTTGTGCATCGGGCTGCGTGGGAAATGTGTCAAGCATGCTGAAGGAGACCACATCGTGATTCTCATAGTTGGATTTGGCCATCACACCCAGCACCTCATGCTGGCCATCTTCAGAGCCCTCGATGCGATAGTTCCCCGCATAGACCACATCCACGCGGGCAAACAGCTCCGGCAGGCACAGCAGCTGGGGATGCAGGCGACTGCAAAAGGCAAGGGCAGTGGGTTAGTTATGGCCAATCCGTGGTGGCTGCAGCTCACTTGAAGTAATCCAAGTCGGTGGCATCGCGTGGCCTTACTTCATCCAAGGCATAAAGCAGCTCTGAAGCAATGTTGGAGTTCTCGCTCTTGGGCGCCGACCACAATGGCAGGTATTGAAAGTCGCAAAGAGCTGCGGATGACAAGCTGATGTAGGATTAAACTTAATCAATGAACTTTACTTACACTCAAAGGAGAAGGTGCGACTGCAGTGACCCAGAACACGGACAAAGTGCTGCGGCGGCCGCTGCTTGTCGCGCTTGTGGCGTCGCACTGTGATGGAGAGTAGCACGCCCGTTTTGTCTGTGCAGTCACCAAAGGCGGGCTTGTTGTAGGGATTATTCGGATGAAAGCGCAGTTCCAAGCGCTTCTTCTCATCGCCCAGCACCTGAAAAGTGGGTGGAATAGATATCGTTGGAGCATGGTGGCTATTGGTGGCCTACCTTTGATATGTTCACCAGGCCACCCAGGGTAGCCACCATACGATCTGTATTGACAACACGGCCAGGATATTCAATACACTCATATTCCTTATTCAGACTAAAACTTAGCTGGCGCGACATGTTCGTGTTTTGGTTTCGCAAAATTCAATTTGCGCAGTCAGCTGCTATTGCTTTGCCCCAACCTAAAACATCGCAATAAGATGAAAGAAATATCGAACCCGCAGAATTACACATCGATATATCGATTAGTTAAGCTGTTTCCGGAAGCTTCGAGTTTTCCATCAATTCCTCTTCGAAATAATTAACACAAAATATTGCTATAATTTTATTTTATTCTTGGTGTTATGCCCAAATATCTTCCTTCAGACTTCATTTCCTTCTAAGCCGCGCTTTCTCCGCTCCGGTGCTTTCAGCATCTGTTGCCCAAGCATGAAGCACAGCAACATTTATTCCCGCAGACGTTGCGGTATGGACAGCAGCCGGGCGAGCAGCTAGTGCGGCAGCAGGGCACGCTGGCTGTGCCTGTCCAGCAGTTGAAACAAAAGTTGGTGTCCTGTATGCAGGAAGGCAGACCGCAGCAGCCTCCGGGATTGCAGCACATCTTGGTATCGGTAGCGTGGGCTCACGGAAAGACGTCTAAATGGGGATGGGCCAAGGGTGTTCGGGTTGTGACTAATTGCTTCCGACTGCGAGCAGACGTCGTGTCCAGTTAGCTAGATATTCTTTAGGAAAAGCGGCTATAGTTAAACCAAATAGTTACAAATATTTCCACTTACCACAAACTAAATTTTGAAACGAAAAGTTTTCACTTTTTTCCGGTGTTAAAATTTTGGATTTTTTTGAGTTGTGAACACGACGAAGCACAGAGACGGAATGAGACTGTTTATCCTTTAGACTAGACTGGTTAAATTTTGAATCAAAGCCTACTTATAATTTTGGCATGTGTAGTAACAGGTAATCCTGCTGGGTGTGCACCAGACCAGGCACACAGCCACCTCCACAGCCACCGCCCTCACAGCGCATGGCACTGCAGCCGGAATAGCAAGGACCACAGCCTGATCTAAAGCAACAATAGCTGCAGTCCACGAGACAGCATTGCACGCAGGGAGTGTCCCGGTAGTAGCGGCTTGGACAGCACATAGTTGCAGTAGCTGACTTTTAAGTGGATAGAAGGTATTCAGTGGAATCCTTATGGTGCTGATACTTAAACACATACCTGAAGATTAAAAGCAATTTTTTTTGGAGAAATACTACAAAGCGTAGCTGGCAGGCCGAAATCTGGAAAGGAACTGTATATATTTTGGGATCTAAAGCTAAACGGTGACATAAATAGCTGCGCCTATTCGGGCTTACGTTAACAGATCCTGCTGCAAAAGCTCTTCCTGTTCCTAACACTGAGCATGTTCTGCAGAATTGGACATTTCCATAGATCTCAGTTTAAGCATCAGCCTTAAGAATTACGCGCGCTCGTACAACATTAACAGCTGTGCAACCGTCATCGATACCTCGATAATAAAATTCTCTTATTGTTAACTATCGTATAGAACTTACCGTACATTCATTCAAAAACTACAAATTCCTTTTTTGATTTTACATTATTATTTTATTGGTTTTTAGTTATCAAAGGCAAAGAAATATCATTATCTTGGTCATCCTCCCACCAAGATGGCTCGCTTTGACCCATGAACGCTGCTGAAGACAGTAGGCGGGAGTGACATTTGCCACTCAACAGCAGGGGCCGTAGCAAGGACCACCGCAACAGAAGGAGCATTGCAAATACGCCGGAGTACAGGGAACGCAGCACAGCTCAACGCAGCAGGACTGGCAGCAGGGTCCGCAGGGGGGACCACAGGAAGGACAACAGCCAGCCGGTCCACAGCACATATTCTAAAAGAGCAGGAACACATATCAGGAGAAGATGAATGATGTATATAACTTATACATACGTCTTTGGGTTTGCTTAAATCACAAATTTGGTTCGGGTTAACGTCTCTGTTCCTTCCTTATTTCCTTCTAAAGAAGCTGAAGTTCCACGCTGAGAGGCAGCCGCATTAGTCAAGGAGTGTGTTTGAGATTAGCAACTCTTATCCTTACCTTAGCTTGGTTACAGAAATAGGAGCTCCACAAACAGTCAACAAAATAATAATGTAAAATTTTTACAAGTTGATGCTACGAGAGTCGAACGAGGAATGAATAATACACATAGAGTTCAGTTGACAGAAGCTGAAATGTTGGAAAAATTAAGGCAAGGCCTGCTAAGCTAAGGGGTTGGAGATAAATCAAATGAATGGGGAACCCATATCTGACCAGTTTCTATAGACTTAATTATCACGTCCTTAATTGGTTAGGGTGAAATTTGGGCTCGCTTAGCTTTATGAATACCAAATCTTCTGATTTTCAGAGAATGGTTTTCAAACACAAATATCAAATACTACAAATATCACTAATCGATATATTGTTAAATACTATATAAATTACCAGAGAAAAAGATCGCATTGATATGGTCACACTAGGTTCGTGGTTAATTCTATTCCGAGCGCTGAATTCGAATGAAATATAATTTACTTTGAGAATATAAAACAAACCAAAAACGAATCTGAAATAAACCTAAATTAATTAAGAATATAAAAAATACATCTTGTAAATTATTTCTTGTATATTTCGGAAATGGTAATAACATTTTTGCATGTGGTTAAGCATGGCCTAAGCAAAGTACCCAAGCGTAGATTAGATTACGATAAATTTCAAAGATCTGAGGCAGATTGAAGCTGCCGAGGAGGATGCGAGCTATAATAAGATTTGAATTCAGTATAAATGCCGTAGCGCCCGTCCGCTTAGGGTTTGCATCTGTCGAGGAAGCGTGGATATAGGCAGACCTCGCGAATATGATAGCGGTTTAGCAGCCAACACAAGAATCTCTCCAGTCCTAGGCCATAGCCGCCATGGGGCAGGGTGCCATAGAGGCGCTGATCCGTGTACCAATAGTAGGGCTTGGGATCGATGCCCTCGCGCTGATAGCCCTTGAGCAGCTCCTCGTGATCGTGAATCCTCATGGAGCCGCCCACAATCTCGCCCACATTGGGCAACAGCACATCCACACTTTCGGTGAGCCGCGCATCGTCCTGGCAGCGCGACATATAGAAGGACTTGATTTCCGCAGGGAAGCGGCACAGCATGATGGGCTCGTTAATCGAGTCGGTCATCTTGCGTTCGGGCGCCTCGGGTATGTCCTCGCCAAACTCATAGAAGCTGCCATCCTCTTTGGTGACGTTGTTCTCCTTCAGCCACTTTATGGCATCCACGTAGTGCATGCGTCGGAACGGCTTCTTGGGCACCTTAAAGTCAGGGTTGAGCTCCTGCACCAGATAGCCCCAGGGTGACTTCAAAACGCGATCAACCACATCGCACACCAGATCCTCCAGTCTGTCCAGCAGATCGTCGAAGCTGATGAAGGGGCACTCGGCCTCGATGTGCGTGTACTCGGCCAGATGGCGACGTGTGCGGCTCTGCTCGGCGCGATAGCTCTGGGCAATGGTGAAGACATCGCCCAGGGCCGGCAGACAGGTCTCCAGATACAGCTGCGAGCTCTGGGTGAGGTAGGCCTCCTCGCCAAAGTACTGCAGCTTGAACAGCGTCGAACCGCCCTCCACCTGGGTTTGGACCAGCGTCGGCGGCGTCACCTCATTGTAGCCCCGATCAAAGTAATGGGCGCGGAAAGCCTGCATCACAACTGACCTCATCTTCAAAACTTTCGTCGTATTCTCCCCACGAATCATGATATGACGGTTATCGAGCTGCACATCTGGATGGGCCTCCTCGTTCAAAATGGCATCGGCACCACCTGGCGGGGCCAAGCCCAACAACTCCCAATAATCCACATTTAGCTCGTGGCCGCCTGGTGCCGTCTTGCCCTCCGGCACCAGCTTGAGAACGCCATAGAGCAACACAGTGCTTTCAGTGCTAAGCACCAAGGCATCATATGTCTGGCACAGCAAATCGTTGAGAACGCACTGCAGGAACCCAGTGCCATCGCGCAGCGTAATGAAGATCAGTGATTTGCCCTGACGACGCAGGCGATGCACCCAGCCATAGATCTTCACTCGCTTGCCACGGTTCTCAGCGCCCTCCATGATGCGCACCTTTTCGGCCTTCGGCAGACTGGGATCTTCGCTGATCTTCACTTTGCGCGCCTCTTCCAAATTCTGTTGACGTTTCTCGGCATCGCCAGCCTCACGCTGTGCCTTCTCTGCGTTCTTGTGACCCTCACGGACGAAGAGCTTTTGGATTTTTTTCAACTGCGACTTGGCAGCCGGCTCGAAGGCTTCGCTGGCATTCGGATCCTTGCTGTCCACATAAATGGTGGGGAAGGGCTCCTTGCCGGCATGACGCATGGCCTGTAAAATTGTCTTGTACGGCTTGGATTCAGTGCCATCGCCCGATTCGTCATTGCCACGCCTCTCCGAAGTGAAGAGCGCACCTGCAATCACGGGAAAACACATAAATATATATGCATAATGTATATGCATTGGCCATATGTAGGTATATGTGTCAATGTCTGACAACGACAACGTGGACACACCATGCGGCTCATCGATTCAAGTTACTTCTATGTTTTTCTTTTTTCTTTACTTACTTATTGTTAACTCGGCTAACTGCTCTGTAGGCATCTTGGTTAAGACTAAATGCAAGTACCAGCTGCAATTACAATTTTAATTCAATACCCCTTGAGTGATAAATCTGTCAAAATTGCATCAGCAAAAGACTTTACTTTTATCTGCGACACTTGATATATCGAGGCTGATGCTTACGAAATATCGCCACAAAATTGCATCATTCCTTAATCATCGCAATTAATCATCCCTTTTTCAATATAGCAAATGGGAGCACATATAGAAATTACGCAGACTCAGAGTGAAATATGAAAATATATACATAAAATATTGTTAAAATTCTGCAACTATTGTAAAATACCCACTCATATGCAATATCGATAGGTGGCCAGACACAATTAAGTTATCGTTAAAGTTTTTGGTATTTTTTAGGACCTTTTAATCTCCAAAAACGTAAACAAAAGGGAAACAGAAAATGCCTTTGGAAAATAAGTAAGCTGCAGTTGTAGTTATAGCTAATCCAAATCATGCTCAATAGTAATATCCGTAAAACTCTCCCAGTATTCGCGTGTTTCCCAAGGCGGTGGTCTGCGAGGAGAGCACTCTGCGCGGTGACATCACTTTTTCCACTGGCTGCGTGGTACATCCCAGCGCTACAGTCATAGCCGAGGCCGGACCCATTATCATAGGCGAGAATTGCATTGTGGAGGAGTATGCCACCATAGCGCATCGATTGCCAGCTGGTGCCAGTTGGGATATCAACAATATACTCAGCATAGGCAGCAACAATGTCTTTGAGGTGGGCTGCACTGTGGAGGCGGCGCGCATCGGGGACAAGAATGTGTTCGAGAGCAAGTCCTATGTGGGCAGTGGGGTGACCGTCACCAGTGGCTGTGTAATTGGTGCTGGAATACAGATGCGCACCGCCCAGGTGATGCCCGAGAATACCATTGTGTACGGCCAACAGGCTTTGCAACGCGAGGCCATTGAGAAGCAAGGCTCGCAGACCTTGCAGATTGACTTCCTTCGGAAGGTGCTGCCTAATTATCATCACCTGCGAAAACCCAACTACGATCCCAAGAAGGCGCGCAGCGTTGTCTAGCTATAGGTTTAGTTTTTAACGATTAATGTGTATTATCTACGTCTCTACATCTGCTAATACTTCGTTATTAAAGTTATTCAGCTCCTTCTCAAATGTCTCAATTGTATGATCACACACGGCCTCCAAATCCACCAGGCCGCGTCTCAGCAGGTCGATGGCCCGCTCCCGACGTGATTGTATGCGAAAGTGTAGCGTTTGTTCTGTGGGATGGGGTATCGTATAGCCACAAAAATCTACTGACGGATATCTGGCTATGATTGTCTTCAACGCATTGCCCAACGTGTGGCCCTCGTTGGTGAAAACAAATGTGCGTGAACCTTCGCCATACTGCTCATCGCCAGCAAGCTAAATGGGAAGTAATTTGCGTATGAGTCCGGATTACCCCTAAGGCTTATTCAAACTATAGTTTTACCTCTGCCAATGCGCCCATAATTTAATTTCTTAATTTATATTACAAAACGTGAACCGATATGGTGCACATGTACTGTTGTTATCGATAACAGGCACAGCGCTGTTAGATGATTTAGAGAGAGCATAGATTGTATATTTTGGTAAGTATACCAGTTCTTATTATTTTACCTTGGTCACACTAAGAGGTTTGAAACGCATCTTTCAATCCAGTAGGACACCCACTGGAGAATGGAAATACTTGTTATTGTCCTTTGCAATTGCTAAAATTGTAATTACAATTTACCAATTGGGAATAGGAATTCAGTTTCCTAAATCTACCAGGAGCATTTTCGAGAAATTCAACAGGGCTGTTAGTTGGCTTACAGATATGTATCTTGCATATTTGCAGTATGTTTATAGTATATTTTTGGCTTATTTGGGGTATTATTATATTTGACCACACTAAAGCGCTAGTTTTAACAGGGGCCTGTTATTTCCTTTACAGAATGTGAAGAGGCACTAGAACTTTTCAAGGAGCGTGCATTATTAAACTTGATTGTTTTTGTTAAAATTTGTTAATTAGTGCCGCCTGATTAAGGGTGTGCAAATGCAACAGAGCGTACGAATAGTTTCTGTTATAGTAATTCAGAATAAACGTTTGCGAGATAGCAGAATTTAATTAAACAAAAAATTGCATACAGTGCGGCCCGTGTGTGTGTGTGAATGTGTTAGTGTGTTTGAAACCAAGCAAAAACGTCTTGCACAGCAGAAAAGGCGGCAAAAAATAAGAAGAATAAAACAAACAACAACAACTGCATGCATGCAAGGCAAAGCGGCAAAAGCAAGCATAAAAAAATTGCAACTGCAAACATAATTATTTTTGCAATGCATTTATTTGTGTAGTCGTCGGCGCGCGCGTCTTGTTCCAAAAACACCGACACAGAGCAGCAACAGCAACAACACATCAACAACGGCACTCACTATACTTTTTTCGCGACGCTTTGCTTCGTGCGTCAAGACTGCAACAACAATAACGACGCTGACAGCCAAGGAATAAAAGCCAGCGAAAATTAAACGAAAAATGAAATACAGGTTTGTGCAAAACAGCAAAAAAAAAATGAACCAACAAAAAAACGCAAAATGTGCTTATTATTACTTATAAGAATACGCTTTATTGAAAATTTAAGCAAAAAGGTGTCATTTGATGTGTGCTTTTTTGTATTTATGCCACGCCTCCTTAAACCAAATTATGCAAATTCATGCAGGCGGCAACAGAGCTTGCACACACACACAGGCAAACTTCGACGGCAACGTAAGCGAAGGCGGAAGTGTTGTATTGCCGACGCAAAGCCAAAGCAGACCAACAGCAATAACACTAACAACCAGTTCAATTTTGTTGCTGCGCCTGGCGTTCCTTTTGTTGTTGTTGTTGCTTTTCAATACAACAACAAATTTAATACTGTTTTTTTGGTTACTTGTTTGGATTGGCGCGTTGCTAAGCCGTCATCGTCTCCTGGTTGAATGTGTGTCTGTCCCCCTGCCCCTCTACAACTGCCGCTGCTTTACATGGCACGCTCCAATGTTCATATTCAGTTCTGTCACACACACATTTGTTTGTTTAACCCGTCTTTGGCAGCTTGGACTTGCTCTTTGATGACTAATGCAGGCAGCGTCAAAGCGCGTTTATGTTCCGTTGTCTCATGCGTTCCCCGCTTCCTCCCCCACATATTCGTTGGCTTTGTTGGTGTTGTAATAGCAGTCAGGCAGGCAGGCAACCAGGCAGCTTTTCGGTCGGGTGTTATGTTTCATTTAGCGCCAGGCGTTCCCCCTAATTTGCAGTGCGGCAGCAGCAGCAGCATTGTTGCAATTTGGTCTAGGCTGTGTTTCATTGCCATATCGTTTCCCCCATTTATGTACATATGTTTTTGCGCCCTTTTTACATGGCGCACACACACACACGCACGCAGTCAGCAGTGCATTTACGTCTGGCTTGCCAGCCGCCGCCGGCGTATGTGTGTATGTGTGAGTGTTTGTACTTGTGTATTTATGTATGGGGCATGTGAGCGCGGCAGCTGCCCGCCCTGTTGTACATACATACAGACATATTTGTTGCCTCTGCAAAAAATTTAGCCTTTTTTGTAGCCTGTCCAAAGGGGTTCGTTAGGCGCCCTTCTGTTGTGCTCTTGCTCTATGCCTGCCTGTCAAGGCTCCCCCTCTCCTGATCTTGTGAGCTTTGAGCATACAATTTGTGTAGCTTTTTGCTCTCTTTCACCTACAACCGTTATTTACCAAACATTTGTTCAACATCAAATAAAACTTGAAAATTATGTGCATTTAGGGAGTAATTCGGTTTTGTTTACGAAAGTTAATGCCTCCCAGGCTATGAATATTATAGAGTGGAACTGAACTGTTGAAAACATAAAATAATGCCATATATGTATATATAAATATATACGGACACTCACACACCCGAAGCAAACACATACCAGATGCGCATCAGACGACGACGGCTGCCGGCAACCATGAAAACTAAATAAAAACCCAGACAGGAGCAGGGCATTCAGACGAAGGAGAGAGAGAGAGAGAGAGGGCAGACATTGGCCTGGCCAGCCATAGGGAACGATGATGCTACGTGCCACAGAGCCAATGCCAACATCCTGTGCAGCAGCAGCAGCAGCCATGAAAATGAAAGACGAAAAAAGAAACCTGTCATCTGGTTTGCTTTTACCTCCCTGCTTCTTCTTCTGTTTTTTTTTTTGTGCTGAGCTCACGAATGTCTACAATTCGATGAGGACATTGAACGGTCGTGCTGCTCTGAGGCCTTTCTTAGCCAGGAGTTGCATGCACATGTAAAGGGTGTTTCTTCAAGATTTTATATAGATCTGGTAACAACTTCATTGGCCTGTCCTTCATGGTTAGTTTTTGTTAAAATTATGCCACTCTCATAAGATTACCTTGCTAATTAGACCAATATTCTTTTTGAAATTTTGCCATCTCAGTTGATCATTTGATGATAAAGTTCTACACCTATAAAAAGGACACCCTTTATATATAATTATGTATACATTTAGCAGCTGCCTTGTTTACCTTGTTGTTGCTCTCAAAGCTTGCCTGACGACGATTGATCGGTTGGGCTGCGTGCAATATCGATTGCCATGCTATTGCAAAGACAAATTTGCAAAGACAAAAAGGCTTGCAGTAAATTTTGAACTTGTATGTTGTTGTTGTTGTTGCTGCTGTTGTAATTACTATTTGGTGGTTGTTTGGTTTGGGTTATTGTTCTCAGAAGTACACCCTCTTGCTCGGGATGGCCATTGTATATTTGTGTGTGCGTGTGTGTGTGTGTGTGAATTCTACAATTTCATTTTCGTTTCACTTCTAGGTGGATGGTTGCCTTTGCCTGCTTCCTCTTCCTACTTTTATTTGTTTTGAAACTTTTACAGCTGGCGCGCTTTTTTTTGCTGCTCGAAGCACTCCCTTTCTCTCTCTCTCTTTCTCGCTCTGTCAGTCAGTTATGTTAGCTTGCATTTCCCTTTCTGTAGTTGTTGCTGCTGTTGTTATTTTGGCCAGGGTGGGTTTTTGGTTGAAATTCATAGCATGTGTGTGTGTGTGTGCGCGTCTGACTTTGATCCCTTTTTTTTTTTTGCTTTGATGCAGACGACGTCGTCTACTGTGTCTGGCCACCCCAAAAATGTACATTAGGGCGAAATCCTGAAAGTGTACATCTTGCAAAATAAATAAATAGTCGCCTGCCATAGACATTTTATTGTAGGTAGAAGAATTTCGTGGGGGAGGCAGTGTTTTTGCTAATCAACCCTCCTGGTCACAGCAGCAGAAGCAGCAGCCGCAGCCTCCCCCAAAATATGTATAATGTATTCCTCAACAAGTCGTCATCATCGTCTTTATGTCTACGTCTATGCTGGCTGATTCGGCCCCCCCTATTTTGGCTTGGCTTTTTGGGGTCAACAAACTTTTGGGCCAGCAAAATGTGTGCGTGCGTGCGTGCGTGTGCAAAACCCGGACAACGCAGCACCCCCCTTACCTTTGCATATGTGTTTCGTTCGTGTGTGTGTGTGGAGCACGTTCTACGCATTTTTGTGCATTGACCCCCACATTGGAACAAAATGGAATCATATGAAACAGGCCCTCGCAAACAATGGCAACCCTCCTCGTGCGCGGCTGATTTGATTTTCATATGTATTTTACATATTTACTATGTTGCTGCGTGAGGGGGGTTGAAAATGCTAAATGTAGTGCGGGCGGGGCGGAAGAGTGGGGAAGTGTAGAAGAGGAAGTCTGTTTTTATGCCTTTATGAATCTCATTTTATGTTTATATTTTTATGTGTTTTTCTACATTACCTTCGATTACGCCTAACATAAAGTCAAGATGCGACTTCAATTGGAGTCCTTTGTGAGGGAAGCACCACACCCAGTCAGCTTTACTTTAGTGTTATTTTATTGTTCGAAAACATAATAAGGTGGAACCCCCCGCCTACTTAGCGGCTCACCCCCAAACCACACGAAAGTGGGTGTGGCCAACAGTCGTCAGAGATAGATGCGTCTTTGCCAGAGGTTTCGTTTGGTTTGGTTTTTCGCGAACATTTCAGTATTATGGAGCTAGAACTGGGAAAATGGGATTCTAGGAGATGTAAAAATATGGCTGATATTGATGGGTTTCCATTGCTTAATTCTTTTAAAGAGAAACATTTGATTCTATTGTTGATGGATGATGCTGCACCTCCCCTTTTCCATTTGCCATTTGATCAAGTCTAAATTTACTTAGGATTCCCTCTATCAATATAGAACGGTCTAAACTTTACAGCTATACCATAGCCTGCTTCCTTCCTGTCCTTTGTCTTGATTTCAACATTTCTGTTGCCTCTTTTGTGTGTGTTCCCTCTTTTCCCCTCATTTAATAAGTGTAAAGCGTAACAGCAGAGCATAATCATTAAAGGACATTTAGTTGCACATTGTTGACAGGACATAAGGTTGCATATACATACACACACACACACACTCATATCTACTTACGTATTCTGTTTGAAATTTAATTTAGGGGTAGTTTTACAATACAAAGTCCTTGGCAAAGTCTCATGAATATGCAAAAATTTCACGCTTCCTGTGTCCTATAGCTTCCTTCTACAAGTCCAAAAGGAAAGTGTCTCCTCGCTGTAAATTACTCTTTATGGGTTCGTGTTGTAAGGATTATTCGTGGGAACTTTGTTAAATTATTTGTTTCAGCTAAAAGGGTTGAGCAAAGCAAACAATAGTTAGGTTAGTTTGGTCAGGGGATAGAGATAGGGAGAGATGAAACGCATGGCAGGGGTCTGGAGTTGGGTTCGGTTGGACAGGTTGTTGTTGCTGCTGTTTTCTTTTGTTTGGTGCCGTAAAATTACAATGTCATCGTTAGAGTTTTTCGGTTACATCCTTCCTAACTTGTTTTGCTTCCGGTTCCTCCTAGACAGCTAGGATGCCATTATCATTAATGGACTCCTCGGGCTGTTGTTCCTTTGTGATGCCATGGAGTTGTAGCTTTTCAAACTACAAATTAAAGCAATCAAAATTCCATCAACTTTATCTTTCCCTGCCGACTTAATTATAATTTGAACACGATCCATTGAAGATATTTGTTGATTGAATTCTTAGGAAGTCCTTTAATAACCCACCTCTGGCCATGGCTGATATGCTCTTTAGTATTCCTCAGCCTGCAGTTGTGTACTCTGGCGATTCCTTAAAGGTTTTCTTAACTCTTCTCAAGGCTTTGAACCTTTCGATCGACTGCATTCTCCCAACTTTGTAAATGCAGCCTTTGTTCCCCATCCACAACATTCCTTCTGCCAGCATTCGACTTGTTCTCTCCCTCCCTGCCGTGTGCGTGTGTGTGTGTGTGTGAATGTACTCACTCTTACAATTCATTTTGAGCTTTGTAGAATTTGAGCTTTTATGGCCATCATGCTGCTGCTTCTTCATTACTTTCATAACTCTTTGCTTTTGCAGTGGCAGTCTTTCCTATTGTCTAGAATTGTGTTTGTTTTTTGTTTTTGTATTTCTTGGAAAACCCGCAAAGCATATGTTTTTTAACTTTTGCCTCTGGCCGGCACTGTTGTGTTGCGGTTTCTTCTTTGTGGATGTATATGTGTACATATTTCTTCTCAGCCTTGATATTGTGTCCCTCCTCGCCCTCCTCCGCTCACTGTCTCTGCTTCTTCTTGTGGTTGCTTTCTTGCACTTGATGCCAGAGCAACAAAAAGTTCACACGCGCTGACTGTTGTTGTTGCTTCAACTGGCTTCTCTTCTTCTTTCTCCTGCTCCTCCTCCTCCATTCCAACTTCTTTGTTTTGCAGTTTTGCAGACATCGTTGAGACAGCTGTTTAAAGCTAAATTTCTGTCCAAACAAGAACAATAGAGCAAAATAACAACAACAACAACCAGCGAGAGAGAGAGAGAGACAAAGCCAAGACCAAGAAATACTTAAAGGCGCACAACACATACATATGTATGTATATTTTTGAAACATTGCGCAATCTGTGTAAAGATTTAGAAATATTCAAAGTACAAACATAAGTATATGTACATAGTTCGTTTGAAATTGAATATTTGTGCTGATAAAATATAAAGCACAAAGCCAGGGGCGCAGCGGAGTACACCGCAGGGGGAGAAAGCCAGTTGCACAAAATGTTTTGTTTTTGTTGTTATTGCATTTAGTTGCTCTCTTCCGCTTATGTTGTTGTTTAGAAATAGAAATGATTTCACAATTTGATTTTGCTTTGACGACGCTTAAGCGTTCGTCGTTTCGTTTGGTTCGTTCTATCACAACCCCCACCCGCTACACCACCACCCCACCGCTCAAACGCAAACGACACAACGACCCGCAACGGGCAGCAACAGCTTGAAAAACAAAAAACAAATACAAAAAAAAAAACACAAGAAACTGAAAGAAACACGTTTGCTCAACAGAGTTGTGCCGCCGTCGTTTTGCTGATTTCTTATTAGATATTCTTGTTGCGCTTGTTTTGGGTCCCCCCGGATTCAGATTCTGATTCGGACTTCAGCATGGTCAGCCTCAGCCAGCTAGCCAGCCAGCCAGCAGATAGCCAGGCCGATGGTATGTATGTACGTGTGGATGTCTACCTATTATGTTGTATTGTATTATTATTGTAATACACTTTCCTTGACAGAGTTTACTCATTTTATCAGAAGGTTTGTCATTCGATGAGCAAGTTCATTCCTTTTCTGAACAAAACTGAGTGGAAATACCCTGCTAATGTGTCTTTAGGAATACTCTACTAGAATCTCCACTTCCCCCACTTCCTAAAACTCTTTGATTCGCTTTGATTAACCAATTAAAAAACATTTGAAGGGTATTTAGACTTCATCAGTTTGAGAATTTGCTATTTTTCATTGCTTGTTAGTTGAATTTCTGCGCTGTTCCTCATGAAGAAAACTCATGGCTTTGGCTTTTATGGCGCATTTGGTGGGTGATTCAGCAGCAGCACCACCCCACTCCCTCCCGCAAGGTAGGCAGGGGGAGCAGTGAATGTGCTGCGCTAAGTAAAAAAAGCAAAGGCAAAGCTCCTCAAGAGCAGCGCAGATCAAAAGCAGCGAGCGACGCATTTTGCATTTGTTGTTGTTGTTGTTGTTGGCTTGTAAAATGTCACGATGTCAGTGTTAAATAATATTTTGGTATGCAGCAACAATAACGTAATGTGTGCGTGTGTGCTTGTGTGCGAAAATTACCGTTATTATTGAGCGAAGAAAGGAAACTGTTAACTGGCAGACGCAGTGTCGTCTGTCTTGTGTGTATGGGTGTGTGCGTGTGTGGAGTGATTGATGGAAAGACTCAGCGCGCAATTAGTGTGTGCAGATGAGAACAAGAAGAAGACAACAAACTGGCGAGCGAGCGAGAAAGAGAGAGAGAGAGCTTTAAAAACTTTGTGCTGCTGCTGGCTGCTGCTGCTTCTTCTTCTTTAATGAAGGTCAATGCTCGTGTGCCTTGTGGTGGACGCCAACGCAGCCTCCACTACTATTACCTCTGCCGCCCCCTCCTTACCGCTTTCCACCACCAAAGTTCTTTGTTTTTTTTGTGCCGCTTGTTGTGTTCCATTTGCTAGATTTGTTATTGTTGTTTGTGTTTGTAGCTAGATGTTGTTGATGATGTCGCTTTGATGATTGACTTGACTCACGTTGGTTTTTGTTTTGCTTTCTTTGTGGATTGTTGTTATTTTAGGCGATTCATGCAATCACTGTAGAAACCCAATAGGATTTAACCCCATAGGGGCAATGCAATACCCCTTGAAGTCGCACTCAAACGCTATGTTCGTGTTAGCGTTGCTCCACTGTTAATTTACAAATAAACATTCTAAAAATCTAAGTTCGAAAACCATCAGCGCTTGGTTAATGGTATTTCTTCTTTGTTTTTCCCATTCCGCAGAGGCGGGTCCCCCCTTTATAGAAGCGGACGGAGTGTTTATTCTGCTCTAAGAAATAGACAAAAATCATATACTATATAATTATGTATGGCATAATTTAATTGGTTTCAATTTGTGTGGCGTTCACCCTCGAAAATTGTACACTTGGGTTGCGTTCGCTCGCTCAGTTTTTAATTTTCCTCCTCTTCTTTCGGTTAATCTTTAACATGTGACCTTTGAGAGCCGCCAGTTCTTGAGGGAAATTAGTGTGGGGGAAAGCCCCCAAAACGAACCAAACGAACCCAAAGTGCGTAATCGTAACACGCTCCAATTGGAATAACCCACGGAAATTAGCGTAGGCGCTGGGTTCACTTGTCCCTTGAGAGATCACAGTTCGAAGAACTTTCAACTTGAACAAGCTTGTTGGTGAAGGGGGAGGGGTGGCGGGAGAGGGGTACTGATATAGCACATTGGGGAATAATGGGAATACATAAATGAATATATACTGCTGATAAGGAATATATACAGCTAGATTGCCAGCGGAAATGGTCAATTAGGAAAAAGGAAGGTTAGATTGATGAAACCTATCCATAGTGGACGCCTATGATATATCCCAGTGACTTTTGTAAACATGTTAGCTTCTTAGCTCTTATAGCTAGAGCAACGCATTGTCCCTAACTTTTTGTGACAACGAAGAAACCGCTGATAAGGGAGGTTCCTCAACGATAAAATGTGTCTAGGCTCTATATTTTTAGGATTTCGAATTCAGTTCCTAAGATTACATAGAATACCAAAACTCTTGAGCAATACGTAATACATACATAGTTAGAAATTGTCAGATGTTTCTTACTTCATGCGAAAGTCCAAAAAAGAAAGAGCAAATCATCTCTGGGAACACCTTCTCTTGCGCACCCCATCCCCATCCACTCTTCCACTTCAGAATTTGTATCAAAGTGGCATTTCCGTTGTAAATGAGGCTGCCGCAACTAATATAATACAAATATATGCGGTTCGTTGGCTTGGGCAAGTTTTTTATTCAGGGAGCAAGAGAATCAAAAGGCGCAACGGCGGCGTACCCGGACCCAATTATGAACGTTGACCTCTTGTGGTGTTTTTTTTTCTTTGCCAAAATTTCCACTGTGTGGTCTGTGTTGAGGTGAAAGAACAACAAATTCGTTGGGTTAACCAGGTAGGAGGGTTAGGAGGGAAACACCTAATGACAACAACGCAAGACAAAGGAAAAGAACAAGTAGAAGTATAAGAAGAAGAAGCAGTAGAAAGAACAAAAGTTGTGCAAACGAGAACGCATTCAGTTGGCTTTATTTTGAATTTGGCCAAAAGCTAAATCAGCAACAGACAAAGACACAACCAAGTCGAGAGTCACGGGGTCTAGATATATACATATATATATATATAGATGCCTGTGTATGTGTATATTTTGTTGGACTATAACCTGGCGCTGACTTTGGCTTTTTGAAAGTTGAAATGCTGTGCCCAGGCCAAAGCCAAGCAGCAGCAGCAGCCTCTTGAGCAGGGGTTGAGCAGGAAGTGGGGGTTAGCAGAGCAGTAGGGGAGGGGAGCAATATGATATGAATGTATATGTAGTGTAGGTAAGAGCCAATAAACGAGTTTGAAACAAAAGAACAGACGCCTAACCTAAACCCCTCCCCTTCACTCACAACCCGCACGCTCCCGCACCTTTGGCCAGCAGCAGCTGAGCGTGTGAAGATCACAACAAGAACAACAACAGAGCAGGCTGTGGGCGAAGCTCACAAAGCTGTGGAACGAAATGGTAACTGAAACAACTGGAACTATTTAATAGCCAAGAGCATAAGCTTTTCTTGTTGTTGTATGGCAATGAACTGACATGGCAATGAGAATTCGTATAAGCGGGAGAAGAAGGTGTTGTAGGGGGGGTGCGGGCGAAGGTATGCATTGTATGTGAGCTGAATAAAACATGATTATCAAGGCATATAAATAATTGTAATAGCGCTCAGTCTATAATAAGTAAAGGCTTCCTTTTTCTTGCGGTTACAATTATATTCGAGTTGCCTTGAGATCGAGGGCTTCTGTTAAAGATGATAAGCTAATCCATCTTGTGTAGCTTTAATAATTTTCGGTATTTAAACCTGAAGCGATGTCAGACCCGCATGCCATTTTTTTCCAGGCTGCCTAATAGAATACCAACACAAACACACACATATAACTTTATCCCAATAACAAACATACACACAGTCACATAGAACAAGCACCCTTGCAGGTAATTATGTTGAGAAATTGTCTCACAGAGAGAGAGAGAGAGAGTGACAGTTGAAAGCCCCGCTGCATAATTAACAGGCGCTCATCAATTACACACACACACACACACACACACCAATAAGACCAAACACACACCGCAAGAGATACAGCTTTTAAGCGTCATTATGTACCTGACTGCTGCTGCTGTCCCCCTCAACCATCACCCTGGTATGTCAAAGCATCCGCAGAGAACTTAAAAATAATGCGTGTACTTAAGAGCTTTTGTTGGCCCCCCGTCTCCCACCCCGACCACCAACATGATGGCTATAAATCTGTCGAGTATCCCTTGTCCTTCATATATATTCGTATATACTAGAAATCTAATAAATGAGGAATTTGCCTTGCCATAGAATCAGCCTGCTGCTGTCTGCCTGAGCTGCCTGCCAGCCAGCCAGCCAGCATGTGTAAGCCAAGAACAACAGGAAGAAGCAGAGCAGACAAAACAGAGCGGCCAAGAGGCAGAGCACCAGCACCAGCAGCATTCATCCATCATATCTCACGTACGCCAGCGTTGTCCAGAGAACGTTGTTCCTCCTTCATCTTCTGCTGCTTGTCTGTCTGTCTGTCTGCTGTTTGGTATGCAATGCGGGCGTCCCAAGGCGTCGGCTGGAATGAATGGTGGGGGGAGGGGTACAACTAAACAAAATGCGAAACATGTGCCTGTTGCCTGTCTATGCGTGTGTGTGTGTGTGTGTGTGCTGGTTTTGTGTTTTTGCAACTTCCGTACCAAGCTTTTTGTACTTATTTCGCGTGTCACCACAAAGGAAGGATATATAGCATTGTTAGTGGAAGGTCGGATAAGATTCAGAACTTTGAAGATGTAGATATTAGAGGAAAAAAGTGAAGTTTGAAGGATGAGGGATGAGGGATGAGGGAGTACCTTTTCAGGAAGCTGCTTGAGAAAGATTCAGCTTAAACTTAGAAGTTGAATCAGAATTACTTCTCCTGGAAAGTTACCCCATATCCGTATGTAATATCACTTCTATTAATGATTATATTTATTGATCTGACAAATATTTGTATAGTCCATATCAAAATATGCATAGTATTTATTAATGAAGCGTATTATATGGTTTTAATATGATTAAATTTGAAAGATAACTACTTTGCGCTTCTTCTCCTCCTCTCCTATCCTTCTTCTTCTAGTTATTAAAGCTTTTGTTATTATTGTTTTGTTGTTAGAAGAAGAAGCGTGTGCGCGTGAGAGCAACAAGTTTTTTTTTCTATACATAAAATTTGTTGTCTATTTAAACGGCTTGTTTTTGTTGCTGTTGTTGTTATTTGCTGGACGGACGCGGGTCGTCGGTTAGATGTAGTTTTGGTTTATTGACATCACGCTGCCGCTGCTGCTGCTGCTGCTGCTGCTGCTGTCTGTCTGTCTGTCGGTCGCCACTTTTTTTCAAGTTCGTGAATTTTTAGCCGTTCGTTGACTTTTGCTGTGTTTTTGTTAACGTTTTATTTATTATATGGTGTGAATGTATGTATGCCTAGATGTAGTATGTCCATATGTCCGAAAAACTAATGTCATTTTAACGCTATTCCGCTGACCAAAGTTGTCGCAACACATTCTGGGTAACGAAAAAGAACAACCTGAAAATAAAACAGAATTAAGTTCAAGCTTTGGCCAGCAGAAAGTTCAGTTCAGATTTCGTCGAGCGGCGGCGGGTTGATTGAAATTTCCTGTATGTGCTGGTGCCCCTCTTTGTTTCTTCTGCTTTATTAAGTCTGCTTCTTCCACTGATTCTGCTGCCAAACTAATGAGTTTAAGGCGAATTATGAGGTCAGTGCAAAAAAAAATAAAGAAAAAAAAAACCCGATGGGAATACATGATATACATATTATAATGCCAAGACAGACAGACGAGACTTTAAAGCGTAAGAGTTCAATCAGTCTGCGTCGCCCCCATTAGCCATAATGTAAGCCGATATTTGATATTGCCAAGGTGAGCCGTTCGTTCCGTACGTTCAAATGAGCAAACTCTGACCAACTGAAACTGAGCCATGCAATATAATCGTATGCGGGGGCCAGGGAACCCACTCGAAATTCAATTCAATTCGCTTCAATTCGATTTGGTTAACAATTTCAAAACAATCAACCTAATTGTGTTCTTTCTTCTCTTCCTTCTCGTTTTTTTGCAGGTAAGGGATTGCGCAATGCAAAGCAAATGCAAACAATTGATCGTCGTGTTACCTCTTCTTACGTACTTAGGTGCAGGAATTGCGGAAATGGGGTCTGTAGACTGGACTGCTAACTAGCTAATTGAACTTCTAACTCCATAAGCTCCATAAGCTTTGCTCTCTCTCTCTCTTTCTCAAATATTGCAAGCAAAGAACGGACCTGGCTCTCAACTATATATTACATTCACCAATATCGATATTTCATTTGACATTCATAAATTCCTTATATGTGTGTGTGTGCATTCCCAAAAACATATAGGCACACATGCAAGCGATCGCTGTCGATTGCATCCTCAACAGCGGACACACACACACACCTTGTAACGCGAGAGAGCTCATCAGGAAGGACCGAGCGTAATTGCTCTCACTCTCCTTCTACCTCTCTAGAGCTCAGCTAAGTGACAGCTGCACCTCTGTTACATGCATTACTCGTATGTGCGCTCTTGTGTGGCTGTGTGCGTGTGTGTGTGCGTGCGCCAAGCTGCCTAATTTCCGGTTTCAAGTGTCACCTTTTTTTTTTTTTTTTTGAACCAACGAAAATTATTGAAAAAGCCATAACAAATATGTGTGTATTGTAGTTGTTTCTGTTTTTATGGTTTATGGGCTAGGTTTTCCCCCCACCCCACCATGCTCGTGCTCGCGCTGGGTAAGCATCTGGCGTGGCATGATGGTGAAGTCGATCGGATCGGATCCGTCGCATTGGTTCAGGTCTCGCGGCGGCGACAGCTGCTAAGAAAGGGCAGGCAAAGCATTTTACATGGTATACTTCCTCCTCTCTCCTTCACTGTCACCCTCCTGTATCCCTCTCTCTTTCGCTGCTTTTCTTCTGGTTCATTAGCTGGCGCTCAATTGAATTGTCAATAATGCTGTCAATATGACAATAAAACAGTTAAACAGTTAGAGGTTACAGCTGAGGCCAGTCAGAGAGCAGCTCTAATGGAAATGCAGGCCTAGATGTTTAGGTTGAACTCTTGAAAGGCATTTAATTGGATTTCAGTTTGAAATTTTGGCTAGAGGAGAGGGACATACACATGGACATATATGTATGTATGTGCGTAAACTCGTTTGATAGACACTCTAAATATGACTCAACTTGATAGAAATGGTAATTTTTATTAATAAATGAGTAATGCCCCAAAATTTCAAAAGGTTCTGAAAGTAGTTTTAGCAACTTAGCCAAGTTCTCCACCCTGAGCTGTTATTTTTTTAAGGTAATTGCGAAATTACTTGCCTCGAGGAAAAAAGATTTCAACATTTCGCGTAAATATAAATAATATTTTGTTGCCAAGAGCATGAGGCGGCATATTTCAGACGTTCGCCAACGTCTTTTTTTTTCCTTTTTTTTTGCTTCTCTTTACTTACCACGTTTCATCGTCGATGTCGATGGCGATGTTCGGGTTCATGAACCGCCGGCAAGGACACATTGAACGCAGGCAGGCAAGCCACATATATAATCCAATCCATCACATCGCATCATATATCGATCACCAAACAGCAGCTTCATGTTGAAATGAAACACTCGACGGCGACCCCTTGTTCGAGCGTTCACACCCCCGTCCACCGTTCAAGCAATGTGGTCTTCTTGTGTGTCTGTGTCTCACAATTCCACTTGTTTCCTGCGCCACTTGAACCCGAACCCATAATTCTCTGTATCCAGAAAAGACAGACGCATGTGACAGACATACAAAGACAGAGAGAGAAAGAGAGGAAGACACAGTGTGAGAGAGAGACATACCTGGCTTGGCACCTCTTCAGCGTGACTCACGGCAACTACTCACGCATTGGCCAAAAGCAAAGAAATCACTGACCTTGACTTTTAACAAAGTTTAAGGCCCTTTTAACAGCAGCAACAACAGCAACAGCGAAGCCAACCAACATAATTGCATACCTAGACACACAACACACACACATGTATAATATGTATTTGTAGAAGCCCAAGCAACTTGCGCGTTTCTAGACTGGTTTACGCTGCCTGCTGAGACGCCGCGCCATTCTTAAGCTTGCCGCGCTGCCACTCACTCCACCACCAGGCCCCCTGCTCCAGTCCAGAGCTCTGCTTTCTGACAAAACGCACAGAACATGACGCAAGCGCACAGAAGAATTTTAGCAAGTAAGAACGCCACAGTCGACAGCTGAATACCCTGCTCAAAGTCATTTGCCATAAGCCATAGCAAGCCGATCCTTATTATAGTTGGCTGACTGAAATACAGGTGTACACAAAAAAGAAAATATGCTGATCAAGAATATATATATACACCATTGTAATAATACTGTATACCGCCTGTTACAAACACGCTCAATATACCCTTAGACCACATACGTACTCAGAGTATAAGAGTATGCTCACACTCTTTCTTTCTGTCTTCCTGACTGCCTGCCTATTGCATCAGAGTAAGAGCGCGTCGCAGAGCTTATGAAGTTTTACAGCTTTGTAACTTTGCCACTAACAGAATTTTGTTTGTATGCATTTGTATGAAACGTATGAAGCAATCTTAAGCTTCTCCTTTGCATATGTATAACAACAATTAACAACAGTTGAATGTTGTAAAAATGAACGCTGTGACTTAATATTGTCATTATGTTTTTTATATTTAGTTACCTTAACCATTCTTATGGCATTTTACTCTAATTATCATATCCGCTGTGCAGTTATAGTTGACTGCACACAATTTTTTTCAGTTTCCTTTCTGAATTATGAGTATATTTAACCCCAGTAAGTCAGGTGTCCTCGAAAACTACTTCATCTACTTATTTGCTAAGATCTGCATATAAAGATCATTTCATCAATATTTTTCCCAATCGATCATGTGTCTGTCGCATTATCTCTCACATTTTCATGGCTGCTATCCCAAGTACATACTTTAATGGGTTAAAAAATTATTCCCTTCCCTGTTCTGCTTCTTTTTCTAGTTCCTCTGGTTTACGTTCTTGTTGTTGTTGCCTTTATGCATAGTGTTGTAGCCCTTGCATTTGCAATGCTCATTTTTGGAGGGGGCTGGCTCTCTTTGGAAATGCTGCAGCAGCACAAAATGACAGCAACTGCCACCGTTCATTCGTTCGTTCGTTCACTCCCACACACACAACACACACACACACACAGACAAAGAAGAGACTGCAGAAGCGAGTGCAGTGCTCCCAAATCGCGCAATTTATGTTCATTCGTTATGTTCTTCTTGTACATACTCGTACTTCTACTCTCCATGTGCTATGTGTCTGTATCTACTTACTTCGCTGTATATGTGTAGGAGGTTGTCAGAGGTCAGTCTCATCGCTGGCAGCGCAGTCATTGCTGCTTGCCTGCCTGCCTTCCTGCCATGCACATGTTCCAATTGCCATTTCATTCCGTTCCGTTCTGGCCCCCAAACTAGATTTACCTACCAATTATACCATGTTGCTGTTGCCGCCGCTTTGTTAGCTTGTTCTTTGTCTCTGCCTGCTGCTGCTGCTGCTGCCGCTGCCGTTGAGAACTGGTTGTGTGAGTTTTTTTTCTGCTTCTTGCTTCTTGTCGTTTCTTTTGGTTTTTGGCTGTTTGAATGCGCGTGCGTGTGTGTGTGTGTTAGCGCTGCTGGCTTGGCTTGGCTTGGCGTCGTTTCAGTTCATATTCTCAATCATTCCATTCCGTTCTTAGCATTCACAACGTACGGTTGTTGTACACGGAGTTCGTCGCCTCGCCTCACGTTCGCGCTGTTTTGTCGCTTTGCTGTTCGCGCAACGTTTGTTTGTTTGTTGTCGTCTGCCGTTCGTTCGTTCCTTGTCTGTTTTGTCTGTCAATCCATCCAAAACGCAACTGCAACTACTGTGCGTGTGAATTTGTGTGCGTGCAAAAAGTAATAATAAATAAATACATACAAATAGTAACAACAACAAATTATTAATCATAGTGTTTAATTATTTATACGAAACATAATTAAAGAAGTGCAATCTTGACTACATACTTATATGTGTATGTATGCATATGCTCTAAGTACGTACACCTATTTATGCATTTATGTTTGTATGCGTTTAGTTTTTTCTGTATTTATGCGCTCTCGTTGTTGTTGCTGTTGTTGTCGTTGGCTGTTAACTACACTTCCTCTGCTGCAGCGAGCAGAGTTCATCAACTTGTTTAGAACCGTGTTCTCGGGGGGCCTCTCGTGAGTGCGTGCGTGACTGTATCTATAGCTGCATCTATGCAACTGTATATATATATATATATATGCATATACATGTGTGTGTGTTTTGTGTTGTTGCCTGTTTTCCTGTGCGGCGCAATCGCTTGCTCGCCTTTTACGTTTGTGCTTGCCTGTGTTTATGGCTATGGCTGGCTTTGCATTTCTCACTTGCATTTGGCCGTAACAATAACAATGCATATTTGTAAAACTTCTTGTTGTGCTTGTCTTGTCTGTCCACCTCTTCTTCCTTTGTTGCTGTTGTTGTTGCTGTTGTGTTGTTTGTGTGTATTTAAAACGTTTTATGGGTTTCTTTTTTTTCTTTTGTTATTATTATCTCATTTCATTTGTTGTGTTTTGTGTTTTTGTGTACGCTCTGCACTCTCGGTCTGTTAGTCCATTTGTCGTCTGCATGGCTTGCCTTTGCCTTACAGTGGCGTCTAGAAAAAGTTGGCTTATCTATGGGCCAGTTTGTAGTGGGTGAGAATTTCATGTACTACGCCAAAGACAAATCCTTTGCCATGAATATTCATGGGTAAGAATGTAAACTTTACTTGAAAATTGTGAAGAATCCGAATACCTTGAAATTAATAGCAACTCTAAAGGTGTAAAACTGCGTCGGCGACCGTGGAAACTGTGCGAATCACTGGCCAAAAAGTATATAATCATATGATTTTGAAATGTTTGTAATAGATTAATGATTCTCGATCTACTGCTAAGTCTCTACGGTGAACACTTTGCTTTCGTTATGACACATTCGTTGACACTTCTTCTTGTGTACATAAATCATAGATCAGTTGATCATATCACTGTTCTGCCACGACGCTTGCCTTCAAAGGTTCCATTTACCTCCTCTACCAATACCAGGTCTTATCAAGAACAAGCTCATGGAAAAGTTTTCAACTTGCTGTTATTGTTTTCTGCCTTTCACCCAATGGAAATAAACAAACAACAATACATATTTGTGTATACACAATGCCCATAATTTTTATATACTTTTTACCTCATCTCAATCATCATCTAGACACAGGCAGCCAAAGGTGCTTCAACCTTTCCAGAAGGGAAGGGCAAGGCAGACAGACACAGAGACAGGAGAGGTCGGTCGGTCGTCTGGAGTTGTTTAAACTCACTTCAACTCTCGCCCACACGACCTTGCGAAGCCGAGCCTATTTCTTTGACCGCAACTGTATAAATATAAACACACTCCGTTGTCGCTGTCGATGCGGAAGAATAAAAACATGATTGAGTTTTTGTTATTGTTTTCTGCTTTTGCCTTAAAAATTAACAACTGCAACAACAACAACAACACAAAATATTACGACAATGTTCTTTAATTTTTACTCACAAACCGCACCGCCGCCGTCGCCGAGCAGCAGCAAATCCAAATCATTAAATAAGCAAAGCAACAAAAGCGCGGCTTTTCGGACGGTGTGTGGTGTGTGGTTGATTTGTGTAAAACGTGTTTGAAATATGTGTGTGCCGTGTTGTGTGTATAAACAAATAAACACATAAATATGTATTATACGTACATATAAATAAATATTATTATTTAAAGCCTGCCCCCACCATATGTGGTGTGCCGTGGCGTGGCGTGGTGTCTGGTTTCATGCTCGATTTCGAGCGCAGTCAGAGGAGGGGAGGAGCCCTGATTGAAAGCTGTTTATTTACTGCTTAAAAGTTTAACATCTACCTCCCTCTCCCCCGCACAAATACTTTTGTTCATTGTTTATTTAAATAACTGTTTCAAATTGCTAAACTTTCTGATAAAATACAACCTTGAGTTTGAGTTGTGTTGAAGCATGGGGGTCTGGGTCTTCCCCCATACACATGCATAGGTTGTTGTCACACTGCCCATTTCCTATATTTCTTCATCTACCATCTTGAGTTCTACTTAGAAATTGTGTGATCGTGTTTGTTTTATGTGGAAATTTCATACAAAGTTTTGATTTTCATTTTCTCATTTTGTGTTTTCATTATCAAAATCACAATGTCGCCCCACCACGTCGTCGTTGCCATAATAGATAATGACGAGAATTGGTACAACTCTAATTGAAAATGTTAAAGCAAAGCGGAGACAGATAGCAAATATTTATCATCTTACACACGTGGAGACACGTAGTGTTTGATTGCATTGCATGTGTGTGTGTGCGTGAGTGTGTGGGGGAAGAAACCCAAAAACATAGATAATTGATTTGTTGCAACCAAATTGCACCATAGACACGACGACACACTATTGCAAGACGCCACTATGTGGCCTGGTCACAATATGCTGGCATGGCAGTGTATGGCCAGGACAACTCATTAACGAGCAGAAGAACAGAGCACAACGTGCAGAGGCAGGCAGGCAGGAAGCAGCCAGCAGAACACCACCACGACGACGAACCACAGACACTAAAAAGCACAGTAAGAAGGAAAAAACATAAAAATGTTGTGCAAAAAACCAACAACAGCAACAGAAACAGCAACAAAAAGAAACACAGACATAAAAAAAACTGCAGCTGCTGTGGCTGCCACGCCGTTGACCTGCCTGGCCTGGCCCTGTGTCGTGTGTGGGGGAGACAAAGGGCAAAGAGAGAACCGAACCGATTGTCGCTGTTGTTGGTGTTGTATTAGGAATATCGAGATGAGTTGCAACCTGATCTGGAGCGTGCATGAACATGGGAGCCTCCTCACCATAGATAAACTACTCCCAAGTAGAGATCCTCAAGATTGAAATAACTTTTTATACCCTTGCAGAGGGCATTACATAGATATTTGTCATGATATTTATAAAGAATAGGGGGAAGCATCTTCCAGATCATAAAGTATATATATATTCTTGATCAGGAAGACAAGCCGAGTCGATATTTTCATGTCCATTCTACTCTACTCTCTCAATTTGCAATCTATTGACTTGTAGTTGGTTTTCTCCACAGGCTTCTTTCTACTACAATCTATATCTATACGACTTTATCATATAGATAACAATAAAAATATCGATTCAGTATGAATACTTAGTACGCAGAACTCACTATAGATGGCGCATTGTAAAAGAATACTACAAGGGTACTGAAGCCTTGGACATCCATAGCTAATCTTTCTCTCTTATTATAAGATCTTAACTCTCGTTAGAGAGAGTTCTTCGTGATCATGGCAAGCTAAGCGGTTTCTTTTCTCACATGCCCATCTCTAGCAGGAAATTGCAGAAAGCGGGGAGGCAGCAGCGACACTGACTTGGAGTTGTTGGTTGGCTGGTTGGGGTTATAGTTGGCTTGTGGAGACGCAACACGGGACTCTGCTAAATTGGATGCTGGTCTGTCTTTCTGCCCGTCTGTTGATGTTGTTCCTGTTGTTCTTAAAATGCGCCCCGTTCCCCTTCTGTTGGTCTGGTCGTCTCGCAATCGCATTCGCAGATACTTATATTGCCATTGTCTGACTGTCTGAGCTCTGTCGAGGCATCGTTCGTTGTCGCCTCGTCCGTCTCCTTCAATAAAAATAAAATTGCGATGCGATGCGATGCGCCTTGTCCAAACCCAAAGCCAAGGCCCAAGCCTCCTCCTCATTCCTCATTCCAAAGTGAATTTCATTCAAAAAGCAGATGCTGCCTTGGGGGTCGTCGCTGCTGGCTGACGCATAAGCGCGCCTCCACTGGCTGGCGGTAGGTGGAACTGAACGTGGAGTGAGCATGCGGGTTGTTGCGGGATAAAGAAGTCGCAGAGAATTCAACGAATTTACTGCGATTCGCCAGAAATGAACAAAAATTTAATTTGCATCGACTTGGGTCTCCTCTGGTCGTCGTGCCGCGGCGGTTAGCCTTTGTGTCCATGTCTCCATGTCGATTGTTCCACAGAATATATATGTATATATGTGTGTGAACGCTCACACATACATATGTAGCTATCTGCAACGCTTAGAAGCCAGCCGAAACCGAAGCCTCACCGCGCAGGTAAAGTTGGTAGGGAATGGAAGGTAAAACGTTTTTGTGTTCTGCTTTGTTCTGTTTTGCGCTTGCCTTTCGGTCGGTCTATGTGTGATACGTGTGTGTGTGTGTGTGAGTGTCATGCTCTTTTTGGCTTTGTTGTGGCTCTGACTGCGCTTCTGGGTACCATTGAACTCTGCCTGCTGCAACCCCAACTGATGGCAGGGAAACGTTTGGAATTGAAACACTCGCTGCCTGCCTGCTGCTGCTGTGTTTTGTTGCGTTTGCGACATTTATTGTTGTTGTTGCTGTTGCTGCTGTCGTTTACCCTCTTTACTTACCCCTCCCCCCATGCATTTTGCCATTTTAGACAATAGGCAATGGCTATGGCAAAGCGGTAGAAGGGATGGAGAGGGTAACGAAACGCATTGCCATTGCCCGGCCACAGGACAGGATAGTTTTGCTGCAGTTTTGTTATGACGCTGCGTTTTTGGATTTCCTGCTAGCCTGGGACTTCAGCAGTCTGCAGTCGTCTGGTTTGTGGTTAAAACGAAATTGTAAAGGACCTGGGGGAGAAGGACTTACGATGATCTTAAAATTTATGATCAATGCTGGCTAAAAACTTAAGAATTTTGTTAATAGTGAGTTTTGTGGTCTTATAGAGAAACTAACTAATTTCTCCCGACTTAGAATAGTTTTAAATCGTATCTTGAAGTTTTGTTAGATTAAATATGAGCTACTATATCATTCATTGACACTCATAATCAGTTCTCTCTTTGGGATTTAACTGTAAACATAATGAATTATAGAACAAACGGTACTACGCATTGAAAGACCCTTTGTTAACATTCATATAGGGCGTCATATATATATATATATCATATATATTCACTATCATCGCTTGAACTTGATGGCTGGCTGGTTGGCGCTGCTTCTGCTCTTCTTGTTGTCATTCATTGTTACCCCCCATTCTCTGCTTCTCCTCCCACCTACCGTGTTCTCTTCTACTTCTTCTTCTTTGGCTTTTCGTGTTTTTGGTCATACTTTTTACTTACAGCCATGAAATTTATAATCTTTGTACAAATTGTTTTGCATTAGTAATGCCTGCGCGCAGTTTTGTTCCACTTCTCTAGCTCCGCATCGTAAGAACGAAACCGAGCCGAACCGACGGAATATCATCTACATATGTGTGTACGTATCGTATGTAGGGTGCGCTTCCGCGCCGCACCCACATCGCCCCACCGCTTACACTACACCACACACTGTGTGTTGTTGTTGTGCTCTTGTGCTTAATTACCAGGCCGGGTCGCCCCCCCCGCCCTCAGTGCAGTGCACTCGCACACTCAGTTCAGTTATTAGCCTGGTCGTCCGTCTCCCTCTCCCAATCCTCCTCGCTGTTCCTACTAAATACTTCGTCGCTACTTGGCTATTTTTAAACACTTTTACAAGCGTTCTGGAATGTGTAAATGCAAAAGAATAAAAAGGCCACAACCAGGCAACACACAACAACATATGGTGCAAACATTGAGCCGCCGAACGCCCCAGGAACCGCTTTGCGTTCCCCTAACAATGCCCCTTCTTCATTCCCTTCTGATGAACCAACCAGTTCAGAGGAAATGACACTGATGGGCAAAATGATATTTATCTTGTCATCCATGATAAACAATCCAACTGTCTGTCTGTCTGCCTGCCTGATTTCTTTTGGTTTGTTATTGTCCATGTGTATAATTATCTGTCTATATATATTTATTGCACATACGTCTATGCTAGATAGCGTAGAATTTGTTTAATCTAATCACACTCTGGCGTATCAATTAATATATATAGGGAATATAATATATGGCGCTACTTTCCTTGCACCTTTCATTTTTTGTACCCTTGGAGGGGAGGGTATTATAATTGTGTCAATGGTCTCAGTATATCTGTAGAGCATAGTGTATAGGGATATGTTCTAGATCAGTCTAAGTCGAGTCGATAAGAGTCGTAAAGCCAAAGGTAATCTGGTTGTTGGCTCAAGATAATAGTTGTAGTTTGCATTTCATTTGAAGTTATAGTTTTGCATAGAACTGTCAAGTCTCAAAGACAAACCTGGACTCACATGTTGCATTGTTCAATTCGTTGAAGCTAGCAGGGGATTTGGTGTTGACAGTCTTTGGGTGGGATAAATTCCACGTCGATATCGGATTGTATTGCCAAACCGCTACAGTTTCGAGATCCCTCAAAACTTTGATTCGAGATCATGGAAAGTTCTCTTCTTTACGTTAGTCTATGGTCGAAACCCTATTCTATTCAGAATAAGCTCTATTCTGTGTCTGACAAGGCTTCCTTCTTTCTTTTACTTCCCTTCCTTCTTCTTTATAAATGCATACTATACTATTATACTATTATAAGTATACGAAGTCTACAAGGGTAAGCAGGCTTCGACTAACCAAATTCAGTCTTTCTCTCTTTATTATGAATATATTTGTTGTGGTTGGCGCTGTCATACGCAGGCATATTACCACCTCGTTCACATTTCAAAATAAACACTAATTGTGGTCATTGTTGTTGCTGTTGGTGTTATTTTTGGTGACGCTACATGGCTATTCTTGTGTTTATTAGTTAACAAAGTAACTATCTAACCTGTTGGTACACTCGTTCGTACGCCCCTTCCCGCCTAATGGCCAAAACATCATTTCGCTCGTTCGAACGTTCCACATGAGTCAGACGGGGTCGGAACGCGTTTAGATAGTGGCTAGGCTAGATCCGTTAAGAGGTGCTCGAATCTGGGACTACCCTGTTGTTTTTGTTCTGGTGACGCTTGAGAAATGAGATGATATGCTTACTTATCTATGATATGCAAATATTATTACGAATCCCAAAGAAAGAACAATAGCAATATTATTTGACTCAGGTTTTTATAGACTCGTTACATATTTACATATTCAAACGGACACATACCTATCGGCATATATGGTCTTGCCTCTGTGATGATGATTGTAATTTGTATTTGTAGGTAAATATTATCATATGAATGTATGTAATCTCTTTATAAGGTTGTCGTTTAATTACTTATAGACAAGTGAGGCCCGCTGCGAACATATGGAGGCGATCTTTGGTACTGAAAAAGGGCTTCAGTTAGGTCTACAGCAAGTGTTGGACTCCAATTACCGACCTTCCGTATAAAGAATAATGGTGGTGATTGTCTAACACCTACTAGCTATCTAGATATCTTGTAGTGATAGTAGGTGCTGGTGAGCTTTCAGTCAAGGTGTCTACGATTTGGAGCAGGGTTCAGCAAGCTCGTAACTGTCTATTGTGTATAAGAATAGGATCGGAAGGGTACACATCTACGTTTAGCTTCGGCAATGCGCAAGCGAAAGGTTACCCGAAGTTTCTGTTTCTACTGTTTCTGTTTTCTTTCAAATTCTCTCTGAGCCTAAAGATCGAATGTTCCGGTAGTCCTTCTTTAATAGCTTCCTTCTTCCTCTTAGAACTTGATTTGGGCTGAATTTTCGTTCCTACTCTTATATCCGGAATTAGGATAGGTCCCGTTCTACACTCTTTTGGAGTAACTTGTTCCATCCACTCGAATTCCGAGATCGGCGTGATTCCGATTCCCATTTATACTTGACATAATCATTCGCTGATTTGTTTGTTCTGTTTTTCTTATCAAATACGTATTCTTCCTGCCTTTTTTGAACAATCAAAATGCCGACAGATACAACCATATATATATACAACACTAGTACATACATACATACATACATATTTATGCATGTATATATTTTATATGTGGTATTGGTTTGCTCTCTTTGTGATTTATGCTTTTGGGATGCCGCTTGTCGTCTGGCAATTTCGCATCTGCTGGGATGACGTTGGCTCTGACTGTAGTATGTACACAAATTTGAGCTGTGCAGCTATATATACCTATATATATATATGTACATTTACACAGATTTATGTTGAATGCAATGTTGTCTGTCTGTCTGTCTGTCTGTCGTCTGCTGTCTGCGCAACGTCACTGCTGGCATTTTCCAGTAGCAGCAGCAACAGCAACAGCATAAGAAGAGCAGGAGGCTGAGAACTTATGCTGTTGTTGTCTGCTGCGGCGCTCTCGAAAGTTCTGAGTCTGACCCCTTACCCCCATGCTCCACCATAACATTAGCAGCAGCAGCAGCAACAGCTCTAACAGAGAGCGCTAGCTAAGCGCGAGAGAGAGAGAGAGGGACACACAGTATTGCCTTCGCTCAGTTTACATTTGGCGGTCGTTCGCCCAAAAATGGTCAAAATACAAATTCGAGTATGCGCGGGCGCACAAAGTTTTTGGGAGGAGAGGCACGGAGGCCGGCTGTGTAAGTGTGCTTGCTGAGAGTGCGAGTGCGGTTATCGTTAAACAGTTATCGGTCTATCGTTTTGCTTTGCTTCCTGTTGGTTAGCTCTCTCTCTCTCGCTCTCTGCGGCTTGGTATCACAAGCTCTCTCACAACCTGTAGCGCGCCTAAAATGGGAAAGAAAATTGTTGCTGTCCAAGTTGTTGCCAAGAGGGTGCTGTTGCTCCAGTGGGTGGTGGTGGTGGTTGGTTGGTTGGCTGTCTTTAGCGGGTAACAGAGGGTGGCAAGAGTCGGCCGCCATGTTGTTTTAAGGGTTGCTAAATGCCCGCAAAAACAACAACAACAACAACTACAACAGCAGCGGCAGCAACAATAACAAATACATGCAATACTGCGGCAGATTCTGGACCCGGCATTCAACAGTTCGGCATATTGTACTGAGATATGTGTATGTATTTGTGTATGTGTTGTGTGTGTGTGTGTGTGCTTTCATGCTGTCCCTTTTCACCCTCTGTTGCCATTTTCATTTGCCTTAAATGTAAATAGGAAATTTATTTTGTTTGTTTCTGTGGCGGCGACAGCGTCGGCATATTGATTTTTCCCAGCTCCCGTGTCAGTTTTTGCGCATAATTTGATTAATACGCGGATTTAATTTTGCATCCATTAAGGATTCAGCCAGCCATTGCCCGTGGCCCGTGTCCCCCCAATTTTATGCCCACTCAACTCGCACCCAATAGAGCTGCGCCCCCGCAGCAACAGAATGCAGCGTTGCATTTCTTCTGCCCACCAGCCACAGGACATTTCTGCTGTTGCTGTTGCTCTTGCTCTCCGTTGACGCCGACGCTGTGCCGTAACTGTAAGCGTTGTTGCCTTCCTGGAGCTTTACCCGGGCCGCTGCATAATGCGCAAAGTTAGTTTTGCGAAGAGCTGCGACGCAAACGCGTCGCTTCGGTAGACGGAAATTTCAGAATTTGTTCCGGAATATTTTGTTGTTGCTCGTTTTTACCCGTTACGGTGTGTGTGTGTGTGCGTGTGTGTGTGTGAGCGCGCAGTGTCGGTGTCCTTTGAGGACCGGAGCCTGCCTCCACTACCCTCCCATTACGCGCCAAATAAAGTGTGTGGAAGAAAAGTGCATTGCCGTCTGCATAATTTTGGGGGAAAGATAAACCTAAACCTATAGAAAAAGGTATGATGTTATGTGGGAATAAAGCTTTAGTTGGAATTATTGACAATGCATTGCTCGTTGTGGGGGTACAAATCTGCTCAAGGACTATCAAAAATACTTGATAAGGTTTGCAGACAGAGTTTATTTTTAGAATTTTCAAGGTTCGCTAGTTTTTAGAGCGAGCTCTTGGATCATCTACTGATATCTCTCCCTCTGTCTCTCTGGGTAACTGATACCCCATAGCTGCTTCTGGGTATGAATGAAAAATTCTTAAGCTGTTCATTGTCGGGATAAGAAAATCTGAAACTCTTAAAATTTGGGAAAGATTTCCCAGACTTCAAACAGGCTAAGAGTGAAATTGTGATAACAAAGGCAATTCTTCTCTAAGGATATAAAAAACTGATGGATAATACTATACAGTCTCCTCGTATGACACTACACATACATTATATTACCTTAGATGCTTTCTATTGTTCCCCTCCAACCTCATAACAGAATGGCAATACTCTCCTTTGTGGTAGGGTAAACAAGTTAAGGTTGAATACACTTCACTTCCTATTCCTTTGTGCTACAATTTCCTCAGTTTTAGACAACGTTCTGCCTTGATTTTACAATTTGAAAGTTCTTTGGCTTGGTTGATGTTAGCCATAAATATAAATCGCTATATTAATAATTAAAGTTAATCATTGATTTCCTATTAATGCTAATTTCCGGTTATTTTCTGATCTTTTTCATTGCAGCATTTTTTGCGCGCAACGCAATTAACTTGTCAGCGTCAACCGAAAAAGTATGCTACACAAATTTCAGACAATTCAAAACGTACAACTACAACAGCAACAACAAAGCGGAAGTAGAAGTAGACGCATAATGCCAATTGGCTAAGGCTACGATAAGAACAAGAATATAAACAAATCGGCTAACGGCATTTACCCAAAAAGAAGAGAAAACAGAAAACTATTAAAAGTGAACAAAAGCAACAACTAAGAAAATAAGAAACAACACAAACACAACACCAGACCAAGACAACACTTCAAAGGTAAGTCTAACTGTATCTCTCTCTCTCTCTCTCTCTGCCTAGCTCTCCCTCTCTCTCTCATTTTGCTATCTCTCTTGCTGTGTGTGTGTGTGTGTGTACGTGTGTGCATGATAAATGTACATCCAGTCTAGACAGTTGCACAAGACCACCCCCTGCCCACATACCTCTACCACCCCACCCCACCCTCAGCCAGTCAGCAGTCAGCTATGTGTTAAGGTTGCCGCTTCACTAGCTTTTTCTTACTCGGGGGTTGGCTGCCATTTTGTTTCATTTCGCTTCATTTCGGTGGGTGGTTTGGGTCTGGGGTTTGCTTTCACTTCAGCTTCAACTGTTCTGGGTCCGTTTTATTTTCCCACTTTGTTGACGGAAGTTGCTTGGAAATCCTAGAGAGCATGTTATGCTTCTTGCTTGTTTACTTTTTTCTGTGACAAGGGGTTCTACGTACTTTGCACTCCTTTGCACACCCTTACTTGCAATGAAAGAGCCATGCCGGCACCTTGCCACCCTCCTACGCGGCACAGTAGTCCGGGCAACCCAAGCATGGCTGATGAAAGAAGGAGTAGGATTGGGATTGGGGTTCGTTCGTCGTCATACCTCCTTTGTGCGTGCGTTTTTATTGCATTTGCCGTGAGACGTGTGGGCAAGTGCTGGTTGAAGAAGAAGGGAGCATTTGACAGGGGAGTGATGGTCCCCTTCCCTTCCCTGGGGGTAAGGACAGACATAGCGTAAGAAATTAGAATTGTGTTAAAAAGCACTTTGTTTTCATTTGACGGAACGGCATTTGATTTGAGCCAGTGGTGGGGAGTCGAGGAGTGGGTCTGGTGGTTAGGGTGATAGAAAATAGGGGGCTGTGGCATATGCGACTGTCTGTCTTGGCAGACATTTAATAAGCGGGTCACAGTTTGCGGGGATTAAGGAGAAAACAACATGGCAGAATAAGGCAGGCAATTATCTAGAAATTATGTTAATAACTAAACAAAGTTTGCCAAGCAAACGAGGGAAGGGTCGGAGGTAGGTAGATAGGTAGACAAGGGGTAGTCAAGCAATAGCAATGGGGACGGAAATAGAGATGTGCATGCGAAGTTGTTAGCAATCGGACTCACGACTCAAAAGAAGGCCCTCACGAAGGACCAGCTGTTGGAATGAAAAGAGGAGAAGCATTCATGTGAGAACAATAAGTTCTTCAAATCAGATACCCAAAACTAGGGCTTAACGAGGTAATCACGAGTCAGGGGTTCAGGGGTTGGGATGAAGCCAGGAATTATTGGTAGGGTTCAAAGTGTTCCTGTGACTAAAGAAGGTTCTAGAAATCGGACACATTCACGAGCCACTCACGAAGTCAGCGGTTGGAATGAATTGAGGGATTCGTGATAGCATCGATAGCGTTCACGTAACAAAACACGCTGATGGAGTTCACACTTCTCAACTTAAAGCAGGTGCTTCACTAGAGGGTTTCTTACAGGTCCTGCTTAGAGTTCACGCTTCCTGTTAGTCATTGCTTGCCCGCATTGGACTCCTATCAGACCCCTCCTCATCAGTTAACCGATGACTCACTTAGATGATTCCGCCTACTGTTAGGGGTAGTTCAAGGATTACTCATTTGTTATTTGAATATTCATCTAGAGATGACTCACCACATCCATCCTTGTTCACACCAATCTTCCCCTTCCTTCCCATTGCATTTTCAACACTATTCCTAACCATCGCTTTTCTCCTCTCCTTCTCTTGCAGTGTTTGCTGTTAGCTTTCCGCATCTCCCGTCTTTGGACATTCGGGAGACGATTCGAGACCCAAATCCTCGCTATCAGACAACAGTCAAGATGGCGTCGTCGCCGACACCATCAGTGGACTCCATGCGCGGCGGTGCCAATTCCATAGAATCATATGAACATGCCGGCTATCTTTCGGACTCACCGCTCACACTGAGCGGCTCCTCGCCACCGGCCAGCGATTCGGCCATCTGCAGTACAGATGAGTACATAGCCGGCAGCAGCGTGAAGACGCGTCAAAGCCAGGATGTCGTCACAGTCATCAATGGCCATCATCCCATATCGGCCTCAGTGTCGTCCAGCTCATCGGCCAGTTCGTCCTCCTGTTCCTCCTCCTCGTCGTCATCGTCATCATCATCGTCGTCCAGCTCGTCAACGAGTGGTCTAAGCGGCTGTGGCAGCACCAGCAGCAGCATTATCAGCAGCTCCAATCTGCAGCAACAACAACAGCAGCAGCAGCAACAGTCTGGCGGCAGCAATGGACATGGCCCCGGCGTCATTGGCAGCAATCTGCAGAGCTCCTCCTCCAATGGCTCCTCCAACAGTGGCAACTCGAACACAATTAGCAGCCTGGTGGTGGGCGCCGGCAAAGGCAGCTCAAGCAGCGGCAGCTCCAGCAACGCCACGGCCCGCTGCACCGCCTGCAAGAGCAAGTGCAGCGATGCGGTGGCCAAGTGCTTTGATTGCCAGAGCTATTTGTGCGCCCACTGCGTCACAGCACACGAATTTATGCACTGCTTCAATGGACACAATGTCTGCCTCATCAATGGATTTGAGGCGGGATCGGGCAGTGTCTCCGGATCGCCCAGCAACAATCCGGCCTCGAGCGACTTTAAATTCGCCAGTTCCCTGACCATGATGCTGCAGCAGCAGTCCCAGCTTGTCGTGGACTCCAGCCAGCAGCAACACCAGCAACAGCAGCAGCAGCAAGCGCTGCTCTTGCCCGCTCAGCCCATGTCACAGCTGTCCAAGATTGTGCTCGCCGCGGCGGCGGCGGCTAACAACCAGGAACAACAGCAGCATGATTCGATCTATGGCTTACAGCAGCAGCAGCAGCAGCAGGCTAATCCCAGCCAGCCGCAGCCACAGAGACAGATCTTCTGTCCACGTCACAAGCACGAGCTGTTGAAGTTCAGCTGCCGCACTTGCTGCACCCTGGTTTGCAAGGAGTGCATTGTCCTTGAGCATTCCACGGGCCTGCATGAACTGGAGAATGTCCAGACGCCCGCCCTGGCCATGAGCACCAGCAATGCCACCACCACAGGAACACCAGCAGTCAACAACAACAACGAGGCCGCCGTTCAAACCCTCCTCGCTGATATGCGGGGCAAGATTGGCGAGATTGTGGCCATAGCTGGCAACTCGGAGCAGCTGGTGACCAAGGTGAAGCTGCAGTACCAGAAGGCCCACAATGAGCTCAATGAGACGCATCAGTTCTTTGCCTCCATGCTGGACGAGCGCAAGACGGAGCTGCTCAAGGAGCTGGAGACGCTGTACTCGGCCAAGGTGAACAGCAGCCAGTTGTGGCTCCAGCGGGCCAAGGAGCTCATCGACAAGGGTGTGGCCAGCTGTGAGGCTGTGGAGCGCATGAATCCCTCTGCCTCCTCGCAGTCGCCACTTCTAGGCGAGGCCCTGCTCCTGCGCAAGACCCTGGAACAGCAGCTGCAAACGGCCGTACAGGAGCTGCAGCAACCCTTCGAGCTGGAGTTCATGTCCAACTATCAGAGCATCCAGGCCGGCGTGCGCAACACCTTTGGCTACATCCGCGCCAGCAGCGGTGGCGGCAGCACGGTCCTCGATGGCAGCGGTCTGGGCCACTCTGTGGTGCTGGGCGGCCAACAGCAGATGGTGGTGGGCGGTCATGGCAAGCAGCCACCGATTGCCCGACCTACGCAGAGCGCCAGCAACAGCAGTGCCAGCAGCTCTGGCAGCCATGGTCATCACCAGCAGCAGCATCATCACCTCCAGCTGCAACATCATCTCCAGCAGCAACAGCAGCAGCATGGTCTGGGCCTGGGTCTGAGCACCTCCAGCCTGTTGCTGGACAGCGGCAGCAACAGCAGCAACGGCGGATCCTCCGCCTATGCAAATGGCAGCCTGCTCTGCGGTCTTGGACGAGCAGATCGCCTGGGCTCAGCCCTGGATCAGCACTTTGGCGAGCTGTTGCCCAAACGCGGCGGCGGCTCTTCTGCCGTGCACTACAATGGCAATGGTTCCACATCCACCGGCAGTGGCCACTACAACAACAGCTACGAGAAGTGGAGCAATGGCGGCAGCGATAATCTCTTCTCCTCCGCGGGCTCTACAGTGTCGGGCGGCAGCACTTCGGCTGTGGTAGATGCCTTTGCCAGCCAGCTGTCGAGCCTCTCGTCGAGCAACCAAGTGGCCGGCACTGCAGTCAGCTCCGAATCCCTCCTAGACTTGACCAACAAACTGCTCTCGGCCAGCATTTATCCGCCCAAGTCGCAGATCAAGCGCCAGAAGATGATCTACCACTGCAAGTTCGGTGAGTTTGGTGTGATGGAGGGCCAGTTCACGGAGCCGAGCGGCGTGGCAGTCAACGCCCAGAACGATATCATTGTGGCGGACACGAACAACCACCGCATCCAGATCTTCGACAAGGAGGGACGCTTCAAGTTCCAGTTCGGGGAGTGCGGCAAGCGCGACTCGCAGCTGCTCTACCCCAACCGTGTGGCCGTGGTGCGCAATTCGGGCGACATCATTGTGACCGAGCGGTCGCCCACCCACCAGATCCAGATCTACAATCAGTACGGCCAGTTTGTCCGCAAATTCGGGGCCACCATCCTGCAGCATCCGCGCGGCGTCACCGTGGACAACAAGGGACGGATCATTGTCGTCGAATGCAAGGTGATGCGTGTGATCATCTTCGATCAGAATGGCAATGTGCTGCACAAGTTCGGCTGCTCCAAGCATCTGGAGTTCCCCAATGGCGTTGTCGTCAACGACAAGCAGGAGATCTTCATCAGCGACAATCGGGCGCACTGCGTCAAGGTGTTCAACTATGAGGGCCAGTATCTGCGGCAGATTGGCGGCGAGGGCATCACCAACTATCCCATTGGCGTCGGCATCAACTCGAACGGGGAGATCCTCATTGCCGACAATCACAACAACTTCAATCTGACCATCTTTACCCAGGACGGGCAGCTCATTTCGGCGCTCGAGTCGAAGGTGAAGCATGCCCAATGCTTCGATGTGGCCCTCATGGATGACGGCAGCGTGGTGCTGGCCAGCAAGGACTATCGCCTCTACATCTATCGCTACGTGCAGCTGGCGCCCGTCGGTATGTAAAGAACACACAACCAAGATCAGAAGAGAGGAGAATCTCCCCCTCTCTCTCTCTCTCTCTGGCACGTTAAGCAACCGTAAAAGTAAACGTAACATTTTGTAAACTGATAATTAACGTAATAATTCGTATTCGCTCATAAGTTCCAAATCCCAATTCCAAAAAAAGAAACAAAAAGCAAAAAAAATCCCAAGCTGCTTCTACTACAAATTGTTTGGAAGTCCTCTGACTTGCGCGATCGGTCTCCCGTCTCTACAAATCGAAGCGTTTTCCAAGCAGACGGAACTTTTGAGCAGCCAAAACAGTGATATTAGATTGAAGATCAGGGATTCAGTTCCAGATGAGGAGCAAGATCATTGAAGAAATCAGTGGAATGTTTTCATTTGAAGTGATTGATATATGATTGAGAAATATGATAAATGGGAGACCCTGATTCCCTGATTAGGTATGATCAAATGTTGCCAACATTATTTTTATCCCGATTTGGAAACGTTGAGTTTTAACATTAAATGTTCTCATCCAAAGTGAAATAGGGGTCAAATTTGACCCCGAGAAGTTACAATTAGCAGAACATTTCATATGAAGATGAGAGGCTTAAGCATATAAGACTTGAATGACATAGGTTATGCACAGGGACTGTCCAGAGAGATATATATATAGTCTGTATCTACCAGCATAGAATGGCAACATTTTATATATTTTTCAAATTGATTTACTTTTATCCTAATACGATATATATTATCACTGTTTTAGCCTGCTCAAATTGTTAAACTGCTTGAAAAGCTTTCAAAATCTTCTACTCAAATCTATAACCTTGACTCTCTCACATCCACTCTCACACTCTCTTTCTCCATCTGTCTATCTGTCCAACTCTCTTGCTTGTTCTGTCTAGGCTTTTACTAGCAGCTCTCTCACTTTAACTCTCCCCCTCTCACTCGCTCTCTCATAGTTTAGTATGTACATCTACTAGACACACATACACACACGCATACATTTATAAACTGTTTTTGATTAAATTTATAAATTATTGTTGAATTTTTGTGTTTATTTTTTATATAAGCTTTAGTGCTTGTGCTTTGTATTTTTTTATATATATTTATAATAATAATATTTACCTATTTTTGTATTTGTTTAAATTTAAATAAATTAGAAAACAAAAAAAATTATAAAAAAAAATCAAACAAAAATCAAATCTCGAATGGCGCATAGAAAGCCAAGCTATGGCAGTTTGTTTTGTGTTTTCTTAATTTAAAATTTAAATTAAAAAATTGTAAAAAAAAAACTTGAAGATGAGCTTGAGCTTTGTGCGCCAAAATGACAAATCAAAAATCCCTCCAATAACAACAAAACAAAACAAAACGAAAAGTAACAAATAAAAAAATAACAAAAAAGAAAGAAATCAAGCAAATGAGAAACTTTTATCTTTATCGATTAATTTTATATTATTATTATTGATTGGTTAATGAATTAATTGATTGTAATGTGTTTTTCTTTAAGTAAGACAGCGAGAATTGTTTGTTATTATTTTTGTCTCTTTTTGATTGCAAATATTCTTAAAAACAACAAAAACGATATGAACTTTTTTAATATAATTATAAAATAGACATTTATATATGAACTGTTTTTTATGTTTATAAATTATTTTTGAACTGTACGATTAATTATTGATTATTAACTATTATGGCTTATTTATATTTATACAAAATGCTGAAACATTATTATTATTGCATTATTATTATTATTATTATTACCATTACAACAAATACAACAACAAATAGCCACAACAACCACAAAACGCATCATCTACTGTGCATACTCGCCTAGTTTTTATGTTTATTTTCGCGTTTTTATTGTTTATAAACAAATGTATTTTGTGAATGTACGCAACAGGCCGATTCTTAAACAAACAAGACCACGCACTGATCATAGTTGAAATTTTTTATGATTTTAAATTTGTTCTCTTTATATTGTTGAACCATTTAGTTTTTGTATTTAATTAATTTTTTTAGGCTTTGTGTTTATTTAAAAAATTTACAAAACAAAACAAAAAACAAAACATTTGTTGTTAAAAACAAAATATAAAAAAAAACAAAACAAATTAAATTATTTGTTGGTAGTGTGTTGTTGTGTTAGTGCAACATAAATTGAATTTAATTAATTTTTAATTCATGTTTTGCAATTTTTAATATATATATATATAAAAGGATAAACAAAAAATACCATTTTAAAAAATTTAAACTAAAAGTTGGCAATCAGCGCAGAAGACTTAAACAATTTATTATTAATAAAAACTATTATAAATATATAGTTATATATATATACATACGCATAAAAAATAATAAAAAAAAAACTATATACACCTACATATAGAGCTAATAAAACACTTAAACTTACAATTACAAATAAAATCTCAAATTAAAACTAAGACGATACGAAAAATGGCCAGAGAAAATCTTCAAAATAAGGCAAGGCACACAAGTAAAGCTTTCAAAGACACAGGGAAGAGCTTCAGCTGTGCTGCTCACTCTGGTTTTGCTTCTGACAATGCAACTGCATTGGTTAAATCAAGCAAGCAAGTCAGAGCTGTTAAGAGCTGCTTAGTTTTGTCCAGCAACTGCATATGTTAACAACATGAATGAACAAACAGAACAAAAACACAGAGACACAATCCACCTTGCTTTTTCTGTAAAATTCAAAGCAAAAATCAAAGTCAGTTAACAGTGACTGACGTCTTTGCATAGACAAGCTGAAGAGCATACAGTACGTCTATGATCAATGTGGATGGTGAGCCAGCTTCTAAGAGTTGTATGACTTCTCGTTATGCGCTCGCTGTCTCTGTGTTTGTGTGCTTGCTCTGCTTTACTGGAATTTGTGTTTATAAACACATTGGACATACATAAAACGAATGTATAAACTTTAACTTATATATTCGATAACTGTCTGGCTTATATACAATATATATCTCGCATAAGATATGATAACTATATACATATATATATATCTGATAGGCAAGCTTAAGTGTTTTATTAAGTGTTTAGCAGCGTGAGAAATATTTAACTTAACATAGACGCAGACAGAAAGACAACTACGATTAACATTTTAAAAGGAAACAAAAACAAAACCAACTCTTGAGACTATAAAAACGCAACAGTAACAGGAACAGCATTTAAAAAATGTTAATTATTATTTTTTACATATATATATTTGTGTATTTATAATGATTTTTCTTTGTTGGACTTTTGCTTATGTTTTTTTTTGTATTTGTATTTGTATTTTTATATTAATATTATGATTTCGCTGGTCGCCGCCGCCCTAACCAAGCCAAGCCTCCTCTCTCCACCCCCCGCTCCCCGTTCCAATGTACGCAGGTATTAGATTTTTGAATTTGAATATTAGTCTTAAAGGAGAACTATATATAAGTGTAATATCAAATATATTCTATGACTTTGTTTGTTTGTTTTCGAAAAACGCTGACTTCTTGCATTTTGTTTTTGGTATTTTTGTGGAACTTCAATTTAAGTGAGATTATTATCATTATAATTTATACACATTTATACTACTTATACTTATTATACTTATATATATATATATAGTGCTTGTTGGATGTATGTATGTGTAGCCTAGCTGTAAATGAAACGGTAAACAACAACAACAAACAAACAAACACACAAAGTATTGTAAATTTCTTGTGAGAACTTTTTAAAACTTGACACCAAACTGAGCAACTGAAACTAAACTAAAAAAAAGAAAACAAAATAAAAACAAAAAACTGTTGAAAAATCTTTATATTAAAAAATAACAAATTGTTAATGGAAAACTGCTAAAAATGATGGTATTTATTATGGCCTAAACAAAATATTTAAACAAAACATAATTATATACTATTTAATTGTATTTATTATTAGCATTTTAGCCTGGCACAAAAACAAAACACGCAACAACGTAACGGCGTATAAGAAACGTTGAGAAAACACACTAAAAGAAAAGCAGTAAATGAAAACAAAACGAGACAACATTTCTTCGACTTGTGCTTATGTTTATTTGTTTTTATCTTATTATGATTATTATTACGATTATTATGACTATTATTATTACATTTTTAAATGTTACACAAACTAAACAACATAAGTTCGACATCTCTTATATATATATATACACATAAACTTGAACATTTTTCAACTGTTGTTAAAAATGCAAAAGTTGAAACTAAACAAACCACACCAGAAAACACCGCCACAAACAAACGTTACAATTTAAATAATTAAAGATTTTTTTATACAAATTCATTCTGTGTCATTTAATTTGTGTTTTTATTTACAACGTTTTTAATTTGAATTTATTTGACGACGACCCAGCAAAGACTCCTCTGCAAAGCCAAAGTCAAGGAAAAACAACTGTTGTTAACTATCAAACTAGCGATAGCTGCTCTCACGCTCACTTAAGAGCATTAACAGTGGCTTAGCAAGCAAAGAGGCTCTGTTAACTAACATCTGAGCATTTAGGCTCACCCAGGTCACAAAACAGTCACAGGTGGCAGTAAGCCGCTGTAACAGCAATAACAGCGACTTAGCTAGTCCTATTGTTTCACATTTAAGGTCACTTAACAGTCACAGGTGGTAGTAAGATGCTGTAACAGCAATCACATTTAAGCGACGCAGACCAACATTAAAAGCGGCTTAGTGAGCCACTCCTGTTGATTAACATTACAACAAGCTCAGCCTCAGCTAGGTATGGCTGTGGGTGGGCCTCTCTTTTGTGAAATGTCTGCCTGGTTTGATAGTTGCATCGCATATGTAGTTAACATCTTAACATGGACAGTGTACAGCAATAGTATATTCCCTAACTTCAGCACTAAACACACTTTATTGGTAGTAATATTCGTTCATACATATATTCTACTCTATATATATGTATATTTAAATTATCTAAACAGAAAAAATGTATGTTGATAAACAATTTGATGAATTGAGAATCGAATAGACTGTGCAAAAACAAAAACATAACAAGAATAACAGAAAATCAATATGTATGTTAAAAATTTTTTTTACATATATATATTTCTATATATATATATGTATATATAGCTCGAAACAAAAACCAAATCGTATTTATATAAGCTTAACTTAATAATGTGTGTGAAACTCTAAACAATGCTATCTATCTAACAGCAAACACACTTATACAAATATACATACATACATATATGTGAATAGTATACATACATATACATATATTGATAATAATGAACATTATACAAGTAAATATTTGTATATTTTTGTCAATATTCTTGTATTTCAACATTTTATACCGCCAATTAACTGTGCTCTCGCTCTCTCCCTGTCTATATCTCTATATAAATAACGTTCAATATCCGAGTGATATGGCTATATACATATGTAGATATATATATACATATACATACTTTATATATGTCAGCTGTGACACTTGTGGTACGTTAAATTTCCATTAAAGCTTGCCCCAGGAACTGCAAGAGTGCTCCTTCAAGTGAGCTCGTGCAGGGCCCCAAAAGTCTAAGCTAAATATTTATATATATATACGAACGTGTAGTTGCATTCATGTCAAGTCATTTGTGATTAGTTTTCATTTCAAACAACAAAAAGTAAAAGATAAAAACACTTACTTACTTCAAAACACACACATGCATACATATTTTAGTGTTAATAAGTGTAAGTGTTGGTTAACACACATACACACACACACAATTACATATATGTTTGTTAGGATTAGGCTAAGGATGGTTGGATATGGGATTCCTTGATTGATGAATTCATTATAATCTAGGCGAGAGATTGAGATTCGGGCTCGTATTTGGATTTAGAGGGCGCGTTGAGGTTGAGACTGTTCCAGCACAAGTTACACAAGCAGTTAGATGTCATGTCCTGATGTACGAGATTATGTAATCATATGGTAAGGCATGCCAAGGCATATTTTTAAATTGTAGGTTTATATTTTTGATAAATGTTATTCAGAAAAACAAAAGTCAAATGAAAAGTAAAAAGTAAAAAGTTTGAGTCGCGCCGTCTCATTGTTGTTGAGCAAATTTGTATGGAAAATTTAAATTTTGTATGGAAAGCATTAAGATGATATATGACAAATATGGAAAAACTGTGTAGTGGCAAGCAATTTCGATTATAAACAATATAAAACCAATAAGAACATTTTCAAAGACATCCGAAACGTGAGGGAGAAACTCTTAAACAAAATTCAAACTGGCTTCGTAGAAGTGTTTTTAAGTATTATTAGAAATATGACATAAATACATCAACTAATGTACATATATATCAAGTTATGTATGTAAAAAACCAACAACTTTAAGCATTCGTGTTAGAAATATATATATTAATATAAAAGTGTGTGTGTTTAATTAGAGCTATCATAGCAATTTGGTATATAATCATCATCATCATAGTTCTTATGTATTTTGCATGCATTTGCTTCAAAGTAGTCTCTGTTTGTAGTCTTATGTACATAAGTGTATATGTATATGTAGTCGAGAAGTATAAAGAAGTATGTAATTGTTGTTGTCTCTGTCGCCAATTTAAGCGTAGAAAATAATGATTAAATAAATAAGTAAGCACATGTGAGTGAGGCACGCGCACACAGCTAGCAAAGGGTTGGCCACTGCATTGGTTAGGATGAGCAAACATGCATAAAAGAAAGACCAGAACCATAGCAGCTTATTGACCTTGCCAAAGGGAATTTATTTAAAGTTTAACACTTAATGGGTAATTAACAGTCATGTTAGCAAGAGAAGGGCAATGCTGTTATCTCTGGGCTTTCTTTCATACACTCTGTATGTGTCTTTGCAGTCGATTGTACCCTGTTGATAACAGCATTGCATAGCATGAGCATGGGCTCCCTCTCTCTCTCGCTGTGTGTACGCGTGTCTTAATTAACATAGAAATTGAGCTTTGCCTAAGACATCAATTTCAAATCAGCATTAGGTTTAGTAAGTGCACAACAGCCCCCCATCACAAATACACTCACACACACACACATACTGAGTAGGACTGCCTCTCTTAGCTTCGTTTCGCCCCATTGAAAAGAAAAAAACAAATACTAAATCTTAATCTTACCCTGCTTTCTTCCTGATCTATAAGTGTGCTAATATGCTAATGCTAATGTTAATACTCGTATGTACGTGTGAACAATTGATATGAAAAACAATTAAAACTATGACTGATTTTTGACACAAGCAAAACAAACAATTTACACATAATTATATATACATTAACTAACTATACATATATATACAATATTATACACACATAACTATATATACATACATATATATATATATATATACATAATGTTGCTATGTCTGTTTTGTAGAAAAACACACACAAAATCGAACCAGAACAACAACATTACAATTTTTTTAACACTCAAACAACAAAATCTTAGACTGCTTCGAAAACGTAAACGTGAAAACTAAAGAAAAACTAACAACAACAACAACATAACTCTTTATGTGAAAATTTGACAAAAAGAATAAGAAAAAAATGCGACTCGTTTAGGGAATTTTTTAAATCGTTTATTTCCTACTTTATTTTCCTCTTCCTTCCTCTTTCCCCGCCTCATCTTTAGGGGCTCTTCACTATCCCCAACTCGCTTGACTATTTTCCAAAGCAGCAAAACCTGGCACTTGTTTAACACTCTGTTGAAAACTGCTTCACTTTTTATGAACAACTGCAACTCACTTGGCGCGCAAGCTACGATAAACGATAAGCGATAAGCGATAAACGATAACATTGATAAATTGTGAACCAAAAACAAACATTTCCAAATCAAATATTTTCTAGCTGCTTTTATTTGTAAAAATGGAAACCAAGACAACATGAAAAAAACTGAGAAAATTCACCAAAAAAATAAATTAACATTAAAAATTAAATATTTATATATATATATATGAAAGTAAAAACTATAATTATTAATTATAATTATACTTAAATGTAAAACTGTTTGTTGTTAGCTGCTTATACTTCCTATTGAAGACTACCAACACATTCATATCCAAGCATTTGTAGTTTATATTTATATTTTAAACAAAAAAACAAGTAAAACATTAACTTTAACATTAACATGCATATTTACATTCACATTACATACATACGCATTGAAGCAGCCATAAAGCTGAAACTTTATAGCCAAAGCTATAAAATCAAGCAAGTAGACAGCATGTTGCAAATAAGTAAGAGCTATGTTAATTACATGAAGAAGAAGAAGACGAAGTAACATTTCAAAAGCAAATTGCGCAAAATGAGCATGGGCAATAAATAATAATATGTAATAAAAAAATTAAAAGCAAATAATATTTAAAATAATGATAAAAGAAAACCTAGTATAGCTAAAATGTAATGCAAATTATGTTAGCCAAACACAGGAGATTTCATTTCTAATTTGGTTTTCTTTGCATTTGCTTTAACAATTTGTGTATTTCTTGCTAACATAGATGAGTACATTAGTAGATGCCCAAGATTGAGATCACTTGCTGAAATGCTAATTAACAGTGAATGTTAACATTTCCTGCACAATGGTCAATGCTGCTGTTTCATATGAACATTTTAAGAGAAGCAAAGTGTTTAAGGAATGTAAGGAACCGCTGAGTGTGTACTAATGTATATTGTCTATGCTTATAATTATAATTTGCAAATAAGCCCAGCGTTGCCTCGGCTCTCTTTTAGTTACTTCTAGAGGCATGCTCAAGCTATGCTCCACTTCGTCGTTTGAAGCGTTTTAAAGCTAAGAACCACAGATGGCGTTGCAGTGCCGCTTGTCTTCCTTTGTAATTTATTCAGTATGTTTTGTAGTTTCAGTTTTATATATTAAAAATTTGTTTAAAAATTTGCATATTTTATTTAGAAATTTGCTCAACCTTTGGCTACTTTTATTTACTTAATTTTTTGATTTAATTCTTTTTTTTTTATTTGCAGCGTTGCGCAAATGGCAACAGAATTTGGCAGACAGAATGCAACAGCTGCAGCTAGAGCTAGTCTAAGTTTTAAACTCAGCATTTTATTTATTACATTTGAAATGTTTATCAATGATAACTAAAATGAATGAGGAATTTTTGAAAAATAATCATAATTTTAAACGTTTACGTTATGCATTTTAAACAATTAATTTAAATCAATTTTGGGACTCAATAATAATTCCAATTAAATGCTGTTTTAGTATAAAATGAGTCTCTACGGTCGAACCGCACACACACACACACACAGACACACACACACATTTGACAAACATAAACTTATGCTAAATATTTGAATGTTAGCTCAACCGTAATTCATAAACTCATGCATTTACATAAGCTTATACATAACCGACTATATAGATATGTCTATATAGAGCATATATATATATTTAGTTGTAGCAAGGATAAGCAAGGAAATCATCAATGGAATCATCATCTAGTCATCATTTTTAACACATATATATATGTATATGAATATATGCCAATCCATGTGTATTTTTATAAACCTTAACATAACACCAATACCTATACATATATATATATATACATGCATATATACCATTAAACATAATGTTAAATGTCGTTACAATTAAGTTTATATACAATATATATGTTTTAGCTAACGTTTTTAAGCCAACACAATACATATACGTATTTATATTTCTATTACTATTGCATATATGTATAACAGTTTTGATTTTCCCATGGAACAAGACATTATAAGCATTTCTCCAAGTTGAATTTGAAAAACAAAACGAAACGAAAAGAAAGAAACTAAATAATACTACGAACAAAAGTATACAGGGTGTTGCTAAATCTAAATGGCTTTATACACACACACACACACACACACTCTCACAAACACACACACACATTATTCATTCATTAATTTTATGTTTGTGTTGTACGGATTGTATGTATGGTTATATCTAATCTATAAACTAATCTATATATGGTACTTATTTCTTAAACCAATTGTTTATACATTTTAGTTAAAGCTCGTAACGTATTTCGCTCAAATTTTGTTTAAAGAAAGTTTGTTAAGTGGAAGGAAAAGTAAGGAAAGGCAAAAACGAAGATAATGGACTGAAAAGAACGTAAATAAGTATATCAAATAGGTGTGAGCCGGGGCTCACGCTCAGCTGTTTCGACACATTGTTAAATTTATGTTTAAACTTTAAAAAACAACAAAAACAAAACAAAAAGAAAGTAAGGTATATAACAAATACACGCCCACCAATGCATACTATATGCGCGCACTGTTTCTAATATGCAGATTTGAGTGCTCCAAACACACACACACACACACACACACAACAAGAAATACTCAGAAAACGAATTACAAAACACACACCTCCTTATGATTCCAGCAGAAACAGTTAGAAAGTTATAACAGTTGCAGTTTACAGAAGAAACACTCTCTCTATCTCTCTGTCTATAATTTCATCATAGACAAACTATTGACAGATGCCTAAGATTAAGAACACTTGCTTAAATGTTAATTAACAGCGAATGTTAAAATTCCTTGCATTTCATTAACAGTCGTTGCTGTCTCATCTGAAAATTTTAAGAGAGGCAAAGTGCCAAGGAATATCAAGGTCAATATATAGTTTATCTATGATTTGCTTCAGTTTCAAAACAATCGTATCAAGTAGCATCAGCAGACACCCTGCACATGTAACTACAACTATCCCTAGTTTTCCCTCCCTCCAAGAACTCTCTACTGACTCCAAGCCCCCGATAAAAGAAGAAATTATAGCACACACACACCGACACCCACACCCACATCCACACAGCAATAAATGGCAATTTCTCAAGAACAAGAACTATATACGCATATGAAGCAAATGAAACGCATTTACTTGGAATATACATATATATATATTTTTATTACAAAACTTTTTTTGATTACAATTATTATATTATTAAACTTAAAACTTAAATTAATCGAATATCGAGCGGTCTGTCTATCGGTCTGTCATCGATTGATCTATAATGAATGTGAAACGTTATTATTAAAAATTCATTAAAACTATTATTACCATATAATTAGCATTGTATGTGTAAAAGTCGCAAAAAAATATGAAAAAATCCAAAAAAAATATTAACATTCGATGATTATCGAAATGTGTAAGGCAGCTGGCAAGCATAACAGTAAAATACTTATATAATATGTAACTTATATACATATATAAATATTTTTATACACGCATGGATAAAAGGGAAAGGTTAAATTAAAACAAAAAATTATATGCTGCATCTATGAATTTGATATAATTGATTAATATTGTACTCAAAATACCAACAACAACAACAACAACAGCAACAGCAACAAGATCAATAACAACAACAACAAGAACTTGAAGCAAAATAAAAGTCTTTTTAATGCTTAGGGGCCACAATTTTCGAAGTAATTAAAAAAACAAAAACCAGAAATTATTATTATATTACATATTGTATTAATTAACATTTAAAAAATGTTGTGTAACAGTAATAATGCAAAGAAAAAACAAAAAAAAACAGCAACAACCAATTGTATTGTAAGAACTTCTATTTCCATCACCACAATAAAAATTATTTTGTTTTTAAATAAAAATACATATAAAGAATACGAAATTTAATTTGGGAGGAGGGAATACCCTTGGGAACCGGTTAAACTAAAGCATACCTATAAAAAATATCTATATCAACTGAAACTCTAAATCGAATTCAAAACTTCAAATAGTGCCAGTGTTGAAGAAAACAGAAAAGTGAAACTGTGTTGAAAAGCATCACATGTTGCATACATTTTAACAGAACGCTGTTATGCCAAAGGCGCACTTATTGAATGTGTTTGTTATGTTTAATTGTATCAACATATTTATGTTATCTAAAAGAGAACTGGAAAATGAGTGTTGCACACATGGTTATTAACAGTCATATGTTATGTGAAATGCATACACAGGTAATCTGATTCGGAACTTCATAAAATTCAGGCTGTTATGTGCTTTACAGGGCTGTTACATGCTTTACAGAATATGAAGCGGTATATTTTCAGTATTTTAATAATTTTCAGAGAGTGGTCTACACTCAAGCGGTCACACTGAACTGCATTTGTTTATGTGTGAATGTAAATATAAAAAACATGTCTAGCAAAAATCGTAAACGCACGGCCAGCACTAGCAGCAGCAGTGCAGGCGAGCCCGACAGCGAGGAGGAGTCGCGTCTGAAAGATTTACGTGAGCGAGACGAGTTTGCCAACCGCCTAAAGCAGCGCGATGAGGAACGCACGCGCAAAGTGGTGGAGGCTACCGGCGGCCGGAAGGCCATTGAAGAAGCCACCAAACGTTTAAAACTCGAGCATGAGGATCGCGAAAAGATAGTGCCACATCTGCGAGTGCAATCGCGTCGCCAGTACCTGGAGAAGCGCAAAGATGATAAAGTGGCAGAGCTGGAGGCAGACATTCTGGACGATGAGTATCTGTTCGAGGATAATGTGTAAGTAATGAAGATGGTTGCTTCCAAGTCAATGCTTTTGACTGCCCATTTGCAGGTTGACCAAACGTGAGCGCGAGGAGCGCCAATACAAGAAACAGTTGCTGAATATAGCTAAGGAGCATGAGAAGGCGCGCGAGCTGGAGAACGTGCAGCGCTATCGCATGCCGCAGGATATGAAAAAGGGCGAGCGTTGTAAGTAAGACGAGAGACGTTAAAGGAATGTAGCAAAGGGGTTGATAATTTATCCAACTTTCAGCGGAGTACGTGGAGGTGGATGAGTTCGAGAAGCAACCCAACTCGGAGCAAAAGAAATGGGAGGCGGAGCAGCTGGCCTCGGCGCGCTTTCAATTTGGTGCCAAAGATGCCAAGGCTGAGGAGGAATACGAACTGCTGCTGGATGATCAGATTGACTTTATCCAGGCGCTGACGCTCGATGGCACGCGCGACAAATCCTCCAAGCAGCGGGAACCAGAGCTGACCGAAAAGGAACGCAAGCGCCTAACGCTTGACGAGACGCGCCGTTCGCTGCCCGTGTACCCATTCAAGGACGATCTGGTTGCGGCCGTGAAAGAGCATCAGGTGCTGATCATCGAAGGCGAGACGGGCAGCGGCAAGACCACGCAGGTGCCACAGTATCTCGTCGAGGCTGGGTTCACCAAGGACAAGAAGATGATTGGTTGCACGCAGCCGCGTCGCGTGGCGGCCATGTCGGTGGCGGCTCGCGTGGCCGAGGAGATGGGCGTCAAGCTTGGCAATGAGGTGGGCTACAGCATACGCTTCGAGGACTGCACCTCCGATCGCACCATACTGAAGTACATGACGGACGGCACGCTGCATCGTGAATTCCTATCGGAACCGGATTTGGGTTCCTACAGCGTGATGATCATTGATGAAGCACACGAGCGGACCTTGCATACGGATATCCTGTTTGGCCTGGTCAAGGATATAGCACGCTTTCGGCCCGAGCTGAAGCTGCTGATATCCAGTGCCACGCTGGATGCGGATAAGTTCTCGGCGTTCTTTGACGATGCGCCCATCTTTCGGATACCTGGGCGTAGGTATCCGGTAGATATATTCTACACCAAAGCCCCGGAGGCGGATTACATAGATGCCTGCTGTGTGTCCGTCTTGCAGATCCATGCCACGCAGCCCTTGGGCGACATCCTGGTCTTCCTTACCGGTCAGGATGAGATTGAGACGTGCCAGGAGGTCTTGCAGGACCGCGTCAAGCGGTTGGGCTCGAAAATTCGAGAGCTCGTTGTCGTACCCGTGTACGCCAACCTGCCCAGCGATATGCAGGCCAAGATCTTCGAGCCGACGCCACCCAATGCCCGAAAGGTGATCCTGGCCACCAACATTGCAGAGACCTCGCTGACTATAGACAACATCATCTATGTGATCGATCCGGGCTTTGCCAAGCAGAACAATTTCAATTCACGCACGGGAATGGAATCTCTCATGGTGGTGCCCATATCGAAGGCATCGGCTAATCAGCGAGCTGGCCGTGCCGGACGCACTGCACCGGGCAAGTGTTTCCGCCTGTACACAGCCTGGGCCTACAAGCACGAGCTGGAGGACAACACCGTGCCGGAGATTCAGCGCATAAACCTCGGTAATGCGGTGCTCATGCTGAAGGCTCTGGGGATCAACGATCTGATACACTTTGACTTTCTGGATCCGCCGCCACATGAGACTCTGGTGCTGGCCCTCGAGCAGCTGTACGCCCTGGGAGCATTGAACCATCATGGCGAGCTGACGAAGCTAGGCAGACGGATGGCCGAGTTTCCAGTGGATCCCATGATGGGCAAGATGTTGCTAGCCAGCGAAAAGTAAGCAGCCACAAGATGGAACGAATCTCTTAATGAATTTGATTCCATTTTCAGATACAAATGCTCCGAGGAGATGGTGACCATAGCGGCCATGTTGTCGGTGAACAGTGCCATCTTCTACCGGCCCAAGGACAAGATTATCCATGCGGACACAGCACGCAAGAACTTCAACCACATGCACGGCGATCATCTGAGCCTGCTCCAGGTCTACAATCAATGGGCGGAGACGGATTACAGCACCCAATGGTGCTACGAGAACTACATTCAATATCGCTCCATGAAAAGGGCACGCGATGTGCGCGAACAGCTGGTGGGCCTGATGCAGCGTGTGGAGATCGATATGGTTAGCTGTCTGCCGGAGACAATAAATGTTCGCAAGGCTCTCACCGCTGGCTACTTCTACCATGTGGCCCGTCTGTCCAAAGGTGGCAACTACAAGACCATCAAACACAACCAAACGGTGATGATACATCCCAACTCGTCGCTGTTTGAGGAACTGCCCCGTTGGGTGCTCTACCACGAGCTGGTCTTCACCTCCAAGGAGTACATGCGACAGGTCATTGAAATTGAAAGCAAGTGGCTGCTGGAAGTGGCGCCTCACTACTACAAGCCCAAGGAGCTTGAGGATTCTACCAATAAAAAGATGCCTAAAGGGGCGGGTCGGGCAGAAATGACGCAATAAATAGTGTTCATGGAAAGGCAATGAATTTATTTATTTAAAAGTTTTAAAAACGAATTGTGCGGTTAATTTGTATTTTTTTTGGTATTTTCTTTACAGAATGTTAATGTTCAAAGGTATATTTTCAGTATATTAATCAGCCAGAAACTCGCAAACTATCGTTAACATTGTCGCTCTATTTAACAGTCCAATTACAGCATGTTAATCAACGCGATTCGATATTTTTAGCATAAGCGATTATTACACAAACAGCTTAAGGTGCGTGCCGGGTATAGTTATATCGTGTTTTCTTCTGTATTTCTTTCAGCAAACGCGAATATTAATATAAATTGTGCTTTAAAACAAGATAAAAAGGTGTAACATAAGTAAACATATTAAAATACCCAACAATCATTGGTGTTATCATCCTCAGTGTCAATTCGTAATCATTTGTACATGATGTTCTAACCTAAAAAACTGACGAAATCAGCCTCAGGCGGCTTTGACACAACATACATACATATATATATATATAGTTAGGCCTGCACTTTATACCCACATTTGTTAACAAAATTTCCTTACCTCGATTTCTGACTTTGTAGTTAAATAAATAATGGCTGCACAGTTCTTCAATCGTATTGGCCAATTGGGTCTCGGCGTGGCCGTGCTTGGCGGCGTTGTCAATTCCGCGTTATATAATGTTGAAGGTGGCCATCGGGCGGTTATATTCGATCGTTTCACTGGCATCAAGGAGCATGTTGTTGGCGAGGGCACACATTTCTTCATACCCTGGGTGCAGCGCCCCATCATATTCGATATTCGCTCGCAGCCCCGCAACGTGCCAGTCATCACGGGCAGCAAGGACTTGCAGAATGTCAACATTACACTGCGTATTCTGTATCGTCCCATACCGGATCAGTTGCCAAAGATTTACACCATCCTCGGCCAGGACTATGATGAACGTGTGCTGCCTTCCATTGCGCCCGAAGTGCTCAAAGCCGTTGTTGCCCAGTTCGATGCAGGAGAACTGATTACGCAGCGTGAGGTAAGAGGCATTGTTTGTGGGCTAATCAATATGGTTATACTAATGCTTAATTCCACCTTTAGATGGTCTCGCAACGCGTTTCGCAGGAGCTGACGGTGCGTGCCAAGCAGTTCGGCTTCATTCTGGACGACATCTCGCTGACGCACTTGACCTTTGGCCGTGAGTTCACCCTGGCTGTTGAAATGAAGCAGGTAGCCCAACAAGAGGCGGAGAAGGCACGTTTTGTGGTGGAAAAGGCCGAACAACAGAAGCTGGCTTCCATTATCTCGGCGGAGGGTGATGCCGCTGCTGCCGGTTTGCTGGCCAAATCGTTTGGCGAAGCTGGTGATGGTCTGGTTGAGCTGCGTCGTATTGAGGCCGCCGAGGATATTGCCTACCAGCTATCCAGATCCCGTGGCGTCGCCTACTTGCCCGGCGGCCAGAACACGCTGCTCAATCTGCCCTCCACTCTGGCGCAATAGTGTGTGGTGGCGGAACACGCCTCCTCTTATTAAGTTGTAAACTCTACCTTGTAGCATTTTGTGTAATAAGCATTTTCAATTCAATTCGATTTCTGCCCAAAAGAAAACTAAATGTGTAAATCAAATCCCATGCAAATGTTGAAGCCTTTCGCCTTTGTCTCAAGAACGATAAAACGAGCCAAAACTTTGCTTCCCATTTTGCGCTTAGAATTTGTTGTAGATTTTGCAAGCTGTGTGCTCTTACGGCTCAAATTTATTGTTCCTAGATGAGCCGCCGGAGCAGGCTAGACTGAATTTTTAAAACTTTTCCGTATCCTTTTACCCCTCCCAGTCAGAGACAGAGATCCAGTGAGCGCATTTGTTGTTGGGCAAGAAACACATTTAAAAATTTGTTATACAAATCGGAACGAATCCAATACAATAAATATTAAATGTATAAAAAATGTATAGAGCTTATGTGCTTGTACTTTTAATATATGTGGCTGGAAAAGTTGAGGTTCGAGCTCTGTGAACTTTGGTTAAGGGTTAGCTGATTCAACTATGTTCCAAAAATTATTGAATTGTTGGTTCTCTTCAGGCTCAGCTACAGCTGGTTCGGTTCACAACGAAGGAATATCGGATAACCGATTCGGAATGGGCTTGGTTTGGAGCTGGTTTGATATATACATATATATATATATATCTATACCGTTTGGAGAAATAGGTGTAGCATATATATCTGCAACGATATGAAGGATAAGCTACTTATTCTTCCTCTTGTGTCCACTTAATGTTCCTTAAAGAGTTTCTTAATTCAATTCAATTTCCTAATTGAAAATCCTTAAAAAATGCAATCCTAAATTGACCAAAGCCATCAAATAGATATCAAGTGTTTATTTTCTATGAGACAACTGTTAAAGTCGCAACAAGTTTATCCTTATGCTTCATAAGATTTGCACGTTTTAATGCTTGCCTAAGTTATTTCTACACTTTCTCTTTCTAAGTTGCTTTCATTATGCAATCCCCTAACCCATGCATCCATTCCCCCACTCAACCCACATGAATATGTATCCAGAACGGCAAGTTCTTTCAAGTCAGCCATAAATCACGTTGAAGCGTTTTTCATCCCCACTCCTCTCTCATGCCCCCGTACAATAAATATTGAGGGTGATTTCTGCTGGCATTACAATCAGAAGCAGAAATGGAATCCTCCTCACATTCCCATCCTAAACGTTGGCATGGCAAAAAAGAAATCTGTTGATTCAGTCAAGTGATTTGCCAAAGTGGCTTCGTTGAAATGTCAGGCACAGAGACGTGGGACTAGGACTAGGGACGCAGGACTACGGACGCAGGACACAGGCACGCACCCTCCAGCAACAGTTGGCTGACAATTTAACAGACTCCCACCCCCATTTCCTGTGCATAATGGTCTCTCACAGGCATTTGACGTCACCATCAGAGCATAGTTAGAATTTTGTTTTGGTTTTACACATGGCCGCATTTGTGGATATAGCAAGCCCTTGGCGCTCCAGATAAGTGTGTGGCTATTCGCTCAGATTCAGGTTGAAATTTCGTCTTTATGAAATCCACAAAAAATTAGATGTCCCAAAACCAGTCTACAGAAACCCGCTACGCTTGAATTGACGTCTTCAGAGCTTCGCGCACGCGTCACAAGATTTGCTCGTGTCTGTGGAAGATTACGGGTTTACGTTTTGTTTGGTTTGTTTTGTTGTTGTTCATCTGCTATGCATTGCAATGAATATCAATTTGTATCTTTTAAGTTTTGCGATCTGCGAAATTCCCTGACGTCGACGTCGACGTTGACATCTCTCTCTTGTGCGTGCTTGAGTTTGTGTGTGCCAAGGTGAGTCATTTGCCGGGGGATTCCTCTTTGTGGCCTTTAATGTTCGTCTTGTCGTCTTGGAATATAAATATAAACAGTATACGGTAGAGACATTTTCTAGGAACTACAATTCTCATACACTTGGAGAAAATTAAGTGGAATTAAAGACACGATTTGTGAGTTGATTATTCTCTGGTAAAGTTTCTATGGAGACCAAATGAAAAATTTAATAAGAACTTTTCTAGCATTTTATATGTTATATCATTATGGCTCTAGATAATTCAACAGAAGTTTACTAACTTGTGAGTGCTCTCTTCTAGACACTCTCTATATGTCTCATGCACCCTATTCATCACTTAGTTCAAATCAATTGCATTGGATAAAGCTGAATAATTTAGCATTTTGTTCTACACTAAATCCGAGCATCAAAAGCTATTAATCAACCTCAATTCCTAGCAGTCATTTGATTAAGTTATCTAAAATTCTAAAAACACAATTAGAAGCTTGTACAGTTTTCCTTTGTCTGATACGTAACTCTTTGCCTCTCCTCTTACCAAGTCCTCAAGTTCACATTTCATTCACTGATTAATCGAATCAGCAAGTTCAAGTTGAATGCTCGCTCTAACTGATGATAAAATGTATGCATGCTTTCCAAAAAACAAAACCAAAAAATGCTTTTTTGGTTGGTCAATAAATTTTAGCAAATAAGTTCACCTGTACAATTGCAATAATGTATTTATTTATAAACAATTTGTGTAGCAACAAAACCAGCTTTGGGGTTTCTTTCACTCTGAACCGGTCCTGATATGAAGCACTGTTGCTGTTGGCGAGGCCCGAGTCCGACCAGAATGCTTTAAAAGCCTTTGCCCAGCATCGAGCAGCGCTCAGTTCGCAGACGTACGCCATAGAGGCCAAAGCCTAACTGCCAACGGTAGAAACTTGTAGCTCCTCAGCTCACAACTCGGAACGGAATAGCAAACTCAACTCAAACTCAACGTAAAAAAAAGTGCAAATAATTAAAAGCAGTTTAACTAAAGTGCACGGTGAGTGTGTGTGTGTGTGCATGTGTGTAAACAATTAAAGTGCTTTGAAACATAATCTCAACACACACACGCACTGCCTAGGGCAGCTGCGCGTATACGTAATATTATGATTTGACCTTTTCCAAAGACTGCAAAACTAGCCCAACTTTACACTTGTTCAGCAATTTGGTTTTAGCAATTAAACATAAACATTCTCTGCTTCATTCTGGCTTATTCTGGTTTTTGGCCTTTCCCATTTAAGTCAGTTTAAAACATTTTTACATTCACAAAATCGCAGCCACAGCCTTGAAAACGCCGCCGCCTCAATGCCAAGTCGTAACTTGTTTCAACGCCCCATGAGAGTGATTTAAAAATGCTATAAGAATATCATATTAATTAATGCTAAAATTAGTTGCAAATTTATACTGGAAGCGTTCAAGTTTTACAATTATAAATTAAAATAATCAAAGTAAATGATGTGAAGCAAAACCAGCAGCTGCTGCTGCTCCACAGATTAGAATTAGCATTATCTCTACACGAGGGGCTGCGACAAGTGTGACACTATAGCTTAGGCATTAATACTACTATATATATATATATAAATATTCAACTTTTTGTCACGGACTTATAATCTTGTTTGACGTTCTAGTGTCAAATTCTTTTATTTTCATTGAGCAGCAATTTTTAACAACACTTTAAAACAGACTCTTTGATTTGATTGACAAAAATTAATAAAAAAATTCAAAAAAATTTAGATCAATGACTAAAAAGTTGAAAAACCTTCTAATAAAAACATTTATTTCAAATTCATACACTTGTATTTTGAAGTCTTTTCATTTTCAACAATTTTCTACCTTTAATAACTTTCAAATTTTCATTATTTAGATTTGTAAACCCCAAAACTTACATTACGGAACTATTTCTAATACATTTTCTGCTTTCCTAAAACTCTTTGAAAATTACTTTGTATTAATAACTCTATTTTCCTCAACTATTTCACTTTCGCCATACACAAACTTCATGCAAATCTCAAGAACTCTTTCATTCATTCCTTCAACATGAGCAAAATACCCAATGCCAATACGACCCCCACTCCTAACACTAACAAGCCAATGCAAACTAACGGTAATGCTAAAACTAACACGGTGTTGGTGGAAGATAAACTGGACACCAGGGTCTCGGTACGTTGTATTAAGCTCTGCAAATTGTTGACATTTTCAACATTTTTACTAATGAGTTTTGATTTTTGCAATCCGAACAAAAACAGATCGACATGGAGGCGCCCGAGTTCAGAGATTTTGCCAAATCCATGGTGGATTATATAGCCGATTATTTGGAAAACATAAGAGACAGGTAAGTGGGTGGGTAATTAAATTATATTTGAGGGCAAACCAGAGATCAAGATTTAGTTTTCTATATGAAGTCCTTCAAAATGTCTTTAGAATTGCCTTGAAACTTTAAAGAGAGGATCAAGGCTTCAAAGAGATCTATTTGCATAAGCAAAATTTCTCAAAATGTTGCTTAATTTGCAAAGTTTTATACTCTCTATTTAAATGAATCCGCGGAAGAGCATTTCTAACATCGTTCATACGCCATGTGGCACGTGAAAACATTGGCATAACATTTTAAAAAAATACCTGTTTTGGGACTCTTGTCAAACTAATTCTACTTTACAGTCGCCGCGGATTATGTTCCATAAACTTTAAGCTTAATATTTTTATAGGTTTCGTTCTGACCTTTAAATTTAGCATACATTTCCCGACCACTCTAATGTACATACAATACAATACAAGACAGCATAATAATAACAATTACCTTGACACGCCACAGCATTATTATAAAAGTACATATTATGATTAATTAGCTGCGATTTCAAAGCCAAAGCCTTAAGTAATTAGAAGGCCGTTAGAAAAAAATTAAAGTCAAAAACCGAAAGCGAAAGTATTAAAATCAGGGCTAAGATCGGCGAACTGTGACTGTGAGACTGAGACTTTCCCAGTCATGACTAAGGCTAATGCAAGCTGTGTCATTCACATTCACATTCAGATTCAGATTGTCGTGCACAGAATCTTTCCTATATATATATGCGAATATATATATGTAATCGTACTGGTATGTACCTGTCCCACACACACGTGCCGCCTCGACACTCTGTGGGGAGAGTAACAGCATGAACTTTCAAATCGATTTGATTTCAACGCTGAGGTCAATTCAAGACAATGAACACCTATAAAAAGTATATATATCAGATGTCAAATGTTTAATTAAAGTATATATACATATGTATATTCAATTGTCACCTCAAGTGAATCATGGCAGCGACAAGTTCAATTCACTTCCTAAATATTTTTCACACTCTGAAAACAAATTGTGAATTTTGGGCATCCGAAGCCAAACTTGCTCTCTTGTTTTTCTTAAAGCAATGCGAGGGTCCAAGTTGAAGACAAAATTCTTGGTTCCTTAAGGCAGAGCCTTGATAACTTCATACCAGGAATTTCACTTAGGCTTAGTCAGGAGCTCAGCTAGGGAAAAGCACGATAAACCTTCCCTTCATAGCTTCTAGTAGAAAACTAAGGTGAAGCAGCTGACCCTTTTTGTCTCAGTGTAGCTCTATTGATTTCTGTAGCCACCAGTTGCAGATACGGTCCATGGGGTGTCTCGGGGCTTTTGGGGGTATCTATGGCAACTGTGAATTCAATTAAGCCCGACAACAATTGCTTTTCTTCAACCTCTCCCTTTATCAGCTAATGCAATTTTCTCTAATTTCATTCGCTCTGATTGCTCCTTTCTTGCAGACGCGTGCTGCCGGAGGTTAAGCCCGGCTATTTGCAGCCACTGATACCAGAGACGGCCCCGGAGAAGCCTGAGAAGTGGGAGGATGTGATGAAGGACATTGAGCGCGTCATCATGCCGGGAGTCACACACTGGCACAGCCCCAAGTTCCATGCCTATTTTCCAACCGCAAACTCCTATCCAGCCATAGTGGCTGACATGCTGAGCGGAGCCATCGCGTGTATTGGTTTCACCTGGATAGCAAGTCCTGCCTGCACTGAGCTCGAGGTGGTGATGCTGGACTGGCTGGGCAAGATGTTGGAGCTGCCGGCTGAGTTCCTGGCCTGCTCTGGCGGCAAGGGTGGCGGTGTTATCCAGGGCACGGCCAGTGAGAGCACTTTGGTGGCGCTGCTGGGCGCCAAGGCCAGAAAACTGCAGGAGGTGAAGGCTGCCCATCCGGAATGGGATGAACACACCATCATTGGCAAACTGGTGGGATATGCCTCTGCCCAGGCTCACTCCTCGGTGGAGCGTGCTGGTCTATTGGGCGGCGTGAAGCTGCGTTCCGTGCCAGCCGATGAGCACAATCGTCTGCGCGGCGAGGCCTTGGAACAGGCCATTGAGCAGGATCTGGCCGATGGACTGATACCCTTCTATGCTGTGGTCACCCTCGGCACCACCAACTCATGCGCCTTTGACCATCTGGAGGAGTGTGGACCGGTGGCCAACAAGCACAATGTGTGGGTGCATGTGGACGCCGCCTATGCCGGATCGGCCTTCATCTGCCCAGAGTACCGCCACCTCATGAAGGGCATCGAGACGGCGGACTCGTTCAACTTCAATCCCCACAAGTGGATGCTCGTCAACTTCGACTGCTCGGCCATGTGGCTGAAAGACCCCAGCTGGGTGGTCAACGCCTTCAATGTGGATCCGCTCTACCTGAAGCACGACATGCAGGGCTCCGCGCCGGACTACCGCCACTGGCAGATACCACTGGGCCGTCGTTTCCGCGCCCTCAAGCTGTGGTTCGTGCTGCGCCTGTATGGCGTGGAGAATCTACAGGCCCACATACGTCGCCACTGCAATTTCGCCAAGCACTTCGGCGAGCTGTGCGTCCAGGACGAGCGATTCGAGCTGGCCGCCGAGGTGAACATGGGACTGGTCTGCTTCCGCCTGAAGGGCAGCAATGAGCGCAACGAGGCTCTGCTCAAGCGCATCAATGGACGTGGCCACATACACTTGGTGCCGGCCAAGATCCGCGATGTGTACTTCTTGCGCATGGCTGTCTGCTCGAGGTTCACCAAGACCGAGGATATGGATTACTCCTGGAAGGAGGTTAGCGCCGCAGCCGATGAACTGCAAGCGGAGGAGGCGAAGCAGTAGGAGACGTTGGCCAGTATTTGATTATGTGGACGTGGACAAGTGACATGTTTAGGGAATCTTACTTATAATAATCTTCTCATCCATATTGATATTCATGTTATTGTTGTTGCTTATTATAAATAGACATAAAAACACATATTAAAAACGCATTCTTAAATATATTCCAAAAAATATAAAAACCAAGAGAAAATTAAGAAACGTTTCTACTTTTTCACGTGACTTCGAGTCGTGGAATCCCAGCGAACTAAGATGTTGGCCGAAGAGAACATGAGGCCAGATGGGTCTCTGCCATCACAGCGGTCGCCATTGGCTTGTCAAGCTGCTATTCCCAACAAACCTCCTGGACCTACTAGTAGCAAATAAACCTACAAGCTTTCACCCCGAGCCCAGCCCAAAATCCGTGCCGAATGTCAACGACATCTCAAAGCTAGACGAACTCTTAAGCTCTGTAGTGGAGTCCAGCTCCAACGACATTGACTCAACAACCCACAGGACTGTGACAAGGCAGCTACCATCACTACTGCCTGAGGTAGGATAGGTCCTACAGGGTAGTAGTCCTCAATTTCGCTGTGACCACCTCAAAGGACATCATCACTGAGACTTCGAGGTATTCTATAAAGTTGTAAACTTGTACAAACCTCATAGAAAACCAAATCGAGCAGGCCCATATTCTGTGGCACAAACTGGTAAATGCGTACCCGTGACCTTGAGAGTGACTTGGGCGTGCCCATGGTGGGCGACGCCATCAACCTATAAGCGGCAAGATGCTTGGCTTGGCAACAACCTTGCTCGGCGGACACGGCTAGATCGATTTCCATAAACAAAAAGGTAAAATGTTACCAGCTGGCTTGACTGAGCAAGATTCTCCATTTCAATTCCAAGTACTCCCTTAGAAATTTGATAGCCATATGTGATGCCATTTGTTAAAGGTCCAGAAGTTCGGCCGAAGTTCTGCAAGTTTGATTTCCCGTCTCGAACGGGCTTAAACTGATTTTTACTGAATCAACTGGGCTATTGTCGGGATAGCAATGCTCTGCTCTATAAATGCCCGGATTCCTCAACCTGAGCTTCAGTCCCACATGAAATTTCGTCGGGAGTAGATGGTTAAGATGCTAACCCTGGGCAAGTCCTTTGTGATTCTGACTTTTATGCTTCTACTGTTGGCCGCCTATATATGCATATATCAGGAGTTTTGGAGGCGTAAGTCCACAATCTATAAAGCTCACTTTTTAGGCATTTCCTAAGTTACCTGAAACAATTCCAGCTCGTTGCGTTAAGCCATTTGTGGAGATCGGTAGTAAGTGCTATTTCTTTTCCACCAACAAGCCTGTAAGTATATTTATATAGTACATGTATCCTTACAATATCCCCACATAAAACTATGATCCTACAGCCCTCCTATGAGTACTATAAATTAACCTACAAAGGCCGCGTGTACAGCGTCCCCACCATGGTAAGTGTGATCCTCCATGGCTGCTTCTGCTAATCTAAGAAATTCTATCTACAGACCGATTGGCTGCACGCCAGCTTTGGCTGCGAAACCCTTGATGCCCAGGCCCAACTCATCACAGTTCAGACCATCCAAGAGATGCATTCACTGGCCAACTATATGCGAGTGCATGCCCACGCCGATACTCATCCCATCTTCTGGAGCGGCGGTCATCGGGGCAGAGTGGCCGACACACTGGAAATCGATCATGATACGCTCAAGTACTTCTACTGGCACGACGATATCCAGCCCATGAACTTTACCAACTTTGACAAAAAGCACACAGAAGTCAGTGAGGATATGAAGGCAGATGCAGCGGCGTTTAGGAATCGCCTTGTGGGTGGCTTCTGTGTGTATCTAGAGTTTACGGGCCAAGAGCTGAACATGGCACCGGCTAGTTGTGACAAGAAATTGGCATTTGTGTGTGAACTGAAAGTGTCTGAATAGACCTGAATAAAGAATTCACTTTGCTGCTCTGAAAATGTTCATATGAGACAGCATTATTGGTCTTTCAGTTCTCTCGATCTTGGGCATCTGCAAATATAGTTTATCTATGGCAAGGGTGAGACAGTGTCAGGCCTCTGAAGCCAGCTCTCCTCCTCTCTTGTTAAATATTTCAGATACTTTATATTAAAATTTTATTTCTAACAATAATCGTAACAGCAAATTTGGACTAGATTCTCGAGATTCTCTATTAATTACGTGGCCTCATTCGATTAGGCTGGCTCCCCCTCACACATACTGCTTGACGGTGTAATAGTCAATGATGCGCTGCGCCTCCCGTATGCCACTGGAGCGGGCTCCATCAATAGTGCCGAAGCCATTTAGGGCGGTAGCATCGCCAGCAAACAGTAGACTGGGTCCCAGCTCACCCAGCGGCGCAGCCAGACGTTGCACATCACGCGCACTGCTCGAGATGGAAAAGTAGGGTCGTCCGCCCAGGTAGCAGGCAGATGTGCTCCAGTTGGAGCGCAGCAAGCCTTGCGGATACGGCACCAGACGATTGGTTACATATTTTCTAAGCAGAGCCGTGATCTGCTCCAGCAAAGTGGCATCCGGCAGCTTTTCAATCTCGTCATAGTAGCCGCCACCAACGCGCACCTCCAGCACATGCTGGCTGCTGGGCAACTGTGAGATCTCCACCACCTGTTGCGTCCAGTTGCGCTCCGAGGTGGCTGGACTGCCGGCTACAGTCAGCGGTCGCAGACTGGACTTAAGCCAACGTATTGGACGTTTATAGGAGAGATAGATCTTGACGGGATTACCATAGCCCAGATTGCGTATGGCCTGCAGTTTGTCCAGGGGCAGCGTTGGCTTGAACAGGATGCCGGCAAAGTTCTTGAGCACACCCAGGGGCAAGGTGCAAATGATGTGATCCGCACAGTACAGGCTGCCATCCAGGCAGCCCACGCCTTTTCTGTCTGGGGAATGCGGGTGTGGATGCGGGCTGGCGGCCTGCCATTGTATCTTGCCCACCGGCTTGCCCGTGTGCAGCTGCCCTTTGCCCAGCTGTTGGGTGAGCGTTTCAACCACATTGTCCAGGCCAGTGGGCACATAGATGGGATTGGGACCGGGACAGATTTCCTGCTGCAGGGGGCAGCTGGTAATATGCTCAATGTTCACATACTCTAGACAGCAGCCCAGGATGCTGCTGAACTCCTTGAAGAGTGATTTGAAGATATCGCGAGCCATTGCCTGCTGTTCGGGCAGCTGGAAGCTGGCTGCTATCAGCTTGTCGCTCTCCGTCTGGAAATATCTGGCCACATTGTCCAGGGAGTGCAGATCTCCGCCGCTTTTCACCTTTTCCGAGACCTTGAAGCCGCGGCAGAGCTGCCGGAATAGGGCGTCGATGAGTTCCACCATGCTGGGCGGCACCACCGAGTGGTTGCCTTGTATATACTTAACCGCCTGGCGCTGTCGGATGCGCTTGCTGAGACCCTCGGCGTTGCGCAAGAGCTCGTACATGGAGTCGTGCGAGCCATCGATGCTCACCCATTTGGCGCCCAGCTCGCAGTAGGTGTCGCCAAATCGCTTTGAATTGATGCGCCCGCCATACCGCTCGGTGGCCTCCAACACAACGGTGCGCTGAAAGCCGTGCGCCAGGAGATGCTGGGCCGCCGACAAGCCGGCCAGGCCAGCCCCAATGACCACTACTTGTGCATTCTGTTTGGCCGCCTCCAGATTGTAGTTGTAGTCAACGATGCCGCCACCTTGCTGCTGCTGCAGTCCACCCAGATCCGCCTGAAGGGCCCTGGCATTGTATAAGCTCCGCCTGCTGGCCAATTTATAGCTGCAGGTGGTAATGAAAGGTGTTGCTTTAGCTTTGAGTAGATGTCTCATTTCGATCCGCTCCTGGGGCCCTCTGGTCGGAATTGAAGGGGTCTATGCAACAGCGCCACTTACCATTGCATAGCAAGCCACAACTGGAAATTTTGTTGGGTTTTTGTTGGAATGTGTATGCTTATATGAGATAAGAGATTGTTGTTGTTGAAATTCTTTTGAAACTGACACGAAAAATGCAGCCAGCGTTGTTTACGTTTACTTTGCGATTGTTGATGTCTTACCAAAGCAGCTGTTTCTGCCAGGGCTGCAGTAAAACAATATTTGTCTGCGCAAATGGTTGTAATATTAGCTTATAAATGTAATATTCATAAAACTACATTAATTTGTATGCACATAAGTATACATTTTTAATTAATTGCTCTTTAATACATTTCAAATCACTATGCCACATTGCAGCACCGTTTCTGCACAGCTGTTACCACCATTGGCGCTTTGCAACACTACAGCCTTAACGTTATCGTGCTATCTTTCAGGTGTTTTGCATTTGCGTTCTGATTGCCTCGCTTTCGTATTTATTAAAGATTCTACGTTGGCCATGTCGCGCTTTAGCGGTGCGCTGCAGCTCACAGATCTGGATGACTTCATTACACCCTCACAGGTGCGTTGGAAACTCAACTCTGGAACAGCAATTTTCATTCGAATTTCACAATCTTAATCATCTGCTGTTTCGCCAGGAGTGCATAAAGCCAGTGACCATAGATAAGACAAAATCGAAGACTGGGGCAAAAATCACAGTGCAAGCAGATGGCTACTATGAAGAGTCCGAGGTGAGCGGTAGCGCAAAAGGTGTGGATGTGTGTATTTGTGTGCTAAGCTGTTCTCTCCATCTCCATCCCATAGAGCGGTGGCAAACAGAAGTTACAGAAGGTGGAAATCACACTGCAGGATTGCCTGGCCTGCTCTGGCTGTATCACCTCAGCTGAGGGTGTACTCATCACCCAGCAGAGTCAAGAAGAGCTGCTGCGGGTGCTAAGCGAGAATCAAAAACTGAAAGCCACCGGCGATAATGACCAAGCCAAGACCATTGTCTTCACTTTATCCATGCAGCCGCTGTTGAGTCTGGCACATCGATATCAGCTGAGTGTGGAGGAGACGTCGCGGCATTTGGCCGGCTATTTGCGCCAACTGGGGGCAGATTATGTGATCTGCACAAAGATAGCCGATGACTTGGCCTTGTTGGAGAGTCGCCAGGAGTTTGTAGAGCGTTTCCGTGACAACGACAAGCTAACCATGCTCAGCTCCTCTTGTCCCGGTTGGGTGTGCTATGCGGAGAAGACGCACGGCAGCTTTATATTGCCCCATATATCCACGACGCGTTCCCCGCAGCAGATTATGGGAGTGCTGGTCAAGCAGTATCTGTCGGAGAAACTGAGTGTGCCTGGGTCTCGCATCTACCATGTCACTGTGATGCCCTGCTACGACAAGAAGCTGGAGGCCTCTCGCGATGATTTCTATAGCGAAGTAAACGAATCCCGGGATGTGGACTGCGTCATTACCTCAAGTGAGTATCAGTATGGACACCAAATCCGTTTCTAACTGATGCTTCTATGTATTTGCTTTTGCTTTGCAGTTGAAGTCGAACAAATGCTCTCGGAGGATGAGCGCACGCTACAGCAATACGAGCCCGCAGATTTGGATTGGCCCTGGACGGAGCAGCGACCCGAGTCGATGTTATGGGCCCACGAGGCCACCACATCCGGCGGCTACGCCGAGCACATTTACAAATATGCCGCCAAGGAGCTGTTCGGCGAGGACACGCCGCACACCTTGATCTTCAGGCAGCTGCGAAATCGTGACTTTCGCGAAATTTGCCTGGAGCGGGATGGCCAGACGCTGCTTAGATTCGCCATTGCCAATGGCTTTCGCAACATTCAAAATCTAGTGCAGAAAATGAAACGTGGAAAAACGTCGCCCTATCATTACGTGGAGGTCATGGCCTGTCCCTCCGGCTGCGTCAATGGCGGCGCACAGGTGCGTCCCAGCGATGGTCAGCATGTGCGTGAGCTAGCCGAACAGCTGGAAGAGCTGTACGAGCTGCTGCCCTTGTCCAATCCAGAGAATAAACACACCAAGCACATCTATGATGATTTCCTTGATGGCGCCCATACGGACAAGGCGCAAGGACTGCTCCATACCAGCTACCATGCGGTGGAGAAGATGAATACGGCTTTGAATATTAAATGGTGATGGGACGAGGGCAGTGGAGGTGCACCGTCGTCTCCGCTGTTTTGTTATGTTTACTTTTTAAGTGGAAATATATAGAGGAGCAAGCGGAGCTTTTTATGCGGATAACTACGAGAGAGAGAAAGGAGGGAGGGTTGGGTGCAGCTAAACTACGCAACGTCCTCTGCGCATGTCCAACCCAATAGTGAACATCTGCGGCGTGTGTCTGACTCCTGGAAGCCGCAAGTGCGCTGCAAAAGCTTAGTTTTCCCATCATTTCCACTTGGAATGCGGCATGTTGCTGCTGCTGCCGCTGCTGGCACTTGCTGCAGCAGGAAGCATTTGTTGGTGAGAAGGTCAAGTCAAGCCTTCGCCGGGCTACGGGCTACACAAAAAAAAAAATCAATGGCCAGGGCAGGAATGTCCTTAGAAACAGCGGCGACCAACGCTAGCGTTGACATTTTTAATTAACGAAAACAACGTTACACGTTTTTCTCTTTGTTTTCCTCTGTTGTTTGTCGTCCTTTCGTTTCGCTCGGTTCCGGCAATTGCAGCAGGACATCCAAAATCAATACAGACTCGTCGTACAACGAAAGCCGCAAACGTGTCCAGGCAGGCTTTGCGTAACCAACCAAACCAAACAGGAAAATCCAAGCCCGAGTTTCCAATAACAACAAAAACCAAACAAATTTTCGAAAAGTCAAAATTTTCTATGCAAAGATGGCAGCGTCATCGTCCCATCACCACCCGCATCCGTATGGCCTGACAGCGGATGATATTACCAACCAGTATGGGGGCACGGTCAGCATACAGGGCTCACGGACAGCGGCAGCTCCACGTGGAGATCAGGAGCGCGATGATGCCTTGGAGTATTTCATAAAGTTTCCAAAGCCTTCGGCGGATGCAGACTTTGTGCTGCTCAATGCCATGGACAATGAGGATACGAATGTACCCATTGTGATGCTATTGGGTTGGGCTGGTTGCCAGGACCGCTATCTGATGAAGTACTCTAAGATCTATGAGGATAGAGGGTATGTGTGGTTGCCACCCAAACGCAAATCCAGCGAGTTTCATACCCGTTTCCCCTTCCCCGCTCAGTTTGATAACCGTGCGGTATACGGCACCGGTGGACACCTTGTTCTGGAAACGCTCCGAGATGATACCCATTGGCGAGAAGATACTGAAGCTTATACAGGATATGAACTTCGATGCACATCCTCTCATTTTTCACATTTTTTCCAATGGCGGCGCCTATTTGTATCAGCACATCAATCTGGCGGTGAGGAAGCACAAATCGCCGCTGCAGGTGCGAGGCGTCATCTTCGATTCGGCGCCGGGTGAACGAAGGATGTTGGGCCTATATCGCGCCATCACAGCCATCTATGGGAGGGAGAAGCGCTGTAACTGCATCACAGCTCTGGCCATAACAATCACACTCAGCCTCATCTGGTTTGTGGAGGTGAGAGCTAGAGCTTAATTGCAGACGCAGCATCCTTAGATATTGATATTGATATTTTGTTACCGGAACAGGAATCGTTTGCCGCCTTCAAGAGTTTGTTTGTCAAGGCCTCGCCCGTGCATGCCAGCCCCTTCTGTGCACTGAAGAACGAGGCTAACAAATACCCGCAACTGTTCCTCTACTCCAAGGGTGATGTGGTTATACCTTATAGGGATGTGGAGAAGTTTATACGACTGCGTCGTAGCCAGGGCATCGAAGTTAGTTCGGTTTGCTTTGAGGATGCTGAACATGTGAAGATATATACCAAATACCCGGCACAGTATGTGAAGTGTGTGTGCGATTTTATACGCAATTGCATGACCAGGCCCACCTATAGGGCGGCAGCTAATGAATCGTCCACGTCAACGGTCAACTCGCCAAATACAGAGCATGATTTCCAGCAGTTGGAGCATCAACAGTCGTTGGCAAATTTAAAATATGATTAAGCAAAAACCAGAGACGAAAGCATGTGATAGGCAAACAAGAAGAAGCACAACTAAAACCAAAAGCAACTAAGAAAAGAGAACCCTTTAAACATATTCACATTCGATATGCATAAATGCTTTAATGTAGAAACGAATTTAAATTAGTTATTTGACTAAAAATTGTCTCTATTTATGCTAGCCCCAATGTGTTTGAATTTGAAATACCGATGTTTGTACTTATCGATAAGTGCGGCAGCAAAATAATCGCTTTCCCACAGTGACAGTGTTGCTTTGACATAATTTCCATATGACAGCCCTGGTGTATTGCCTGGTCAGTTCCAAGATGGCGGACTGTAAAGCAAAGAAGAAGAAGAAAGTATATTTTCAGTATTTTTAATCAGTCAGAAGAAGAGAACAAAAAGCAAGCGAAAAATCGTAAAGCGTATATATTTAATTGTATAAATGCATAAAACTATATATATACATTAAGCCCAAGCACACTTTAAATGCAAAACTGAACAATATTAAAGAGAAAGTCCTTGCCAAGCACAACCGCCACTTGTGTTTTTATGCCCCCGCGCCTAGTGTTGGGCCCAACAGAAGGGAGCTGTGCAAAAGCAAAAGCAAAAAATCGAAGCGACGGACGGCCAGAGGAAAAAGAAGAAGCAGCACGCAGCAGCAGCAGCATAGGCATAAAAGCGCAGAGGCCGAAAAACTTTTGCTACGAATTTGTATTTGCTTAAGTTACATTAGGCCACAGCAGCAACTGGCTTTGGCCGAAATTAAGGTAAATAAACAGCAACGAACTGCAGCAGCGCGGGCGAAAAATTTGCACGCACACGCAACTACGGGCCAAAGACGCGCCAAGTGCCAGTGCCCGGCCCCCTGTGCCGTGCCCGCGTCCTCGTTTGCAAGCAAAGGCAAAGGCGCCCCCTCACGGCACACATTTAAAAAATTGCAAAACGTTTTTGCAGAAAACGGCAGTATCCTGCTCCTGCTACTGCCATTCAAGTGATATAACCGAGCGAGCAACCCAACTCCTAATTAACCGCAGCGGTTATAGCCTAGCTGAAGCAGCGGATACGGACTATGTCTGACTATTTGCGTCAACAGAATCAACAAGAGCATACATAGCCATGGCTGCGACGAGAAAACTGCAAGGTAAGCATAATTTAATCTGATACCCTCGGCCCCCCTGCAGCAGCAGCAGCCCCGCATACAGTTCCATTCCATTTGCTGAAAATGAATTTGGCCTCCTTTGTGTGTGTTTGTTTGTGTGCGCAGGTGAAATTGATCGATGTTTAAAAAAGGTAGCCGAGGGTGTGGAAACATTCGAGGATATCTGGAAGAAAGTGCACAATGCTACAAATACCAACCAGAAGGTAAGCATGTCCATGCCCCGCATATGCAATAAACATCCAACTCATTGATATTTCATTTCCTCAACACAGCAAAAGCATCTGCAAGAGAAATATGAGGCAGATCTCAAGAAGGAAATCAAAAAGCTGCAGCGTCTGCGCGATCAGATAAAATCATGGATTGCCTCGGCGGAAATTAAAGATAAGAGTGCACTGCTAGAGAATCGCAGGCTCATCGAAACGGTGAGTGATGCTGATCTACCCAGCCCTGTTAATCCTAATTCATATTCCTCTCCTTTTCCCAGCAAATGGAACGCTTTAAGGTTGTCGAACGGGAGACGAAAACGAAAGCGTATTCCAAGGAGGGACTCGGCGCAGCCCAAAAGATGGATCCCGCGCAACGGATCAAGGATGATGCCCGCAATTGGCTAACCACCTCGATTAGTGCTCTCCAAATCCAGATCGATCAGTATGAGAGCGAGATTGAATCGCTGTTAGCTGGCAAAAAAAAGCGGCTGGATCGAGACAAACAGGAGCGAATGGATGATTTGCGCAGCAAACTGGATCGTCATAAATTCCACATAAGCAAGCTGGAAACCCTGCTCCGGCTGCTCGACAACGACGGCGTCGATGCCGATCAGGTCAACAAGATCAAGGATGATGTCGAATATTATATAGATTCATCGCAAGATCCCGATTTCTCTGAGAATGAGTTCATCTATGACGACATCATTGGTCTCGACGAGGTTGAACTGAGCGGCACAGCCACGACGGATAGCAACAACAGCAACGAAACGAGCGGATCACCCAGCAGCGTCACCTCCGGCGGCAGTCCATCCCAATCACCGGTTACAGTGCAGCAAGTGCTGCTGCAACCACCATCCATCATGCAGACACCTGAATCAGTGGCGGCGGCAGTGGCAGCCGCATCGTCCAATGGCAACAATGTGGGCTATGCGAGCGATACGAGCGCAGCCTCATCCTCAGCCACCACATCAACGGAGGCGGCAGGCAGCACCACGCTGACAAGTGGAGCAAGTGCAGCAGCAGGCACGGGCAGCAGCGATAAGCGCAACAAAAGCATCAGCGAAAGCAATGCCAACAGCAACAGCAAAGCCAAGGTGAGTGTGGACACTGATACAGCTTCGAAATGTGCTTGAATCTCTTCTTAAATCTCTCTTGGGCAGCAGCAACCTCAGCAGCAGCAGCAGATCATTAAGCCCACGCCAGTGCGTGCTACGGCCAAGGCCCCAGCGGGTAGTGATAGTAAGTGTTATTCCTGATCTAGGTGAGCTCTGATTAACTAGGTCATCTCTTCCACTCGCAGCTCAAGTCAATAAGATTGTCAGCTCAACGCCCAGCAAAAGCCAGCAGCAACATCAGCAACTGCCCACGGCAGCAGCGGTGGTGGCCGCAGCTGTGGCGGCAGCAACGTCATTGTCATCAACACAGCAGCAGCAACAGCAGAGCAGCAGCTCCGTTGGCGCAGCGACAGCCAGTGGTCACAATCCTGCCGTTCAGCCGCACGCACCAACGCCTGTGGTCGCCGGCACAGCCACAACAGCATCAGCGGGTTCAGCAGCGGCATCAACAGGACCTGGATCGGGAGCGGGAGCGAACACGAACAGCAGTAGCAACATTCAAGGCCAATCTGTGATTCAAGCAACTCCAACAATTGCATTTGCGGCGGTGGCTAAACACAATACATGTACTGCAACCCATTTCAAAATCATATTGTTCCTCTTTAACGCTCCTTCTCTTTTCTTTCTTTTTTTTTTTTAGCACTGGAGAACGGACCCGTGCTGCAGCAGCAATCCCAGCAACAATCGCAGCAGCAGCAACAACAGCATCAGCAGGCAACTGTTCCTACGGTGGCCGCTATTGTGGGTGCACAGGTCGGTGGTCCTCAGGCCCAACAACAACAGCAGCAGCAGCAGTCGGCGCAATTATCCAATCTTCAAACGAATTCCTCACACATACAAAACGGTAAGTTAACTTGACTATATTGAAATTGTGAGAGTATTTGTGGTCCTTCGAAGCCGTCGTTGGTGAATATACGAGATGTGTTCATAAAGTAAGAAGACTTCAAGTTTCGCGGGCAACGTACGATTCAATTATCGATTTTGTTGTTGTTGTTGTTTTTTTACACATGCCCCGAGCAGATAAACAGGCTAGGCGGATTTTGTCTTATAATCAAAAATGTCACGACAAGACATTTATCATTATTTAATGTCATTTGATTTATTATTACACCCTTGGCAGAGGGTATTATAATTTTGTCACAATATTTGTAACGCATACAAGGAAACATCTCCGACCTTATAAAGTATATATATTCTTGACCAGCATGACAAGCCGAGTCGATATAGCCATGTCCGTCTGTCCGCCTGTTACTATGAGAAGTAGTCTTCCAGTTTCGAAGCTATTGAGTTGAAATTTTTACCATAGACTTCTTTTTGCTGTAAGCTGCTCGTGTGTCAAAATTGTCCAGATCGGAACACTATATCATATAGCTTCCATATAACTGACCGATTCGGAATGAACTTTTAGTACAGCAAAATTGGTTGTTTTTCATCCAAATTGAACCAAATTTGGTATATATCAGTTTCAGAAGCCTCTATGTGTGCTGACCAAAGTTGATAAAGATCGGACCACTATATCATTTAGCTCCCATATAACAGTCCGATTCAGAATTCGCACTCAGAACTCTTACTATACCGGATTTTTTGTTGTTTTTTTTATCCGAAGTAAACCAAATTTGGAACGTGTCAGTCTTAGAAGGCTCCACATATGCTGACCGAATTTCAACCGAATCTGCAAGGGTATTTAAGCTTCGGTTACCCGAAGTTAGCCTTCCTTTCTTGTTCATATTTGTTTTAGGAATATTCGTGAACATATTTAAATTGTAGAATTTCGTTAAGTTCAGAAATCCAGATTTTAGATATTTCTCTGAGTGAAGCGCTTGGCCAAGTCGTACTAATTCTCTACTCTCTCTCCCTCTGCTCTCTCTTTGGATTCTCTCTGTCTACATTTGGAATTGCAGGCCTGCCCGTCTCTATCAGTAGTAACAGTAGTAACAGCGATAGCAGTAATGGCAATGCTACTGTTGATTCAATTTCATTAAAAACCATGGCACAGGAAGCCATCAATCGATCTGTGATCGATGCCAGTTCCCTCAACCAGCAGCAGCAACAACAGCCGCAGCAGCAGCAGCAGCCGAATCAGCAGGCCACCAACTTGGATGCGCGACAGCAACAGCGCGAGCAACAGCAGACGCAACAAGCGCAGCAGGCGCAGCAGCAATCCATATTGCAGCAACAGCATTTCAGCACCGATACAACTGCCAACCAGCAACAACAACAACAGCAGCAGCAGCAGCAGCAACAACAACAAGCAGCTGCAGCGGCGGCGGCAGCAGCAGCAGCTCTTGCCGCAGTGAATGCCAGTAGCAATGGACCGACATCAGCAGGCAGCGGTTTGATGAATGCCAACAACAGCGGTTCAGCTGTCAATGTTGTTGTTGTGCCTAGCGCCAATCCTGCCAAGCAGCAGCAGCAAATGGCCACTACGGAGGCGCACATACCGCCACTGCTGGGCGTCACACCGCTAGGGCCGTCGCCACTGCAAAAAGAGCACCAGGTGCAGTTCCAAATGATGGAGGCTGCCTACTTTCACCTGCCCACGCCTATGGATACGGAAAAGCAGCAAACCTACTTCCCGCGTTCGCCGGTGCCGACGCCAGCCCACTATCCACAGGTGAGTTAAACGATTCCCGACCCGGGATGTGTCCTGCTCATGTTATAATGTGCTGCTCTTCTCCGCCAATTCCAAGGCACAGCTGCCCATCTACGATACCGTTGAATTTTATCAACGTTTGTCCACGGAGACGCTCTTCTTTGTATTCTACTATATGGAGGGCTCCAAGGCGCAATATTTGGCCGCCAAAGCGCTGAAAAAGCAAAGCTGGCGCTTCCACACCAAATACATGATGTGGTTTCAACGGCACGAGGAGCCCAAAATTATCAACGATGATTACGAACAGGTGAGTGGCGTGGCGAGTCGAGAATCATATTGACAATTTGGTGTAGAAATGGAATTTGGTACACGTTCGGCTTACTTTTGAAGATTGCAGCAGAGATGGGTCCGAATTCGGATCCTGATGATCTTTGTATTGTTTCGCATTGACAAATTTGTTATGGCAAATAGCTCCCATAGAAACGATTTTTTCGGAATGAACACAATATGTTTATTGTTCATCCAAATTGAACCAAATTTGGTTTGTATTAATTTTAAGGGACCTCACTTCTGATTCCCAAATTTTATACAGATCAGACCACTATATCATATGGTAACATCTGCTTTCAAATGAGAGTAAGGCGAGGATTCCTCAGTTGAATGTTGTCGACGTAGAAATTTTAGGCAATCAGGCAAATGAATGCAATATGATGATCTGTGCTCAAGCATAAACTGTGACTTTGCAGTTCTCTGTTTGACATCAATCTCTACTAATTCTCATACTGTTTATGTGTGTTTTCCAGGGTACGTACATCTACTTTGATTATGAGAAATGGAGCCAGCGCAAAAAGGAGGGGTTCACCTTTGAATACAAGTACTTAGAAGACAAGGAGCTAAATTGAAAATGAGTTAAGAGAGAGAATAAAAACAAATTGATTTTGAATGCAAACGCATTGCTCTTACATCGTGTTGCGTTGTCTGTCTATAAGAATACAAAACAACAACAACAATAACAACGGCAGATTGAAATCCATAAACAAATACGGAAAATAAACAATAAAAGATTCAAGATAACATTACCATTGCATAGACACCCACTCACACACACACACATAGTACACCCACTCGCAAGAAGGATAACTGAGATGTTGTTGATGATGCTGTACCACCACGAAGGGAAGTGTTGAGGTAATGATAAGCGAAGAGAGCATAGAAGAGAAAACGCATGTAAAAACATATGCTTTTTATATAAATGTTTTATTGTTTAATTATTACGTACGTTTATATACTTTTTTTTTGTAAGATTTACTTCGTGCAACAAATTCGAATTAGCTGGCACGCCCCCTCATCCTACGCCTCCTACTACGCCAACGACTCCCCCTCCTGCCCCACAAAACACCACCATATCGCTTAGCGTCTTAACTAACATTGAGAGAGAGAAAGAGGGAGATTAATAATAATATTTAGCATCCCTGATCCTTTCCTCCAATTCAATTCCCACAAAACACACAATTTTTTGCAACTTGTATAAAAAGCGCAGCCCAGAGAAGAAAAATAAGAAGAAGAGAAAACCTATAATTAATTTTAATTATAAAATTAATAACATAAATCATATAGCGCACCGTTTTTTAAAGCGTTTTTTTTGGCGTAGAGGAAAACGCATTAAAAACTAAAAACTAAAAAGAAAAGTAAAGTAAAGAAACTTCAGCTGATCTTATTTAAATTTAATAATGTAATGCTGCAAGGCAAACAAACAAATTAAAAACAAAAACAAAACATTTTTAACTTTAAGCAAGAATAAAATTTAAAAAGAAATATTAAAAATGCAAGGCGTGAGTTATAAACGCAGGGCGTGCGCACAACTAGGAAACGACGCACAGTGTGAAAATTGTGGGTACTTTCCGTTAAGTCGGCTCGAGGTCAATTTTAGTTAAGGGAAATCGCTAGAGTATTTCTTCTAAAAGTAATTTATTAACTTAGATGTCTTCTTGCCCGCAATTTATAAGCCATATTTGGCCACTTTTGTTGTTAATCCAATTACTTGTTGTTAGGGTAAAAACAACAGTGGCTCCCAGAGCTCTTTAGCTAAGTTGTAATAGCAAAGTAGGAAGCTGAAGGAGAAGGTCAAGGTCCAAGCAGAATAGAAAACTAAGCAACAACAACAACATAGGCATGGTGTGGGATAACTTTAGTTTTATCGGATCATTATATATCATATAACTCGCATATAACTGACCGATTCGGAATGAACTGTTAGTATACCGGATTTGTTGTGGTTTTTTAATCCGAATTAAACCAAGTTAGGAACGTGTCAGTCTAAGAAGCCGCCACGTAAGGGTGTGTACGCTTCGGTTACCCGAAGTTATCCTTCCCTTCTTGTTGTTGTAGATGTTGTTGTAGTGCTCCCTATTGAAAATTTGCTTCCCATCGCTGCATTAGACGATGGCAAAGCTGAAGACGAAGAGCTTTGCAGAAGTGAACGTATGGACACTCGAGTTTCTGTTTGCAACCTTAAACCAGCCATAGAATGCAGCACCTTCTCCACACCTTTCCACTTAAGGGAGTCTTAAGGGAGGACAGACATGTGATGGAGACCCTTAAGAAGCAGCAGTGAGTAGTACAAAAATGCGGGTTCCGGGTCATATTTTATACTACTGCCGTGTTAAGAGCAAACTCTGTTGTTAGCCTTAGATCGAAGTTCTGTGGAACGCTGAATCACCTGTTGTACACTGAACACAATTTGTTTGCCTCTAAGAGTTGTGCGCACTGCCGTGTAGTTAATACTTTGTTTATTTGTTGTCTTTTTTTACTTTTATGACTTTTGTAGGATTATCAGTATTCCAGCATGTGTTTATTGTAGTCCGATATTGATATAAGCCCACTTCCAATGACATGGTCTCGAAGTGGACAACTATGTGTACTGTATGAATAAGACAAAATATGTTGGAACTGAAGTGGTAGAGTTCTTTATTTCGAGAACCTTGCTTTTGAAAGTGGATATCGGACTTTACTCTGTGCCGAAAGGTTTGTAGGTTAAGTAAATCTCCCCCGTATAAATGAAGCTTTAAGACCTCAAAGTCCTAAAAACAGCAATTACAATTATAGTAAAGTCAATGAATTTTAATGAAGCCTACTGTTCTCTGTCCCCCCATGTACCTGAAATACCAACTTTTATTGATCCGTGTTATAGAAGCACTAAGATATCACAAATTTCCTTATATTCCCATAAAAACTTTGACCCAGTTGTAGTTTGGGATATTCCAAAACGCGATCTTAGTGAGAATCTACGCCATAAATTCGAATTTGTGTGAAAATTATAGCCTGACTCAGTACAGAGAGAGCTTTATATAAGACTAGAAACTTTAACCGGCGTTGCCTGGGTTCTCTTTTTGTTACTTCTCCAATGCACTGGCCACACTGACCTTTTGAAGCCTTTTATAGCCAAAGACAGCCACCAGAGTGTGGCTTTTGTTAAGGGTTTAACCATGTCGCTTGCCATCATACAAACTTCGACCTACTTCCGGTTGGAATTTTGGCAAAGACGAATCCTTAGGCACAGAGTAAACCACATGGTCGGCCCAACTCTCCGACCATAGGCCAGATTCGCACTACATCTCATATATATCCATATATATATGTATATTTTCTTCCGTTTTTCAGTTTCCTTGTTCTCACACTGACTCACACACACACACACACACACACGTACACACTCACCCACATCGTTTGTTAACAATATTTAAATAAATATATTCATAGTAAAATCATTAAAATGGAAATTCCCAAAAACAATGCATTTTAGAATGTTTTTGCCTATAAATAGCATTTTTTGCTACAAAAAAAAAAACAGAAAAAAAACAACAAAATATTGAAAAACGAAATCTTTAACAATTTTACAAAAATAGTTTTAAACGAAAACCGATGGAAAAGTGCATGCAAAACACATAAAACAAAAAGAACGAAAGAAGACACATTTTAAAGAAATTATTGAAAAATGCATAAAAATATACATAAACATACAGAATTAACGGGACTTTATTTAGCCTAACGGTACATTGAGAGAAAAAACAGTAAATGGAATTGTTACAAGTTCACGGACACAAATATAATTTACAACTAGAAGACATTGGCTGCGTTCTACTCGACCGCCAGCTCCACCTGCTTATGGCTGCCCCAGACCACATCGTCATCCTCATCATGGCCCCAGCCCTGATCCGCCTCCAGCTGGAGATCCAGCTCTTCTCCATTCGCAGCAGCAAACCGATTGGCATCCACCTGCACTTCCGCCTCGCTGCCCGTTGTGGTGGTGGTCTGGCTCTCAATGATGGGCTCCATATCCTTGAAGAAATCAAATTCAGCTGCCTCGGTAGGGGCCTTAGCTGCCTGCAGCTGCACTTGTATGTCCAGGGAGCTGAGATCGTCTATGAGCTGTCGGTTGGCGGTGGGTTTGTTTGATACTGTGGTGGAGCTGCCAGAGCAGGCGGTGCGAAAGGAGTCGGTGAGCGAGGCCTGTGTGGCCTGAGTAGAGGCGCTGCTATGGGTTTCCATGTTGTTCAGGATCTGCTCCTCTTCCGTCGCCACCGACTGCTGCTGCTGCTGTTTGGTATTCAAACGCTGCAGCTCGTCGGTGGCCTCCCAGTCGGACCAGGCCTCCTCCTCTTCGGGCTCAGCATTGACCAGGGTCTGTTCATGCAAGGAGCTATCCGAACTCTGGCTAATCTCAAGCGGTTTGACAACTTTGTCATCCTCGCCGCCATCGGGACTCAGGCGCAACGGCAAAGGCGCCATATTGTTGTCGTTGTCCACGGGCACTGGACTACCGGATACCATGTAGTTATCATCGGCATCCTCATCGTCCGCCTCATGGCCATTCATCAGGGGCGTTATTGAACGCGGCTCTGGACCTTCCGTGTACACGGCCGCATGGGGACGGCCGTCGGAGAAGCAGCGTCTGCGATCACCGCCGAGCACTGTAGCTGCGCCCAGTATTGGCACCAGATCCGCCAGGCAGCGCAATGTCTTGGCCACCAGCACATCGTTGGTGTCGCCCATGCCCAACTGCAGATGTGGCAAAATATCTCGCTGCAGTTGCTCATCGCTCAGCAGGCGCACGTACTCCATGAAGTAGTCCAGCAGGATAAGCCGGATCTGGGCATCCCGCAGGCGAAACATCTTGAGTATGTGGGGCAGCAGGTATTGCACATACGTCTGGGGCGAGAACAGAGCCGCTGTGGCCAGGCCATGGCCATTGTCTGTGGTGGTCTTGGTGCGGAGGACGAAGGGCGTCACCAAATGCTGGGCGGTGGGATCCAGGAGTACCATGCGGGAGAGCAGATCACTGGCCAGCTGGCTGGCCACCACCTGCTCGTCAAAGCAGCTTAGGCGCTCCACCAGGCTGCTGAAGAACTGCTGCCGCTCCTGCACCGACTTCAGCGGCAGTTCAAAAAGAAAGGAATGGATCAGCACAAATTCGTGATTGAAGTAGGGATGCAGCAGTACAGCAGACAGCTTGGGACGCAGTTCGGTGTTGGCATGCTTCAGGTGGTGGCAACAAAACTCGCGAAACTCCTCCACGTGCGGTGTGGCTGAATCTCCGCCGGAGTCCCGCTTTAACACCTGTTCGCAGAGCGTGGCAAAGGCGTACTGCTCAAAGGCGTCGAGCTGCTCCCGATTGTTGGCATCCATGGCCAATGGCTGTCGAAAGCTGTGAGCCAGTTCCATCAACTGTTTGGTCAGCTCCTTGCTCTTCCACACATACTCAAAGCCAGCCAGACGCCAGCTCCCATTGTCCGTCACATAAATGGACTGGATGCAAATGTTCAAATGCCTGGCTAGAGCCTTCTCCACGAGAAATATCAAGCTGCACAGTATGGTGCGTAGTCCCAGGCACACCTGTATATCGCTTTGTTGCACCAGCACATCGCTTAAGGGCCTTACTCTCTCCGTGGCCAAATGCTTCTGTCCGGATTGGTCCCACGTTGTCACATATTTCATTATATATGGATGACGATAGATCATCAGGTTCTGTGGGTGTTAGATGGTTAATTAGGCTTGTTTTAGCAGCTAAAAGGAAATATAAATGTATTACCTTTATGGCCCTCTCCATTGGCTGTTGGCTTTGCCACAGCCTTCCTTTGACCAAAACCTCGCCCTGGAAAACGGAGAGCTGCTGGCCACCGCCGCCCTCCTCGCTGGTTGTGGTGGGCGATTCTGCATTGTACAGAGCCCAAAAATCATTCACCTCGACGGCATTTTTATCAATAATTAAACCTTTTAGTTTACTGTTTTCACTGCCCATTTCTGTCTGATAAAGCAGCTGGAGATGAGCGATAGTTTCTTTCGTTAGTTCAGCTAATATCTTTTATCGTTATCGCCTATCGTTAATTGCAATACTTGGTATTTTATTCCATTTTCCGCAAACGGTCGCACTGCTGGAAATTGTTTACTTTGTGTGCCGAAAAAACAATTTAAAATGGATTTGTACGACGATATAGACACCAAACCGCGAGCCAGCCAAGTCGATGGCTGGTCCTCTGGTATCAAGATGCTGCAAAGGCAGCTGGCGGTGAAAAAGGCTCAACCGCTAAAGGCCAAGGAGCAATTGAAGAAACCGGTACGAATTTTCCCAGCGCAAGCTCAAAACTAAACCACTCCATAAAACAACGAATCTTCTTATGTTTGTCAGCTTATGACGCCAGTAGTTAATCTGCGAGCAAAGCGCACACAAGATACGGATGGTGGTGGTGCATATTTCTCTGCCATGGCAGGGGCCAAGCCCCTAATCACAGCCACAGCTCCCGCGCCACAAGTGCTGGAGAACGTGCATGTGAAGAAAGAGGACTGGGACTTTGTGGATGAATACGATCCGCAGTGGCCCAACGAGTACGAAAAACTAAAAGAGAAAAGCAAGGGCAGCGGCGAGAAAAGTGGCAGAAATAGCGGCGGCAACAGCAACAACAACAGCGGCAATCGTGAGGAACGCGAACGGGACGGCAGGGATCGCAAGCGTGGTGGTCGGGGTGGACGCCGTGGCGCAGACCGCATAGACCATGACAATTCGCCTCCTTCGATGAAGTTCAGTGGTTTTGGCCAACGACAGAGCGAAGAGGATAAATACAGTCCACCGCCGCCGGGTTCCATGGCCAAACAGGGCGGCGGTGTAGCAATTGCGCCACCACTTTCGCTTCAAGAAATCTCCATAGACAATGGCGATGGCGCTTCAAATGTCACCATACCGTATTCAACCAGTTCAGTGGTGGCCAAGATTATGGCCAAGTATGGTTTCAAAGATGGCCAGGGCTTGGGCAAATCGGAGCAGGGCATGCAAGCGGCCTTGCAGGTGGAGAAGACTTCTAAACGTGGCGGACGCATCATACATGAGAAGGATACATTTCTGCCGCTTACGGGGGGGTCAGTTTCACCTCCACCTCCGTCAGCTGTTGCTGCTGCCAGTGCATTACCCGCTGCTATGCCGCCTCCCTCCCTGCCCCCGCCAGTTGCAGCTGGATCAGCGCCACCTGACACAGAGCCCAGCATCACCGAAATCATGAAGGATCCCAGCAAAGTTGTACTGCTACGCAACATGGTTGGCCCTGGCGACGTCGACGAGGAACTGGAACCGGAGGTGAAAGATGAATGTAACACCAAGTACGGTGAGGTCAACAGCGTCATCATCCATGAGGCATTTGGCACAACACCAGAGGATGCTGTCAAAATCTTTGTAGAGTTCAAACGCATCGAGAGCGCTATCAAAGGTACGTCGAGTTCTATGTTAACCCTTTCTAGCCAAGCGGTTGCCTTGGTCGGTATTTTGTTGTTGTTGACGATTTCTGTGTCTTGCAGCCGTTGTAGATTTAAATGGTCGTTTCTTTGGCGGGCGGCAGGTGCGAGCTGGATTTTATAACTTTGATAAATTCAAAAGTTTTCAATTACATTAGATTTTTATAATTGTATTTGCTTAAATTTAAAATACATAAATCAGGAGGAAGAGAGACCTTAATCATTTTTCATACCACGCGCCAATAAAAATACTAAAATATGCGATATCGATGTTGACGTTTATCTACCAAAAATGAAACAGTCTTAAAATATCGATATTTATCTGGTTAACTATCATTTAAATTCGATGTGGCAACACTGGCAAATTTATAAAGCTAACGGAACAAGTTGAATTGTTTAATATAAATAATAAGTAAAGCTTGCTTAGGGTTTCATTCAGTTCTCTCGATCCGTTATGCCTCTTATAATATATCCCGACGGCATTTGCGCAACTGTTTGCGCAATATCATCGCCTCCAATTCGGCCTGTTTGCGCCGCTCTTCCTCTTCAATAGCTCGTCGTATCTCTTCCGCCTCGTTGTTGGCCTTTTCGGAGATGGCATGCACCACAGGCAAGTGTTCCAGAATGCCCTTGCGTATCAGATACTGATAGTTCATGCTAATGGTATACTTAATCTCGGCGCCAATGGCCTGACTTAGTTCCACCCAGTGGACGTACATCCAGTTCTCGTTGCGCAAGTCCTTCACACTGGTGTAGACCGGGACGAACTCATCGATTTTCTCTATGAACACATGGGCCACATCCATAATCTCGGGCTTCTCCTCAAAACTAACCAGTGAATCGACTAGCTGCTGCCGCAAATTCATGAGATTCGTCCACACCTCGTCGAGATCGATTTGGGCAATTGGATTACCCAGAGTGGCCTCCTCAAGCTTCTGGAAGTTGGCACAGGCATACCAGAGTCTCTTGTATGGACCAAAGCTAGATATAATGCTGTCCAGGAACTCCATGGACAGGGGTTCCAGGTCGAAGAGCTCCTGTCGGAATTGCAGAGTCGCGGCAACCTTCTGCAGCTCTTTGATCAGCGCCCGTGTCTTTTTAATATCCACTGACGTCTCCTGGGCACGATTGGGATTGAAGACAAGCGAGTAGGCCTGCACCTCATCGTTGAGCGACTCCAGGCGCTCCTCAAAGCCCTGACACTCGCTGGCATGTTGGCGCAGGAATTCCTCAATGTCGATCTTCTGCTCCTCCTTGAGCGTGGACAGACGCACCATGATCTGATGCGGCCAGGCAAACACATTCCACTTCATGGCAAACTGATGGTCGCTCAAATTATAGAAGAAGCTGTCCAGCAGATCGTACTCCAGCCACATGATCTGTATATCCGCACGCAGCTTCTCCACCAGCTCCGGCACAGTCAACGCAAAGTCTCTAATCTCGTACAGATGCTCAATGCTAATGGGACGATCGGCGATCTTGTTGTACACCTCCAGGCAGCGCTCCAGCAGCAGCTCGTTCGTCTCGTACATGCGATCCACATAGTACTCGAAGATGCGGCGCACAATATCGATGTACTTCTTGATCATGAACTGCTTCAGCGTGTCCACGTTGATATAGAACGGCCCAATGGTTATGTACGCAGGCAGAATCACACGCAGCTCCTCCTTCTGCCGCTTGTGCTCCAGTATGTCTCGTTTCACCTGCGAGGAGGGCTTATGGGCCGCGGCATAGGCCGTCATATAATCGTTCACGTTGAGCAGATAAAAGTCTACGAATCTCTCATAGAGTCGAGCATACGCCTTCAGCGGCAACACAGCCTTGGCATAGCACCGCTTCATCAGGTCATTCTCCACCAGGAAAATGTCCTCAATTAGCTCCACTGTCAGGATAAACAAATTGGGGGCAAACTTCAAGAAGCTCATCACATCCGCATCGATTAGGCGCACCCCCGATGTCTTCTCCAGACCGCGCTTGAAAATGTCCATCAGCGAAGGTTGAAACTCATCGGGATTTGTGGAGTAGAAGACCTTGCGCTGCTCATTGATGCCAATGGTCAAGGCGAACACCGGCTTGGTGTAGGGAAACTCTGTTTCTATGAAGTCGCTGGTCCACTTAAAGTTGGTCTTTAGGTCCAGGAACTGCAGGCAGGGATCGCAAACAAAGTGCGAGAAGTTCATCAGCGAATTGAAGAGCAACACCTCCATGGACTCCTGCATGCGGAACTTGACCTGCAGCACAAATCTGGAGATCTTGCTCATCAAGTACACCGTCCAATTGTTCAGCGATATGTCCAGCCAGCCCTTGCCCAGGGCGCGAAGGACCACTGTGATCACGGTGGTGATATTCTGCGGCCAGTAGACCTTCAGAAAGGTGGCCACATTGTCACTGTGCGCCTCTTGCGCCTGCAGAAAGTCCGACAGGGCCAACGGCTTGCTAAAGTTGCAAACGAAGATGGAGTACGTCTCCGCCAGGCGGCACTCGATGGCCACACCCATCATGGCCTCAATGCCGCCCAGGCAGTAGAAGAGCGAGGCGTGCTTCAAATCGTAGCGTTTCTCTTTCATCACCAGGCCAAGCGATTTGATGTAGGCCCGCTCCTGTTCAGCCAGTTCAACGCGAAAGGCATGCGGCAGGAATTCCTTTAGAGAAATCTTGCGAAACTGTGGAAACTCTTTGGGCATCATAATGATGAACTGCTCCAGCTCATACAGAGCCATCAGCCGCTCAAACACCAGATTCACTTCGGAGCGCAGGCGCCGCTTGCACTTCTCCGAAACATTGGTGGCTGCCTCCAGCAGGGCCTCGATGCGTTTAAAGCTGTAGAAGACCGTGGACTCGATGTCGTCATGCAGGACACAGTCTACAATCAGCTCCATTAGCATCAGCTGTTCGCCCTTGTGCCGCTCATGGACGGCCGACTGCAGACGCTGGATATACTTGTGCGGATCCTCGGCCAGGAACATGAACTGCAGCTTGGGCACCTCGTAAGTGCAATTGTCCTCCAGGGAAGTCAGAGTCCACATGTCCGTGGCCGCATTGTGAGCCGTCACAGAGGCCAGAACCCAGGCACAGCCGATCAGGCTCTGTTTGCGCGGCAGATAGGCTCGCGCCGGCAAAGGATAATGGGTGTCGCCCACCACGCCCAGCTCGAACCAGGCCTGGGGCGAGTTGATGTCATAGTTGCTATCATCAAAATAGCTCAGTGGGAATTTGTGCGCGAAGGCAAACTCGGATAGAATATTATACTGTTCCTCCGTGGGCTGCAACATCTCGTCCGTGAGCCCCGCATTGGCCAGTTCCTGGACCAAATCGATCTTGGCATACTGACGCCGCCGTCGATCTACCTCCACATCCTTGGGCAGCTGACCCTTGGGCACGTAGCGCGTCTGTATGACCTTGGGCAGAATGGTGGGCAGCGGATAGCGATGCACCTTGCCCTGCTTGTCCACCAGCGTTAGCCAGCGCTGCGCCTCGTGTATGGGATAGAAGACGGAGGTCAACTGGTTGCGTGGTATGTACAGGGACTGGTGGCTCATCACAGCCGTACCAGGTCTTGGAGGCATTATGCAAATGGCCTTTGGCTCGGCTATGTCCACCACTATCTGAAATACCTCATCCACACCATTGCTGGCCGAGCTGCTCTCATCAGACTCCTCCAGCACCAATGAGCCGGCATCGTCATTGTTAATCTGCGCCTCCAGGTCCAGATCCATGTGGGTAACGGTTTTCTATTAGAATTTCTTTTTTATTTTTGAAAATTTTGTGACAGTTACACTTTGTACAAACGTTTACATGTGAATGACAGATGACAGCTGCAGAGGTTTAGCCCCCCATCTGAACTTGGAGCAGCTTGAAGAACACGGCCAACAGCATCAGCAGTGGCACGGCATTTACCTGAACTCTGGACGATCCATTTACTCGCTTGCGTTGCATTTTGTAAAACATGACGGAGGCGGCTAAGGGCAGCTCCACTTGCTGCTCATTGGCATCGAATTCCAGATCATGCCGTTGTCCTAGCACCAGCTTGGCATGCTGCAGCACCAGTTGATGCGGCACTTGACCCTCCAGCAGTGTCAGCTCTGCCATATGGAATTCATAGCGCACACTGAGCAGCATATTCCGGCAGCTCAGGGTTTGCTGCACTTCATCATAGCTGGCCTGCAGGACAGGCAGGCCATCGGGCGACTGCAGCTGCAGGGGCAGCCACTTATCCGGCTGTGGTCGGCCCAACTGGGAAATTAACACCTGGTTGATCTGCTCCAACTGGCTGCATTTGGGCGGCAAAAGTTTCTCCCAAATGGCCAACTGCAGACGCTCGCAGTAGTCCGTGTGATTGCTTAACGGCAGCTGCTGCTTGAGCAGGCATTGCCGGGCGAGATCCACACCAAAGCCCACTGCCTGCTTCGGCTGCTGCTGGCAATTATGGCCGGCGAAGAGCGGCAGCCAATGAGAATCATCGCCAGGCAGAAAATAGCTTATTCCAGGATCAGCAACAGTATCAGTGTTATTCCCAGGCACTAGTTGAGACAGTATTAAAGGTGATCCCATTACATAGCCCAGGGGACCCGAAGTGGGCTTGTGAAGGGTTTCATTCACAGTCTTAAAACTCACTTCGTAGGTCAACCAAAGCTCAGGCTCAGTTTCATCAGCCTCCCTTAGCAGCAGCCTGGCCTCCAGTATGTGTGTGTAGTTGTGCATCAACTGCAGTTCCATGTGCTCCACAGCCATGGTGTCCCACTGGGTTTCATTCGCTGCATCCTGACATATGATTTGCTGTTGCTGCTCCGCTTGCAGGCAGATTTGTATGGCCAAAGTTTCCAATTGGTGTGTCTCCAAGTCTTGCGGTTTGGCCAGCAATTGATGATTCTGTGTGAGGTTGAGCAAGGCCCAGAGATGACTCTGCAACTGGCTGACATCGCTGACCAGACAGCTGCTACGTTTGTCCTCCAGATGTCGCACCGCTTGCTTGATTTGGCATTGGGCACTTTCATAAGGGCTGGGCGTTTCCAGGATGGACAATTGTTTGGTGTCTGAATTCCATAACTGCAGCGGCTGGCCAAGCTTGTAGTGTGGGGCAGAGGCAGCCAGCAGCGGAGGCTGCTCCGAATCGTAGGCATCCAGGTGATCTGGCCATTTCGGGTACTTCGCGGTATCGTAATTGTGACTGAGGGGCTGCAGAGGAATATATGACAGAAGGAGTTAGGTTAAATGAGCTTCAAATGAGTTGACGTAGGAACACACCTCCGCTTGAGCTGGCTTGGCATTGCTGCGAAAGACACAGAGCCAGCCATCATGCAGCTGGCAAGGGGGCAGTCCATGCGCGTATTGGAAGTCCTCCAATCTAGTCTGCAGCTGGCGAGGGGCAGAAAACTGCAAACAGTTGAAGACCTGACGCACCTCGGGCACACAGTCCCGATCACAGCAGCAATTGCGATCACACATGTCCGCCTGGAGATCACATGAGCAGTAATAGATGTGCTTGGAGCCAAAGCTCGAGGCAATTGGAGCAGCTTCTGTGGCATTCAAAGGCAGTGTCTCAGTTGTGGGTGCGGCAGTAGTAGTTGGAGCTAAGGTTGTCGTTGAAGACGGTGGTGGTTTGCGTGGAGGAAAGGTGTGACTGGTGGTGCTGTCCACCTCTGTTGCAGCGGTGGAAAAGGCTTCCAAGGTGGTTGTGGTAGCCACCGCCTCGCTTGTGGTTGCAGTTTCTGGTTGGGATATGCCAATTTTGATACACTGGCCGGGGCCCCCGAGCAGGCTAAGGAAAAGAATGAGTGCCAGCCTTAGGTCCCACATAGCGCTACTTGAACTCCACGCCGTATTCCTCAAATTTGCGAAAGATCAGGCAGAGTTCCACAATTATTTTGCCAGAACTGCGGGTTTGCAATTTATAGCTGTGGGCAAAGAATGCTGGGATTAGATAAGTCCTTTAAACCTCTCATCAACCACTTACCGCTCCACTCCCGAGTACAGCAGATCGGTTTTACTTAAGGCCGCCCCACCGCCACCAAATCTTTCACGTATAGTTTGCCACCAGCCACTGGGGGCCACCTTCCAGGTGTTAATTTCCAAGCGATGGGCACCCGGGGTGCTGGGTATGTGCACAAAACCGTAGCCCACGGGCCAGCTTTGTTGTAAAACGTTCACCGCATACACCTCTACCAGCAATCTTGGCCAGCCCTGCACCGCTGCGGCGCTCAAATGTATGTCCAAGGATTGAGCAAAGTCGGAACTGTTTTGTAACCGATGGGACGAGACGTGTGTCTGGCCCTGCACCTCACCCTGGACTAGGCGCCAAGCGTTGCCTATCAAATAAGTTTAATTAAAGAGGTAAGTATTGCAATTGTTTTTGCTTTGCTTCCCCTGCCCGCTCACCGCTTTGCAAACTCCACTTGCAGTACAAATGCGGTTCGGCAAAATCAACAGCTTTCAATAGTTGTCCAATTATATGCACTTCCGCCATCAATTTGTCTATTTGTTGACATTAATATTTATATATTATTAACAATTATTCACAATTTTAATTATTTGCGATATGAATTGGCGGCGTTTGAAAACTGTTTTCTGTTTTGGCTTTTATATATTTGTGGTTGTCATAGCAATCATGGCAGTGTCAGGGTTGTGCCTAGCCAAACGGAACGAAAGGACGAACCAAAAACCAAATGAACTGGCTCATTTTTGAATTGTTAACGGCAATGCGCTAAGCGAGTCGAACTTAAGTCCGTTTATTGGCATACAGACAAGTCAATGATCCCCGCTGCAATTTATTATGGATGTGTTTTGTTTTTTTTTTTTATTAATTTTCTTTTTGTTTTGTTTTTATTGTCTTTATTCTTCCGCAAAAGTTGCAATAGGCAGTTCAAACTTAACAGCAGCTTACTATCGACTTATTATTAACCGGCCAGGCAGCTGTTAGCCTTAGAGGGCAAGACTACCACTGTTAACGCAATTATCGTTTTACCGATCAACAGTTTATTACAAGCGTGAACTCGCGATCAGAGCCTTGACCTACGTTTAAAGTGAATTAAACAATAAAAAAGTGTGTAATATAGTTAAATTATAGTGTAAACCATTAACGGACTTGTGTTTTATATGTAGGCTATAAAGGTTCAAAGCGGGAAGTGTTTTATGTGGGTTTTTTTTTAAGTTTTACATATGCTTCGGCTCGCTGACGCCATGCATGAATGTGTGTGTGTATAAAATTGCATTGTCTGTGTATGTGAGATGCCGTAAAATATCGCAAATTGCGTTTTAAATAATCCAAATATTGAGTTGAGTTTATAGGAGCGTATGGTGAGTAGAATTCGCATTTGTTCTCTTTCACAAGTTAAAGTCTGTAAATATCCTGAAAATTATATTCGAAAATGGACGCTTGGTCTGCTGGTGTAAGATCGGTTGACCTTAGATTTTGTTAAAGAAATCAGGATTATCTTTAAAGCTTTAAGTCTCAACAACTGACAACAGCTTTTTCTGCTTGTTTATGTTGAAAAAGAAAAAAATCCAAACCTTAACCTTAACCACACCTAACATTTACTTAGCAAGTCACGAAGTAACATTTACGCTTTTGCGGTTATTTTGCTTAATTTATGTTGTAATTATTTTGTTTTTGGGCGCCAGCAACAGCAACAACAACAAGCACTGCCTGGCGTACTCCCGCTATAAATATTTGCTTATAAATGTCTTACACTTTGCTCAAGTGTCTGTGTGTGCGGGTGCGAAATGTGTGTATATACATCTACATATACAAAAGTTTCTTCTTCTTCTCGCTGCTAGAGCAAGGATTGGGGGGCGTGAGGTGCTGCTGCCATGTTTGTTTGCAAATAAATACAATTCCAAAGTGTACTTTATGGTGACGCTTATGTCGTACTAATTAAATGTCACTCATACGCACTGTGCCCCCAGACCAGCACAGCGTAGCGCCCACATTTCAGCTATGCTTTAAATGTAGTTAGAGCCCCCTGTGAAGGGGGTAAGCGGCACAAGAAGCTGGCTTTTGACAGCTTGCAATTGACAACATATGTGCTGCGAGCTGTGTTTTGCCAGCAAGAATGGGGGGTGGCGGCAGGTGGCTGAAAGGAGGCCTGTGTAATTCTATCGGAGATATGGCGAATTGATGGCTTTTGGTAGAGTGGTGCGGCAGGACGAGCGTCTTGAAATGGCATTGAAATTGCGTGCAAAATGGCTAATTAATAGCCAAAGTCTAGTTTGAAAATTTTGATTGGGAGCTTACAGCACTTAGATGGGAAGCTTTAATTGTTTGAAACTTAAGTTATTGGAATATGCTCTTCATGGATTATGACGAAATTACAATATTTTCGGCTTAGAAACATTTCAATAACACATAACTTCCCATCCAACTTCTAAAAACAAAAGTTTTCTAAATACTCCAAAACAAGTAAAGACCATAACAAAATGATGAGCATGAAAAATGTGCAAAGTAAGCCAAGAATTTGCCCTAACAGAGAGCGTTGACTTTTTGGGGATCTGGCGCCCACACAAAAACCGTCCCAAAAAAAAAGAAGCCACACTTTTCTTGCCAAAGAAGCATTTTTTAATTAGACGAAACTTTCACCTGCAGCTGCTGCTGCTGTTGCTAAAAGGAGCAAGAGGTTGGGCGGTTACCTTTTGTGGGTTTCTTGGCGGGGATGCTACGTTGTGGAATTTGACTTTATTTCATACTTTAGAGCAAGTCTTTTGTGTCGGCGGTGCCCGTGCCCGTGCCCCTGCCCTTACCCTTATCCTTGTGGCGCAGGATGAAAACTGGGAACTATGCAGCAACAGCAAACATTCAGCTCAACTCAAAACAAATTTTTGTCTGTCTGACAGTCTGTCTGTCGAGTAAAAAGTGACAGCATTGAAAGTCATCACCAGCGACCGAATGAGGGAAGCACTTGACAGCGTTGGCAGCGTAGTCTCCTTTTCTTTGGCTAGCTACCGCAGCCCTAGCCACCACTTTGCCCTTGCTCAACATTTCAAGTGCGTAGGAGTTAAATGGAGTCAGCTTATAAAGTCAGCAACTGCGCGAATCCAAGGTCCCGTCCCGTTCCACCAATACCCTTATTATATTTCATTTGACATTTTCTTTTTTCGGCGAGTTTTTGAAAGAAACAGTATAGGTGGCTTCAGTTGTTGAGAATTAGACGAAGTTTCAATATCCTGTTGAAGCATGCAAAGATGTCATCATGCATAGATATTGAAGGAAACACAACCAGTTTCGAATGCGAATGAGAATTTTATGTATATTATTATAGAGTATCATATTAATGGCGCAGACGTACTATGCCGACGCAGAACTTATAAGTTCCCGTAATTGTTCCAATGATTGCTAAATAAATCTGGCGAATTACATGAATTACATAATATTCGTTGCATTCGTAAGGCCCTCCCCAATCGCAATGGTCCCCACCCGGGCAAGGGTATGAATTAGGTAGATATAGGTGGTCTGTAGGACTGGTTGTGTCGCCTTTTGGGGTGTGTGTGTGTGTGCTGTGTTGTGTACATGAATAAGTTAACTACCGCACTAATGTACATTTGATGTACTTTTCTGTTGAACACCCCCCTACCCCCTACCCCCAATTGCCAATCTTTCTACCCCATCACCCACCCCAAAGCAGTTGTCTTGAATATCGGTAGGAACAGCTCTCATCAGGTAGAATACAGACGTTGTTAGGTATTTATATTGAAGAAGCACTCCTTCTGGCAGTAGCAGCAGCAGCAGTAGCAGCAGCAGAAGTTCCAGCACCAGCCACTACTTCGCCAGCTTGTCTTGCTTGACAGGCAGACGTTGACGTCGTTCTCGTCCTCGTCCTCGTATTTGGCATATTGAAGTGGCTTGGGAAGTGTGCAAGTAGAAGTGGAAATGGAAGTGTTGTGCGAAAAGTTGCCTTGTATTCTGTTTCTGTTGTCTGACTTTATCAGGGAGAGCAGTGAAGTGAGGAAAGTGTAGAGGAAACGTACAGATATTGTGTGGCTTGGCAGTGGACAAAAGCCAGTGAAATTGTTCTATGGAAAATTAATTAGATTTTCTGTGAGGTACATTATTATGATTTACTAAAGAGCTCACTATCACAACCATATGCTGCTTTATTGTTTAATAATGTGATCAGAACAAAGCAGTGTAAAATACATATGTAATGCAGTTCTACCTACTGATTTCATTAGTGAGAAAGTTATATTAATAGTCTTCTATTGTTAAACGTAAATGATTCATTTTGAAGCTAAGTACACATTAGAATGATCGCGAGGAGAATGTCAAAGAAGCGAAGGGGACAGGTTCTTCTTTTCCCTTTGCTCGTTTTGTTATTGGGTTGTGCTTTAGTTCTCTCAGTCTCTCTAGCATGAAATGATTGCTACAAAGACAAGACAATCATAAAACGGTAAGCAGTGCGGTAAGCAGTACGGTGAGAAATACGTCAAGCCGTTCGCGAGGGAGACTGTGAGGGAAAGGTAGATTTCGTTGAAGTCGTGAGAAATAAAGAACGTATAGTAGCCAGCTTGCACGCAAAGGCATACCTTTTCGTTTGCAATGACAAGTTTGTAGTCTTCCAAAAGGTTTAATTTTTTTTATCAACATCTCACATATCCAAATGGTAGCAATATTTCTTAAAACTTTTGCAGACTGAGCAAACTATAACCATTAAATGCGCCGTATTTTAGCCATTAGGTTGATTAAGTAAACTAAATATGAAACTACACACAGCCATCGTCTTAACCTAATTTGCAGCAACATTTTCCATTAAAACTTTAGGTAAATATACATACAGCTTCTTGGCTTCTAACCACTGTGCCTGTAAGCATTTGTGGCAAATTTTGTATGTAGGGAGGTGTATTTATAACAACTTATATTCAATTTCCTTGCTTTTCACTTGACTTCCCTGCGCACAATTTCGCGCAAACATCAGTTCCCCCCTCCTTCTCTCTTTACCCAGTTGTCACCTGAGCAACAATGGCGCGACACGTTTATTAGCCAAGTATTCTCCTGGTTCTTTCAGCCGCCGCCTGCAGAGCCTACTTTTGCCACTTGCGCATTTGAGATTTTTCCAAATCAAATTAACTTGCTTTCATTTCAAAAAGCGAAATGGAATATTTATACACCCACACACACACACAGACATACACACATACATTTACACGCATAAAGACATTTCAGGGCATGTTTTTCCTGCCATATATATATATATTTTTCACTTGAAATTCACTTTTGTTGTTACATTTTCTCTTCATTTCCTTTGAGTAATTCAAAACCCTGCATGGCTGCATTCAGAATGAGCAATACACACCTGAAATACACTCCCCCGCCTCCGCAGGGCTCGTGGCTGCCACAACCTGTGCTGTCAAGGCATTAAATTTCCACTGGCTGCCACCGCTTTGCCTTTTCGTCATGAAAATGATTTTTATTAAAATTCACTCACAATTACAGCAGAAGCAGCAGCAGCAGCAGTAGCAACAGTAGGAGCAGCATTACGCTGGAAGGCAGAGCAGTGGGTTAGGGACCGGGGTGGTATATGCTCAATGGTGACAACGCGCTCCCATTTCGCTTGTTTGGTTTTTATTATGTGACTGTCTCAGTAGTCTCAGTTGCCTTGGGTAATGTACACGGCAGCTTTAGCAGCCTGGCTTGGCTTGGCCCGGCTTGGCTTGGCTTGGCTTGGAATGGCTTCGTGTGTCACAATTACCCAAAGGGATTTGCCACCCAACACACACACAGCATATTCCACGGCCATGTCGTGCATGCCGCAGCAACATAATGCGAAGGCATTATGAGAAGAGCTTACCAAAAAATAAAAAAGGAGAAAAGAATCCAGCTGAAATCTGCAACTATTTTATGCCCTTACTTTTTAACTCAACTACAAAAAGCAAGCTTCACTCGCAGCATATTGATAGGAGGAAAGGCATTAGGGGTTTAATAAAATCATGTAGACTTTTACTATATGTGAGTATGATTTACTGCGATTGGCGTGGTTCAATATTGGTCGTAGTTATTTCGCTTTGCAGCATCTGCCTTGATCGTTTTGCAAACTTGAATCAGAAAACTGCAACTCGCGATTACAAATGATCTCATTCAAGGAAAATTGTATGTCTCTGCATTCAACCAATGCTATTTGGGTATGTATACACAAGGGCGTACCCAGTTTTGTCCGAAGGGGGGCCCTGCCGGTCCAAGGGAGGTTCAAACATCAAAATATTCTGTACTATTGGGCAAATTTATAGTGAATTTATACAGAAAGCCAGGTTGTAGAGGGCAATGGTCATTTCTCTCTTTTTCCACTCTCTGGCTACGTCCTTGTGTCTTTATACTCTTTGGGAATATCACAGCATTCCAACGAAGCTTCGTAGTGCTTGCCCTTTCGTGAACGATCGTCTTCAAAATCCTCATGGGAAACTATGAAAAAAGACGAATGGAATTTGCAACGATCTTCTTTTCTCTCTTTTCCTACAACTACGCGCTGGCTGATTGAAGGCAATATAGAAAGCTGAATGCAAACAGTATAAGCATTCACTGAAAGTTGCAGAAGTTATAGAAATAATTAGCTTTAACCATAGGGTATCTAATCTTCATTCAAACCTAGATAACTTGTCATGTTTTTGCAGCTTCCCTGCTCTTTGCTCCGCTCTCCGTTTCTTTCTTATTTTAAGCATTATTCAAGCCAAGTGAGCGTCATTGGCGTAAAGCTACCTTCAAGGTATTTTGACTTAATATTTAAATTATATTTTAATATTTTTTAGAAAACAAACAAACGAACAAACAAAGCAACAACAAACACAAAAACAAAAACAAACGTAACAACAGTGTAGTATCAGTAGCTGCCCTTGAGCTCTTTCTGTTCGTTGGCTTACAGTGCGTATGCGTGATTTGGTTTTGTGCTGTTTCTTTTGTGAAATATTTATGGCATTTTTAAGCATATTTTTGTGCCGGCTCGAGGAGTCTAGACTTGTTTTAAATATGGAAAATGCGAAACAGAGTGGGAGAGGGAGAGGGAGAGAGAGAGAGAGAACGCTGCCAGGCAAGTTTAGGCGAAATGTAAATAATAACAGGCAGCCGGGCAGGCCAATAACCTTCAAGGAAGCCAGAGAGGACACGACGTTTCGGCCGCCTCAGCCTGCCGCCGCGGGCACTTAAAATGCACTCAACTCAAATGCCACACAAAACGTGTAGCAAAAGGCAACAAAACAAAACAAAACAACAACAGCCAAAGGCCACAGTTGGGCAAAAATAAAAGTTCATTGAAATAAAAGGTAAATGGAAAATACAACTGCAAAATAAAATTAACACGCACATGAAAATTACTGGGAAAGTGGAGGCGAGGCGAGGCGGGAGGGAGGTTTGGCGGAAAGCTTGAGCTCGCCAGAAAGCCATATTTAATAGTAAAGAAAGCAAAAGAGAGCAAAAGTTGTGGGTGGATGTGACTAGAGAAGTGTATGTCGGATGAGACGCTGTGCAAGCTGTCTGTCTGTCTGTTAAATAAGGTGTATATGCATAACATTATGTTAACATTATCTGTAAAAGTAATATGAGAGAGCTACAGAGTTGGAGATAAGAGGCATACAGAATAAAGAAACAGAGAGGAAAGGTGTAAAACCATTGTTGAGTACACCTAAGTCTGTTTTTACACGGTAGATTGGTTCCAGGAGAAGCCGTGTAAAAAAAAAACCGTGTAAAAAAAGACATTGATCGTATACAAAAATAGGTGATTTGTTCCTAATCTCTAAAACCTATTAAAATTAGTGAAAAACAAGAAAATTTTATTGTATGCACATAAAGGGAATCCCCCTAAATTAGTGCTATTCACATTTGCTTTGACCAGTAAAAATTGCTTGTACGCGCTAAAAGGGAATTCACTTAAATCTTTAAGCTAGTGTTCGCAAACTAGCTATCAATACTATCGATGGTTTCAGACTTTTTTTTCCATAAATACTTTTTTGTGATATGAACATACTTCGCAAAAATTAAATTTGACAAAAAAATTTGAAGTACATAAAATTTTAAATCGTGCTAAATGGAATAAAATCGTGTAAAAAAATTAAAAATATTCAATTTTCAAACCGTGTTATATCAAAACCGTGTAAAAAAAGACCGTGTAAAAACAGACTTAGGTGTATAGATTTACCTGAACATTTCGGCATTTCATAGAGCACTCAAGGCATCCTATATTGTATCACTTTAAAAGTTAAGGCAATAATGAAAATTAAATCTAATTGCCAAGGGCCATGACTGCGGCTTGTTGCTACTTAACTGCTTCGCCACGTCCGAACGCCTCCCCACCAGCATCGCCATCAAAAGCAAATTTATTTAAGTTGAAAGTCAACACACACTCAACATGCACACCCTCACTCAACTCACACCCCACCCCACCCCACGCAATCCTGTGTGCTGTCCGTAGCTGCACATTTGCACACTTAATGTCATACTGGGATCCTGCTGCTGCTGCCACGCCCATTTACTTTGGGGCCAGGACCATAAAGTATACAATGGCATTGGTAATAAACCGCAACGCGTCATTGGCAGAGTTCCTGCTCCCCCTGCTACTCCTGCTATGAGCCGTGCGCCTGCCTGCGGTGGCTCGCTTCGTTGGCCTTTGTGTAAAGGTTTTTGGTTCTTGGACGCCTTCCTGGAAATATGTAATGTTGCCTTGCCTTGCCTTTTGTGTCCAAGTTATTGACGCTCGCCTGACGCGCGCAAGACGAGACGATACTGGAGCCTGCTAGCTGGTCGCTGCATCGGCAGTAGTTCGTATGCAGACGATATGCCCAGGGGCTGCCTTCTGTCTGATGGCTGCTGATGGCTGTGCGGCGATTGTGCGCAACTTCCTGATGGCCAAAGCTTCTGCCTCAGTGCTCCTCAGTTACTTCATGGCGTTAATGTTTGCCTCAGCGTATACATACATATAATGCATAACATTTTGTGCCTCCAGACGATGACGTCTCGTCAAACTATGGTCGAGGCTGTCCCATCCGGTTCTTGGTTCTGGCTGTCCTGGTCCCGGGAGTTGCTTTTGTTACCATGTCAAGGTGTTGATATAGGCGTTGGCTTTTCATTCAGTTTGCCGTTGGTCTGCTTCTTCTTCTGCTCCTGCAGCTATTATTATTATTTGTTTGATTATTGATTGAGCGTTGAGCTGGAAAACAGGAAGGCGTCAGGCAGTCAGGTAGTAGACGGCTCCCCAGTTGATAGGAGAAGGTGCCAAGTTCGGCCACCTCCTTACTTAAACATGAACGTGCGGAAAGTCAAGTGGTTGCCAAATACATGGCTAAACACTTTGTGGCTGACCTTAAAGTAGCAGTTTAACAACGTGGTTCGCTTAAGCAGTTCACTCTGGCCGTAAATTGTATATGTCCATTAACTATAACTAACCCACATCCATGGCGTCGACTTATACCTCCACTAAGTCATTTAGCTCACCTACAGACCATCATCATTACAAATCTTATGACCAAACTTTAGTTGAACGCTTTTTATGTCACCTTCTTTTTTTTAGCACCCTCGCTTTATACACATTGCGGAAGTTTTCCGCACACGCTTCGAAACTTCAACTTGTACTTCAGCGTGATTGTCTGTCATGTGGGCAGCACCCTCCCTCTCTTTACGAAGCCCAATCTCAAAAACATTATGCCAGCCAGCAGTGCCTCAAGTGCTTCCATAGACATCATTCGCCTCCGCTCAATGTTCGTTCAATGGGCGTTCGTTCACTCACAGTGCATGTCACTTCGATCACTTCTCACAGATTTAATCAACTACCCTAAGAGCTAACCAGTTTACAGTTACTCATAGTGTGTGGCAGCTTAGTGATGGGCGCGTGAGGGAAGTGAGCGAAAAGAGCGTGAGTGATATATGCCTTGACTTGACAATGGTAGCTTCTCAATGCTGGCTAGGTGCATGTGCTTCCTTGCTATTTTCGGGCTCTACGAATATCAAATGTGTGGGTGTGAGATATAACTGTCTCCAGTGGGGAAGGTCAAGCTGGTGATGTCTTCTGAGCCTCCTTGTTGTGGTGCTGTTGTCGAGCAGGTTCTTCTTCATATCTTTGTTGTTTCCAACGTAGAGAACAATGAAAGTTGGTATTTATATCAACTTATTAAACAGCCTTTTCTTCGCGTTCATCTTTGATCCATAAGATTATTTTCAAACCTTTTCACAGAGTAAAGCTACGACTGCTTCCCTTTGCATCTGGAAAGAATATTCTTACCCAACTTTCGTGCCGATAATATTTTCTCACCTTCGCATCTCTAAGGTATGCCAGGCGCCTCGTTTTCAATCGCTGCCCCCTGGCGCCCCCATTATTATACTTTTTTTTGCACAGTAGCTTGCGCTGCGGGCGCATTATGATGATGTGATGTGCTCTATTATATTCATATTTTATAGCTACTTACATTTTACAACCAAAACTACACCCTGCGACGCCCATTTTCTTCACTTTTTTTCTGCATACATTCTGCCAGTTTCTCCCTCCCAGCTTCGCCTTTATGCCATTCCATTGTTGTGCAAATATTTTTTAGTTCGTCGGCACTTTACACGCCTTCCATTTCTACCAATTTTTTTTTTGTTCTTTCTCTTCTTCCAGCTTGTCTATCGTCAAGTAAATCTTTCCCTGCCTTTTTGCCTGTCCAACCAAAAAAAAAAAGAAGAAGCCGTCCTGTCTACTTTTGTTGGCACTTCTCTCCGTTGAGGGTGTATATATGTGTGTGTGTGTGCTTTTAACATGTCTTTTGTCATTTTTCTAGTTTATTATTATATTTTCTTACTGCCACACTGTGGCACACACTTTCTTCAGAGTTTTGGTTGCGCCTCAAAATGCTGCCACTTTGCGCTTCGTTTCGGTTGCTACGAAATGCAGCAACCGCAAATTTCTTGCCACCCTCTTCTTTTTTAGCCTGCCAAGTCTATGTCCTGCAGGCTTTCCCTCTGTCTCTCCCTCTTCCCCTATCTCTCTCTCCTTGCTGCAGTTGTGGCTACTTTTGCAATGCAATTGGCGCTATGGAATTCCATTACTCAAAGGCAAAAAGGCAATTTTAGTTTAATTTGATTCCAGATGCAGACACTGGCAGGAATAGGAGCAGAATCCCACAGGACCTGGCAGCTAGTCAATCAAATTTACTATTCTTCTTTTTTATTTTTATATAAATTGTTATGATATTGTGTAGGAAACTGTGTGGGCATTATCTCTTGTTTGGCAATTTCTGGTTAAGGAATTAATAAAGGAAAGAAGATCCTCTGTTTCCAGTTGTTATCTCTCATTGATTTCATTTGCATGGAGAGTTCTAGGAGTGGGCTGAAATGAATGCTATCCCTCACAGTTGCCTCTTAGACTAAAAGCCATCTCTTGCCAGCTGCCTTTGTATGATTAAACATTTGAATCCTTATATGAATATCGCCTGTTTAATGCCATCCCTTTTGTTTCATTCTGCGGCTATTTAAAAATGAGCCGCCTCGGTGGGTGGTGGACGTGGCCACGATTGGCTTTTTGCAAGCTGTAATCAATATGCAAACAAACCATTTGGCCCCACAATAATTACAAAGTAATGCAGACAACGTTGAGGTCCGCGGAGCGCGCATGGAAAATGTAAAAATAAACGCCAGCTGCTGACAAACAGGGAGGGAAGAAGACGTATCCACGTATATGGGTTGCCCGCTGGGTTGCAGAGTTGCGCGGGGTTTTAGGGGTTTGTTGGTTTCGCTTGTGGTATTGGTCGCACATATTGAGGCCAGCGTGCTCTGGATGATGGCCAATGATGAAGCAATTAATTTGCAATTAAATCGATGACGCAATTGCAAATAAGTGCAGCGAAAAAACGAAGCCACTGCAAAAATTGTTACAAAAAAAAAAAAGAAAATGAGAAAAGAGATTCACCCCAGCTCAACTGAAGAGGAGGAACATATGGATGCATGCAGCTGGTAAAGCAGAAAGCGGGGTACGGGATGGCATAGCATGGACTGATGAATACCCTGGAGAAGTTCTAGTACTCCATATATGAAAACTAGATCTTCTATTCTGTGATAATTGAATTTGAGGTAGCTTTTCAGAGATGCGTTATCCTTAATGGAAAGTACATCCTTTAATACCAACTTTCAAGGTTTTACTTTAGAACGCTAAGATAGTCACAAAATATAGCTTGTGTGAGTTATCATCCTCCGAGCTCCTATAGTTTGTCTCTTGCATTGTTCCCCAATCAGTCAGTGGGTCGCTCCGTTAAAGAGATTCTAATGTAGAGATAAAGTTATCTGTAATTTAATCTCTCCAGATAAACCATCATCATCTGAATATCGAACTGTCCCACTCCCAAGTATGTTTGCTGTAGGACACACAGAGGCGAGGCTACTAAAGTAAACCACTGCAGTGCGTATGCAAACTGGCGGCAAAGTGGCAAAATTAATGTCCACACCCGTACAGATACACACACGTGCACTTATACACAAATGTTGGTGAGAATGAACTTTACGTTACGTTGGTCAAGTCGTGTACGGGTTGAAAGTCCACTCTGGAAGGCCTTGCTGTGCATTTTTCACGCTGTTTTTGGCATCCAAACCGAAAATCGATCAGTTTTTAAGCCCAGCTCTCATCAATGTGTGAATGTGTGTTTGTGTGTGTGTGTGTGTTGGCCATTTCCATGTGTAGTGGAACCGTTTTCCATCAACTTTGGCGGTTATTCAATTAAAAATTACTTTATTCGTAATTAAATCGGCAGCTGTGGACGAGAGCTCTTTTTGCCCTGGTGGTCGCTCTCTCTCTCTGTCTGTCAATCAGCTGTGGGCAGCCGCCATGTTGGTTTTTTAGCCCTCACTTGCATACACAACTGTACTTTTGTTAGAAAATCGCTTGGCTTGCATTTTAAAATGCAATTTGTTAGCTTCAATGTTGTTTTTTTTTTGTTCTGTTCTGCCCTCTATTTTTCCCTGTTATATAGATAGAAACCTCGCCTGAGCTCTCTCTCTCTTTCTCTCTCTTGTGGCTGGCACACAAATCACGGCAATTTATTTATGACACTATTTACAAGAGCCGCAGGCAGTGCTGCGGGGCAGTAGGTTGGGCGAGGGGCTAGGTCTTGGAGTAGGAGCAGCAGCAGCAGCTGGCAGGCCATGAACGTCGTCGTCGTTCTCCCACTTCTACTTAAATAACAATTTCAATATATTGAAATTTACTTTGTCACATGAAAAGCTAAACAGCTTGCACTCAGCGTCAGTCACGAAGGACTGCCAAGGATGGGCTGACATGCACAGTGCTGCCGACCCTCCACCTTGTTCCACGAAGTGTTGCAAAAGTGCTGCCATTGCAGGTTTTCATTTTATGCTATTTACATTTTCATATTTTTGCTCAACGCTTACCGCTGCCGCACCGCAAACAACATTTTTTTGTCATACCCTACCAATGAGGAAGGGAATTGTAAGTTTGTAAAAGGCTTTGACACATAGGTGTGAGAAAAGTTGGGAACAGAGTTAGGTACAGATTCATTTTGGGCAGAAATTTATTAAGAGGCTTATTAAAGAGATGGCTAATCTTCTGAAAAGTAGAACAGATGTTACGGGGAAGTAGGGTTTCCTATCCAAACCATTTATTGAATTTGCTGGGCACAGGTGTCTACTCCGACCTCTTCAGAAACCTCTTCAACTCATCGTAGGGTAGTGGAAACATCCCGTAGATGCCTTTAATAGCATTTCCTCAGTAAAGGACCTCGCTACGGTGTAGGACTGCTAACTACTAACTAATTTGCTCTTTTGGCAGCCCAGTTCATCTATCCTTTTCGATCTTCTCTGATGTTCCAATTGCTTAACCGTATGGAAAACTTCTTCTTTTGCGGTTCTTTCAACATTACCAGAAAGAACATGCAAACTTTCCCATTGCTTAGCATACATTTTCCATCTTGTTATTCCGTTTTGTCAATTTTTTGTACGTTTTTATTTTCAATTTTGTTATATGCTGCCGTTGCCTCTTCCGTGGGTCCTTTTATGCTTCCTTCTCTGGGTGCTGCTGCCGCCCTTGTGTTTTTTTGTGCCCATTTAGTCCTTGTTTGCAATTTTTAAACATACAAGAAGAGGCTGCCGGCTACGACTCCATAGGCAAATGGAGTATTGCAGAAATGGTGGAAAGGTGGAATGGCAATGGGCATGAAGCAGGAGGCGGCGATGTCATGGTGCTGGGCATCCTTTCTGAAAAAAGGCATCAGGTGTTGCACGTTGTGCAGCAGCTTATCTCAAATGATTTATAAACTACCAACAGTGGCGGAGGCCAAAGCCATTGTCATTGCATAAAATATGCTAACAGTACAACAACAAAAAGAGCAGAAGGAACGATCATAATTGAGCAGTCGAAGCTGTGATACTCTACCTTGTGCATACCTTGTGGGGGGAAATTTATAATTATATCGATTTCAAAGATTCACAAGAAACTTCTTATGTCAATAAATCAACTACGTAACAAATTGTGCGTCCACGTTGGGCGCCATTGCATTAGTTTATTACGTGCTTGATGCGAGAGATGATACCCTCTGTCCAGGGTATCTTGGATACAAATACAGCAAGGAACACAAAGAACAAGAGAAATGACACAAGAGTTTGTTGTGATGTGTTTTCTGTGGACTGAGGAAGGGAGTTTTCCTTCTTGTTTCTGGACTCAGGCTACACGGGTCACTCCGACAGAAGCAGCAGCAGCAGCAGCAGTAGCAGCTTTGGTTTTGTTTGCCAAGTTGAAGCTAAAGTTGGCCAAAAGGTATTAGCTTACGACTACGAGTACATGAGTTGAACAGACAGCAGGATGGACAACTGGAAACTCGTGTAGGGGCTAAAATGGAGTTAAAGTTAACATGGAGTAGAGATGGGAAATTAGGGGTAATTGTTTGGGAAATTGAGAGAATTATGGCACAGCAAGAGTTTTGTGAGAAACAAGTAACTGGGAGTAATTAAGGAACATATGGATATATGAAGCGTAAGCCAGGATAATGCTGAGGATAATAGCTAAAAAATTGGTTAAAAGGGATGGCAAAAGATAAGTAATGTGATGTAAACAGGGCTTAGTAGTTACGTAAGGTGTTACTAAAGTTGTGGTTAGTTGAGGTATTACATTTTATTTGGTTTTTTCTATCTATCCAGTCTGATAGTGGAGAGACCGTAGCTGGTCTGCTGCTGTTGGAAACCTGCGCAAATCATGAGGTCCGCTGGACTTCTAATGAATTTCAAATGTTCATTTTAAGACTAAAATTCCGGATACCCTGAAATTTGGTAATAATTTTTATAACAAACCAAAATGATTAACAATTTGTACATATTCTACATCATAATCTTTGAATTAATGAGGCATCATCTCATCCTCCCTGAAAATCAAAACCAAAGATCATGAAAACCCACTTCAAATTATCTACAATTGAATATATTAGCTCTTAATGGAACACAAACCCATTCAAATCAAGCAGTTGAGTATCTCAGCATTTGCCTATTCCCTTGCCCATGTGCACATGCACATCCACTCATCCTAATAAGCTCCCTTCAGTAATTGTGGAGGCTTAATTGAGGCTTACGCATTGTCCGACCACTGCTCATGCCACAACTTCTTATCCCCTAATAGTCTGTGAGCTTATTTGATTTGAAGTACGCTCAATTTGTTCATAAAGTCCTCAAAATAATTATTTAAAAATCTATGCAAAAATGTGATATTATGCCTATACAAAGTTCTATACATTCTATGCTGCACACATTTCCCATCGCTTGGGAAATCAAAAGCCTTTACGCACTGTTGTCTTTGTCTAATTAATTCGCATTTACGGCACTGTCTAAGAAGCTGATGAGGCAGTGGAGTGGAGTGGAGGGGAGGGAGGGGAGGGGAGGAAATGGGCTTTCAAACATGCGCTCCAATTGCTTTTGTGGGAATATCTCCCTTTCATGTCATAAGCCGCTGGTAAACGTTGCATTTGCCAGCGATTTATGTTGAATGCAATTTTCAGCTGAGGACCTGGCAGATATATGTATATACATATATGCATACATCTTCTCTATATATACCTTGTCTTGCCTGAAGGTATCCTCGTTTTGAAGTGAAGCTTGACTTGCATCGAGGAAAGCATTTACGATTTCTAATGGCTACCAACGTGGCCAAAAGGGGTTATTGATATACTGACAACATATGTCATTCATTCATATAGGAAGACGCTAGGGCAATACTGGTGGGGGAACTATATTACATTGTAATGAGGATTGTTTAAACAAGATAGATCGGTGGAAAGTAATAATATAGAAAGCAAACACGATCAGCTTCGTCTGTGGTTGAGTTTATATATATGTTCTTAGAGTTAACTGCGCTGCCAGTAAAGCCGGCAGTTTTTACAGGTCTTTTGATAGAATTTTTTATTACTTTAAGGAAGCTTTCTATATGAAAATTTTCGTAGACTCCTTAGCTGTCTGCTCCCATCCTTGTCGAGCTCTTCTTTAAGGGTATTTCAATTTCGCTAAATTAACGTGCTAATTTTCTTAGCAATTATTATCGATTTAATGCAATGTTTGAATTGCCGTATTTTGCAAAATTGTTGTCGTAATTTGAAACTCTACTTATGATTAGTTTGTATTTTAAGAGATGGAGATATTTAGAAAGAGATAAGAGAGAGAGAGAGAGGGAGAGGCAGCATAGACAAGTTGTTGTTTGCACAAATCAACGTGCCGTGATATGCTTGGGAAAACTTTGCTAAGCTAGAATATTATTCAAGGTTCAATATATACGCTTGATTTCATGTGAGCAGGCTGTGTGCTGGCATGGAATGAGAATTAAGTTGGATTTGGGGATTTGTGTTTACAGAGCAATATGAGAAATAAAGATAGTTTTTTGTAATTACATATTATAAGCTTTGTAAAAGGTAATGTGTACTTAAGACTGTAAATTTGTGCCCCCAAATATATTTCTTAATAAGCTTTTGTCTCCTTCTCGTCTTCTTATTGATTTAGTAGAGATAAGCAGATGTTCAGTTAAACAGTAACAAAATCATCCATTACAAAACACATCTTCAATATAGGAAGTTTGATTTACATTTCTACACTCGCGCATCTCTATCTCTTTTTATTTTCCAGTAAATTTTTTATATATCTTCAATTCGCCAAATTTCAAAACAATTCAAGACAATTCCCTGCATTTGTATTTGCACAATCATACTTGTACACTTTTCCAAACTGCTCCCTGCCAGTGTCATGAACTTCAAAAGCGCCTCAAAACAAACACACAAATAGTACAGCTTGCTCGCTGCTGCCCCTTGAACTGCACCCCTCCCGCCTGGCCAGCAAATGCAAATACACAAGTCCTGGGCAAAGGCATTTATGGCATTTTGTCGTTAGCTGTGAGCAAACTATTTGCCTTGAAACGACAACCATTGAAGCAGCACACAAATCATCGACGAAGAAAGGAGACCAGACCGACCAGGAAAACGAAAGAGAGGGGAGGGGGTCGGTGTGGGGTTTCCATGTATGTGTGTGCAGATGCAACGAGACAAAAGTAAATCAATCAATCCTGGAATTAACTAATTGCGTAAAGCAATATTTATGAATAATTAATGAGCTCTTAATGCCGGCAAACAGTGGCGCAGAGGCGAGCATCAGTGGCTGGAGAAACAAGCTTTTGTGGTTTACAGAATACCTTTTCTACCCCGCCAATCCCTCCATCCGTCAGCAATTTCGATTTGATGGCTTTGGGGCAAGAACTTTGAAACTATGAATATGAATATTAAGTTTCTGGTTTAGTTTATGTAAAATTCTATGAATTTTTAATTATGCCAGAGAGATAATGTAGTTTCAGAGCTGAAATTTTGCATAAATCAAGAAAATACATCATGTATTATACGTACGTATATTTTTTCGCTGCGGGCCGCATTAATTTATAGCCGAAATGCATGTAAATTACCTACCAAAGGCTGCAAAATGCAACTCTGTAGATAAGTCCCTCATGGGGACTCAACGCCAAAAAGTATGCTACAACATTTACATTTCATAAATTCAACAACAACAACAGCAGCAAAAGCAGCAACAACAGCAACAGCAAGCGCGCAAATATTTCATAAATTTACCTACCGAAAAAAATGGCACAAAAGGAACTTCACAAAATGCACTGACCGTAAAGAAATGCCACCCCGCACCGCATCACCCCGCCGCGCGAGCGGAAAATGAAATAAAAGATGTGTACAAAATAGCACAACGAAACGCACCAACATGCGTGTGTGTAAAATATTTGCACATTTTTAACTGAATATTAATTTATGTTATTTTCAGTTGTTGTGCAACTGCCCCAAAAAAATGTATTTATGCTACGTAAATCGGAAAGTGCAGCCGGGTATGCTTATTATGAAGATGTCGCTTAAAATCTGAGAATTCTCAGTTGATTATAGTTTTGAAACGGTCAGGCAGCCAGGCATAAGGTGGATGTTGAGTTACAAAGTAAGTGTCGTCGTCAGAATTCATTTTCACCAATCAACAGACAATTGCCTTCTCTGTGAGGGTTTATTTGTGGCTGATATAGTGTTCTGTGCTGCGGCATAGGGCAATCTAGCTTCAGCCTGGAATCGATTGCCTAACAATCGCCATTACGAGTAATAGTTTCACCTTTCTAAGTCGCTCCTCCGTGTTCCTCAGGAACTTTAATGTAGCTATGCTTTCAGGTATCTACCTGGAGCCTGCCCTTGATTTCACAATAAGATTATACAATTTCTCTTCTCACACAGAACTCAAGTTTTTAAAGAGTACATCAGACTTCGACTTGCTGTTCAATTTATTGTCCAACCTCATTCAACATTTTATTTGACTGCCGCAGCAGCAGCAGCTGTTGACACATTTACCAAAAAAATGCATATTGCCACTGGACCTCGTGCAACTCGCCGATTGCAGTTTTGTTTCATTGTTTTCTTTTTTCATTCCACAACGTTCTGCCATGAATTTCATTTAAATGCATAGCACAATATTGTGAATTCAAAAAAAGAACAAAAATCTCACATTTGAAATGCCTAAAAATCTAACTAAAATTAAAGGCAACCATGAAATGATGATGACAACCTCCACCACCACATACCTACCAGTATATAAGTCGTATTTCAATAACTTACGACAAGCACAACAGACATACACAAGTCCGCATACTTTTCGGCTGGCTGCCAGAAATCCTAACAGCAGTTGAAAGGGGGAGTTGGGAGGGGGCAAAATCTGGGGGCTTTTGGGGCGTGAGTCTTTAGACTTTATATAGTTTGCATTGACACGCGCGTGCATGCAAATAAAATCATGACAGCCCAGACACAGACAAGGCAGACACGCAGACAGGATGAGAAAGAAAGAGAGCGAGAGAGATAGAAAGAGAGGAAGCGAGGCAGGGGGATGGAGAAGTGAAAGACTTTTGGCAGACGCGGCAGGAAGAAAAGCTCACTCAAATATGCGCTTATGTATGTTATGTTCATTGAAATTGGCTCACAAAAGTATTGTGTCAAGCAGAACAAAATAAATTAAAACGACCTAAAAACCACTAGGAAAAATATTAAATATTTTAAAATTAAATACCAAAAAATACTGTTCATTTTTAAAAATCGTCAAGATCGGACGACTATATCACATAGCCTCCATATAACCGACCGATTTGGAATGAACTCTTAGTACAACCAAATTGGTAAATGTCAGTTTTAGAAGCCTCTAAGTCTGCTGACCAAAGTTGATCCACATCGGAACACTATTTCACATAGCTCCCATATAACCGACTCATTCGGAATGAACTTTTAGTATACCGGATTTTTGGAACGTGTCAATCTTAGAAGACTAAACATATCCTGACCGACTTTAAACCGAATCTGCAAGGATATGTAAGCTTCGGTTACCCAAGATTGGTCTTCCTTTCTTGTTTTTTTTCTGTCAAAATACTTTTGAGATAGAAACATCTCCAACATTATTATTCTTCTCCCTACTCCTGCCTATATTTAGCTTGGGGTTTGTTTAACATTTTTTAATCCTTGAACTTGACAGGCCGGCACGGCCCCTGGACCTGGAGCCTGGAATTCAATGAAGGAGGACGACATTCAGCTAAGCAGGCAGAGAGCCACTTGACTTTGTCGGCTACTTTGTTGGCCCAAAAGTCGCTGTCATGGCCAAAAGTCGTAGCCACTTCATCTGGACTTGGACTTGCAGAGCAGCCTTGCCTTCCTTCTGCTACACCTCTTGATTCTATTTCAGTTTCTGCTGTTGTTGTTGTTCTCGTTGCTGTGGCTGTGGCTGTTGTCTCTGCTTCTGTTGTTCTCTATCCAGTTTGTTGTTTTTATTTTGTGTTATTGGACTTGAGCCAAAATATTATTTTATTATGCCAAAAAGAAGTTATGTTGTCCTTGTCTACATTGCTTTCAGCACAGGGATTACAATATATTCTCTTCACTGCATTTCTATATATTTCTATTTTGCCCAGCTTCTGGCTATTTTGTCTTTCTTTTTTCTTTCCCCTGGAATCTAGACTGTTGTGTGTGCATTCAAAAGTAGCCACAATTTTTGTGTCATCGTTGTTTTTGTTGCCATTTTCTATTTTGAAAACATTTTTGTTGGCAACTTGGCAACTCTGTAGGGCTAAGGCTAAGGCTAAGGGCCTGGCTTAATATGTTTGCTGAGGAAATTGAACTGTGTTTGGACAACAGATTTTGTGCTTTATATAAATATGTACAAAAACTTGGCAGAGCATGCACAAATGACCAGAATTTAAAGATTATAATGCACTTGGAGTATTTTGAGTGAGATGTGATATGTAGGAGGAAAGTGACTGAGAATACATAAAGCAGGTTTATATATCTCTAACATTTTGATTGACTTCTTTTATATTTGCTTTTGTTGACACAGTTAAAGTAGGTTTTCAAAATCCCTAATAGAAGGTCATAGCATGTCCTAATTCAGTATCCTGCCTTAGAAAGCTTTTGAACTGACAAGGCAATAACAGGATGGCAATGAGAAGTCAAATTTGCTGCTGATGCAATCCCAATCCCAATTTATCTTAAACTTTTAGCGCTCTTCAACCCAAAGCGTCTCATGCTTTCCATAGCCCGCAATAGTTTCATATTTTTGCAGATTTTGCAACTCTTTTGTGTATATTTTTCATATTTCACATTTTCATTTTCATTTCCGTTTTACTGCGCTTGAGCGCTGCTGTTTCTGCTGCAGCACACACAAAAGATTTTGCATTGAGATTATGCCTATCCGGCATTAAAAAGTAGCCTCCTTTCTTTCCTTCTTACATTCTGTCTTTCTTCCTTTTTAATAATTTTTAATAAACAACAAGGGTTAAGGGAGTGGGGGGGGGGGAAGTGTGAGAGTATGTACAGCATCAGCTTCAGAATCAGAATCATGTTAATGACATGACCAAGCCGGATAGACTGGGTATGGGAGGAAATCTGAGCAGCACGAAAAGGAGTAAGATAAGCGTCTGCTGCGCCAGCTGAGAGCGGAAGGGTTCGACTGGAATATACTCTGTATTCAACTTGAGCTGCGAGTAGCTGATGTCATCACTTCCAATCATAATCAATGTCACCATCTCGTCTGGATTGCTACAAAGATTGCCATCAATACTGTAGAGATTAAGAATTCCTGTTTCCAGTTCATTGAAAGTTATTTAATTTTAAGAATGTGCCCTAACCATATGGCCAAGATCATCATTATAATTATCCGTTAAAGTCCTAAAATCAAAGATCATATCCTTACTATAAATTTTCAACATTCATCTCAAACCCCTCTCATCCTCTCCGGACAATTTATGATCAAACTGCATATACTCTTTTATACCTGCTTTGGATAAGCTGAAAGTGAAGTCCAGGTGCGGGGTTGTGTGCACAGGTGCGGGCTGCGGTAGTTGGCAGCGACCATGCATTACCGCAAATGAATGGCATTTTCTGTGTTTTCATGAAAATGAAAAAAAAAAGATGACCACAACAAAGGAGTTTTGCCCGCTTCATTATGCACAAACACGGGGCAATGAATGTAAGTGAAACGGGCTGGGCCAAGAATTACCTGCTGGGCTGGGTATAAAAGTCAAGTTGAGGTTTGAGAATGGGGCGGTAAGGTGCTGGTCAACTCGTTATCAAGTTATGACAGGCCTTAAACTGCAAGCCCAAATATGGTGGCGGAAGAACCAAAGGGGAAAGAATGAGAAAGTACCAGAAGAAAGCAGAAGTGCAAGCCAAAGCATCTGGCAACTCCGGGCATGTTAATAATCATGATGATGATGATGATGATAATGGGTAGTAGGATGCGTATGGCATATGAAACCACAATGCGAGGCTCTCAGGCAGAGTTAGCCAGCACCAGCAGCAGCTCTGAGAGTTTCGTCCTTCTCACAGATTTTGCACAGCTTCGCATATTTCAGTTGTCATTTTTGCTGTTTTGTCAGTTTTGCGTCTGCCACAAAGGCAAGGGCACAACTCAGCTCAGCTGCAGAGCTGGTCACCCATCAACTCGATCCACTCCCCACTCGGCACACTCGCTGCATGTGTGGAGTGGCCCCCCTTGCAGTGTTCATGGAACGGCATTTTGCGGCGGCAACTGCCACAAACAATTTTGACATTGCGATGCCGAGTTGGTAGCTGGGAAACTGGGAAGCTGTAGCTGCGGAATGCTCTGGACACAGGATGTGCAAGGATATTGTGAAATCAACGTAATGGCGGGGCATTAACATGCATGGCTGTGAAAAAAGATGCGGCGACAGGTGCAGAGAGAAGGCGACACTAACGGAGGGACAGGGACACACAAGTTAACCCACAATAAGAAAAAAATTAAACCAAAAAAGGAAATAAGAAACAGCAAAATGAAAAGCTTTTCCTGTGGATAAAGTAAATCATGGTGTACTCTTTTGGAAAATGTGCAAAACTAAGGTGGATATCATGTAGATCTATTTGCCAATTTCAAAATGGTAAATCAGACAATGATTTGTTAAACAAAGGTATGGAAATTGCTGTGAAAATTAGAGCTGGATATTGTTCAGGCAGACAATTTTACTATAGCTTAAAGCTAGAGTATCTTCTCCAACATCTTACGTCGTTCACAACAAATTCTGTGCCTTCTCCATTGAAATCACTTTTGCAGTGTATTATAAAAGAGAAGTGGCCTATGTGTGTCTGTGTCTGTGTATGTTTCTGTCTATGTGAGTGCGAGTGTGTTGGCATTATCTTTGGCACGCTGCTCTTTTTCATTATGAAATTATAAATATTTTATTTAATACACGAGCGGGAAGAGAACAGGGCAGGCCAAGGGAGAACTCAGTCCAAAGTCCAAACAGTTCAGAAGCAACAGGAGGAACTGTAGGGAGCAGTACAAGTAGTCGTCCTCGTCCAAGCTTGTATTAAATTCCACTGCCAATTGCAGGCGACTTTGTTTTGCTTCCAGCTACATTTCAATTTTAAATGAAACATAAAATTTCGTTTGTGGAAAACAAAAAAACAAGCGAAAAAAAGAATATCAACAATATACAAAGAGCGAAGCGTGTATATGATTGTTTGTAGTTTGCGAGCCATTTCAATTGAAATTTTACAAACCGCTCGAATGACCTTAAGCTACTTTAAAAACAAGGCTGACAGAGTGGGTGGGGGGCAGGCAGGCGGTACAATAAAAAGCAAAAGTAATGCGAGAAATGTGAAAATTTCATAAACCAAAACTCAAACAACGCGCGCAGCAAAAGCGGCCCCGAAAGTTAAGTGAAAAAATGTAGGTAACCAATGGCTAAGGGGCAGCAAAACTTCGCTGTGGCAGTGGCAGGCGGGTTAGTGGTAGGGGTAAGGGTAGGGTACTGTATGGGGAGGCTTATTTGATTTGTGCTTGAGTTGTTACACAACACTGGCATAAAAAATGCGCACCGGCCTCGGACCAACATGGCCAGCAGGCATATAAATTCAATTAAAAAAACATTTTATTCCAGCGAATGTGGAGAACAAAATAAGTTTTGTGTACCGCAGTATACGGTCGATCCTTGCTGAAGGCTCTTAATGTTGGATTTGTTGTTGTTGTAGTTTCTGTTTAAACAGCTTATAAGTTTGTAGAATTTACTTGACTTTTAAAGGATTTCTATTAATTTTATTACATTTATTGGCTTGAGTCAATTTGCAGTGATCCATGATTTGTCGGTATATTAAGATATCACCGTGGCTGTGTTTCATCACCGCCTTTGCCCTGTTGTTATTTGTCAAAAGCCCAAATTCAAAGGCTCTGAATTTTCACCACTCGTGAGGCGTGTGTGTTGTTTGTCAGGGCGACAATGAAATTTGTGTCGTTCGGAATTGTGTAGTTTAAAAATTAAAAAATTCAACAATGTTAAATTAAAAATTCTCAATGATTCTTTGGATTTCTGTTTGGCAACGCAACAGCTGAACAAAAATTCTCGGGGTAGCCATATTTTAAATGGCGACAGCACCAAAGCGTAAAGGTGACCCAGGTAAGATCGACCACACACTATTCCGTACATATCCGAATTCAGAGTCAGATTAACCTATAAGCGGATGCAGTTGGGGGAGGTTCGTCGCAGGATCTGGTGAACGAGAGTTCGGGTCGTCGACAGGAGCAGAAGGTATATACGTTCAATAGTGATCGTTCCGCTAAGCCAGCATCACCTTCCGCAACAAAGGATGATAAGAGCAAGCCTCAAAAGACGATTCTAGAAGAACACGGCATCATACTAGGCAAAGTGATTGGAACTGGCAATTATGCCAAGGTTAAGATCGGCTTCTCCGAGGAGTATGGCAAGCGGGTGGCCGTCAAGATCATCTCCAAGGTGAAGGCGCCCACGGAGTACACACAAAAGTTCTTACCACGCGAAATCGAGGCGGTGAAGGGCTTGCATCATGAGAATCTCATCACTTTCTATCAGAGCATAGAGACCAGTCACAGGTGGCACATTTATCACTTCTCATTAAGTCGAAACCTGAACCAAATGCTTCTCAAAATACTCTCTAGGGTCTATCTGATTATGCAACTGGCGGAGAATGGCACACTCTTGGATTATGTGAGGGAGAAGAAGTACTTGGATGAGGTACAGGCCCGCACCTTGTTCAAGCAGCTCATCAGCGCTTTGGAGTACATACACAGCAAGGGTGTCGTTCATAGGGATATAAAATGTGAGAATCTCCTGCTGGACGAGAACTGGAGTTTGAAACTCATTGATTTTGGCTTTGCCCGCAAGGACACGCGAACTTCCGACAACCAGGTGGTGCTCTCCAAGACCTTTTGTGGAAGCTATGCCTATGCCAGTCCTGAGATTCTCAAAGGTAGACAGCTATCGTTTAAGGGGTGTCTAACTAACCCCTTTCCTCCTCCCCCGTGCAGGTGTGGCCTATGATCCCTTCATGTCCGATATCTGGGCATGCGGTGTGGTCTGCTATGCCATGGTGTATGGTCGTCTACCCTACGATGGCTCCAATGTCCACATTTTACTGAAGCGCATCAATCAATCCCTCGTGTTTCCCAGAACCCCTTCATCTTCCAGTGAGTGCAAGCATATCATTATGCACATACTGGCCCCAGTCAAGATCCGCTATAATGTGGCACAAATCAAGGATGACGCTTGGTTTACAGCCAAGTGAAACAAAGGGTGCTGTCGTCGTCCAAAGCTAAAAACTGAAAACAAAATCATGGCTGTGAACTGCTGCTGTTGAACGAAGGTTCACAGTTAATAAAAAGAGACACCTTTTTGGTATTCCTTAACATCAAGGAGAATGTTGAAGTATTTTGAATATTTTTTTGAAATTTTTATCATAAATTTAATCGTAAAATGATCAAAAATAGCTTAAATGTATTTCCATCGCAAACTATCGAAATTCACAAAACAGTGCTGCCCATTTTGCCAGGCAGCATTACACTCTTAAGTTTAGGAGAGAGAGATAGAGAGAGAGAAGGACCTGCGCTCTCTAATTCGCTCTTGAACTCCATCAGCACCCTGTAAAGCCATGAATGGCCAGGTGGCATATGTTTAACATAGCGTATGCGTGACTCGACGAAAGGTGTAAGAGCAAATTCTCGCTCTCTCCCTCTCTTTGAGTCAACACAAAATGTTCTTATTAAACTTTATTATGGGTCATAGTAAAGTGCAGCAAACAAACACAGAAGAGTCAACACAGGCAGGCAAACACACACACAGCTACTGAGTGAGCGAGCGCATATTGAATTTGAAGTGCGCCTATTAGTATGCAATAGATTTTTATCAAGCCTTTGTGTGGGACTGCAAATTGAGTTAAGCTTCGACTGCTGCTGCGGCTGCAAATTGTTACATGTGTTGTCCTCCTCCTGCAGCAGCTTAAGTCCACTTTTGTTTGCTTTTGGTTTTTTGGTTCGAGCATTATGTGCTATTAATTTTTAAGCCTTATAATAATTTTATACGCACATTTCATATGACAAATATAACTCTCAGCAAATTGGCTATGATTTGTGGGGCTTTGGCAAATTGTAATTAGTTTTTGTTTCTCTATGAGTGTGTGTGCTGTGATTTTGCAGCAACTGCAGCAAATTATTATTGTTTTTGACTTCTCCTCCCCTCCCCGCAACCACTACCTGCCCCTTTAAAGCCAACCCATTTGTAAATTAATATAAATTGCGGCTGACTTTGGGCTTTGCGTGTGTTTTGTCAACTTGTGATGCTAAACCATAAGTGGCATTAACCATAAAGCACTTAATCTATGTATATATGTATCTACATACGTATGTATATATACAAAATCACTCATATGCCTCATTGCACAGAACCACACACCGGCTTACGTACCCAAACAGAGAGAGAGCGATGGGCAGCTGACAAACCCTACTATATATATGTTTTAATTATTTTATTTACAGTGGTAAATATTTAGGTGTTTTGAAGGTGAATTTTTCAAGGTCTTCTTTTTGTATGCTATTCATATCGGACAACTATATCATATAGCTCCAATATAATCGATTGTCGCGGAATGAACACTTAGGAGCATAACTTTCTGTTTTTCATCCAAATCAAACCAAATTCGGTTTGTATTCATTAGAAGAAGAAGTTTTGCTGCTTACGCTTACAACTCAATCTTATGTCAGTCTACCTAATCATTTCAAAACTGGAGTCGCTCACTCACGACCTTGAGCCCGCTATCCCAAAAAGTTAGAATATTACAGGTCACTAAAAATCAATTTCAAATGCTTTTGCAGCCACACTTATGTGCATAGCGTTTTTCCGATATCCGATCCACTGTTACACTCCACTCACCCACCTTTCTTTCCACATCATCATCATCAAATCATTATACATATTTTGTACTTTATTCACATATATATTTTTTGTTGTCTTTTTTTATTTAATTTTTTTATCAGCAGCATTTTTTTTGTACATAAAATCTGTAATGAAATAAAATACTTTTGCATTAAATGCAACTGACGTGACGTGTCGGTGAGGTGAGGTGGAGGGAAATCGTGTGTGTAGAGTGAAGAAGGCCGCGCGTACTTGTCTGGCTTTGCGGCTCTACTGTTGGGTTGATTAAAAATCACGCATACGCAACATTGCACAATGCATTGCATTTTTTCGCATGGTGTTTTTTCGTTGCCATTGAATGGGAAATGGGAAATGGGAAAAGCGTGCACTTAATAAGTGAAAATGTGCGTGGCATATTAAAAGTGACATATTTAACAAATAGCTGGCAAAAAGTCGCGCTGTGCATCATCAACCGCCGCAATATGAATATGACAGACGCTCAAAAGGGCTGGCAGAGGAAGGGCTGAAGCATTTGTTGGCTTCATTCGGCGACAAAAAAGTGAAAATTTATGACATTTTTATAAACACTGCTCGACTTTGGTTTCAGTATATATATATATATAGTTTTTCTTTTTTTTTTTTTGCTACTTTCTCTGTCATGGGCATTAATTATGAACAAATTAATTAAATTAATTACTCATGCGTGTGTAAGCGAGAGAGGAGAAAGCCGTGGATGCATTCAGGGTTGCATTCACTCACGCAAACACACACACTCTGGCACATTTTATGCGGTTTGTGCAAATATTTGTGCGACCCGCTTGGGACAAAAATGCTTTGATATGCCACGATATGTATATATATCCCATATATATATATATATGTTCGAGAACTGTTGAACTATGCATTTTTCCATTTGGTTAAAGTGCAAATAACACTTTCGGTATATTCTCTTTATTTTTTTCCTTCTTTGCAAACAAAGTGTTAACACATAAAGTATGCATAAAGTGTAGTGTTTGCCTTTCTTCTTGTTTTTGTTTTTGTTGTTGTAGGGGAAAATGTATATATTCATTAAAAATGCACCCCAATTAGAGAGGGTGTAAAAGTTTAACCATATCATGATGTGTGAGAGTTGCCTTAAGTGTGGTTCAAGGGCCAAGTTTTGCCACTGCAGTGTTAGTTTTTGTTTTGAACCGAACAATTTCTTGATGCTGCAGAGTCTTTGTGGGGAATATCCCTCGGATCAAGCAGGATTGGGGAAAGGATTGACCCTGAAACTATACAAAATGGAAGAGATTCTGATTACTTGATAGCTAAAGTTCTAGAAATATCACCTAAAGTCTTAACATCTTCCTTTTTTGAGATTCAGAATCCTTATGTTTAAGTAAGGAAGAAGGAATGAACAAAGTAATCCTTTTTGATATGAATTATAAGTTCTAAAAAGAGTTCAATAACTCTTTATTGCTCCAAATATGTAGAGATTTTCTTGCTGCTTAACGCCTTTTCCCTTGCATGTCCTCAAAATGTATCCTATTCAAACATTTCATTGACCAAGACCTAAACAATCTATGCTTTCCCTGCCCTTCGCTGGCCTCAAACGCTAGTTTTTCAATCAGCTGCTGTTGAGATAAACAAAACGTTTGGAACACCAAGGACTTGCATTCTCCTCTGTTATTCAAGTGTTTGTTTACGCTGGCCTCTCAGGCTTTTGCCCAAGGCTTAGCACCCCTGGGCGGGTCAACAGGTGTCCTTCACTGTAACAGAAAAAAAACTGCTATCAATGTTGAAAGAGTTTCTCGTGAGTGGCTGAGTGTGGAAAGTAGATTGTAAGGGGCGTAAAAAAAGCTGTACCATTTAGTTCCAATTTCAGTTGGCAGAAGCTAAAGCACGATTGCGTAAGCTGAAACTGAACGGAAACCGTTTGCGGCAGTTGCTTCGATTTTGCTGTCTGGGAAAGAGTTTTTCCTCCTGTTCGCCTGGTCGGTCGCTTTACAGGGCTTTGTGTGGAATATAAACCTCCACGTGGCGCAGAGTGGGTGGTTCAAGAAATGGTCATAAAATGCAAAAATGTAATACAACCAGGGGCAAGCAAGTGCTGAAATTGTAGAAAAGGAGAAGCAAAGGCAAATGCAAAAGAGGAAACAATGTTATAAATTTGCAAAATTGCCTTAAAATAGAAAAGTAAATATGGGAAATGTTGAGAAATTGAGAGAATTTGAATTTGAGAGCAACAATTTTTGCCACCGAAACATTTAGATCTAAAAATGACTCATTTTCTAGTTGAATTTGCTATAGCGGCTCCTCAGGGTTCAGTTACGTTGTGGGGAAATTTCAGCTTCGTATCTTTTATAGTCTGTCTGTTATCTTTCTCTTGATTCCAATTTGAAAATTTAAGCCCCGTATCTCTTATAGTCTCTGCTGTAGGTTGTTCCCCAATCAGTCGTTAGGGACAGGGCTTTATAAATGTTTAAACAATTAGCAAATGGTTAAAAAGCTCAGCTCAATGGGTAAAGTAATCCCCAATGCAAAAACCGGAAACGGAGATCCACCATGACGCGACGCACAGAAAAGGAAAAACTGCATTTAACCACATTTAAGCACATTTATATGCAACATCAACAAAAAGGACAGCAAATACAAATGGCCAAAACGGCAGGCATCATCGGGCATCATCGTGTAGGCTAGACATCGGTATGGTGGAGGCGTAGACCATGAATAACAATGCCACGAACCAAAAACAAAACAAGAACACAAAAAAATGGAAGACTGTAAAAGAAGAAAAGTGTGGCGGCATGACAAGCAGCATAACAGCAACAACAATGGCAATCAGGCAGGACATGCCGCAGGACAAACTATAAAGAGCTGCCAACAGCAGCCAGGACGCAGGCATTGGCATCAACTTCAGCATCAGGATCGGCGGCATCACGCAACCCGAAACAAGCAGCCACCGCCTCGACGACTCCAAGCAATTTAACATTATTTTAATGCCGCCTCTCCACGCCCGCCTGTGTGTCCTTGCCAAAGACAACGGCTACGGCTACGGCTACGGCTACGCTCGCTTCCTTTTGCAGGAGCTGGAGCATATGTATTTACATGCGTGTTTATCTGCCATGTAAGTAGTGTTGTATAAAATAGAGCGACAGTTACAGTTATCTCTATGAGTATGTGCCCTTTGTCTCTGCCTCTACCCCTATGTATTTGCTGCTTCTATATCTGTCATGACCGCCTGTTGCGAGAACTTCCAGAACAGTGGAGAGAAAAGATGAAGATAAGTTTGTAAAAAATATATAATAATCTCCATTTTCTCTTAAGTTTTTGCCAATATTTATGTTCTTCTGCAAAATTTACTGCAAAATTTCAGTATTCCATCGCAAGAGCAGTGCGTTGTTTATTTCAGGGCAAAGAGTAACATATATAGAAACGACTGAGGTAGCATATATTCATAGATACATATTTGGACATTCTACTCCTTTTCACATTCTTGTTATCCATCCCACTGTGCGAGAGGCATAAGAGACACGCGCACGCACGGCTCCCCAAATTGTAATAGTGTGCAAATGTGTTTGTCATTTGTCTTTTTAACGCCGCCGACTGTGACTGTGCTGTGACTGTGCTGCTACTGTGGATGTAAATGTGACTCGCATTCAGTTTCAGTACGTGGTCGATCCACCAAGTGGGCCTGCCAACCCGCTGCGAGGGACGACATTTTGACTTCCGGCGGAAGTGCGCATTAAAATTGCTATTAGCCCAGGGGTCCAGGGAGATTCAGCATTTTTGGTAGTTGTCGCACTTTTTGGCAACTGCCAAACAATAGGCGCGTAATTTGCTGCTGCTGCGGCCTATATAGAGAGTGTGTGAGACAGATAGATAAATAGAAAGCATAGAGTGAGCGGGAGAACGAGATATAGAAACAGATAGCGAAGCTGCTGTAGCAATTGTCTTGCCACTTTCCTTTTGCCTAATGACTGGCTTTAGCCTGCAACCACAATGATGTTGGGCAAGGAAAATGCTGTGGAAAATAAAAATAAATGGTGAAAAATTAGTAGAGTTTTCCTTTAAAGTGCGCTCAGCCAGCAGGTGATGAAGTATTTTGTGGATTAAATGCTTAAATTCAAGGAAATGCAAAGGCAAACCATTCTTGTATGAGACGATGAAGTGTTTAAATGTTGCCTACTTATGTGCATGCATTAGCTTATAACACACACACACACACATACACAGATCTATAATTATAACTTCCCCGCAAATCCCCTTGACCGAAGCACTTAAGCCTACACAATTGATGTTCAACAAATTTGTAAATCCGCTTAATTCAATTAGTTCGTTCTCTGGCTAATTTATAGAGAGCCGAAAGCCGAGTGCCCACTCGAACATCCAAAGTTTGCTATTTACAAATAAGTATTAATTGATTTTGAGTACAGTAAACACTCTGCTATCATTGACAAATTGGCAAAATGCCATCACAATACATATTTGTTGCTGTTGTCATTCCTTTTTTATTGCGGAAATTAAAGCTTTACTAATTATGCCGCACACACTCACACACACAGTCACGCAGAGAGACATTGAAAAATATTCATAAATGCCATATGAAATGGCATAATAATGCATTATAATGCATAAATTGTCAGGGAATTACACATGGGTGTGTGTCTGTGTGTGTGTGTGTGTGTGTGTGTTTGGGTAGTGTAGGTAAAGCGTAGATTTCGGTTCGACGCATTTTAATGCCATTGCAATTGATATTTCAATTAATTTTCAATTAAAAATGGTTTTTAATAACATACACAGGGAACGGAGGGAGCATGGGGTTAGCCAAGGTCTAGCCACTGGATAGATTTTTTAAGTTTGTGTTTTTGGGGTGGCGGAATTGTGTGACGTTTGGGGTTTTCACAGTGCAAAAGAGACTTCAGCTGGAATACATGGCGAGAAAATTGTATTGTAAAGGAAAGTAAAAATCTCTACAGTTTCCTTTGACACCACGTTTTCGTTTTCTTCTCACCTGTATCACCCGTATGAAAAGAACTATTCTTTAGGCTTGTGTTGTGTTCCACTCTCTGTGACCAATTCGGCTGCCTCTTCTGCTGTGTGTGAGGTGTGCCATTTCTATCCTCTCTCAATTCAAGCAAAGTAGTTGTCTCATAGGTCGTTAACAATTCCTGCCGTCTAATAAACGCGCAAGAAGGAGACGACGTGCTCGTTTGTGTGGCTTTTATATGATTAAATTCTTATATCTATACAAATGTGCAATAGCCTAAAGCTTAAGGGCTCCGCAGCCAGCGTCGTGCTTGCTGTCGCTTTATGTACTTATTATATATTTATTTTGGGCATCGTCGCGCAATACTAGCCAGGCAGATCTGCTGATATTGCAGTTCCCAAGCCGGGAGTGCTTTGCTTGTGTGTACGATCAGATTATCTTTGCACTTGAAGAATGCTTGGGCATTTGTTTAATTACACATACATTACACATAATTTCACCTCACGAACTTAACTGTTCACTGGCTTCACTTAAACCTTGGAAAGTCAACAACACAAACTTTCTTCCTACCAAATCATTATGAGAATTTTCTTTTTTTTTAGAGTGTTGTCCCCTTCCTTATGTTCAGGCTTTGTTTTCATGTTGCATTTAAAACCGCAACCGAATTTTATTAAAAATATTTTTATACATTATCCAGCAGCAGCAGCAGCAGCAGTGAAACTGTAACTGCAGTAACAGCGACTGTAAAATCAACTGCAGCAAGCAGTAATAATAATTTTGTGGTTTGTGTTCGCTTTCATTGCAGTGGTTGGTTGGCGTTCTCCTGTTTTTTTTTTTTTTGCCCCCTGCTTGACTCTGTGTGCCATAATGTGAAATTGAAATTGCCAGGAGCATAATTAAGGGGCTGCACTAGAAGAAAAGTGGGTGAATGTGTAGATAATAAATATTTGGAATATTGCTATACATACACATATTTTTGATTAGTACAAAGTTTGGAAAAACTCAATATATAGTAGATATATATTCTTTTTGAAGCGTTTTGAAGGTGCTTTGAGGGTCCTACTTATTGCTGTGAGATTTGAAACCTCAACACCTCAAACCTCGTAGGTCATGCAAACTGAATAACCTGAAAAACCTGCTCATTGGTTCTAAGTACCGCAAGTATCTGACACAGGCTGCTCTCCGCCGTGCCTCTGCTCTGTTGCGTTCCAGTTCGGATCAATGTGGAGCTGTTTTCTAGTTTCGAGAATTTTAGAGTTAAGCTTATCATGGGGCTGCATGACATATACAGGGGAGTCCGCTATATTGGGTTTAGATGATTCGCTTAGCTAACCAACTGAAGGTGTATACAAATTTCCATCCATTTGGTTGAGGATAAGTGTCACTGGTAATGCAAATTTGCCAAGATATGCTTGAGCGCGACAAGCGGTTTGAATAATTCTGAAAGAGAATGAAATATCTTTGTGGATATAAAAATGAGATTGTTAAAGTGAAATGAATTAATTATATTTCTCATATGTATTTTATATATAATATAGTTTATCTGCTCTTAACTTTTTCAAACAATTTTTCCCCCTCTTATGCTAACGGCAAAGTTCTCTTGTTTTCTAAAAAGTTGGACTCGTTTCTTGCCATACATCATACGCCCCATTGGCGCAGAACAATTACACATTTTCATCAATTATAATATAGATTTTTGTATAGGAAATATTAATTAATATTTATACTTATATTATATTTTGCTTTGGGTAAGTTTTTTTGTTTTATTTAATTTGTGTTTTTTTTGGTTTAGTTGCTGTGAAAGTTGGCAAGCTAATTAATTTTTGTGGTTTTACTTGTTGTTGGTTTCCAGTTTTTATTTGTTTGTTCTGGTTGATTTTATTGTATGTGTTTTTTGCTTACTTTTGTTGTGCACTTTTGCAGTTGTTGGTTTTCTAATTTGTATGAATTTGACAAAGTGCCAAAGTTCAGTTGTTATAGTTGTTGCTGGTATTTGTTTATTTGTTCAAGCTTTCAAGTTTTGTTGCTGTGGCAATTGTGCTGCTCGAAATCAGGCATTGGGAAAATTAAAACAAATAAATGCAAAATGAAAATGAAAATTGTTTGAATATTGCGAACGAACGCACACACAGAGATGAGTGTAAATATAAATATTTAATTGCCCTAATTGTCATTGCATTATTGCATAAATAAACATTAAAACATAAAGAAGAGATTTCGATGTTGTTGTGAATATTGCATATTGTATTAACAGTTATTATATTATTATTGTTTTTCGTTAGACCGGAAATTGTCTCGATTTTTATATTTTCATAGCGTGTGGCAAATTTAGCTGAAATTTGACTGATTGTTGAAAAATGAGAACAATATTTGTATTGTATTGTATGGCATATATATAATAAGCATGTGAATGAAACCAGTCCCACATCACTGTGAAGGGTCAAGGATCATTTCTTTTGAAATGTTTATTTCTGAATAATGAAAATGTGGCAAAGAAATTCACAAGAAGCCTTTGTTTTTGTTCACTGGCTTCTCTTAGTGGTACTTCGTCAGACACACTTAACGAATTTCCTTTTCATACAAAGCTGCGTAGCACCGTCATTGGATCATACTTTTGCAGGTCCCATAAGAACCTGCAGTTCTGTTTCTCAAAAAGAGTCAAACTGGCGCCTTCGAGCTCTTCTCCTCTTTCAGTTCAGCGCTGACGGGGCAAGTGGAAGATCCTCATACCGACCTTGAAGAAGTAGCCAGAATAGCGGTGATGGTGCATGCAACCAGCGTTATCGCGACCTCCGGGATTCTTACGGTGCTTGCCGATACGACCATGGCTGTGGCCACTCAGCTACCTGGTCTTCTTCCTCTTGATATTCGACATCTTCAAAGTTTTGGGAAATAGCTTAAACGACAAAGATAAAAAACAAACATGTAGACAATTAAAATTGTCTTACTCAGAGATATTCCGATTGAATGTGTGTCAGAGCTGCTTCTCCTTGCTAATTTGGCCATTTACTTAGGAATTTTGTCCTCGATTTTGACGCAGTTCCGCACAAATAAAGGAGAATCATAAAATCCAACTCTAGCTCTAATATATTGGCGCCTGCGGCGATGTCCAATCAGTCAGTGCACCGAGTTTCGTATATATAAAGCCAAACAATGCACTCATAATTTTATGTTGCTCATTAAAAACTTGTGATTAAAAATGTATACAAAATTGAAAACTTTAACTCACTTCATGACCAAAAAATATTATTAATATATTTTTTCGAGCGCTTGACAAACAACTTGACAATATACGGGCCACCACAAAGGCAGCTGAGAGCTGAACAACGTTCACAGCGAGCGAAAGAGAGATAGACAGAAGTCAATGAGAGAGAGAGAGAGAGAGAGAGAGAAAGACAGAGCGAGATGAAACTGTGAGGACCCGAGGGTCGAACTTCATACAGTTACTTAATGTTTGTTGTTGTTGTTGTTTGTGTTTTTGCTCTGAATGTCGTTTGCATTTAAATGTTTCAACATTTCCGTTTAATGTTGCCTGCACTTCCGTGAAAATTTAATTAAAAACTGACAGTTTCTTCTCCAGCCACACACACACGCACACGCAGACACACAGACACACATCATATATACAAATAATGAATAATTTGTACAAACAACAACAACAATAACAACAAAAGCCGGATATGCGAAAATATACAGAAGAAGAAATAAGTATGTATATAAATGTATATGTATATGTGTGTGTGTGTGTGTGTATGTATGTAATATTTTTATTTAATTAACAACGCGATAGGCTATGTTTGATTGTATTTCTTTTCTCTTGTTCTGCGATAAGTTCAGAACGTGGGCTATAAGCTGGAAAAGCGCAAGCAGGCATAAAAAATGTCATATGAGCAACATAAGGATGGTTACAAATTGTGGCTGAAAAGTAGGGAAAACTTTTGCGTGTAAAAGGTTGCTTATGATATGCTTCAAATATGACCTAAGGAAGGCCTTGATCCTTGTATGAAGTGAGGTTGCTATAGCAAGTTTTATAGCTTTTCATATTAGTTTTATTATGTAAATTAGTACTAAAAAGTAACTTGTACTAAAGAGCAACTTAAATTTCGATTCGACAGACTGAGTGCTCTCTTCTAGACACTTATTTTCATATGTGATATCTCTAGTCTTACGTACTCTATTCACCATATAGCTTAACTCTCAATTACTTTGTATTTTTTTGTAAAAACATATCTAAGATAATTATAAATGGGCTCTGGTTTCTGTGTGAGCAGTATACCAAAGCGCTTCTTGAAGCTAATACGCTGGCGTGAATATTTGTCCCCCGTAGGACGGCCGTCCTTCAGTGCGTTTCTTCAGCGTGTAAAAGCGATCGCCATTCCCATTAATTCTCTACATCAGATACATTTTGTAGAATATTTAATGTAAAAGTAGCTTGATGTAAAGAAAAGAAAGCACGCGTGGCATGCGTCTGGTTGCAGCTTCATAGATTTGCAGATGATGCCTCCACTCCCATATCCGTACCAAACAGTTTAACGTTGTACTTTTGTATTTTTTGCACATCCAAAAAGTTAAAAAAAAGGAACAGATTATTTTGCATCCTTTAAAAGCGTATTCCACTGTCGCATAATTAAAATGTTTCACAAATATTTTTTTCCACAATTTCGTGCGTTTGGAAAAAAAGGAAAATGGTTGCGAAAAGTGAACACGAAGCGTTGCTGTTGGTTATTATTATTACTATTGTTATTGTTATTATTACACTACACTACACTGCACAACACAAACGATGGCGATGAGAAGAAACAGCATGCATTTAATTAAATAAATTCACATCTCATATGCCACAAAAGAAGAGTTCAAAAGCGGCGGCCTTTCATCATAAATTCATCAGCGTACAATGAAAAAATCAACAGAAAAATTAAAATAAATGGAAAAACTGCGACAAAATTATATATAAAGTGGTCGACTTTAACAACTTTTTATGGCACACAAAATTAAACACAATATACGCAAAGAGAGCCACAGTGAGCAGGGCTGGGCACTGCACGGCGGGGTGAGGGCGTTGCGATTTTTGCAAATTATAATTATTTCAGACTACCTGGGCCAAAAGGCAAATTTGCGTTTCACTCCAAAACTCGCGCGTCGGATAAAACGCTTTACAAGCTCACCGAAGAGCAGCAGCAGGAGCCTCAGCCGGCAGCAAAGTGTGTGCAATGAAGGAGAGAAGAGAGGCTGCAAAAAGGCCAACACCGCTTAGGACGAGGGAGGCCACACGTTGGACAAACTTCAATTACGGCTTAAAACTTTCAATTAAAAACTTTGCAGCTGCGTTGGAAAAATGTACAAAAAAAATTACAAACCCTTAGGAGAATGCTTGCAATTTTGAAATGCAGGACTAAGCTGAGGAAATTTATGGCTAGAATTGATTCCAGGAAGATGATTATTAATTAGGGCGAAGCAGCTGTGGAATTAGGTGTTATAATGCTGTACAAAACTGTATTGAAGTAAACTCAAGCTAAGTCCTGGAGCAACTTTCAGAAACTTGTCTAAAACTAAATTCGAAATTTAATCAAATCTTGGTAAACATTAATCCATCATCCATCATAATCAACATCAGAATAATGTAGTAAAAATAGCATACTTATAAGGGCAAGTTTAAGTTTCCACAAAGGTGATAAAACCTCACATAGAAATAGGTTTTACATTGCCATTGCATGTCCTTGTATTTTTTTTAATTTTTTAAGCAATTTAAAATTTAATGTTTCTTTTAAGAAAATTTAAATTTCTGCTTAAATATTTAACTTGTGCAGCCTTAAGAACTGCAGCAGCCGGCCGAATGAAAAGAAGTCCTTGTAGAGGTTGCAAACTTAAGTAAAATCCTAGCCTAGACTTTTGGCCATATGGCAAATTTTCTTTTTTGTTTTTCTTGTCGTCTGCCCGAAACTTTTGCTTAAATTTTGCAGTCTCTCGCTGCTTCAGCTCCTTTGGCGCTTCGCTGGGGAATGCATTTTTAATGAATTCCAACAAAAAAAATGAAAAGCATAAAAAAATGAAGGAAAGGTGAATGTAACATGCGACGCGGAAAGTGAGCAAAAGGTGAAACCAACGCAAAATAAAGGAAAATGCACTGAAAAGCGCAACTTTGACTTGTGTATGTTGGTCTGTGTGTGTGTTTGGGGTGGTTGAAAAGTGCCACTGTGTGTGTGTGTGTGTGTGTGTGTGTGTGTGTGCCTGCAGCTTCCTTTTTCACCATTACGACAACAACAATAACAACCCAGGCCAAACTCTTAATTGAATTAAACTTTTTAGCTGTGCAAAAAAAAAATGATGAAGTAAAAAGAGCACAAAATTTAAACATTTTTTTTTGCACTACTCTATTTTGTAATACTTTGATGCAGGGTGATCTTCGGGTACTATGAATTTGTTAAGCAGTTTGTTAGCCAGCAGATGATTTGGTGCCCGTACAATGAGCAGCACATTCAAGTGGGCCCAAGCGAAACCCAGGCTAAAAGCTCCTGCTCAACCGGCTGAGGTTGATGATGAAGATGCAAATGTGGTTAATTACAGAATCGACAGAAGACTAGCTAGAATCAAAGTACAATCAAGAATGAATGAACAAATAGATGAGAAAGAGGAGACTGCATTTTATCAATGGCATTTTGACCAAGAGTGACTCTTTAGATCGATACTCCTTCGCTAGAGTGAGAGATAGCAATGGAAGATACAGAATTGTGGAAGATATCCATTACGAGGGATACTACATTGAACTACATTGAACAACAATGACAACGTTTTCTTCTTTCTAAGCGTTCAAGAAGAGTATTTATATATTCTATATAATTCCCTTCGCAACTCTTCAATTAAATCAATGAAATTTTCCTTCTATTTGCATTTGATTTAAACATTTCTATGCTTCAAAAAATGAAATGTTCTCCCATAGATTGATTCGATTCCCTTGCCGTTCCCTCACTTCGTTTAATTGAATTTACACAAAAAATTATAAATTCGCACGATTATACGTTAGAGGTGGGTTGGGGGGCTTCATTTTGTTCAATTTCCGCACTTTAAGTGGCATTTTGTGAAATTATTATAAATTATTTATGTATAAATATGGCAAAAGGTAGCAGCAGTAGGAGCAGGAGCAGCAACAAAAACAATAAGCCGAAAACAATGGGCATTAAAATTGACGGGGCGCACGAATAGAAAATGTACAAAAATTAACTTCATTTCCGGTTTTTGCGCGGCGAGAGGCGATGGGGGTGGGCCAAGCGTCAGAAATAAACATAAATATGAAATTAATATGCCGCAAATTCAAATTTTCACAAAACAAACCCAAAGAGTTGAAGTAGAAGAAGCAGCGGAAATGGTGGAAGAGGAAGTAGCAGCAGCAGCAACAGCAGCAGCAGATGAAGGGTTTGTCGACGTCGCTTCGGGCGGGAAAATTCAATTTACCTGTTGTTGAGGGAAAATTATGCAGAGTCGTTATAAATTTCAATTAAATTATATGGAAAGTAAGGCAAGGACAACAGTGAATGGTCTGGTCTGGTCTGGTCTGTTCTGGTGGTGTCAGCTGGAAATTGTGTCCCAAGGAGCTTAGTTTAGTGACTTATTAGACTGACATATGTGGGCCATAAAATGTCAAAGAAACAAACAAATGGAATGGAAATGGAATGAATGTAGGCAAATGTAAACGAAATGAGAGGAAAATGGAATGCAAAGCGCACTGCGACAAAAGCTAAAAATGGAAAACAAGTCAATTTTTATGGCATACTTTTAGGGCGGAGAAGCAGAATGAAATGGAAAATATTGATGCCAGGAGAGTTGGAGTGGCAGTGGCAGAGGCAGTGGCAGGGTGTGTGGAGCAGGAGGCAAACGAATGAAATGTAATAAAAATCATGTAAGCAGGCACAAAAAATTTATGGATTCAGGGGTGGAAAGGTTGAGGAAACCTTAGAGGTGGCAGACAGAGGATGTACAAGGGGAGTAAGTAAGAGAAAGAGGAGTTGAGGTGAGCCTAAAATGAACATGGACTCTTTTAAGGCAGTTGAGACAATTCAATTTTATATGGTAGCTTGGCGGGCTGAATCCTTCAATCCATCCACCCGAAATCAACAAACACGGACCAAACTCTGAGCGTAAGCACTTGAAATTTTTAATCGAAACTCTAAAGCTCGCTCTTAACTCAAGAAATCTTTCCAATTTGACAACTGAAATCAAAACTTGAAGCTCCCAATCGTATCATTGTTGTCCTTAGCTAAACAACATTCTCGTACATCTTGGGATTACGTTGTATGTTCTCTTCCATGATCTTCTTATGCGCATGCTTCCAGTTCTCCAATTTCTGCAGTACATCCGGTATTACTTCCCTCACATTGAATCGATTAATCTCCGGTCCATCGCGCTGCTCCACATTGGTCACGAAATTATAGTTGGGCGTATAGCCATTGAGGCGAAGGAAATGATCGAAGTAGAATGGCACTATTTGCTCCTGCATGTTGTCCGCCACCATTAGAGAGTCGTGCGTCATGCCCTCGGCAATGGCATCGTCGTCCTTGAAGGCGCGCATAAAGTTGCGCGTATGTTCTGAAATGACCAAGGGCGGTATCTCCTCTTTGATGTAGCGCTTCTTGAGGAAGAGTCGAGGTAGGCGGCCTACGCGCTTAGGCCGCTTGTAGGGCGGCTCCAAATTGCGACGCACTTTCTTCATTTCCATTTCGATGCGCCGTTCCACTTGGTAGGCCTGATAAGATAGCTTCTCGTAGTAGCGGCGCCGCTTGCGCAGCTTGGCCTCCACTCGGCGCACGTGATCCATGTCCATGAGCTCGAATTTGCCAATCAATTCCATGACCACATCACTAATGGCGGCCACCATATCGGCAGCATTGGGTATGGTGTCGCTCGAACCCCTCACGCCGGAGTCCACGACACGTCGCCACACCTCGGCCAGAATGGCGCGCTGTTTGTTGAAGGTGTCATCGGCAAATGACTCCTCAATGGGTTTGTCCAGAAAGTGCTGTACGCGGGCCTCCATTTCAATGGCGCGATCCTCCATGAAAAACTTTTTGGCCGACTTGCGTGCCACGTACTCCTGTTTCTCCTTCAGGTCCTGGGTGCACCAGTCGGTGAAGGTTTCCAGGCGACCCTGCAACTCGGTGTGTATGGAGAGGGTAAAGTGCATTTCCAGCAGCAGCATAAAGGTCTTGGTCTTCAGATTATCAATGCCCTCTAGGAAGGCGTCGGCGTTGGGGAACACTTGAAGTATGGGATGCAAGTTCTTCATATAGACATCATAGTAGAACGCCCTGATGGCCCAGGCGTCGTCCTTGTCGCGTACACGTATGTTCACAATGGCCCGCTTGGCTATCGACTTGTCATACGACTCCAGTTCGTGCTCCACAGCTGCCTCCTCCTCCTGCTCTTGCTCCTCCTCCTTGTCCTCGCCCTCTTCGGCTTCGGCCACCAATGTTCGGGCACGCCGCTTCAGCTTCGGCACCAGATGTATCCAGTCGTGCTCTGCGCGCCACTCCTCTTCGCCCAGCAGATAGTGGAAGTTCTGCAACATAATACACCTGATCCAATGGCCCTCGATGAACACAATGTCCATGTTGAGCATCATCAGCTCTCGCTCCAAGTCGCGGTACTCCTTCTTCAGTTTGTCCGTGATCTCGTAGTAGGTTTTCACCTGATAGACCAGAGTCATGGCCGCATTGTACTCATTTTTCTGCCACTTGGCAAAGAGGGACTCGTACATCAGCTTGGCCTCATTCATGGACTCCCAGTGGCGTTCGTTCAGGCGATCGTAGATCTTGGTGCGCACCATCTGGCCCTGCATCAACAGCGACTCAAACTTGAGCCGCAACGCATCTTTGAGCAGTTCGCCGCCCGATTTAAAGTTGAACGTCTTGATGGTGGCTCGACTCTTCAGCTCCTCAATGTAATTCTCATCGAGATCGGTGATCACAGCTCCATAGTATTTCTTAGTACCGGGTCCTAGAAGTGTGTTTCGCACATCTGGCACAGGCACCTCCAAGCGGAGCCTCAAACCATTGCGCAGGCGAGTGCTGAAAGTGTAGAATGTATCCTTGGGGCCAAGCAATGCCGCCTGCTCCTTGCGCTGTCCCGAAAAAGGCAGTACACGATACGGATTCTCCTCTTCGGCATCCACATCAATGATCTCCGCCTGGAATCTTGAACGCCTGAGCTCTTCAAAGGGCACCAAAGGCTTACGTATATAATCCAAAGGCAACTTGGTCTTGCCATCGATTAACAGGAAGCTGCCGCTGTCCTTGGACAGGTCCGTGCACTCGGAACTGCTCAGCGATGTAAGGCAACCCTCAATGCTCTTGAGATCCTCTTCCAGTTCTGCATAGATTCCATCGCGATCAACCAGCAAACGCTCCTCACCCGGCTCAATGGCCTTGGCCTCATACAGAGCCTCGCGCATTTCGTGCAAGAACGCCAAGTACTCGCGGCGTCCCGGAAAGTCCACCTTTGCCAGCTCTTCGGGATCGCGCGAATGGTAAATCAAGTCGAAAGGTTGACACAGATTTTGGACCATTTCGCGCGCTCCTGACTTCGTATCCAACCGAGTGGCTGTCAAATGATCGGCTATGATCTTATCAATATCGTACTCGGGCATAGTGAGATCCTTGTCCACGTGATCCACGCAAGGCGGATGGGCCCTGAAGAATTTCTTAATGGGAACTTTTGCCTTCTCAGCCTTGACGATTGTGGTCTCTGGGTAGACGGTCTTTGTTTCGTAGTGCACATGGACATCTTTGGCTTGGGCGGGCTTGGCATGGTCATGATGGTGCCGGGCCTCGAAGAGATCGGTAAAGGGACGCTTCTTAGTGCGTACATTCGCAAAGACCGTGTCATCAGGTAGCGGTTGTTCTAGCATGGGTACGCCCGAGGATTTGATGGACGCCTTAAAGAGAGCAGAGGGCACGCGTTCGGCCGCATAGTCGCGACGTCGTCTGGGATGTATTTGTAGAGTCTTCTCTCGTTCGTCTGGGGCTGGCATATTGCCACGCCAGCGAACGGGCGGATAATCGGGGAGGTCTTCAACGTCACCCGCCCTCAGGCGTAGACCTGCCCTGAATCTCGTGGAGGGTAAGCGACGAGGGTAACCATCCTGACCGCCTCCTAGTCGACGTCTTGAAGGCTCTTCTGGTTCTGGATCAGGCGTACTCCCATCTTGGTTGTAAGGCGGCTCCGGTGTAGGCACCCAATCCAAATCGATCTCTTCATTTGCCGCCTCGCACGGATCCTCCTCTTGCAGTTGTTTAACCTCCACGCAGGGCAAACCCAACAGTCTCATGCGTGCGAGCTTTTTCTTTTGACGCTGCGCCTTTGCCAGCTGTTTCTTCAGCTCGATGTACTCCAGGGTAGAGCCTACTTTAGTTGCATCCACCTTTTCCACTGGCTCCAGTTCGCGCTCATCGGCGGGCACCATTATGGGCTCGGGAAACACAAAGCGTATCAAATTGAACTTCCTCACATTGTACTTGAGCTTGGGTTTCACCAGCTTGAGATTCTTGCGCAGCAATCGATGATAGTGTAGGCCCAAGCGCTTGTCGATGAACTCCCTGATGGCGCTTTTCTGCTCTTGGCGGCGCATTTTCAAGGGCATAGGTGGGAAAAGATCCAAATTGGGATCATCTGGATCGAGGACCTTGATGATGCCTCTCTCGACATCCAGCTTGATCGGCTCCTTGCGCGGTGCCAGCTGATTCAGCCACTCCTCGCGCGTGAGACAGCCCTTGACTGTGCGCTGTCCCTGCATGATCTCGTGGCGGTGCAGTTTGCCGCGCAGGCCATCGCCATGCTTGAAATGGAAGCCGCGCAGATGGAACTTGTCACCCACCTTGCCCACCTTTAGATAGTCTTCGTCATCGCTGCTCTGCTCGCTGGGCGTGGAGCCAACGCTGCCATCGATGCTGTCCTCACAGCGCAGCTGTTGCTCTGCATCGGGCAGCTGCTTGAGCTTGCCCGTGCGCTCCAGGAAGAACTCCTGAATAACCCGGGCCCTATCCCGACGCACGCAGTTCTCCTTGTGCATGACCGTCTTCAAGCGCTCCGTTTCGGTGAGGGTTTTGGGGAAGAATTTCCGTTTGCGTATGACCGGCTTGATTTCGACATGTTTGCGGAAGCTTCGCTCGATGGCATCATCGATGACGGCCAGATCTTTGTGCAGATCCTGCTCGGCTATGGTGCGAGCCAAAATTTCCTTGGCCGCCGCCTCCTTCTTTTTGCGCTCCGCCTCCTCCTTGGCGAGACGCTCCTTTTTTTGCAGATAGATTTCCTTGTAGCGCGCCACGCGTCGATTGGCCTCCTCTGCGATCTTCTGCTTATTCACCGGCTTATCTGTAACACGGTAGAGCTCGCTGAAGCGGGGCGACTTGGCCACCGCCTCAACCACTGGCGGCTCGTCCTTAATCTTAGTGGCAAACGCTGGGGGAATGGCCAGTCGTTCCGCCTGGAGCTCCGCCTCCACATTTGCCTGGGTGGTGTGCTTCACCCGACGTCGCGCCATGTACCGGTTGACCCGCCAGTATGTTCGCTGATTCTGCAGTTCCTGTTCGTCCTTTTCGTAGGTGTTTTTATAGTCCATACCCTGGAAGTCCAGACCCACCGGGTTCTGCAGATCGATGACTTCGCAAATGTGGCTGGCCGACGTCTCGGAACCCGTACTGGCGCACACATTGTCGCCGTGCTTCACCATATTGCTGATAAGCTTGAACTGCCGATCCTTGCTGAGCGGCTTGTGGCGCAGGAATGCCGGATTCACGAGGCAGTGAGTCTTGCGCGGATCCTGGGTCAAGAAAAACTTCTGACGTGCCTCCGAATATTTGGCCAGCTGCTCTAAGTTTTCCGGACAACGACCAACGCGAGCACGCGGGGCCCCGGCCACAAAGCTACCCGGGCAGGGTTTCTTCCATTCGGCGCCCCTGAAGCGACGTGCGCGTTCCGATGGCTTGTGCTGCGAGTCGATCATCTCCTCCGAGTTGACAAAGCCGCGATAGCGTGACGAGGGACGCTCCGATGCACCCCGACTTGCACTTGCCGAGCCGGAGATGCTGGTCGGGGTGCAGCTACGCTCCCTCATTTTCAACGTCATCACGCTATCGCGAAAATGTGAATTGCTGGAAGTGCTATGACCGTGGGGCCCCATTTGTTTCTCCACTTGCTGTCCACACTCATCGCGCTTGTGGAACTCTGCTATCTTGATATTCGCATCCGGAAACTCTAGATTTTGTACGGTCAATTGCAGACCAGCGTCATCACTGCCGTACTTAATGTTCTTATATCTTTCCATCAGCAGTTCTTCTTTGGTCTTCTTTTCGGGATGCTTGCGCGGCGGACAGCGGCGTGTGTCCTTGGGCTTGATGGATGTTTGCTCGCGTTGCTGGTACTGTGGTGCTGCACTAGGTGTGGTGGTAGAGGGAACACCTGCGGGTGCTAGCGTGGACTGTCGAACAGTTTTCTTGAGCGCCCCTACCGGAGGTGCCTTTGGGGTTGCTCCAGTCGTTGTCCTAGCAGGAACATTCTGGAGAGTACCCCGGCTCACAGATGCGACGCGAAAGCGAATGTCCCGCTTGCCTGCCATTCTTAAAAGTTTGGTTCAAGTTTTACAAAATATCGTAGGGGGTTTTTAGGATTCTAAGGGATACAAAAATATAGGTTTACTGAGTTTTCTGAGATCAGTTTGTTATAAGGTTTGTATGGAGATTTCAAATTGGGGTCTCAAAGGGTTCCTTTGACTTAACCAATCTAGGTAAGTCTGGTCGGTGGGAAACAAACGGACTATGAATATGAATATAATATATATATAGACAATCATGATCAACCATGATTCCTCTAGAGTGAATGCAGTCAGGGCTCTAATAAATAAACCTCCACATGCAACTCTATATACGAACCTGCTCGTTTACGTTGGGATCCCTTGGTAAGGCATGCTGTGCTCTGCTGGGAATATTGCTTTCCAATCTTCCGCTCTCCTTTTCCATTTGCCAAAGCCTACTTATTGTGTTTCATTCTTCTTAGACTACAATAAATTTATTAAACTTTTACTGGGACAGCTTTCACTATTGCGGCAGCTGTCGCTAGGCCAACTATCCTCTTCCCACCTTCAGCTATCCTCTGACTGCTGCTTTTTCTACCCATTTCTACCTATTTTTTTCTACATCTTTTCTTTGCTGCTTGTTTGTGCTTTGGGGCAACAGCTGCAGCGGCAATTCTCATTTTCTACCTGATGTCCTACTTCATTGCCACTTGCAATGCTCTTGCCGCTCGGTTGCGTTGCTTACCTTTTCCCCGTCCTTGCTTTCGCTCCCTCTCACCCACACTAAACAATATTTTTTTTATGACTCAAAACTTGCCTTCACTCTTGTGTTATATTTGCACATAAATCACACAAGTTTTCTTGAAATTATTTGCTGCTGCTTTTTAGTTGCATTTCGAGTTTTACGCGACAGAAAATGCTGGAAAGAGGGAGGGGATTCTACGACACAGGCTGTGCCAACTTACTGACTTAAGTTTGGGGAATTCAACGGTCTCATCTGAATTGTTGCATGGATTTCTACCAAGCACATGAACTGGGCCAATTCTGGAGTCATCATTGAAGAGCTGTGGCTAAAAACCTTTTCTTGCTTTCATCTAATTTCCTTCTTTTGACATTAATAAAAAAAAAAATGTTTTAACAATGGCAAATTACCGACATGGCCTGAACGTTTAGTGCCCGTCCCCTCCCTGCCCTTAGCCCTACCCAGACACAACGTCACACAATTTCCATTAGCAGCTAATGAAGCATTAAAAAGTGACGAAAAAAAGCAAAGAAAAATGCTTAACGCCATATTTTCAAGTAAGCTGTCTGTGAAAGCTTCTACCAAAAAGCACAGCAAAGCGACACAAGGAAAAAAATACAAGGAAAATTGAGAAATAAAAGAAAAAGCGAAATATGCGTCTGACTGGAGATGGGGCACGGCCGGGGGGAAGGGTATAAAGCGAGCTGCGCTGAAATATAAAAGCATCACGAATTAAATACCTTTTAGCAATTAATCTGCTTAGCTAATGGACGATTTCAATGTAGACGACAAATGCAAAGACCAGGCGCAGGCAGGCAAGCGGTTGGCTAGAGGGGGCAGTTCACTTACATTAGGCTTAGGAGGGCTTCATATCCGCAGCTCTCTGCGCTTTGGCTTTGGCTTCGGCTTCGGCTTCGGCTCATTGACCAGACCCAGCAGCTCCTGCGCCACAGCGTATGCTACACTATTTTGTCGACTAATTTCATTCAATAAACGCGCACCACACGCCACCCCGCACTCTCACAACTGACGAAGAGTCATTGATGCTGGCTGCTGGGCGCGACAGGGGCGTAGTCTTAAGGAGCTGGGAAATTTAGAGGATTGTGAAAAGAAAGCAAAAGTTGATATGTAATATAGAAACTTATCGTGTCAATGAGAAGTTTGTTTTGGGCGAGGATTATAATCTTCATAACCTCATTGGCAACTGACTTTTTATACTCAAAGTCCCAAGACCGCCTTGAGACGGTCATGTCCTTCACATTCTCCTACCTCACAGGTAAACCAAAGTTTTTGAACAATTTCTGAATCATCTCAGCTAAGTGTTACTACGCCACTGTTATTTCTCTGTTTTGCTCTCTCTTCTCTCTGTTGTCCTCTTTCAAATGTTATCTAACTAACATCCAGGGCCGTTGTATGTTTGCCTTTTGACCAGCCAGCGACTGCCTCTTGGCATTCAATTGAATTGATTTAGTTGCCTTTTTAATTGACAAGACCATTTGGATTTTTAATATCACTTTAGATTCCTATCGCTGTTGTTGGTTTGGATTTGATTTGATTTCATTTGATGCGATTTCAATGTGATTTTTAAAGCCACTTTGATTAATTAATCTTACTGTGTCATGCTTAAAACTGAAGCTGTGATCATTATGAGAACTCAAAGCACAAATTTTAGAGTTTAACTAGAGCAATACGAGGAGAAAAAGCTTTCGGGATGTGTCATGCAGGGATCTAAACTAGAAAATGTCACTGTTTGGTGTGAGTTTTTCAGATATATGAGAAATGTTGAGAAAATTAGAGTTAATAGTATTTCTTAATACCATTCCAAGTTGTAAGATTTGGTTGTGGTTCCATGTTCTCTTAAAGCCTTGAAGCAAAAAATATCTTCAATTGAATATTATTCATGTTCTCGTCTGCTGAAATACATTTAGAATGCCTTCTGCGAAACTTTATAATTCATTATTTTGTGGCAAATGTCAGTTACAGTTGGCACTCAAACACACACACACACACTCATATACATATTTAATTCATTTTCCATATTCATTTTCAGTTGTTGTTGTTGTTGTTTTTTTTTGCGTAACATTTTCGCCTGACGTTTGTTCATTTGTAACATTTACAAACATTGCCAGCAACAGCAGCAACAAGAACAACCTTTTCTCCGAATGCTTTATGTGGCAGGCCATCATATTTTATGTTATTATATATTGAACATATACTTATATGTTGCATAACATGCGCAGGGTCGGTGGAGGAGGAGAGGAGTAGGGGTTGAATCACATAATGATAAATCATGCCCCACACACAGCTCAGTTTCCGCCTCCTGTGATGAGGCTGGGCTGCCCTGCCTGCTGTCATAAACAAAAATATTTGATTGAAATGGCGTGGGCAGTGCTTGTTACTTGCCCTGTCTCCCGCTTGCCCCCAGATCCTACTTCCTGACTGTCGTTCACCTGACAGACGCTACTCATTTGCGTGTCTGTCTCTCCCTTCGCTACGTTTCGTTTCGCTTCTCTTCGCATTAAAGTTTCAGTTAAATGAAGCAATATCACCATGCTCCTACATAAGTGACCGCCTCCCCCTTTCGCCCTTGTTTGCCCCTCTTTCATATGTCTAAGCACATATGTATATTGGTATTTGCCCAACTCAATGCCTGCATGATTTTTATTGTTTTTGTCAGTTTGATTCGGTCGCTCTTCTTTCCCTTTGTCTCTCACTGATGCTGTGTCAAAAAAATGCGGTTTGTTTCTGTTAGTTGCGAGAAGTGTTGTTGTTGCTGTTGTTGTCCAATTTGTTGTTTCTGATGGCCATATGGAAAGCAATATCGGCTAACGGTTAACGGTTGATTGATATAAATAATAAAGCAAGCAAATCTCTGGCCAAGTGGAGTTTTGGTCAAGTCGAGCAGAAGCAATCGCAATGGCAATCGCAATGGCATTGGCAATGGCAATTCCTGGCCATTTTTTGATGGCTTCGATTGACAGCTTACATGAACAGCAATATGAATGACAGATGAAGCAAATGATTGAAATACATATAGTATATATATATATGTTCATCGTTGGATTGGGTATATTTTTGTCTAAACCAAATGTTATTACATTTGCAGCTTTAGAAATTGATTATCTTTTTGTATGAAAATTATAGTGATATAGATAGATAGATTCTTAGACACTGAAACAAGGCCCCACCAGTGCAGTAGTTGCCGAAGAATGGGCTGATCAAGAATGCCAACCTTGGGTCGCACCTGGCACCAAGACCGCCTTGAGTGAGTCATTCATATTTCTACACCATTTCTTAGTTCCTTTTTGAAAGAAATTATCTGACTGAAATAGAGGTTTAAGCATCATCTCCTTTAATACCTTTTGCATTTTGGTACATTTGAAGTCGAGGCTAGACCGCCATTAAGCTAAGCCGATTAGCTGCCACATAGTTGTCTTTGGCTTTACATACTTAAGATTTCATATAATATTAGTTTTTGGTATCATAATTATAAATATGCATAATTACCTTCCGTGTTTTGGGTACTTACATAATTCGTACAATCTCTGACTCCCTGTGAAACTAGTATTTGGTACAATAGCAATTCCAATATTAGATACATTTCCATGTCCCACATATAAATCTGCCCACTGTCCCTTCCATCAGTCGTATTTGTCATTTTGGCTTTGGAGATTTCAAAGCTCATGCCGTGCCAGAAGCTGACGCAGTCTGCTCTTCTCTGTAATAGGAAAATCATGTCAATCATATACAGTTTCACAGTCCACAAAAAAGAAAGCAAAGTTCTTGATGAATTTCCATAGAATTTTATTTTGCCTTGCTTTATGTGTGTTATGTTTTATCTGTTTTTTTTTTTCTATCGTTGTGTCTGCTCTGATGGCGTTTATATCTTCTGGCATTGCTTTTGCTTTGCATCTATTTTATTTTAAGTGAAAATGAAATGAAATAAAATATTTGGCCCTTGATTTATATTGAGAAATAGCTGCCCATGGAGATTGCCAGTGTGTGAGTGTGTGTGTGTGTCCTGTTGTGCGTTTGTTATTTAATAAATTGACTGACACACACATAAATACACACAACCACACATACATTTACACCCTGGTCAGCAGTGTTTCGGGGCAGTCAGTCACAGCTGAGCGCTTGAAGAGCGACGTGAACGAATTGAGTCGAAATACTGGCCAGGCCAGGCCTGGCCTGGTCTGGACTGTCCTGGCCTGGTGGCCCTAGGTAGTACATCATGTCATGAAAATTGTATGGAAATTTAATTGAAAACATAAGCCAAGGATAACAGGTCAAAAAGGACAGGCAACACATATACACATTCACGCATACACGCACACAGAGCTTAACAACTATGGATGGCACAGCCGCCCGCCGCCTCGCCGCCTCACCTCTCGCACAGGAAGTGTACGAAATGATATAAATAAATAAACCAACTACAAGATAAAGCTATTTGCAATTTGATTGTCAATTTTCATGAGCCATTGGCAGCCAGGTTGATGTTGAGGTTGAGGGAGAGGAAGAATCAGAGCCAGTCATTCTGTCTTGCTCTCTGGGTTTTTGGCAGTACATTTCCGCCGCAAATGAAACTTTTCTCATTGATGCAGTCAATCAAATTTCATGAGTGATTTTTGTTAGTCCTGGCCCGAATCACTCCGCACCCCTTCAGCCGCAATAAAGTTTCCCTCCTGTCTTTCGTAACTGTCAATTTTCATTTACATTTTCTTTTTTTTTGTTGTCTCTCGCCTGATTGCCTGAAATGGCATTTTCTTTTGCGGTTTTGGCCAAGCCAGCCCAGAGAGTGAGAGAGACAGTGAGAGAAACGGAGAGAGCTGAACTGAATTATTTTACCTTGGCAAAAGTTTAATTGCATATTTTTAACAAAATTCTTGTTGCTTTTAGTTTTTCCCACAATTTTCCACACAATTGAAAACTGGCGCTAAATTATGAAGTACTTTTAATCCCGCTAACCCCCTTATTCTCCACCAGCCACCACCAAACTCTAATATTGAAGCACTTCCAAGAGGCAGAGTTGAATTTCAACAGCAAAAAAAAAACCTAATTAAAAAGCGCTTAATGTGGTCCGAGCGCAGCTGGGCGTGTGCTAATTTCATAATCCAAATAAAGTTCCAATTAATTTGGATAGCCAGCAATTTTTTTTTTAGGGAAAAGATGAAAACTGAAGAAAATTTTGGTGGCCAAACATTTCAACGAGGGGGTCGAGTATTCAAATTTGTTACTAGCCTTAAAATTGGCCTGCAATTATGTGGAGCTTTACTTTTTTTTTGTTGAATGGAGGATTTGTTGCTTTGCGGGTGGCAGAGTGGGAGGAAGAGGGGAATGTAATTGAAGCGGCTAGAGGGTAGCGGTATAAATACTTTTGAAAAGTGTAATGAAGCGTGAGGAAAAGTGCTTATTATATGGCTATGGATGGTTTGGATGCTAAGTTATAACATTTGTTGTTCACTTTTGAACTGGAATTGAGTTTGAAATAATTAGTTCTTGGCCGTTCAGATTGGCTCAGGAATGCATATTGATAGCCATGCCATGGGGGTGCATAACAAATAACCAGGCCTACCCTATTGAATTAAGTATAACATATTTTCGTCTAAAATTCGAAATTTCAGTTAAATTTAAAGTTAATTTTTTATTTAATTTTCAAAAACATTTTCATGATTTCATAATAAAGACATAAATAGACTCTACATAAACGCTCACCATAACATAACTCTCCAATATAATAAATATCTAAACATATGTCTTCTCTTTTACTCCTTTTTCTCTCTAGAAATTATATGTCATTATTCAATCCATCACACGCACACACACACTCACGCTCACTCACACAAAAGCAATGAAAAGCGAAGCAAAGTTAAAATGTCGCACAGCATTTTCACAAAGTGATGACCCCTTTTAATATTATCATAAAACTACCCCTCCTCCCTCCCCTCCACGACTCAGCTCACCCATTTGAAAGTCATACTGAAAATCCAGCAGCAAAACTGAACTGTCTGTCTGCGCATTCAACTCGAACTGCTCTGCTGTCTGTCCCTGGTCTCGGATCTGGTCTTGGACTGTTAGAAGCAGGGTGCGGGGGCTATCGTCTAAGCGATTGCAATGGCTCGTCTGCTCCGTCATATCCATCCGTCCATCTGTCCTTCCGTCCGTTTTTTCAGCCATTGCCATTTGCCCGTCTAGTGCGTTTTTGGGCCCCTGGCGGACCAACTTAATATATGGCTGACATTTAAAGCGCATTCCCCCCGTACCAGCTCCTAGCCCTAACTCAACGCTATGTGCTGACGTTTTTCTGAGCTTTTGTTTCATAATATAACGTTACATTTTGTGGGTGATATGCACTGCATCCCCGCTCTCTCTGCTGCCACGTTTAAAAATAATTTCACTGGCTTCCGGTCTGCGCTTTGACTTTCGACTGTCAGGCAGCCAAAAAGTATGCTATGCTGCATATATATTGAAAAAAAGTATTGCCTCTGTGGCTTTAGCTCTTTCTAGTCCTACGTCCTACGTCCTGCGTCCTGTTGCCTTCGTGCCTGCCCTGTTAATAACCCAGCAGCAAAAACCGAAACCGAACTCTGGCAAACTGCAAAATTGTGGCTCGGGTTTTCGGAGGGGCTTACGACAGACCCGCATTTCTTTTATTTATAGCTTGACGCGACGCGCTTTCGATTATATATGTATTTGTCTAGTGTGTGAGTAGATGGGTGTGTGTGTGAGTGAGAATTTCCTTCTATGCTCGCCGCTCATATCCGACTTTGTTTGGTCGCATTTCCGTTTCCAACATTTTTTTCTTGTTTGCAATACTTTAGCAAAGGTTATTTGTTGAGGGTTGTGTCAGCACTAAGAGAGGTCGTGAATATGGTACATGAGTATATGGATATATGGTTGAATCTGTAAGTGATGTACCCTACATATTATATATAATTATATGAAATATCAAAAACGAAGGTCTATATCACAATTCATTTTCTTTTATCTTATCAGTAGTCGCTTCAACAGCTCAGATGATTCTAGTCCTGACGTGATTAGGTCAGGCGTGATCAGGAAGGCTCCTGAATAGAGGATCTTACCTGATCTTGAAACAGTCTATAGAGACTTCTAAGCTTTGTTTCTGTTGAGGTATCTCTCACATCACGAAGTTTGACGGACTTTTTTCAACAACACAGCTGCTCGATAGACTGCCGTTAGATATATGGTTTAATTTTTCGAGGGTAATTTAACTTTGTCCAACGTTTTCCCACACATTTTTTGCGGCTCATGAAAAATTGCAAGTCCTGCTGGGCGAGAGGGCAACCCTGAACCTGGGCCACTGGCAAAATATGCTCGAGTGGTTTATAATTTTTGGCTGCCAAACATTTTTTTGCGTGCTCTCTGTGTCTGTGTTGGTGTGTCATGGGTTTAATGCCACGCTAGGATGTGGCAGGGTTTAGGGCACAAAGGCTGCAGTTTCAGATGAGTTGACAATTGGCGAGTTGAAAGGGCCATCATTTGTTGTGCTGTGCCATGAGGGTTTCATGTTTGATTGTCTTTTTTTCCATTTGGTTTGTTTGTTTGTTGTCTGGAACGACATTTATGGGCGTATTTAAATATTGAAGTGGTTTTTAATGATGCGTAACAGGGGTGATTCTTTGGAGCAAATCTGGAACTGAGAATGGGAAGCGGCTCATACTAGTAATGGGTAGAGAAGGAATATTTATAACCGTTATGAGTGGCGTTTTATTATTAAAAGTGAAAATATTTTTGGCACAGAGACTAAAATTAGTCGAGTCGATCTAGCCAGGCCCGTCTGCCCATCCGTCTGTCAGGATGTATGAAAATCTAGATCTTGGAAACTATAAGAGATAAAAACTTCAAACTTGGACTTTTATTTGCAAGAAATATATATCCAGAAATATATATCAACTGACCAAATTGTATCCGGATCTGGCAACTATATCATATAGCTCCCGTATAAGCGAATGTTCCAGAATGAACACTTAGTAGCATAACTTTTCTGGTTTTCATCCAAATCAAACCAAATTCGGTTTGCGTTCATTTAAAGAAGCCCCACGTCTGCTGGTTTGATCTGCATAAGATCGGACAACTATATCAACTCAATCCAAACTCGATTTCTATACACTTTGGGACTCCAACAAGTCCGTTGACCGAATTTACTCAAGATCGGTCTGCTATACGATGTAGTAGTTTACTAGGTACAGAGCAAGCTCGACTGTATCTGTATGTGTATCACTCCTTACCATATTGGTATGTGACTCCTTCCATACTTCTATATGGCATAGCCCCATATACATTAGAGCTCCATTTCGTTACCAAACATTTCTTTCGCCCCGCTCGCTGCCACTTCTAACCCGACCTTCCTACCTACCCAACAGGTCGACGCAGCCATTACCCGACAATTTATATTTTTATACACAAAATAATAATGCCAAGCGCGTCGCTTTCAACACTCCAACTTCCACTCTTACAGCACCCCTCTCCCCGCACACGCAAAAATGCAAACATTAAAAGTCCATTACCATTGCATACTTTGCTGGCGCTAGACGTAGACACGTTTTTTTTTGGAAACATTTTTGTTGAATTCATACATTTATTTGACAATTTTGGTGTATTTTTATGGAGAAGACTCGACCCCGCCGCCTCCCTCTTACTCGCTCTCACTGGACTTGTGCAGGGGCAGAAATAGAAATATTACGTATACGCCGCCATGCATATGCAATGCTTTCCTTTCATTTCTTTTCGTTGCGAATATTTTTATTATTCGTCTAACGGAAATGGAGCTATATTGGCGCCTCTGACATGCAGCGTTTGCTGAATGTTCAACTAGTTTTTTTTTTCTGTTTTTTGTGTTTTGAAAACTTTGCATCGAAAACTAAAACCAAAATAAAAAGAGATGGAAAATGTGTAACATTTCTGCCCGCGGGCTCTATTAATTGTTTGTAAAACCCGCAGACAGGGCAGAGTTTCCCGGCATTCTCCAGTTTTTAGTTCATTTAAAAAGTTTTGGCTTCAATGATATTTTAGTTGCACATTTGATATTTTTGGGTTAAATGGAGAAGCCCAAATGGAGGAGCACCACGCATTCGTAATTAATTTAATGGAAATTATTTTGAAAAGTAAAAGCCAAATTTACTTTTGAACAGCTCAGCATAAGTTGTTCTGTTTGCTTAATTAATTAGCTACTTTTTTTTTGGTTCTTGAAAAAGCAAAGTTGAAGTTGCGTAAGTTTTAAGGAGCTTCTATTGGCGGACCTCATTTGGTTGACTAGGACAGTGAGATCAGAACTTTTATTGAAAGTTTTCCAAATTGAAAGTTTCTTTGACTCACATTTCTGCTCACGCACGACTCAAAACCTCTCTTATTCATCTCTAGTGTCTCTTTGTCAACTGTGTAAGTTTTAAGGAGCTTCCATTGGCGGACCTGATTTGGTTAACTAGGGCAGTGAGATCAAAGAGGTTCGAAGAACTTTTATTGAAAGTTGTCCGACTCACAACCTCTCCTGCTCCTCATCTCCAGTTTTCATCACTCTAACGTGTTGTCCGTTTTTGTCAACTTTCTCAAGTTTTATTCACCATTTTTATGGATCGCATATATAATTTAACCATGTCCTTCAGTTTGATTTACCAACTCTGTTTCGAAACATCAACCGTATTTGCGATTTTATGATTTATGTTTTTCGGTGAGAGACAGACAGCGTGTGTGTGTGGGCGTGAGAGTGGGAATTACGAGTATAAAAGCCATACGGGCATAAGCTTATTTTTATCATTTCGAGCGAAGTCATCAGCGCAAAGCAAATCCCTTTACAATACCATCCAGGTACAGGCACTGAACCACTCATGCCGTTAGGTGGTGCTTTAGGGCTTTCCCGCCACGCACCTCGTCCCCCTGTGGACCCCCAAAAACATAAAAAGTACAAACAAATGTCGTGTTCATATATGGCCATGTCTATAGGAATGTTTGTGTGTTTCTGTTTATTTTACTTTTTTTTCATAACTGAAATATGCACACGCACACCTTAACGAGTGCTGGCTTGTGGTGGTGGCGGTGGTGGTGTAGGGGGTGCTATAGGGGAGGGGGAAGTGTAAAGAGTAACAAAAATGTACAGTGAAATTTACACGCTAAATGCGTCCCAAAAGAGAGAGCGGCAGCAACACGCCAAAGCCAAAGTCATTAAATGTTGGCCAGGTGGGCGGGCTGCGCATAGAGAGAGGGGAGGAAAGAGGAGCGGGGAAAGACTATATATGTGTAGGTGTGCATGCTGGCTGTGTTAGGTATAGGCTGCCCAAAAAGGTTTTACATGTCATTGCGACACACAGAGAGGGAGGAGAGAGTTAGCCAGAAATTGACATAAATACATAATGAGCCACAATTTCGTTCGCTTTCTCCAAGTGCGTGATAGTCTCTGTGTATGTATGTGTGTACGTAAAAGAGGCAACGTAAACTTTTACTTTAATTTCCCGCTGGAATTGGCTCGAAGAAAACGACGATGGCCGCAACAACTCCCAACGACTTCAACTCAACGTCGACAAGGAAGCCAAAAGCCAGAGGCTTGCCATACGGAGAAGAGTTGTCAACGTTTTGCCAGGACCAAGCGCCTAGATGTATGCAATTAATGTGGTTAGCTGCGGTGGCTATATGAGGCAAGGGTGAAGTAGTAGAAGTGGCTGTGGTTAGAGAAAACTACTTATAAGGTGCAAGCCAGTTTTGGTTGATGGAAACCGAAGAAGCAATGCACTAATATAGTAGTTGTTCATGTGCTTGAGGGTTACTTCTGTATTTCTAGCATTAGATTTGTCAAATCCCTTGCATTTGCATATGCTTTTGTTATTATTCCATTCTACTGTTATATCGTTGAAGCTAAGGAACAGTCTCGCCTTCAAATCTCACACGAGCTGTAATTTCTGCTTTGGAAAACGTATAGTTTTTTGAATTAAATCGAACTGCTTTTGGAGAGACCTTCTGAGAATCTACCTTAACTTCTTGTATACAATTTCTATCCCATATCTTATAGAAGATCACACTTGCTTAGCAGATAATGTGATCAGTAATTCTGTCTCTCTCTCTTTCTGTATTTCTGCCATTCAGCATTATGTTGTCTAAAATTCTACTGCCTTTACACTTCCTTCATACGCAAATCTATAAATATTCTACAGATTTCACACACCCAATTCAGTTAGATACACCCTTTATATATACCCTCTACAACCGCCTAGAGTATAACTTTAAGTCGAAGACATTGCATTTGGTCTGCTCTAATATTAAGGCCAAGTTGTTGTGGCTCTGGCTGGCAAAGTTCACACGAAGTGGGACCATGCCCCTGGGACATTTTCAATTATTTATTATTTATGAGAAGCGAAGAGGAGGGCGGCAGTGCTAAGCCCTAGCCAGTCACTAGCCATATGTGTCGTGTCGTGCCGTGAGTTGTCTTCTGTCAGTTGACAAATTTGCGCCATGTCGCCGCCAAAGCAGCAACCAACTTTAATGTGGTCAAAGGAGCGCACTATGTGGAAATTTCGTTAAGAAAATTATTTACATTTGCAAATTTTATGAGCTTTGTTTTTGACTTGGGGGAGGGTGCGAGGCTTCCAGTTGTTGGTGTAGTGGAGTGTGTTAAGGCAAAGCTCTCTCATTTAGGTATATGGCTGCATGTTTAATGGAATGCAGTGTGTGGGTGTGTGTGGGTGGGTGGGTGGTTCCAACTTCCCTTTGCTCTGCTCTTACACGTGTCGTACTTTTTAACCGTATTAAATTACATCCCTGTTGGCGTTTATTAATGGCGCAAACTTTTAATGAGAATGTGCATATTTAATTGCAAGAGTCAAGAGCGCAGATAGAGTGAGATGGATGCAAAGGGGGGCCACAGAGGTGCAGAGAAAGCGAGGAAGGCTACACAGCGAAATATTTAAGCCAAATTTTGGTGTGAAATTTCGCTTTCTGAAAACTTTAGAAAAGGGAGTTCATACTTGAAATGGAAACAAAATACTGAAACTGCTCAATATCTAACTGAAACCATAACTAAGGTTTATAGTTAATGGCAACGTTCTCGCCGTTCTCATTTGTAAAGAAGTAAGAATTACTGAACCATAATGTAAAGAGGATTCCTTAATCTTTCGTTCATCCCTTCACTTTATGAAACTTTTCTTCGTTTGCAACGTTTGAATCTAATATCATGCTGGGCATCTCTGGTCTCTGTTGCAGTTACTGGAAATCTACACCGAATTAACATTTTCTTTCAGTGTGCTGCGGGTGCCAAGCCATACAGTAAGATCTTCTTTTTCGGCTCCTCTTTATCTCCATCCCTGTCGCACGCTCGTTGACTCGTATTTCCTTCTAGTCGGACTCATATTTGTTTACCTGCTGCGGGTTTCGGGTTGGTTTTCCATCCAGCAGCATCAGCAGCAGCAGCCTCAATGGAAATGAAAATGCTTTTGTGCTGGATTTGGGGAGCTGGGAATGCTACTTAGCGGCTATGCTAACATCATCATCTCCACAATCTCCACCATCTGCCATCATGAGCAGCCTTAATGTGCCGTCCTGGTCGTTCTCATCGTCATAATCAGCGTTGTGGGTCGCGCACAGCAAAGCAAATTGCTTGTTGCTTCGCTTAGGGGCATGGGAAGGCGCAGCGTTGGCGGCGGGTTGGGGCATTTAAAAATGTGTACTAATTTTCGGGCAGGTTGCTTTTTTTTTTCTATATTTTCATCAGAGCTTTTTAAAGGCTTATAAAACCTAATGCTTGACGTGCTAACAAAGTAATTTCATGCTGAATAGAGAAGGCTTTCTATGAAAATATGCTTTGAATAAACCATGAGGTGTCTTCAGCCTAATCCCCATCTATGGGGTTTGTAAATTTCTACATCCTCTGATTGTTTGCATCCTTTAATATGGGCCACATAACTATGCACTTGACTTTAAGGTCAAAACCAATCTGAACAACAATTGCCCTTCCCTCAGCTTCATTGTTCTATACACCCTCTCTTCCCACCTTCCCTCACTGAGCATGTCATATCTCAACGTTTAATTAATGTCAGTGACATTTGTCAAGTTGAATTTCATAATTTGCGCTTCACTCGGCCTATGGCCCAGCGTCTGGTCTTCCGACTCAATCCACAATTGTGCCATTCCATTTACTGACTCACCAAAACTCAACCGCCTATGTCAGCATGGCACCTGCTCTGACAGCACCTCCCCTTCCCCATCCCCTTCTCAATAAAGCCTCCCAAGCAGTGTAATCTCTCAACCCTTGGCCCAAAACGGACTGTCGACATTAGTTGCAATAATAAATTAACCTGTAATTCAAACTTGGCTGCTTATCTGGCGACTTATGGTTAACAGGAAGCAAATGCGTTTCAGCGATGACAACGTGTGTTTCGATGAGGAAGTTTACACGACTGTTAGATTTCAAAGTTGAAGATTTTGCTGCTGGAAATCTATTGTTCACTAGACTCAACATTTGCAGGCAGCTTTGGGTAGATATCAGAGGACTGCAAGACTGCAGAAATGATGCAACTCCTCTCAACTGCACAGTACTATGCTGCCGTCAAATTTAGTGTACCCTACTATTGCTGTACAGTGCGTCCATACAAGTGTTCTCGCTCAGCGAATGCTATGTGTGTGGTCTATTTGTACAGCAGCAGTTAGTGTAGTAGTATTATCTCTTAAATAACGTCGCGACTCTAGAGTTTTATCAGTTAGTTATACATATGCATGCATGTACGTTGCTTCTCACAATACTCCTCTTTGTGGGAGAGCTCGCTTAGCATAGCTCCCTCCGCTTACGACGTCACCTTGCCATCTTGCAATTGCGCCAGCCAAACGAGAGAGCGATCTCTAACTCAGCAGAGCTGAGTAGTTGCACATTTAGCAGTTCCTCATACAAATAATTCGTGTCACGCCTCAATCTCAGCTCCTATGTTCAAATCAAACGGCAGTCAGTCCACTGGATTTTGCACTCGACTGCCTTACCGCTACGCGTACAAAATTTCAGTCAGCAGAACAAAGCAGGATCTGTTCTATATGAGTACATAAACACATTCCAACAGACATATATCTAGGAGTATATGCGGGCGTAGTTTCGTATTTGGCATGCAGGTAAATTTATTTAGAGTCAAAGACAAACTCATACATTCCGCCAGACAAGTTTTCCTTTGTGTTGCTTACTTTTTGTGCTGTTCCTTCTCAGCTAATGCGAGCGAATCTTGTAAATTATTTATCAGCTTGTAATGCAATGCGGAGCAGACATTGTTTATTTCCACTACGCATAGCATTAGAGGGCCATAAATTCTGAGAAGCGGTGAGAGGAGTGCAGGCAGCCGCTTGGGCTGTGGCGGAGGTGTCCTTTGTCCTTAGGTGCATTTCATCTATGAAAATCAATAAACAGCCTGTCGCCTGATGGTAAAATTCAATTGAACTTAATTTTGTGGGTGTGCTGGAAATAGGGTCACGCCGCAGGAGCATGGACGAGCGTGGACGAAGTCAAGAGGACATTTAACATGGCCAACAGTAAATGAGTTATATTTTAAAAGAGCTAGTTATTAGGGAAATGAAGAATGAAGAGTTGCCTGCTCGTGCATGTGTATTTGTGGGTTGAGAAGCCTAAGGTTTAGATAGCATGAGAGATATCTGAGGGATTCCTCTTACCCTTTTTACTTTTCAAAATCTTTAGCTTAACTTGTTGCTCCCGAAAGTGTTTTCCAAAATGCAAATCTTGTTTTCCAACATTAAAGCCGTTTCTTCTTCTTCTTGTTATCTTTAAGCGAAACTTTGAAGCTACAATTTTTATCACAATTTCCACAAGAAAAAAAAAAGGAAACTTCCTTTTTCCGGCAAGGCAAACACACAAACACACAGACACACAGTGTGAAGGTTTCGCTACAAAAAAAAAAAAAACAAAAAAATTGGCAAAGAAAAATAACCCAAGTCTTGTTGCTGTGCCTCTTTTGTTTTTGCTTCGCATAAAAATCATTAAACTGATTTATATTCCGTTTGATTCAGTTGCTCTGCGCTGCTGCATATGTGTGTGAGTGTGCGTGTGTGTGTGTGTGAACTTGAGTTCAACTTGGATAAAAGGGTCCTGAGGTCCTTGGGCCATGGGCGAAATTCGATAATTCAAGTCAATTTCGCATGTGTCGGGGTCGCTCAAGGGTTAAGTGATTTCTTTTGCTTTCTTTACGCTTCCTACGCTATTTCGACCTTCTCTCTCTTCATCGCTTAGTCAACTGTAAAATAAAGTCGCATAAATAAGAGCAGCGGCGGCGCCTCCCCACCAAAAAGTTGCAACATTTTAAAGTTGCCAAAAAATTTAAATTCCCAACTATTGATTTTTGTCAGCGTTGCTAAAACCTCGCCAAGTTTCCAACGAAGTTTTTCTCTAATCCGCCGCTGCAGGCGGTGTCCACAAAATCTGACCCAAAAAATTTGTATTTTGTTTATATACGCTGGAACACCAGGTCCACCCCCTGGCCCTGGCCTTGCCCAGTTTCACCTTAAAAGGGTTCACCGTCGTCGTCGTCCTCCACAAGAAATTGCAATTCAATTTGCGTTGAAATGTTTTGTATTATGGATTTTTGTTACTGAACCCTATTTGTTGCCTGATTTTAATGTAATTGGCCAAGGTAAAATAGCCAGATAAGAGCACTACGAAATATAAGGGACTTTTTATGGCCTATAACAAGTTGTTGTTATTGTCGTTGTTATGGAAGTTCGAGCTTAATGTTTGTTTAATATATTTTGGTTCGATTCACTTTTAGTTTCGGTTTTGAAAGTGATTTCTAATTGAAAATTAATTTGAATGTGTTTCCTCATTTTGGTCATCAGATTCAGGGTTCTTGTCCAATTGAGGTCTACAGCACACACACATACATACACATGGGATCTACACAGGCAGAACACCAGGTTATGTGACGTTTTCCTTTGGTTTTGCACAGAATAACAACTTTGCTTAACCGAAGTAGCACGAAATCGAGAGGATTTAACCTCCTTTTCCAAATATTTTTAAAGCAAAAATGGCTTATTTATTATCTTTGTAGCCATCTATTCATTCTCCCCTCCCCCTGGCGGCGCTCTTATCTAAACTATTTTTCAACTGTACTTAGGCATTTTAATTTTCTCAACTGGCACATATTAATTTGCAATTATAAAGCACGCACAGTCGTTTGAAGTCTTCCGCTTGCCATGTAACACGATTTTATTTTTACATAATTTCCATCACGCAAAATACAAAATACAAAAAAAAAAACAAACAAGCAGAAAATTCTGGTTGAAATGTTGCCGGGGCACGTGAAAAGTTTCCTGTTCAAGTCACTCACTCGCTCACTCAGTCATCCGCTGGAGACTTTGGTAATTGTTTTTGATGCCGTATGAAAAATGGTCCCCCACATGGTAGGGCTCGCCAGAGCAGAGCAGACCAACTTGTTTGATTTCTTATCGATGTGATTTTTACACCATACACGATTGTTATCACTTTTTGACAATTTTATCAATGTATGGAGAGAAGTAGCTTGTTAGTAGTTCTTTATCTGAGAGTTGCTGAATCATGGCTACTTCTTGGTAGCGAGTTGTTGTCGCTTTATAAAGCTTACACTCGAAATTGCATATGATTTCAGATCAATTTTCACTGCAAGGTGAATACTTTCGCAGTTTTAAAGCTGTCGAGGGAAAATTTTCACTGCAGACTCTGTTCTCAACAAAATTATAATATAGCTATCTAATAAGCGACCGATTCGTATTGAATTTTTAGTACACAAAGATTGATTCTATTTTATTCGAATTGCAGTTTTAGAAGCCCAATTTGATCCATATTCAACAACTATATCATATAACAGCCATATAAAGGCAGCAGTATGGACTTTCCCTGTGTGTGAGAGAAAGAGAGGGAAGCAACCTTAGACTTCCTTCAGAACAATACGTATTAGCTTCGGGTACCCGAAGTTAATGTTCCTCTTTTGTTTGTGTAAAACTCGGTTGCAATCTAAATATCTGTTCCGCAGCCCCCCTTTCATTTAGTATCCTTCGAACGATTACCTTGGCAACAGATTGCAGGCTGACCGAAATCGATAGCCAAAATATTTGAATGTGTGTGTGCTGGACATGTACATATGTTCTTGTTTCTCTCAGAATGCTGGATATGTGTGCCTGTGTGTGTGTGAGTGTGTGTGTGTAAGCATGTGGTATGCATCTAATTAATTAAACAATTGTAAATTCCTTTGATAAATTAACGTCACCCAAGCATTGACCACATCCACAAAACCCTTACATCCCCATATGAGAGGGATATTGAGAGTGAGGTTATCAAGTATGCATAGGATTCCCTCAGCATTACCATTACGGTGTTTGTGCTCGCATTCCTACTACATTTTGCATACAACGACGGGAAGTTTTTGCCAAGTTCCGTTTTCTGTTTTCAAGTGAAAACAATCACGTCTTCAAGTGAAAACAATTAAATGAATTGAAAGAATCGTCTTACCGATACACATCAAAGGAAATCAATAACCACCAAGCATCAAAAGTCAGCAGTCGCTATCAACGCTTCTTGATATCTACTCAGAGATAAGGCACATTAAAATAATGTGAGTGTGGTGTAAAATATTCATATCTCTATACTGCGCCCCATCCTATAAAAGCGGCTGGCCCTGCCAGAGCTGTCATTAGAGTACAGCGCTTTGCCGGTCTCCAGAACTACACTCTCAAAGCAAACGAAAGGAATAGCAGTTACGTCCACGATCTACAATGAGAGCGCACTACGGTATGGAAAACACGGGTCGGCCTTAGCTCTTACCGCTGCAAAGGACTAAACCCCTCTAACCTTCCACCCTTACAGTTTTCGCCTGCTTGGCCTTAGCCATAGCCAGCATAGATGCTGCCTCGGTGAAGGCTGTCAATAATCAGCTGTATCGCCGCTTTGTCTGCGTCAACAAGGATAATGGCTTCCGTGCCTTGGTCCCTGGCAGCTGTTCGCAGTACTATGAGTGCCATAATGGTGTGGCCATGGTCAGCACATGTTCTCGATTCTTCGACGCCAAGGTCCAGGGTTGTGTCAACTACAATACTGGTTGCATAGAAGTTAAGCAGACATCGGCTATGAATGTGAGGCCGTATGCTGCCGCCCCTGCCTGTGAACCTGAGGTGACAACACCTCCCTGTGCGCCTGAGGTTACTACTCCACCCTGTGAGCCAGAGGTGACAACACCTCCCTGTGAGCCTGAGGTTACTACTCCACCCTGTGAGCCAGAGGTGACAACACCTCCCTGTGAGCCTGAGGTTACCACTCCACCCTGTGAGCCAGAGGTGACAACTACACCATGTGTGACAGAGAAACCAACCACACCCTGTGTGACAGAGAAACCAACCACACCCTGTGTGACAGAGAAACCAACCACACCCTGTGTGACAGAGAAACCAACCCCAGCACCAACTACACCATGTGTGACAGAAAAACCAACCACACCCTGTGTGACAGAGAAACCAACAACACCCTGTGTGACAGAGAAACCAACCACACCCTGTGTGACAGAGAAACCCACCCCAGCACCAACTACACCATGTGTGACAGAGAAACCAACCACACCCTGTGTGACAGAGAAACCAACCACACCCTGTGTGACAGAGAAACCAACCACACCCTGTGTGACAGAGAAACCAACCCCAGCACCAACTACACCATGTGTGACAGAAAAACCAACCACACCCTGTGTGACAGAGAAACCAACAACACCCTGTGTGACAGAGAAACCAACCACACCCTGTGTGACAGAGAAACCCACCCCAGCACCAACTACACCATGTGTGACAGAGAAACCAACCCCAGCACCGACTACACCCTGTGTGACAGAGAAACCAACCCCAGCACCGACTACACCCTGTGTGACAGAGAAACCAACCACACCCTGTGTGACAGAGAAACCAACCCCAGCACCAACTACACCATGTGTGACAGAGAAACCAACCACACCCTGTGTGACAGAGAAACCCACCCCAGCACCAACCACACCCTGTGTGACAGAGAAACCAACTACACCCTGTGTGACAGAGAAACCAACCACACCCTGTGTGACAGAGAAACCAACCACACCCTGTGTAACAGAGAAACCAACCACGCCCTGTGTGACAGAGAAACCAACCACACCCTGCGTGACAGAGAAGCCAACCACACCCTGTGCGTCAACCACGCCACCCTGTGCGCCAACCACGCCACCCTGTGAGCCACCTACAACGCCCTGTTCTGGCAGCAGCTCAGGATCGAAAGCCAAACCCTCGTCCACCGTGCAAGTGAGACCCGCCTCGAGACCATCTTTCATTCGTCCACTACCCGAAGCCACGCTGCAGCACCCCGAAGAGATCGTTGGCCAACCCCATGGTCAGAACATGGACACTTACATGAACTACGTGTGCGCCAACAAGCCCGATGGGTTCCTGCTCGCCTCCCTCAAGAGCTGCACCGACTATTACATCTGTCGCTACGGACAACCGCTGCTCGTCAGCTGTGGCAAGCAGTACTTCAACGCATTGAAGGGTATCTGCGACAAGCCGGAGAACACCCGTTGCATTCAGGCTTAAGGACATGAAGACACATAGCACTTAGCACAACGATAATATCGCAACTAGACCTCCACCTAAACAAATATATGTAATCTAATCAATATATATATCGTTGTCAGTAAAATAGTTATTACTCAGAATTGCAAGCGCTAAAACAAGCTATGAAAATGTAAATCAACCAGATATGTTATCGATAACTTGTAACTATTAAGATGTTGCGTCACAATGTTGTTCTGCAGTAGAGGGTTTTCAGAAGTAGATGACATTTTGATTTGTGAATGGCAGCTCATTTGCGGTATAAGATAGAAATGAGTAAACACGCTCACGGTTGGGCTTGGCATACGCTGGGCTCTTGCTATTCACGTGCATACCAGCACTGGAATGCTGAAGTGGTCAAAGTGCTTTGGTGGTCGAACAGACTGATTTCTTTGAATGAGAATGTTTTGTATGTATATGTATATGACTGTATATATGAAGATTACTTCCTGTTACTGCCTGTTGCCTGTTGCTGAAGGACTTGGCCTCCTTCCCTTGTTTCCTCCTCTAGTTAATATTCAGCGGCTTCTGGTTTCTTCAGATGGTGCGAGTAGGGGCACATTATCTGGGCCTCTAACAGGACAACCCTTGCAAATTGGGCTAATTTCATTAACAAATGAAGTGCCTAAAAGGTCACTACAGTTTGTGGGCTGCTTGTACCCCCTCTAAGAGCAACTAGTGTGTGCATGAAGGGGAGACTAAGCTAATGTGACCACATCTGAAGAGCTGATGGGGACGCTCTCTCTTTCTCTCTCTTTGTTTCTCTTTTTCTCACATTACCTACTAGCTAAAGTTGTGGCTAGCCAGAAAGCGCTAAGGCGACTTACGACATACTTAAAGTGGGGGGAATGGCTTTGGAACATTAAGGGGCATCCACGGGCGACCAAAACTGATGTTGGGGTGAGTAGGAAAAGCCTGCAACATATTTTCCAGTCACATGTGAAAATGTCAAAAAGTATTTAAGGTATTTCTGGTATTTGTGGCAATGAGTGACCCCTCGCCTCGCCGCACCGCACACACAAACACTTTTTGGCTTCCGGAGGGTGGAAAAAAAGCTGACCACAATGCGCTTTAAGGCTTAGCAAAACGTATTTGGTTGGCCATATTTGAAGGGTGTCCAATTTTTTGGTAACGGCTTTAGTGCTCGGCAAGGTCTAGGCCTTGGATCTGGAGGGCAGTGGCTGGACTTGGACCTGGAGCTGGAGCTTAACGGCTTAAGTCAACTTGTTTGTCGCGCCCATAAAATGGCTGCTTAAGCCGAAAGCTGTTGCCTACTTTTTGGCGCCATAACGACTTTTGGCAGTGTCGAACAAAATAATTAAAATCGTCAGAGAGGGACGAGGGGGACGAGGGGGGTAAATGAGCAAGATAGGTGGCAAGCGACTGTAAACCTAACCTAACTTGTATGTTAATTTTTGCAGCAAGGGGTTTCTTTTTATTGGAGCAGCTTCAAAAATAAATAACGTGACACAGCATGACATTGCTGGCAAAATAGGCAGAACTTTAGCGTGCTTCCCCGCCCCATCAAATGTGCACAGGCAAAAGGCTGAAAAGTAAAGCAGAGCGAAGGCAAACACATGACTTTCATTTTCTTTCTGCTGGCTGTTTTCTGTTTTTCGTCCTTTTTCCATAGGCGCCAAAAGTAAACGCAGACATTTTAGCCGCCAGACATTTGCCGCGACATGGAGGCGCAAAACAAGCCAGCGAAAAGGTATGCTATGTGGTTATTGCTGGATGAGGGGGCAAGTAGCGAAAGCAGTGGAAGCAACAAGGTGGTGCTGCTTTGAGCTCTTGTTGTTGTTGTTGTTGGTGTTTGTGTTTGTTCCTCGGTGGCTTAGGCAGAACAGACATGCTAAGACGCCTGGATTTGCCAACGAGACGCAAAAAGGTTTAACTGACAAATTTTTCGGCTACCAAGGATATGTTGCTGCTCGTGGCGGAATGGTAAAGGCGACAGAAGGGAAGAGAAATGGTAGCGGAATGTGGTCGAAGGAGACTGTATTTAATGCGAAAATATTGCTTTGCTGTGAAAGTTCTCGAAACTTTAGTATCTATATATAGTATAGAAGTTGCTCTCCACGACTGTCCGTTTGCTTAGATCATTCAGATTATTCCTTGAGGATGGTTTATGGGTAGAATACATACCTGGAATATTTACAGAAGGCTCTCACTAATCTTTAGTAGTAGTATGAACTGGGTCTTTGCCTGGTGCACGATTTGCCTCCACGCGCTTCTGCTTTGCGCGCGTCTCCACCAATTAGTAACGCCAGGTAATGTCAGGGCTTCAGTCACTTGGTGCTTCGAGTACTTTTCGAGCTGGTGGTTCTTCATCTTCTCTTCATCTTCAGCTCATCGTTCCATCGAATATGATAGGTATCACTAACCCGAATAGGACCGAAGAGCCGCGAAGGATTTTCCACTAAGGCTGAGCGTCTTGTGAAGTGTTAGTTTCGTCTGTCCAGAGAGAGCTCTACTTAGCCCAGAGTAGCACTTGTTGCCAAGAATCATTCGTAGCTTAATCTCCAGGCTAACGTTATTGTTAATGTTCAGAGCAGTGCCAAGGTATATGAATTCCATGACAGATTCAAAGTTACAGTTCCTGCAGTCAGCTGAGAATCAAGACATCGCTATTCTCTACTTGAGCACTATACAAACTTCGTATTTAGGAATCAGCCAAACATTGTGCGACGCACCAAAACGCAGTACGTTATCTCTATTCTTATTCTTCTTTTTATGTACATCGATTAATAGCTATCAAGTCTATCAAGTCTGGAAGACATCGTAGTTCGAATATAGGTCGTAACACCAGTCTGGTCTTAACCTAGGCTGAGTTTAAAGAGATTAAGACCAAACTAAATCACTGAAAACGAAGATTTTTAAATCATATCAAATTTATTTATATGATATACGTCATATCATAGCTTTGGTCATATCCGTAATGTACTGGTCGATTCAGGTAGTCTTCATGGCGGCGATATCTATGAGTTGCATGCCCACAAAAATCCCCCCATGAATTGACCAATTATGAACGGGCTGCCTTCCAATCATAATCGATCAGTTGATGTGTCGAAATGTCCCCTCACAGAAGTCACCTAGCGTATTCCAATTTTGTTGTTCTTCTTCCTTCGTATTTGCAAACAGGGTTTAGCTGTAAAAATAAACAATATATTTCATTAATATTTTTTTATTTACTTGGACTACATGCTGTGCAGATTGCAAATTTTTATAGCATACTTTCCAGCGAGGCGGGGTGTCTGCAAATTGCTACACCTCCCCCAGCCACATGTATGATGCTATGTACCATAAACCAAAGCACACAATTTCTGTGCACTGCAGGCGGTGTTGCTCCCCCCCTCCCCAAATCATCCGTTCGCTCGCTCGCTCGTGCAGTCAAATAAACAATGAACACAAAGCACGAAAAATTTCGTAATAAAAATCTTCCCACACACACACACACACACACCCTTTGCACCTGTAATTTCTTTGGACTCCTTTCATGTCAAGTGGAGGAGCAGAGCAGAAGAGAAGCGTGTGCGAAAAAGCGGCCTCTGTAAAATGAAATCCGCTTTTGCCCTTTGCACCTACACACACATACACACCCACACATACAGGAGGAGAGAAGCAGAAGCTGTAGGACGTTCTCTGCCAGCTAAAGAATTCAAATTAGAGTTTTGTTTACAGTCGAAACAGAGCCCGCCTCCTACCCCGCCTACCTCTCCTCATCCACCTGCATCCCTTTTAGCACCGCAGCTATTGAATTGTGCTTTGACTTCGACTCGCGTTTGACTGTCCTCTCTCCTCTCTCGTCTCTCTCTGTTGAGTCGGTAAAAATTTTTATTGGCAACGTGCGGTGCTTTGTTTCAGTTGTCAAGTAGAATTTTCAATTTCACCTAGCCTCCGCCACGATATATGCATGTGAGGGGTGTAACCCTCTCCCCCCGTCCTGTGTCAAGGCCAAACAGATTTGTTTTAGCCGAGAAATATCGTTTCCCAAAAGCTGTCAAAGAATCGCATAAAATACTTACTATTTTTAGAAACATTCCAAAACTGTATCGTCCTTTCTTCATCTGCAATACGGCAGCTGTTTCTTGAATCCTTCTGAAGATCATATCTCAGCAAGTGTATAACCCATATGGCCAACAGGCTGGCCCACACTGAAAACCATATAATCGTCATTATTTAGATTCCTGTTTGGTTTCCTTATACTTACAGGTCCGCATCCTAGTGACCCGCAGCACGCATAGCCTCCACAGGGACCGCAGCAGGCACCGCCACAGCAACCGCCGCTCCAGGGTCCGCAGGCACCAAAAGGTCCATAGCCATAGCTGCCACAACCATATCCGCCGCACATCCTTGCTAAGTATTGCCTTTGAACTACTTGCTGTTGATTAAGGTTGATCCTTAGACCATGTCCTGCTTGATAATGTTATCCATACTCACACTTCACAAATTCAGAAACAGGATGTAAAAGCCGAAATTTTTTAAGGACGAAATTTTCTTGATAGTTTTTGGAATTTTTTGTATTACAAGACTTTCAGCACATGGTTCCGAACTCTGAGAGTTCCAAATTATAACTGAAATCCTAGACGAGCAAAGGTGCTGGCAATGTTGTTGCTGGCAAAGTTATTTGCAAAGCCAACTTGGATTTTATTTGGATTTTCTGAAAATTTGTATAAACGTATGTAACTGAATAGTAAGAGCAGTTTTTCTTGGTTTTAAGATTTTACCCATACCAAATCAATCGAGCCAAGGCGCTCCTCTCTATTGCAACACAGCTAGAACCTTAGCTTTAGGTTTTGCAGCCCTGGTAAGCTGAGGATTGGTATTTTGAGATGCATCTTTAAGCCACACCTGCAACTTTAACAGTGGTCGAATGGGGGCGAGTAACTGCTTATAATTATTACTCCCGTCTCTGAAACCTTATTGGATTGTGCAGGGACATTCACCAGGATTACACGGCAAAAATGAGAAGATTGTGGAAGAATTCATACAAAGACCATTTGGTTGGCTCAGGTTGGTTCTATATTGGTGACAGCAGGAAAGCCATCTTGGGTATACGGAACTCTTAACTTGGTTTTCAGTTCTTTACAATCCTATCTCCATTCTCTGAAGAACTTCTAAGTACTCTCTGAAATGCTGCTGGGTTTGGTTCAACCCAATTTTCGTACATTTCCCAAAGCTGTCAGTTCTTATTGTTTCTGTTCATGGGCATCTGGAAGACATTCCCTGGTTTTAGTCGTTCTTATTGTATCCAGAGCCATATCATGATTTCCCACGCATAAACATTGCAACGATGAAAGTGTCAGTTCGCAACGGGAGTTGCAGCAGTTACAGGCAGCTGCAGTGCAATTTTTACGACGTCATTAACCCAACAAGTAGCTTCCGTTGTTGCCCTGCTCCAGACGGCCAGCTGCCTGGCAACCTGGCAGCCATTCAGTGTAGCTCGTAAACGGGTTAGCTAGACACAACGACCAACTGCTGCTGCTGCAGAGCCGCACAGAGTTTGCAATTGCAGCTTCACATTCCCGGCTAAAGAGGAAGAGACAGTTATGCGCCTGCAAATATGCAATGCAAAAACGAGCTGCCTGCCGCTGGGCAAATTGTTTCAGGGTTTTCGTGCACAGTGAGCGACATTTTGCACAGCTCGTAATGTAGTACTTGGCAGTGCTAAAGGGGGAACAATGGGGGTGGAGTAGGGTGGGGTGGGTAAAGTTTGTTACCTGTCTTTTTCGTAGAAGATTTGGCAGATTTAACGAGCTAGAGAGATTCAGCTGTTGAGCAGGCCGTATGTTAGGAATGCATTACGTAAAGCTTGTTTTAGATGCTTGCAGACTGAGTGGGAGAGAGAGGGGGAGAACGAGAAGAAGGGAGACGGTCGTGTTGTATAACACATAGTATGTGCTTACGAGGGAGAAGATAAATTAGATAGGGTTGACTTAAGGAACCAGCTTAGTTGATTTCCCCAAAAGGAATATGAAATCTCTCAAATCCTGGAGACTTTTACTATTACAAGAAGCTATATTTCACATCATCTGATATCTGTGTTCAATTCATTAGCTAGATAGAAGATGCACGCCTCTACTCTATCAGAAAATGCCTTTCTCTCTTCTCTGTGTTTCTTTTAAACCTCTAAAAGAGGAAAATTTTAATTAGAATTACATCTCAAATTATTATTCTTACATAATCTAATGATTTTGTGTAGAAATTAGTAGAATGTTAATCAACAATCTCTTAACAATGTGATCCAATTTCACCTGCAAGCTATTTTCAAGACTCATTGAGAGTTCTCGCTTAGAATTACATATAAACTTGACACTCAAAAGCAGCAGCATAATTTGCAGCAAATAGCAAGAATTCTTTATAGCCCGCTTCTAGGCGCTGCCTAAAAATCATTTACCCCAGTTCCTCTTGTTGGCTTTCGCTTGTGAGTGAGCGTTTATGGCCGAAAAAGTTTTACAACACGGTACTACAAATTATGAAACGCTGAGACATAAAACTCGGCTAATGAGGCGCTAAGCAGCAGCCGCTGAAATTGAGGCAACAAGGGGTTAAGGACAACAACTACAGCAAGAACAACAAGCAGTAGCTTTTTCGCCATAACAATTATAAAATGAAAACTGCCGCAAAGGCTATGAAAATCAACGACTGCAGAGTTGAGCTGGGCAGCTAAAATTTAATAATACGCCGTAACAATAGCAAATTGGCTCAGGAAGATCTTAAATTTATGAAATTTAAATTACAGGCAAGGGGAAGGCAAAACCAAGCCAGTGCAAAGCTCAAATCAAAGCCAACCACCCGCTGAGCAGCAGCAGCGGAGGGGTTGCTTGGCCAGAAAGTGGAGGTTGGGCAGCAGCTAACAGTAACAGCTGCCAAGCCTCAGTCTCTTGGGATAAATTAGTGGTTTTTCTTCATCTTGGCAGCCCCCCACTCACCCGCATCCTCACCCTCACCCTCATTTGGCTGCGTGCTAATATAGTCGTCTAGGACATTTGTCAACCCTGATTTAATATTTATTTTATTAATAGAAAATTAACATAAAAAAATTGTTGATTGTGGAAATATATTTTGACACTCGGCGAGGGTGGCTGCTCTCTGGCTTGTTATTATTTTGACACTTGCCAAACAATTGGCATGCCAAATGCCAAAATATGTAAACCCCAATGCCGCCGCCCACCTTTCCGCCCAGCTGCTGCTGAGCTTTAAGCTACAACAACAACAGTGGCATCAGCAGAACTTGCCAGAGTAGAAAATTTTATTATGGAATTTCGTAAATTAAATATTTACACGACAGCTGTGCAGGCGGCTGACAGGGTGTAGGGGAGGCAGAGAAAGCGAGAGCCGAGAGATTTCTATCCCAAAATTGGGTGGCATTGCTTTTGCTTCAGTTTCAACTTCTTCCACTTCCTTCCATTGTTATTCCTATTCTTCGACTGCTTTGGCTCCTGATTCAATATTGAGCAGCCGCCGAGCCAAGGCTTCGCCGAGCAGGGCAACCCAGCGCTGGGCAGCCCCAGGCAATAATTGAATTTAATAGTCGACTGAGCTGAAGGCCATTCTAAAAGAAAAGGCTTTAAATTTGTGCTACCAATTTGAAGAGTTTGTTATGAAAATGCGAAACGACGTAGAACATTTTAAAGTGGAAGCAATATATTCCATTATAATGCTGAAAAACTCATCAAACCCTTTCATTGATGCACATATCATTGGGATGCATAAAAATAAGTAGTCCTCCGGTGGCGTGCTCACATATGTGTTTCCTTTTTTGAATGATTTCTCTACCAACTCTGTGCAATTAGAGCATCATCTCATCATTTAAATACTTCCTGGGTCTGCGTATGGCAATTCACATCCGCAGATGAAAGCCTTCCTAAGGACAATAGGATTTTAAATTCGTTTAGCACTTCTATTACATTTAGAGGCCACTTGCTGCGGAGCATTCAATACAATTAGACCGCATTAACAGCCACTCAGACAACCAACCGACAACCGACCAACAACAACAACAACAAAATCAACAAAAATGGGGGAAAATTGGTCACTTACAAATAAAAACAAAGGCAAATAAAACGAAGCACTCAAAGCAGAAAAGAAAAAACCCGAAAGGACGGGAGAAGCCAAAAGCGAAAACGCGCTGAATGTTGTGTCACTAATTCAGGTAATTTGTCACTTTATTTACATTTTAAATGAATGTTGTTGTTGTTGTTGTTGGTTTTTCTGGTCTCGAGTGCCAGAGAGAAAACCAATTTTCATTTTCATTTTGCGGCCAGCCAAACTGGCTTGGGGGGAAGAGCGACAAAAACAAATGAGTGAGTGACGTGCAGGCAACCCTTTTCCTTGCCTTTTTTTTGCTACTGTCGAAGCCAAAGAAAGGACAAGAAGGACATAAGAAAACGAGCAAGAAATGCGATTAAAATTTGAACAGACAAAGGCAAAAGGCAAAGGGACAGACAGCACGTAGGCTCAGCTCAGCTCAGGGGGGCCGCTGCCTGTTGTCGCTGGTGTAGGTAGGTAATACCAGGCGTATGCTTAATTTGAATAAAGTGCCGCCACCAGAACAGAACCAACCTGTTAACATTGCCACGAAATGAAGCTGTGTTGGAATGAAGAAGGAATTGAAGATTGCAATTCTAAATGCAAATGTTTAATCAATGCAAATATATAACAGAAATTCCTAGTTGGCCAAGTAAATGTGGAGGTAAAAGATGAACGAGTACAGTTGTGTACTGAAATTCTTAGTTTTCCTAAGACAATTAAAATGGTAATGGATTTTTTGGTGTTTCCTTCATCAAAGTCTAATTTTTTTTATACATTTTTTACTGAAGTATAGAAGAGTATTCGCTTTTTTCCGTCGTTTATAAAACAAACCCAAAAAATATGGTCTCAAACCAAATTTTGCAATTTACTTCACATCTCTCTGCTTTTCCTTCTCAAATATTTTAATTAAAATTGATCAACTCTTTCAATATTTAAATTTCATTTACAAATTTTCAAATGGGTTTTTATTTCCCCTCAAAATGTTTCAATTAGTTTTCCAACTGCGTCGCCAAAAAGTAGGCAAATGTAAAAATTCAATCAGCCAAAGGCGTCGTTTATGAGCACAGCTCTTCCTTGTTTCCTCCAGCTCGTAACATAAATTTTGCGCCATCAGGCAGCCGCCTTCACATCACAACTCAGCCGCCATTTTTGGATGGGATGCCTTCGACTTGCCTTCGTTGTTCACCTTCTTTGTGAGCCACAAATAAAAATAAACACACGTGCTTTGTCGTGTTCATTGCCAAAACGTGTCTCTCAGCCACACCTACGGCCCGGCAACAAAGCCAAACAAAAGGATGCGAGCTTAAGAATGATAGGGAAAGGGTAACGATGTGTGGCTGTGTGTGTGTGTGTGAGGGCACACGCGGTTTTTGTCAAGCCAAAAGACAAAGTGCTGCCACAGTAATCAGTAGTTTGAGAAATTCAAAGTAGCGATGGTAACGTGACACCAAGATGGAGTCCTACAGTGATCAGTGTAATCAGCTCTTGCCTTTTCAGTGCAAAGCATTTGCTTCATGCCAAAATGTGATTGCATTTTGTGCGAACCCTTGATATAGACTATAGAAGTGAGGACAATGCAAAGCACGAAGGATATCAATGAGAGTTTACAGAGGTCTGAGAAAAACTATATGACTTGCAGTTCTCTGAAAAGGCAACTCATCATCAAATATAAAACTTTTAGTAGAACTCTCTCTCTCTCTCTCTTAGTTAGTTTTCATTTGAACTGACTCCTTGAACACGTTGTCATCACTAACGCAGCTACGCTTTTCATACTCGCACATAAATATTTAAAACATGCTTTGTTTGGTCTTTATCCTGTTGCCATATTTTCCAAGGAAGGAAGATGCTTCTTCCATATGCCTGACCACGTACGCTATCAATGTCCAATCTTGGTTCTGGGCGAGGACGAAGGAGTCTCCTGTTGCGCTGCCCTCTGTGCCCTTCAGTCAGTCAGCCTCGCACTGTTTGCTCTCTGCACATAAAACTCGACAAATTTTCGCCAGCAAGCAGACGCAAGTTGAATTTATTTCTGCCAGGATGCCCGTTTTTTCTCATCCAACTGCAGCTCCAACTCCATAAGTTGCCAACGTCTTTGCCATTGCCTTGTGTCTTGTATTCTTTTCATAATTTGCTTATTTTATTTGCTTTGATTTACTTTTCGGCCAGTTCACTTGAAAGATTTTGCCCCAACCCCTACCTCCCTTCAGTCCTGTCAGCGCCTGTGCTTTCTCTGTGTTTTCTCTATTTTGCTGTGGGATTTTCAAGAATTTTTACTCGGGCTGTAAACAATAAGCTTAAAATGTGAGCTTGTCAGTATATGAATGGGTTATGTCACTCGTAAAACTACAAACAGTCTGATTTTATATGAAACGGAGACGGAGACAGAAAGAGTAGGAGTAAGATAGATGGGGAGACTCCCATCTCATGTGCTTAAGCCAGAGGCAAGTACAGGGGCTAGTCTACCAAAGAGACCAGCCAAGATGTCAGTTGGTAACTTTTGTTAGTGTGATAAGCTATAAGAAACATGGATGCCATTCCAAGTCCTAGGAGATGAGGACTTTTTAAAGGTGCAATATATGCCACACATTGGTTTCATTATGGTTCCCTTTAGTTAGTTAACACTGTAGCAAATATTTAAAGTCTGTTTACAGTTCACATTGTGCTCTTCTAGGCTGCTGCTAGGTGAAGCCACCACGTCTTTGCGTTTATTGTTTATATTGTTTTAATTAATTTCATTTTGAGTGTTGCCTTGCCACAGCCTGCATGCCCTCTTCCACCCCCGCCTCCCCGCCTCATCGTTGCTTTATGCTCACGTATGCAGAAATGATATCACACACAAAAGCGTGTTCGAGTTCTACTCGAATCTCGTAGCTCCATTTTCAAACGCAAGCCAAGTTTTGTGTCGGTGTGTGTGTGTGCTCTGTTAAGTGGTGCAGGCTCCTCCAGGACGGGAACACACACACACACACACACACAGAGAAAGAGAAGAGGCCTTTAGAAATTGACGCAATACTTCCTGCCGCTTGCCACCGCCTCTCCACCACTGCCAGCGTAAGAACTATGTTTGTGCAATGAAGCGTTGGGCCTTTATAACGCCAACAGTCAGTTAAGGAACTCGAACTGCTACTGAAAGATGGAGCATTGAAGACATGGCCTCGATGGTCCAGTCATTGAGAAGCTGTAAAAAGCAGCAGCGGCAGCAGCAAGTAGAAATTCTTAATTTACGAAAAATAAAAGGAAATGGGGGAAAAACCTCTGCGTAATAAATGAAACGTAAAGTCAAAAAAGAAACAGAAAACCGAAGACCGAAACTTAACAACTCAACGTGGGGATATGGCGGATGGGAGTACCTGATGAGCAGTAGTTTATGCGTCAGCATAATTTGCAATTTACAAAATCACGAAAACCAGGGAATTAGAATGTGTGGATAAAGAGTTGCAGAATAGATTGTGGACATCTTTGGAAATCCTGAAAATGAGTCTTTAGGCTGGAACTCAGATCTGGACACTAGGAACTTTCAAGCCACGTATTGTATTGGACATGTATCAGACATCAGCAGTTGCTTAAGCATAAGCCTCAAAGGTAATTGTACAAAGCTATGAATCTAGTAACCATTGAACATGCAAAGGCTTATTTGCAACTGATTTCAATGCTCTGTGCTGCGGCACTTAGCAGCCTCAAGCTGGTACATAACAAACTATTCGATTAGAGACCGTTATCTGTGTGTGTGTGTGTGGGTACAAGAGAGAGAGAGAGAGAGAGAGGTCGACAGCTTAAAGCTTATGCACAATGGAGAGAATGCATACAATTACAATGCTGTTCATTTCCATAATGCTGCCTGATGAATTCATTAGCTTGCTGGAACATACATTGATTGATATAAACTAAGTAGTCTTCCCTAGCAATAATATATCATATTTCCTAACTGATTCGAGGTCCATCTTTTTCAGCAAAAGCAAACACTTCCTCATCATCTTCTTATAAAATTTGCATACAGTTTGCCTTAACACAAAATCATAATTCCTGCGGCATAAACACATAGCTCTTCTCTGGACAATCGTGGGGTTTTATTCTTCACTGCTTCGGACAGTTTTTCGTAGCCAACCCAGGCCGCCCCCCTCATTGCTGCACGCACAGTGAAAGCTTCACGCTCCACTTGGCTGCTGCTTTGATTCTCACGGTTTTCATTTGAATGCCTCGCTTGAAGGACGCACCCCCTCGCACCACTCTCGCTCCAGCTGCTCCGCTCACCTGTTTTGGGTATACACTTCGATATCTTTTGAGATACTCTCGTACTCTAGATACGCAGATATATATTTTAATGTGCGCTTTATCAACAGCTTTAGATAGCATCAACTCCGGTCCTGCCTCTGCCTCTGCCGCTGCCTTTGCCTTTGCCTCCCAGCCATTTGTTAGACTTGACTGCATCGGACTTTAGTTGATGATTTGGCTTTGGGTGATGGTTCCGTTCCGTTCCGTTCCGTTCTGTTCTGTCTGTCTGTCTTAAGTGGGAGTGCGGGTGTGCGAGCTTCCTACCAATTTGTTGTTGTTGTTGTTGTTTGCTTTTGTATGGCGCTGTGTGCGCTTTTGTTGCCTTCGAGCGTAAGATTTTAAGTGATTTTTCTTTTTGGCTTTTCGCGTGTTCCCTGCGCTGCAGTCAAATTTATCTCGATTGCAATTTTGACTGCAGTTGGCAGCGCTGTTTGTCAATTAGTGCTGCTTGGCAGCACCATTATCATAAGGAGCAGCAGCATCAGCAGCAGCATCTTCAATTCCTCAAATGCACACACAAGATAATATTGATTGCAGTTTCAAGGACACGCGTTGAGAGCGTTTTATCATTCGGCCATGAATTGGCAACTGCAATTGAGTTTTCCTCTGACATTTCAGAAGGAATGTGTCACATATTTCAGATGATCTTTGGAAAACGTTGTTGAATTGAAAGACAAATCAGCATTTGCTTTACACTTTCAAAGAGTTTGGCCGTGTTTGTGAACTCTTCTCTTCTCCTGTTCACTCTACTCTTCCACTTGGCATCCTAGCTGTGCGCTCTCTCTCTCGTGTCTAATTAAAATCTTGGCAGGCATTAATCCAAGCGACATATGAGAGCAGGCACAACCTTTGCACCTCGGCAGGATGGCAGGGGCAGACACTGCTGCTGCCTTTTCTTCAGCTTCAGCTTGAGCTTCATCTTGCCGCTGCTCTCGCCTGCGGCTGGCTGTCAAAATTGTCACAAAAAAGGACATTTTGCTGGCTAATTACAAATTCAAATTAAATCACAAGTAATTAGCTGCAAAAGTCAAAGGCAAAGTTGGGACAGAACCAGAATGAATGGAAATGAATGGCATGAAGCCGAAGCTTTGACAGTTCGTAGGGAGATGGCGCACGAGGGTGTGAAAGGTGTACGGGTAGGAATTTGACAGCATTTTATGATTTACAAACGCAATGAAAATGCCAGCTAATGGTTTGTTTGGCTGTTTCCGCCTGGTGCCAAGTGTGGAGTGGGTGGGTGTGGAATGAGGGCGTGATACAAATGTGTCAGTTGCCTTGGCGCCTCGGCAAAATGAAAGACATTAAAAATGACAACACAGAGAGGCGGAAAATGGCGGCGGCTGGAAGCCAAAATGGGCAAAAACCAGGCACAACACATTAAAATATATTTTTAATGTTAATGTGTCACTGAGTGTGTGTGTGTGTGTGTGTGTGAGTGGCACGCCTTGCCAACATCCACATAACACCCACATTTACACCGCCGCCTGTCTAAGTCTGAACAACAGTTTCTTCATTTTTCGTGTTTTATTTTGTGTTTGTATTTATTCTTCGCTTTGCCAAATGTTTATTATTTATGCATGTATGTACTATGAGTGTCTGTATCGCCCTTTCTTTCTTTATTTCATTCTCTTTCTCTCTGGCATTTCTGGCTTCCCTTAGCCAGTTTGTCCGTTAGAAAATGTAATCAAAATAATTACTTTTATTATGATTTCGCTGTATGTTAATCAGCAGAGCCAACATTTCCATCTTTTTTCATTCTCTTCTTGCAGTTTTCTATAGCTCAGACAGTGGCTTAGATGGAGGGTAGGCTCCCCTCTTGAGATTTGAGAGACCTATATAAATGTTGCTCGGATAGGAATATCCACTGTTATGATGATTCTGATTGTGTTCAAAAACCAAGAACCCCTTCAAAGAAGTTTCACCCAACGCCAGTGACTTCAACTTATGTTCTATATTTTTATACCATTCACAAAATGGTATATCAATTTTGTCAGGAAGTTTGCAACGGATAAAAGGAAGCGTTTCCGGGAATCGGTGTAGCCATGTCTGCATTTACGTGGGTCCGTCCGTCCGCCTGTTTCAACACAAAGATCTCAGAAGTATTAAAAGTCTACAGAACTGAAATTTTTACCAGATGCTTCTTTTGTCTGCACGCTGCTTAACTTCGAGTTTCATCCAGATCGGAGAACTGTATCACATAGCTACCATATAACCGCTTGTTCTGTTTTTCATCCAAATCAAAACAAATTCGTCTTGTTGTATCCCTTGTATCTTGTATCTAGATCGGTTATATATTCACAATTTGAATGGTATATAAGCTTCAGCAAGCCGAAGTTTGCCCTCCTTTCTTGTTATTCTTTGTTTTGAATTATCGGTATGACTTTCATTCACTTTAATAGGCTTTCATTTCCCGTCCCTAAGTGAAGTATCACACACTATCCTCTAGAATTCGCTCACCTAATTAAAATGATTTGTGATTTGTCTATTTCAAAGTTATTTATGATGGCATATATAATTTCCTTAGTTGATTTCATTAGATTATATAGAAAATAATTTGGTTTTGTGTAAGACAAAAATTCAATTCAATTCTCACCCGGAAACTATATCGTGAGGCAGAAATGTTCTACTGATCATAAGCTACAGACCAAACTCAATTTAATGTTCCACAAATTGCGACTGCTCGCAAAGCATTACCCCGAGTCATTGATCGTTACTTGCCAAGCGTGAAGATTGAGCCCAACTACAGGTTGCCCAGACCGATGCCAGTGTCCCGCCAGCCAGGAGAACCACCATACGAGGGCAAATGTAAGCATTGCCAGAATCGCAAGCCTCGATCTGATGTGAAAGATATGACAATCGCATGTGATCTGATAGCGGCGCTTCGTAACAGGCCTTTAACAGTTGGAGACACTGTTGACACTGGTGGACACTGAAGAGGACCAGATGAAGCAAACTCTTGGACGCCATGCAGATGGAAGACCTTTCAATGAGAAGTTGAAGCAATGATTAAAGCACATCTGGTTTCAATTACCAAACTAACCAAAGGCTTGATAATTTTCAGGGGGCTCATTAGGGTGAGGTGAGGGGTAAGGCTGTCCTTTTTTTTTAACACAAATCAACGCAAACATTAATATCCATGTAGTTTTTTGTGTAATCAAAAAGATTGCCGCATCTGCAAAATTTAATTGCTTGTAAGAATGTAAACACATGTCAACGCGAATATGAAGTACGCTGGGAAGCAGTAGGAGGAGGCCAAAGTGAAATGTCTGTGTGTGTGTGTGTGCATTTGTCTCTTAGCGCCAGGGGCTTCTGGGATCTGCAGCTGGAGCTGGAGCTCTCAAGCGTTGAGAGATTGTGGTATGATAAGAATGAGGAAGGAGCTGCTGCAGCTGAAAAATTGTAGTGGAAAATTAACAAGGCAGTTTGCATCTGGCTGAAAGCAAGAGGAGGGGGAGCGTCGGAGTTGAAGTGTAAACCCCTTGGTGTAAATGAGATGCGAAGCATAATTGTGCTTTCAACTGGGTAAAACATTCAAGAAGAGCAAGAAGAAGAGAGGCAGATCTTCTGTCATGCTTAGTCCAAATTTTATAATCCTTTCCAAGATCTGAGTTCATATGATAGGTTACACACATTCCATTCTATCCATTCATCCCCATTCATTCATCTATTCAAAAGTTCGTTGTTCCGCCTAAGCTTGCCCATGCTTATTTACCCATTTTATTGCCTTCCCCTTCGCCCGCCCCCACTATTTACATTCTCACTTTGCCATACGCTTTGCATAACTTAAGGCGGCGCAACAGGAAATAAATGAACACCCGCCCACGCACCATCATTCTCTGCTCCGCCTGGCCCGCCGCCTTGCCTCGCATTCACCACAGACGAAACGAAAGCGAAGAAAAGTAAGCCTGACACAGTTTTTCCATGTACTTTGGCACTTTTTGGGCAACACCTCCTCTGCCTCTGCGCCACTTTTCACACAAACACAAATTGCTCTTGTAATATCAATTTAAAGCAAACGAAAAAATTACGCCTAAAATTATGCAAATGTTTTTGTCAGCAAATTTCAGTCGTCTGGCATTTGATTTTTATTTACTGTGTAGCCTGCTTTTGGGCGCTTAATAAATTGGGCAACAAATTTGAATTTCATTCTCTGTCTATAAAAATTAAGTTTTCAAATTTTGAAAACTTAAAAAGTATAAAATTGTTACCTTAGTTTACTTTTAGGCGATACGTAAATAAAACATATATAAATATTTACAAAATATTTTTAGTTGAATATTAAAAATATATAAATATTTGTATTGGATGCTAATTTTTAGCTTTTTTTATTGCAGTAAACTTTTAGGCGACATATAAATACTTTTATACCCATAATCTGTCATTTATAAAATATTTATAATATAATTTGGAATACAAAAAGAATTTCCAAGTGAAGCTGGGACCTTTTGGCTCTCTCTCTCTCTGTCTCCTTTTCTCTCCTCCATCTATACTCCCACATATGCATTTTGTCTGAACTTAAACGTTTTATTTTTTCTCGTTTTATCAACAAGAAGGAATAGAAAGAAGCTCAGGCTGAGGAAGAGGAAAGCCCCCCGCCACCCCTCTCCCTGCAAGCCCCAACTTTCATTTTGTTTGAAATAACTTTCTTAATATTTTTGTTTTACTTTCTATATTCAGTTTTATCTCTCTTTCGGCACGCTCTCTTTCGCTGTCTCTGTCTGTTGCTGTTTTCTTCTGTTGCGTTTTCCTGTGCCACATTTCCTTTGAACTTTATCTTTGTTGTTTGCTATTTTCATATATAGATATACACATATATATATTTTCCAACTTTTGCCTCTGTGAAGTTTATGCAAAAGCATTTGCTGTTCCCTTCACCCCGTGCCCCCAAAAACTTTTGTGTTACCTTTAAACAAATTGTCCCTTTTTTGTGGGCGACTATGTGTGGGAGACAGACTATGTGTGTGCGTGTGTGTGTGTGTGTAACAACAAAAACAATGAGAACACATTACAAAAACCCCGGCTAAGCAGGATGCGCACACTTTGGTTGCCTGTTAGTCCGTGTGAGAGTGTGTGTATCTGTGTGTGTCCATGTGTTTGTAATTCTGTTTGCCATATTTCCGTTGATATTTCTACTCAAAACTTGGCCAAGTTTTTCATTTTTCTTTTTTTGAGTTATTTTTGTAAGTTTTCTTGTTGAGGCTTATGAGTGTGTGTGTGTGTGTGTCTGTGTGTGTGTTTGGAAGTTTAGAAAATATGCATACTCTATGGGGATGGTCAGTGTAATGGGGAATGTTTGATAAGGCTGGTGAAAATTATAGAAAATTATGAAGGGAAATATTATCCAAGCAATATAAGAATTTGTTAGATTTTCTCAACTTTAATAATCTTTCTTTTGAATAGTCTAGAAAGATTGCCAAAATCGATATCCTAGAAGGCAATTCAGAGCAACCTGATAGTTATCCATCCTGTATGTGCTGTTCCTTGTCTGAACCTTAGAAATCTGCTATGATCCCATGAGAATTTTGGCTCCGGGTTCAGTTTTTCTTTTACCTCTATTTCATCATCACCTCTATTTCATCTCGAAGTAAACATTATTATTTTGAGTGTATTTTATGAGTCGTTGTAATGCTGAACAAGTTTGATGATTCTCTTTTATTTTTCATATTTGTTGCTTACGAAAAAGTTGGCCATATTAAATAAATGTGCCGAATATTTTCTTCTCCGAGTCCTTTCAACAGGCCCAAACTTTTGACTGCAAGGAGGCTGTGGGTAACGGGGGAGATGCGGCGCGGAGAATGGCACATATTGGTGGCTTACATAATTATGCTTTGATCTTGGGCGGTTTTTCATTTTCTTATTGATGTCTCAGGCTAGAGCTCCCAAAAGTATGCAACACGGGAAGTCGCTCTCTCTCTTTATTTAAAAAGAATTTGCCAACGCTTGACCGACTTTTTGCTTAAACGTAGCATACTTCTTGGCAGTTGGAGAGCTATTATGAAAAATGCTTGACTATTCATATAAAATATAGAAACTAACGTGGGTGGGGGCAATGGTTGCCAGGCGAAGCGAGCCAAAGAGCTCGGGTTACCTCGCTCTTCGTTTTGGATTAAAACTACAATTAAATTCACATAAAACAAAATATCCTGCGGTGCTTTTTATGTCCGTATGTGTATGTGTGTGTGTGTGTGTGGGTGCGCAGCTAGTAATATAAATCCTTTTGGCTAATGGGTGCTATACACACACACACACACACACACACATACTTACACGAGCAAACACACAGTTGCCTTTGGCATTGGTTAAAGCTTCAAGTGCCACAAGCACGACGAGAGCTTTGCTCTACACAGCGGGCGGTCCTGATGTTCCTAGTACCAAAAACAAACCAGAAAAGGCAAAATAAAAGAATTGAGAAAGAAAAGCGAGGAAAAAACCAGAGGAGAAAACTATATATGGAAAAGCGAAGCTGAAATGCCCTCACAATTACATTTAAGTTCAATTAGCGAGAAATCAACGTGGTGTGGCTATGAAGTAGATCATCAGGCACATGAGTTGGGCCAATACTGACAGACCGGCGAGGGTTAGGAAATACTTTTGAAAGAAAGTGAAACAACCCGTGCTTTGAAGGGCATTCAAAATACTGGGCCAAGCTCAAAGTGAACTGAAAATGCAGCAAGGACAAGGATGAAAGCGAGCGAGCGAACGGGCATCCACAGCAGAGGTTAAGCAGCGCTCTCGTGTGCAGCTTCTCTAATGAACAAAACACAGAGACAGAAACAGTGCTATGACACAGCTGGTGTTCCTCCGCCTCATCCACCTCTCCGTGCTGCTGCTGCTGCTGGTGCAGCGTTTGTGCATGCGTCAAGACAGGATCTGAAAGGATTTGAGGCTGAGAATCATGGACACAGAGCTAAAGCAGCAGGTACATCAGCAGGTACATGCATACATTGCTAGATAGAGTGGTGCGGTAAAATATGCATCCTTCGTGTGCGATTAAGCGTAAATCCGCTTTTGTGTACACCCCTCTCCCCCCCCCCCCCACACACACACACACACACACTCATATTAAGGTATTAGGTACAAGTAGAGCAATGAAGAAGGAAGCCACAAAATTGTTTCAATTGAAGAGCAAATTAACTGAAGGCTATTTGACAAAGCAAATGAATTTAATTTATAAAATTAATCATTATTTAAGCTTTAGGTACATTTTGGTATTCGCAAGTGTACCAATTTCTGGCTTAACACAATGATATGTATGAAGATAATCGATAGTTATTGATAATTGACATTAATGTTGTCTATAGAAAAGTGTATTAGAACCTCTAGTTCCCAAGTACTGATGTCTTTTATAGATTCAGGCGCTTTATAAAGGAGATCTAGATACATAAAATTGTACCAAAACTCTTTAAAATTACATAAAAATCAGATATTCTCGCTTTAGAATTCCATTTAAAGCGATTCATCTGCCATGTGGCACCTTTTTAAGGTAATAATAGGTAAATATAGTCGGAAACTCATCATCAACTCTCTCGCAGTAAATCCTTCATCGCATTTTCATAATCTCTGCACACATTTTGGACTGACTCTGCTGCAGCTGCTGCATATTAATGCCATTTTAATAATAACTGTACTTAACGTAACTCCAGACTGTCACAATTTTGCATCAACGGACATTATTCGAATGATATTTTACACTGCCCTACACAAAAGTCAGCCCAGCCCATTCATTTTAATGCGCATTAAGTAAATAATTGAAATTTATTGCATTTAGCTGCGAAATGCGTTTTGAACTCGGCGACTCTTGGTACTTTCCGTAGCGCGGAGTCGTCGAGCTCATCGGGTCGGCTCTGGTCATTACAATGCAACTCAATTAAATGATTGTCCGGCTGGCGGCAAACAATTGATTTAAAGCAAAATATAAAGAGAATCGCAACGAGCATGGAGCAAGTCATAATTGCAGGAAGAAGGCAATGCGTATAGTTCCTAGAAATGGAAAACATTACATTTTTTATATAATAAACATACTCATCGTTCAGTCTAGGCAAATAATTGAGCAGTTTAAAGACGCTTTTTCTATGAATTGCAAGATTTTGTATCCCAACAAGGCTAAGAGAAGAGAGTAAACCTTGAAAGATGCCCCATATGCACGTTGCTTAGCAACTGCTTCCACTCAGAGTTCCGTCTGTACTTCAACTTTAAACTTCAACTTCAAATGGATGTTAAGGTACAGATATGTAATGAATGGCAATTCATTTCTTAGATTCTAGTATTTTTGCTGTTGATCTCCATCTGTAATCACTGAGGAAACACCATTCTCTGCCAGATTTATATATCTAGATATAAGTAAGACTGATTTCATTATGTTGTTTTCTCCACTATTCACATTCTTATTCATTTAAAGTGGACAAAGGAAGGCGGGCACTGCTGGCTGAGTCTGGCCATGGCTGGCTCCATTGTGGTACTCGCAATCGTAACTGTCAACAACATCAAAAAGGCAGCAACATCTACAATGCTCCCTTCCCCCCTCATCTCCAGAAGAACTTCTCACAGGCTACGCACAATTACAAAGAAACTCGGCCTTTTTTTTTTGGTAATCGTGCCGTTGGTCCTGCTCCTGCTCCTTTAGCGTCTTCTACTTGGTTGCTAATTAAGGTCACGTGACTCGAGTGCGAATTTGAATCCCGTCGAGGGGACGCGTCTCCTTGCTGTGCACTGATGCATGTGGCTGGAAAATGTGCTCGCATCAAATGCAGCCCTGGCCAGCCCTCTCTCTCTCTGCCTCTTTCACTCACTCTCTGTTTTCATTTCATTTCACTCTCTCTCTCTCTCTCTCTCTCTCTCTCTGTCTCTGTCTCTCCCAAAAGCTTGTCCACCAAAAAAAGAAGAAATTCAGAACAAACGCATGTTTTACGCACATTTGCACACACAGAAGGAGCAAACTTCACATCCACCCCATCAGCCGTCACCCCCAACCCCCTGCACTTTCTTTCTTTTTGGGCAATTATCATGCGGTCCCCCCGCTCTCCCCCAGCGCCGGCATACAATGAAAATTACGCACACGAATTGCGCTGGACAATAAAAAAAGCACAAGAAAAGCAAAATATATAAAAAGCAAACCAAAAGAATGGCGAATAAATTATGAACAGCAGGAGCTGGTCAGACGGTGAGAGGGGTGTGTGTAGGGGGAGCGCGGATGGATGCGGGGCAGCACAACTTGCGCGTCTAATTTGTTGGAAAATTAGTTTGTGTGTTTTGTGCGTGTAATTTTCATGCAAGTTTTTGGCTTTTCAGAATCCAGAACCTGCACTTGATTTTGATTGAAATACGCAAAAAAAGAGCACAGCTTATGGGCCAGCCGGTGGGGGGAGGTTAATTTTGGCCAGTGGGGGGTTGAGTTGGAGTGGAACACTGAGTACATTCGGTTTGGACAATGTCTTCAAAGGTTTTCACGAACACAAAATGATTAAATAACAGGGCAAGATTTGAGCAATGATAAATGGTAGCGGGGAGGGGAGGGGAGTTGGTTGGTGGGTTGGTTGTAGAGCGAGTAATTGTAGGATGAGTGGGTAGTATAAAGGCAGGCAATTGGCTAAAGCAAACTAGAGTCGAGTCATTATAATGGGGCTCTACAGAAGATCCATCTACGACGACGGCAAAGACAGTTAAGGATGTAACGGGTTAGCATCTGCAATGAATGTCCAGCTGGACTTTCGATATAAGAAAAGGCTTATGCTTTGAATTATCCCAAGAATTGGCCCTCTGTGACCTTTGACTGTACCCAAACATGAAGAAAAGGTTCACTTCATCGATGGAACACAGCTGTCTAAGAGTTGCAATCTGCTGAAAAGGCAACTTTTTCTTTATTAACATTTAAATTATATTTCGCAATGAAATATATGCAGCTAGCCCACTCTTCGCTTAGCTCAATCTCACATCTAACAAAAGTCATCTCTCTGTTTCCAGAAATCTGGTCCCAACCCCATCGCGGGCAATGCCAAAGCCACCTGCTTCAATTTTCTTTCATATTTTCTTCATTCCACGCAGAGCCACGTTCCACCGCTTGTCTTTGATGCTCTGCTCTGCTCGTGTGTTGTTGTTTTTGTGTAATGCCACGCCCACTTGCAAAATCTGCACAAAATGCAATTAATTAAGCGCAGCCTTAACTAAGCTTTAAGTTGCCCCGTCCACCCCTGTACCCCTCGTATACTCCATCCACTTTGGCGTAATCATGGTTGATCGCTCGCCGGCTCGCTTGCTCCGTCTGCCTGCCGCACTGCCGCATAGTAAATTGCATGCACGCCTTTTTAACCCAAATATGAAGTGCATATCAGCCCCCTCACCCTGGCACACGTCCCCACCCTGCACTTAGTTGATTGTTGGTGACTGATAAGCGGAGCAACTGCTCTGCTGCGCATGCCTTTATTACCGTCTCCGACTGAGACTGCGACTCAGAGAGTCCGACTTGCCGCCTGGGATTAATGAGTCGCGATCTGGAGGAAAAACGTTTACGTGACTGAATTTTCAATTATTTTTTATTGCACTCGAGAGTCGTCGAGAGTTTGTCGGGGATCTCGTATTAGAGATGGAATGTCTAGACTCTGGAGAATGCAATGTCAAGCACGATCAAAGAGATGCGAAAATAGGTGATTTTTTGAATTGAGAAAACTAGCAAGTTGCCCGGCATTGATTTTCAGTTGGGAATTGTCAAAACGGCGTCGCAGTGTGCGCCTACTTCATTAAATTTGTCCTGATAGAACATTGTTTTCCATGAAGATTTCTGGTTTTCACCGCATAGCAACTGTCTACACTCTACACCTCAATCGTGTCACGATACATTCACATCTCTAGCAGAGCAGAATCGTCCGGAATGGACAGCCTTTAATTGCAGGAAGTTGTGCAAACTTTTGAATGTGCAATTTATTAAGAAATTATTTATTGTTGAATGAAATTGATTTTGAAAGTCGTGTGACGAGAAGGTAAACGTAACCAGACGAAACAAAACGAAAAGATCGAACGATTATAACTCTGAACTCCCATATAGATACAGATGCACACGTGGTGTGTGGCGGCAGAGAGAGCAGCAGCTGCCATCCAGTTATGCCACGGCTATGCCAATGTAATTAGGGGGAAGTGCGAGCTGCGATCTGCATCTGCGATCTGCTATCCGCAAATTGCAATCAACTATCTGAGGACTTCTAACACCTTATAAGCATTTCCCCTCCACCTCTATGTCGACGCGGATCTTTGGCTGGTCTGGCTCCATTTGCTGCTGTTTTCGATGAATTTCCTGCTTTCATATTTCGTTTGCAATTAATTTGATGGCTTCTGCAGGTTCTCTAGCTCATTGCCAACTTTCAAAAGGGCATAGCAATGCCAGGAGGTGGCTCTGGTTGTGGTTCTGGTTCTGGTTCTTCCTCTCTGGCGTTGAATAATTGGATCGCTTTGATCTTCTACGCCTCGCTGCTGTTGAGGAGCTGACGAGCTGACGATGTGGCGACGACTATTAATAGCCAAGAGCCAAGTGGTGGCACTTTGAAGTGTTCTCCATGCGACGTTGCGGCAGCAAGCAGGCCATGTGTTTAATTAAAAACTTCGTTTTAGACTAAACTAAACTGTTTTGATGAACTCTGACCCCTAGCTCGTTCTTACACTTACTCTTGCACTTTAAGTTACAAAATTTCACTTTTCTCACTTTTCTCCCTTTGTATATTCTTTTATCTTCCGCGATTTTCCAATTTAGGTCAGTTCTCCTCACTTCTCCTGTTCTCCAATTCGCCAATGGTCCACTTCTCTCGCTCTGCGTCTAATGCTATCTTGGCTTATGCGCCTCATTAATCAAATTAAATTGCTTGAGAATTACGTCCGTGCGACTGACCTGGCTGTGGCTCTACACACACACTCACACACACACACACACACACACACACACGCACATAGATACATAGCAACGGTCAATGCGCCCGCAAGTAGGCAACGTTGCGTATCATCGGAAGCTGACCAAACGCGGGCGGCGAGGAGGGGGGTGGTAAAAGCGTGTGCAACCAACCGCAAAGATTTCGCGACAGGAATTTACAAACCGATGCGGCTCCTGCTGCGTCTACTTCTGCTTCTGCTGTTGCTGGTGTCTTGTCCTGCCCTGCCCTGCCCTGGCCTGGCCTTGGCTTGTCTCATGTTAGGCAGTTCGCTGCGCAGATGAAGCGATTGCTAATGGGCTGTGTTTAGTATTTGGTGTTGTAGCAAATTTCGGGTTAGCTTGATTGGAGATTGAAGCAGCTGAAACCCTAAGGTAGTCTTGTCGAGTTTATTAGTGATTTTGGAGCAGGACTGGGCAGGCAAATGATTTGCACGTGGCAACACCATCTGAAGTTTGTAAGCTTTGTGGTTGATTTTCCCACAGATATCAGTTTAAAGCTGATACTAAAAAGAACAAGATCCTTAATCTCTTGAAATAATATCAACAGTATACCCAGCTACTCTTAAGGCTTCTTATATAAGAACAGAACTATGACGCCCTACTTTAGTTTTTAATGGATGATAAGGCTCACCTTTCCCCTTTACCAACCCAATTACAATAATCATCATCATCATTGCTTAAAGTCAATTTCTTGAACCCTTCTTCGGCCTCTTGATAGATTTTCAATCAAATGCCAACATTTTGTCACCTACTGTACCAACAAAATGCACTTGTCTCGCACTCGCTCATTAGTTGCACGTTGCTGTTTGCGTTCCGTGCTCTCTGCTTCCTAAGCTGGCGCGAGTTGCCACCCAAGTGTCAATTGCTAATTGCTTTCATTTCGAGCATTTTCTTTTCAACTTTACCCACCAGTCCCCACCGTCACCTCCCCTGCACCGCGCCACTGCACCGCCTTTCAATATCTCTCGAGAGTTTTTAATCAAGTTGCGTGAGCCGCCAAACAGCAACACAAATGCGAGTAGAAAACTTGGCAATCATCGCATAAACGGAAGCTTTCACTGCAAAAGGGGGGGTGGAGGGGAAGGAATGCCGAGCAGCAGCCTTCAAATTGCAAACAACAACAACAACATATCATTAATGCAATCAATTTAAAGCACACACAGAGCGAACGACAGGTGGCGCCTTGCAGCATCTTCGTCGCCGTCGCCTTGGCTTCCTTATCCTACGGCTGCTCACGCTCAATTACGCGTTGCGCTTCCTTTTTCTACATTCAACTTGCACCTCTTCCACCTCCTACAGCTGCCAGCTCCACGCCTCACCTCTCAATTGTCTTTCATCTCTGTCGAAAGTGTGGTTTGTTTTCCTTTTTTTCCTCCTCCCCTGTTTTTTTTTTGGGTTGAGCACGCGCCCAACACATCGATTACGTTGCGTTCAGGATGAAAATGGATGATGGCGCAGTCTGCATCAGCATCCCAGCTTCCCAGCTTTACCATCAGCATCAGCATCTTGTTGTGTTTTGCATGTAAATACTTGTAATTTGTCATTTAACGCATGACACGAGGGGGGCAGGGGGACTGGCGACACGCCCCTAAATGCAGACACTCCACTGACAAGTTTCCATCAAACTGAGCGACAGATAAAGGCAGGAGCAACAGGAGCGGGAACAACCTATCAATGGGTCATTGAGCAGAACCAGTAGCAGAAGGAGAGAGATAGAGAGAGGGAGAGAAAGAAAGAAAGAGAGAGAGGGAGAGAATACTTCAGGCATCGCACTTATTTTATATGATGAGGTGTTAAGATGGGGCGTCAGGAGATTAACAGAAAGGTTGAGGTGGGATGCATAAATAACTTGATTTGGATTCTCAAATTTTATAATATGAACTACTAGGAAACTCTGTCTTTAATCCTTATAGTGAACCAAGGAACTATAATTTGGCTTATATTTTGAGTTTTATGGTATCTTTGGTGATCCACATTGATTAAAGTATCTCAAATATCCGTCCATATATAATTGGAATAATCGCTTACATCAAATCGCTTACATAATAAAAATTAAACGAGAGAAGAAGAACAGCGGCAGGTGGGTCGCACCATCATTTGCATTATCTTGTAGGAATAGCGTCCACGCCACTTATCCCAGTTCATGCCTTTCCATCCTAACGCATCGTCATAAGGGCCACTCAAATACATTCCAAAGAGATTACTAAAAAATGTGAACAATTTCAAAATGTTTTTTTTTGGATACAAACTTAATTGCTGCATACGACATACCTTGTGTCACAATGGTTATACCACCAGGCCCCCATACGTAGTACTGCGCAGTTGTTATTGTTGTCCAAGTCATTGTCTCTGTTAAACGTCGAGAATTTCCTATGCATATGATCTCTCAAAGAGTCTCCTGCTGTTCCACTAAAAGAGCCAAGCGTCCGCATAGCATAAGATTCGCTTTCAGAGTCCACCAAAAAGGCATCGTAGCGAGCATACCGTGTAGCTCTATTAAAGTCCTCCAAATGGATATAGAGTTCGTGCGGGGCGTCTGCAGTTATGGCATTCAATTTATCCAAGCCAATAAAGAAATCGCTGGATAGATTCCCAAAGCCGCGCTTATAATCGGCCCATTCTCGAAAGAAGTTCAATTCGTTGCTACTGCGACGTGCTATTACCGTCCATCCGGGACCGGCCAATTTGGCATCACAGGACACCTCAAAGGGTTTCAATCCAGGCACGCTCACAGTGTAAATGCCATGGGCACTTGAGTAATCAGGACAAGATCTGGGATAACTCTCGTTCAGACCAGTCTTATTTGCATCCATTAAGTATCGAACTATTTCAGTTGTCTTGAAGTCTTGCGGAACATTATATTTATCAGTTAGTCGATTGCCAATATAATTTCGGACCGACTCAGTCAGTTCAAATAGTTCGCCTTCAATCTGCAGTTAAATAATATAGATATTATTCACAGAAGCAAGCCATAGGCATAAGTAGAGGAATCGACATAGTCATGTCCATCTGTGTCAATCTCGAGGGGTCTTAAGATTGAACCACATTTGGCATTTAACAGTTTTCGAAGCCTCCAAATCTGTTGATCGCATTTTATGCCTCAGAATTAACGCTTAGTAGAACAATTTTTATACTCGTACTCTACTAGAGTCAACGAGTCTGTTGTATTCGTGTAAATGTATGTCACAGACAAAAAGGAGGCGTCTCTGTCCCCATAAAGTAAGCCGAAGCTACACTTCTTTCTTGTTTTCTTATCGAAATAGCACCATTGTAGCACCATTGTAGCACCATTTTCACAAGACTATAGTACGTTTTCCCCTAACGACTTCATCATCCCACATACCTGCATCCATCTAGATGAATTAGCTGCATCTATAACTGAAAGTTGAGACGTTGGTACTCCGTCTTCCGTATCCGATGTGCCACCAAAACCAGTTCCGAAAACGCGCAACACAGTTGCAAAATAAATCCAAAAGGCTTTCATTGCGATCACTGCAATTGATTGACGGCGACTGGATTTATAATTGCCAACTGCCGATATTTTTATGGACTGGCACAAGCGCTTATAGCACTTAGTATTTCTCTCTTTACTGATAAATCGGTGAAGCATTCTCAAATTTCGCCATAGGGCATATCAGTAAATTTGCTTTTAGCTTCAGTTTTCGCAAAGTCGCATAAGCTGAGTCAAAAGCTGATAGCACCGATATACATATTGCAGTTCTTGGTTCTTTGTACTTGCGCTCCTATATCTAAATCTTCTTCTATATATAAATCCCATAATTATCGCACCCTTCCACATATATTTTTCCAGTATATTGTAGTTTGATATGGAATTCGTTCGTCAACAAGAAGTTGTGTATATGCGGTTGTTGTATAATTTTACGGATTGCTGAAAAAATCTATGAGTAATATGTATATATGGTCGGCTGATGCGTTTATACTTTATACATAATTTGATCAAAGAGTCGGAAAACAGAGTATTTGAAACATTTGCATATATCCTTACATTGTTGTAATCATATTTTGGCCATCATCTTAGCAAATTACTTTGGCTTCCACGAAAACTCCATATATTCTATATCTTAGCTTGTTTTGATTCCCACAATCCCTGCTCTGGTAAGACCAGCAGCATTATTTTTGGCACTCCTCCTCTTGTCCCTCTTGCTCCTGTCCAAGGCAGCTGCCTAACCAATTATACTTCTTTTGGCTGCTTCTCACACTCGCCAGTTGACGAGGTGACTCTGGGATTCATTTTTCCACTTGCCAGTTACCAGTTTCAGCTCCAAAATCCATGGAGATTCTTTGAGTTTGCTTCTTGCAAAAAAAAAAAAGAAGGAAAATAAACATTCGCACGTTTTGCTTTAAATTATTTTCGCCTTTTCGTACGTTTTGTGCCTTTAATAATGTTGATGATGGTTGCGACTGCGCAGTCGCCCTCACTTGCTGGAGGAGGCGGGTGGCGGAGGCAGGAGACTGACTGCCACACTGAGAACTGTTTGATTATGAGGGCGTTCGCTACTCAGACGGCGCGAGCACTTGGCTGGCTGGCTGGGGCTCTGAGGCCTTGTTATTTCATCAGCTTGCAATCAAAATCCGCCAAAGAAAAGAGCAAAAATCAAATGAGATGACAGATGGTCGACGGCTGAGATACTCTTTCTGTGAAGGCGTTTGATAAATGTATCCTCTGACATATAGTATTTGTAGAATTCAGGGATTTCCAGTTTGTTCCAGGTATCTAGATGCCCATGTTTCCAGTGCGAAGAGTGAGACTATTAAGACTTTGAGAATTCAATTGTGGCTTCTCACACAATGCAAGGATCACTCCATATACCCCACTGTAAGGGCAGTGAATTTCTGCGAATACGTAGAGTGTGGAAGTGGAATTGAAGACGAAGACGACACAGGAAACTGGTTTAATTGGTTGAAGCGTTGGGCAGGCAGACATAGTCAGATCCCCATCTCGTCTCACCCCGCTTGCCGTTCGGTCTCCCTTTGGCCTGCCCTTTGGGGAATTGCACTTGCCATTGGGATCGGCAATGACTCTGGGCATTGTCTACTCCACTTGGTGTTGACATTGCTTAAGGCTGCTGCGCATACAGCACACAGCTTCAATTTCTGCCCCATGCCAAAAGACCCCGCCCCCGCCAACGCCCTCACACATACACATAAATCACCAACCAAAACGAAGAAATCGCAGCTCATCGAACTGTGTGCGCCAAAAAGTTCAATTCAATTCAATTAGCAGCATATTTTAGCCTCAGCCGATACAAAGGCCACAGCTATACAACTACAGATACAAAGATACAGATATATGCCCACAGATAGCAGCAATTTATGAGGGCCAAAGCATAGCCAAGCCAGCATGTGGTTGCCAGCAGCCACCTAACCCTAACCTAACCCCGCGCCAGCCATCCACCCATCCAGCCAGCAGCTCTCCACTTGGCATGTTTTGACAGTCGCAGAATCGACAAACAGACCAAAAAAAAAAAAAGAAAAAGAAAAGGCAAAGGGGCACCCGCTGTTCACACTCCACATGGCACATGCGGCGAGTCGATCTTCGGTGCTGAACGAATGCCTATGCCATGAATGGACACCGGAGCTGGAGTTTGGAGTGTTGCAAAACGGGGTGGGCGGCGCCGTTCGGTTCGAACTCATCGCATGATTTAAACGTTGCCTTGCGTGCCGCAACAAAGTAGAGGTATAAATATTTCTGTTGTCCCCCGCCAATGAGGGGGCCAGCAGTATCTCTTTACCCGCTTGGAAGTATCCAATAGATGCGTGTACAATGTATCTATCGGATGTCATAAAAATGCTTGATGAGGCAATTGTTTTTAAAGCAAAAGTTGATAAGGTTTTTTTGTTCGCAAATATATTTAAAGATATTTTAAAGATTTATTTAACAATTCTGCTGAAAATCGAATTGAATTGGAAACTATTCCAACAATCGGTTCTATCTGAAGATATGAGAGCAAGTGACATTACTAAGATCACGAAGTGATCGCCGGGCTTGTCGGCATTTGAATTTTTACCAAAGAAAGTTGTATTTTTATATAAAACACTTTGTCCTGACTGACTTAGCATCAACCCACAGGTCAAACGAAAGTAGGTATGATGCTGAAAACTGGCTACTATATGCGTATGTTAATTCAATTTATAGGAATAAGCTCTTTTTACCATGAAGTCTTTCTTCCCAAATACAAATGATAGCATCTATAAAGATACATCCACAAATTGGTCATCTTGGATCTCCACATTCGTCTACAGACATTGCAGCTTTCTAACCCACACACTGGACCTTTAACAGCCTTTCCTCTACTGATTGGCTGATTATCCTTGACAAAGCTGGACCTAATCTCAAACTCATCTTTGACACAAAAGCATTGCAATTTCGAAAGCACTTTGAAAACAATTTCACGCCAAAAGATAAAATCAGCCTTCAATGCCATATAAATTTATGTTCGTTCATTTCCTTTCAATTCTCCTACAGCATTTTTTACATTTCAACTCTGCTTTCGTGATCAGTTTCGTGACTCTGGAAGATCTTCATTGTCTTATTTGGGCTCTTTGTCTTTAAGTGCTCCACTTTTTGGGCTTGCCAATAAATTGAGAATATCTTTCAAGTGTTTCGCAATTCCTGAACGATTTCTTTCGCAGAAATTGCGTGTGAATTCAAGTTGAAATGAGTCAACAGCGACAGTTATAGAAGTGAAGCAACCTTGGGGTCATTCACCCACCTGACGCCACAACAAGCTCTCACATTTCTCCACAAATCATTAAAAATGCATTTTCAATTTTGTCGCCAGCTCTCGCAGGGGGACGATGAAGCTTTCAAGATCTGAAAATACCAGAAGGAGCAAAGGTATGGGGTTCCTCCTCCTGTACTTTCAGCTGTAATTTTTGTCAGTCTGACATTTTGTCTTTTGTTGCAAAGAAAAAAAGAAAACAAAGAATAACAGAAAAGTCACAAGAACTTAACGCCATTTTAGAGATTGCCAAGCGGCGAGCTGAGCTGCGGCGACTGCTGTCAACTGTCAAATGTTGCGACTAGACAAATAAAGATACATGTGTGTGAGGACATCCACTTGGGTTACGTCGTGGAAAACAAAACTATAAGGAAGAAGTGCTTACTACTAAGTTCTCGCTAACGCTTTGACAATGTGTGTTAAGCTTGAATGAAAGAATTCTTCACGTGTGGTGGACCAATTCAGTAGTGAGAACCGCAAGCAACTTGGTATCTATATGAAAATTCATCTGTATTAAATAAAATTCCTTAGCAATCACCTCCAGTTTCAAGTTCTTGAACATATTCGCATTGTGAAATGCTGATGAAGGATTTGGATGGGGATACTCCAGGACGAGCGCACACTTGATTAATTATGTAGAGCTTTTGACCACGAAAAATGTAACCAATAGCTACATTTGATATTATGCCTGCCAAGAGTCGAGGTGAGCTCTCCAAGCAAAATGAAATTGAGTATGCCAAAATATGGCCAAATGGATACTTGAAGCTGTCAATGACAGGACAACAGGCAGAAGGAGCAGCAACAGTAGCTGAAATACAATCCCAAGGAATTTGTCAAGGATAGCTATAGAGAGGAAGTAGATAATGCATGTGTGTTTGGGTGAATAATGAAGTGCAGCTGCTGGAAATTTGACAAGAAGTGAAACTTGAAAGCAAATAAGCTTCAAAATGGGAAATACTATATATATATAAATGCCTAATGGCTTTGCTATGTATATATATATATATGTGTGTGTGTGTGTGTGTGTTGAAAATGTGACAACACATGTTGTTTGTTCCAGAGATACCTATGCAAAGGATACAAATGTATCTGCTGAATGTGTCATTTTGAAGTGTGGCAAAACTTGAGCTTGTCGAAATTTGTTTGTGGCTTTTGTTTGTATTTTACTACCCTCCCCCACATCCTGCGGTCACTGGCATATTCTCTTAAGAGGATTTGCAAATTTGAAGTAAAGAGGAGCTGCCTCCTTTCCTCCCCCCTCCCCCACCAACAGTTGCGGTTGCTTGCATAATTGTCCTGCGAGCTGCAATTTGCAAAATCTTTTCTGCAAGTCAAGTGGAAATTTGGCCAAATGGCTGAAACAGGAGGCGGCGGCAAGACTCTGCTTAATGCTTAGTTACGTTCTAAATGTCCTTGCTAATTGAGAGTAGCTGCTGCTATCCTTGCCTCTCACTCTCCACTTGCCCTGCTCTCTGCTCTTTTTTTTATATTATCTCCTTGTTTTTTGACCCTCGGTCCAAAGAAGTCAATTTGCCATTGTAGTTAGTCAACATACATACACACACATATTCGTATGTATGCATACATACATGTCCTGCCAAAGCCTGGCGACACACACACACACACACACACACACACACATGCTCACAATTCACGAACTTCCACGTTTTCGCATTACAACTTTGAATGCCAACTCGCAAATGAACTCTAAATAAATAATTTGACTTGCCAGCGGAGACTAGAAAGAGATAGCCACACTGACGGCGGCGGGGTCATTCTGAAGAGCAACACTGTGCGAGGGCAGTTTATTCAGTAGAGAGTCGACTCTTCTAGGAAAATGTACTAGGAAATGTACCTATTAATCGTAAGATGCTTAAGTGGGGAGAGCCAGAGAAAACTTTTAGAGTTTTTGACATTTTCGAGGATTTTGACAAGGATATAGGAAATATTCAAATATGAGTCTTAGGAAATGTTGAGATATCACTTGTTGCCGAAGCAATCATCAACATTGCAGAAGCAATGTCCCAGTTTCTCATGTCGCTGACTTCTTATACACACAGCCTCATCCTTGTCTTCCACAGTCTGTTCCGACAAACTGCTTAAGCAACCCTCTTTGCAACACACACATATACACACATATGGTGGCGTCCAGAAAAAATTGTATTCTTATATTTTGGGGACTGTCAGAAAAACGAAACAAAGTACAAACAAAGCAATGGAACAGGAAAAACAAGAAAACTATCGAAAACTGTTTGCCGGGCAACAAATCGTCCGAGAAACAAAAGAAAAACAAAAGTACTTTATAACATGTCTGCAGCAGCAACAGCAGCAACAACAACATTTGTAGCATACTTTGCCTGCCAAGCCAAGCGGGAGCTGCCGGTGCCGCTGCTGTTGCTGTTGCTGTTGCTCCTGGACTGCAAGTTCATTAAATAAATTATTCATACGCAACGTGTGCCGCCGCCGCCGCCGAGCATTGTTGCTTTTGCTGCTGTTGGAAACAAAATGGCAAACTGTCGACCAATGCTTTGTTTCACTTTTTCCACACACACTAGGTAGAGGGCTGCAGCGGGGGTGGTACATTTTCATTGGCAGTTTGTATGTGTGTGTGTGTGTGTGTGTGTGTGTGTTTTATTTGCCAATGTCGGGGCGCTCGAAATGAAAACGCATACGGTTTAAATATTTATGCGCAAATGTCTGTATTTGTACGTGCGCCAAGTAATGTGAGTGTGTGTGTGTGTGTGTGGGCAGCCAGCTAGGGGGTCAGAAAATCGGTAGAGGGGGGAGCTCGGCTTTTGTAAATGTCATTTGACATTTGGCAGAAATTGCTCAAACTTGACATTTTTCCAAACTGGCTTTCATTGTAGCATCATTAGCCCTACCCCTCCATGTTCCCACACTACCAACCTCATTTACAATGCTAAATGTCAAAAGTGCCAGGAATAGTGCTTCACCTGAAAATCGCCTCAAAGTAGGCAACGCTTTTAGGTTTGGTTTTAGGTTGATGAAGAAAAGAAAGAAAATCAAAATTAATTTAATGCCACAAAAAATGTTGAGCAACTGTGTAAGGCAGATGATGTTGTGGCATGTATAGCACCTGCCCCTTGCTGGGTTTAAGTTGTTAAATAGCATTCTCGCACACACACACACACACACACTCAAGCAATCACACACACTTTAGCCTAGCACCATTGTAGTTATTCCATACCTGGACGTTATAGTAGGGTCCTGGTGTTTGTCTGCTACTAGAGTCCTGCTCCAATAAAAATGCATGGCCGTACGAAGAGTGAAATATGCAAATGTCAAAATGTAAAATGCCAACAGAAACCGACAACACGGACAACAACAGCAACAACAGCAACAACAACAACACGAACGACAACAACAATGACAACGACAAGTGCATGAATATGTCAATGCATTCCAAGAGTTTTTGGACCTGCATTTTTGACAGTTGCAACTCAATTTTATCCTTGCCCCTCCGCTGCCCGCTGCTCCTGCCGCGCCCCGCTCTTACCACTTGCGCTTGGCTGTGTGTCATGTTAAAGTTTTTTGCTTGGCATTTTTGTTGCTTTGCGGTTGGCTGCACTGTTTTTTTTGTTTTTGTTTTTTTTTTTGTTGTGGGATGCCCTCATATAGAGCTGGGGTATTACGAATTAGTAAAGTATATAGTTGAAGGTATCTATGATATATGTACATATGAGAAACCTATGACAAATGCAGGACAGATCCTGGGCAAATTCTTAAAAACTTGGGTAGACTAGGGAACGAACATCTATGATGATTTTCAGCAGGGCTGCAAACCTGATTCAAAAAGGGGAATATATTTTATATATAATTAATATCTTTTGCTTTACTTCAATACTTTGATGTTTTCATTTTTATGTTGCTTAACTTTGTTGTCAATTCAGTTACCGCATTCGTCGCCCTGTCAGCCCTCATCACACTGCTTGTCAGAGTATTTCGACTTCGCTTTTACTAAAAGGAAACTTCTTAGCCGTCTTGTTACCAAGTATTTTCATTTTCATTGCATGAGAGATTGCATTCCGAAAAAATGTGCTTTTCCATGTGCTCTGTTCCGTTGCGTTCCCTTTGCTTTCCTTTCCTTTCGCTCTTGTGTCCCGCTCGGCTCTGTTCTGGTGAAAAGCTGAGCTCAAGTTTATAATATTTGACTAATTTGAATTGGTTTGTGCATGCATATGCATGCTGAATGGTGCAAGGGGAGGGTGTATGTGAGGGGCTGGCAAATTGTTTCTGCTTCGGCAGGAACTTGGTTTTTTTTTTGGTTGAGGTTATGTAGAATATAAAGATTGAGGATTGGTTTTGAAGTTGCAGTGTAATTGATGTGAGGTCAGGCGAGTTAAGGTACAGTTTTGGAGTTGCGAAACTTGATTCGATTTCGGAAGAATGACTATGTGATGAAATTGTTGAGGTTAAGGAAGCATTAGATATGTTAAATATGCCGAAAGAATGAGAAGATTTTCAGTGAATCCAAAACTGTGAGGAGCAAAACTGTTTGATGGGAATTTTACAACCATAATGAATGTAGCTGGACACTCTGGAAAACTCTTGCAGTGGAAATTTGAATTGAAAGTCAGATAATTGGAAACCATTTGAAAACATTTCTTTGAGGCTTTTCTAAAACTATGGATCCAAACCCCATCCGCATCCATCAACACCGCGAGGTAACTTTCCGAAACTTTTCCAGAACATTTTTCATGCCTAATTTATTTCGAAAAGATGCAGCCTAATTTTGGTCGCATTAATAACAAAATGAAGTGAAATTAATTTGGCCAAAGGCACAGGAGCAGAACGTCCTAGAAGATGTGGAAAAAGTGTCCTTCCAAGTCCTTCCAAACATAATGAAAACATATTAGTTGACGTTAAAAACGAAAGACAGAGCATATTAAATATAATGAATAAATTTAAGCAAAATGGCAGCACAAAAGATGATGACAATAATCATTAGCATATGGACAATCTTCCCTCCCCCTCCCCCACCCACTCAACCCACCCCCTAAGCTGGCCCTCTCTCTGTGGGCGGGCGGCGGCTCATTAAAAATTCCCACAATTAGACTTTGAAAGCGAAAGTTTGTCGTCGTCGTCGTCGTCGTCGTCTGTGTTGTAAGTAGCAGCTGTTTGGGAGGCTACAACCCTGTCCCGCCCTCCCCTAAACAAAAAAAGAGTCCCTAACCTCAGCTGACCCATTAGTGAGGAAAATGAGACTGCGAACGAGACAAAGGCGGCAAATGAAGAGCTTAGTTTTAATTAAATTCTCCAGCGATGTTTTTTTTCGGCAGCTCTGGGAGCAGCAGATTTATTAGAAAATGTTGCTGGGGAGACGAATCGCAGACACACACAGTAGAGATAGAGAGAGAGAGGTTCTAAAAAGCCCACCCCACCCTGCTGCTCCCCCGCCCGCACTGTTGATTCCCTTCAGTTCTTTCGCTTTGCCGCCTCTTTGTCAATGTCAATTGTTCTGTTTGCCATCGTTATTCTTCATATGAAGTCGTCGCTGCTTTCGTCTTCGCCTCGACAATCCACTTGTACTTGTTTGTCTTCTACGCCCCTCCCTCCTCCCTTCATCGCCCGCCGTCTCATGCAACTGCGTTTTTAATGAATTTGTTTTTGCGGCTAAGTAAAGTAAGTTGAAAAAATACTACAAAAAACAAATAAAAAGCAGACCGAAAAATATTTTCATTTTGAAGCAAAGCAACAGCAACAACAGAAGGAGAATGAATGAGGAGAGGAAGGAATTCCTGGCAAATTATAAAAAATTGCTCGTTCGTTGACATTTCATTGTGTATTTACAGTTGTCAAAGTGATGGAAATGCGTGGGAAAAGGCAATAATCGCGTTGAGAATTGTGCGAGAATTGTTGCCATAAACAGGTCAAGGAGGAGAGGTCAGAGTTAAACAAAAGTGATAGCAATTTGTTGTAAATACATCTGAAGCTATTAAGGCGAGAAAAAAGGTCAACTGTGATTAGATCGAAGGAGAAAGGTGGAAGAAATTCATATAAATAGATTTGTAGAAAAAATGGAAGTTCTGAAAATAAAACTGGTATGGATCTAGATAAGAGAAATAAGTTTGGATTTAGAAAGTGTGATTGCAAATTATAAACGAAAATATAGCCAGTAAGTCCGCTCTAGTCGATATTCCGACTATAAGATATCCGTAGTCAGCATTTATTCAACACATGCAAATTCCAATTCATTTCAACTATGTCAGATTCTTAATTTATAGCCTAACTGACACACTGGCCTTCATTTTAAGACACATTACGAATTTTCTGTCAATTTCGATTATGACTGATAATATATATATGCATATAAATCAGCCCACAAAAGTTGTCAATTAAGACTCGGGTTAATCTACATAAAGATTCAATTACGATTTACTTTCTTAATTCCGCTTTAATTGACAATAAGTTTTACTTTGAGGCCAATCTATAATACTCCTACTCCCATAATTATGATCCTTTAATCAACTCCCCACCCTTCACTCCCACTCCCCCCACCCCAAATTTAAAGTAGAAGTGGAAACTGAAACTGCAGCCATGGCGACCAAAAAACTAAAACGCGGTGCACAAACAAACCGCATTAAGAGCAGAACACAACACAGACATGGCCCATGCCGCTCCACTCTACTCCGCACCCCCTGCTGGTTTTACTATATATGCAGCAGCAATGTCAGCAGCAACAATTTGCTGTTGTAATGTTGTAAATGTACACCCACCCGCCCTCTCCTAGTATCTGCTGCTGCTGCTGCTGCTGCCGTGTCGAATAAATGTATTTAAATAAATAATTTTTCCATTAACCGCAAACATGGATTTTAGTGCAATTGCATAAATGGAATGTAATAAATGAAGTGCAGCTAAGCGTATGCCGACCAGGGAGGGTGGAGAGGGGCTATCAGAATTGGCGTGGCATGCACTATAGTAGCGATGTTATTGTTGTTGTTGTGGTTGATGGCGTGTTGACGCGGTTGCTTTTGTGCGCGGATTTTAGATTTTGGTGGTTTTGTGCTTGCTGAAAAAGGGAGGGGAGGTAGGAGGTAGGAGGAGTAGGAGTAGAGATTGTTCAGTTCGGGTTTTCGTATAGCGTATTTTATTGCATATTTTGTATACCCTGTAGTTAGATGAAGCTATACATGCTTCCTTTGTCTGCACGCTGCATGAGTTCGAGTTTTATCTAGATCGGACAACTATGTCATATAGCTACCATATAAAGAATTGCTTCGGAATGAGCACTTTGGAGCATAACTTTTCTGTTTTTCATACAAATCAAAGCAAATTCGTCTTGTATCCCTTGCATCCTTGTCAGGCCCGTTCCTGTTTCCACTGCGAAAAGTAAACTCCAATTGCGTTTGTGTTTTTCAAACTTATGTCCGGAACCTACAGGCCGGAACCTCATATCTACCCATACTCTCTTGAGATCTATTTAGGTACCAGTCCCTTCTCTCTATCTAGCGACTTTGCATATTATATAGTAGTCTTAAATCTACCATCTCTATCGCTACATATTTTCACAGTATTTTCCCCGTTTTGTCAGAGCATTTGCAGCGTTTGTGCCGCATTTCCATTGTTTTCGCCTTTTTATTTTCCGAACCTGAACTGGAAATTAGTTTGTAATTTGTTTAGTTTACACGGGAAAATGGCGCCCGTACCATGAATTTACATATAACAACAACAACAGCAAGAACAACATACAATATTCGTATTATGTTTTGCGTTGTTTTGCGGTCATATTTTGTTGTTGCTTTCACCACAAGTTTTAACCGTGCTCCGGGGTTTACCTTTGCCCTTTGAGCTGAGCTGAACTGAGCTGTGCCGAGCGTTCCATAAAGTAGTGTCTGGCTGCGGGAATTCCATATTCTGTGTGCCCTCGGCAGTTGTTAAATTTTTACTAATGTCGACTTTTCGAGGGCTTACAGAAGAAGGAGGGATATGCTTTGGGTGTGGGACGAAGCACGACTGAGTTTAGTTAATTAATTAGTGCTCTCTGGTGTGAGTGTGTGTGTGTGTGTGTGTGTGTGTGAATAATATTTTTGTGGGTCAGCTTATCATTAGCGGGAGGGTTAAGCTCAATGAATATGAGAGTTATTTATGGTTGGTACGAGAGTATAGAGTAGGGTTAATAAGTTCATTGGAAATGTTACAAATTATTAATGATATATTATAAAATTTTGAAAACAGGTGGCCTGGGTTGGATAATAAGGAACAGAATGAAGTCTTATCGTATTTGCGTAAGGTCAGGTTAGATTTGCCTTTATATGCAGCTTAAATTCATGCTTCCTGCTCGGGCGTCATCAAATGAAGTCACATTTAAATTACAGTCAAAGTAAAAATTAGTAAAGAAAACACTTTTGGCTAAGCCTAGCCTTAAAATGTAGTCCTAATATATGCTCCCTGCTCGGGCGCCATCATCTATATTGACAAAAAATTAAAATTAGGATTAGTTTACGCTTGCCAAACACGTTCAATTTGTTTCTCAATCACAAGTACTTGAAACTTGACTTAACATATATCTAATAGTGTGCATTTACCCCCTCTTCTTGCTCTTCTTGCTTTTCTCATCCCCCTTAAGGCTGACATTTAAGCCCAAGTTCGTTTTGCAATTGCCAACAAACATGGCCTTGGAATTAATCATCAGTTGCGCCGAGAGAACTTTTAGACCTTTGCATCATTATCATAACTTCCGTTGCCATCTTTTCAGTTTCCGTTAGCTAAGCGTGTGCCCTACGTTTCCTATCCGTTTATCGGGTGCCCCCTCCACCCCCTCCTCACTCTCGCTGTTCGTAAACCCCGTTTCGTACAAAATTTAAATATTATTACAGTAAAAGTTGTAATGTAACGACTTGGCCAACACCTCGACATGGCTCATAGCTGGCAGCTGCAGCTGTCATAAAAAAGTTGAGGCAGCCCCTCCACCCTATTCCCCTACAATCTCCACTTACCCTACCGTTTACATTAATGCTTATTTTTGCAATTAAATAAAAATGTCGTAAAATGCCTCAGCGGCGGCGGCGGCATGTAGCTTCTTTTTACGACTTTTGTCGTCGGTCGGTCGGCGGTCGTCACAGTCGTCCAAAGTCGTCGTGGCTCTAAACCCTTGCCTGCCCTGCCGCCTGTCCTCGCCTAGAGCTTTACGAAATAGTACTCTAGGTGTCAGAAATGTGCCTAATTAGAAATTCATAAAAATAACGAAAAATACATTTTATTTTTTATTTTGTTCGAAACAAAACCAGTCAGAGCGAAGCGCGCTCTCCGATCGCGCACGTGACATTGTAAAAGTCCAATAAAATTATTGAAATATTATTATAGTACGAGCGGGGCGTAGCGAGGCGGGGGGCTTGAGGATATGCTACGATTATGGCCATAGCTTCTATTGCAGAATGAGCCATAAATTTCAGAGGCAAATTGTCAGTGCACGTTTCGATAATAACAGAAACAAAAGTATATATACATGTACATGTATATAGAAAATGGAATAAACCCCCGCCCAGGTCTACGCAGGATGTTGAAAATGTTTTCCAACTCGATTATGTTGACGACGTGGCGATGGCTTCAATTGCTGCCAATTGCTTCAAGTGTTGACTGGCTTTGCCGTCGCCTTTGCCTTTGCCTTTGCCTTCGCCTTGGCCACAGCCTTTTAGCTAATTTTGTTTTTTTGTTATTGTTTATATTGTAGTTGAAATAACAACAACAACAACAGCAGCAACCACAACTACAAAATGCTCTGTACTTCTTGGGAGTTTTTTTGGTTTTTTCTATTTGTATAATTTTTCAATTGAAGTCACTTTGTTTATGAGCTGCTGTCTTCTGTCTGTCGCGTCTGCATGAGGTCAGTTTTCTATGAATTTGTCAAATGGCGCAGCACTGGGAAGTCGCCAGAAGTCCGCCTCCAGAGGTTGTTTAGATAAAAATCCAAAGCATGGAAACTTTTGATATAAACAAATCTCAAACTCAAGTCAATTCAGCAGCTGCAAACTTGGCATATATTTGGTGTAATTATGTTTTCTTTTTGGAATAATTGAATGAATTTTAGTTTTGTGTATTCAAACTTTTGAAATGATTTCTAGGAAATTGGTTGTGTTGAATAACAAGAGAGGAATGTCTGCTCTAAGCTGATATATTTCGGTGATTACTTTTCCTAGACATGGATACCATCTAAGGAGTAATCTTAGATATTGTGAAATTGCTTGTTTCTATACAAATTTTTACACACTTGCAGGAAGAATTTGTCAAAACGTTCACCTATTGAAAATTGGGAAATTTCAACCTATTAAGCAACTCGTTGAAGCTTTAGTTTAATGGTTTTCATTTCGAAAATTGTAATATATCCAATACCTCTCTGCTCCCCATTTGGATTGATCTACATTTTCGCTAAACAATGCCTCTATGCAGTTTGCATATGAAATTTAGCTGTCCTTTGCCCCCCACAACACCATTTCCCCTATCACGCATCGCAGCAGCTTCATCAACTATGCATTGCAAGTTTTGACAGTTGACTATCATTACCGTCGCCGCAGCTCAAACCGCCGCCGCAGCTCACTCCATCGTTCGTCATCCATTCTTTAGGATTTCTCATTCACAAACTGCCCAATTGCTAAATTTCGCAGTGCGTTTGCGTTTTAGGTTAACATTTTGCTGCCTTGCATACTAAACACAGCTACGACAACAGCTATAGCTACTCCTGCTCCTCCGGCTCTTGATCCAGCTTCGTTGCCAAAACAAAGTTAGATGCATTGGCCCAAAAGCTGCCCCACATTGTTATTGTTGTGACTTTTATATTCGACGCCACTGCTGCTGCTGTTGCTGCTGCTGTTGCTGCTGTTGTTGCTGTTGCTGATGATGATGATGTTGGTGCTGCTGCTGATGCACACGGTTGGAGGAAACCACAAAATGGACAAAATGTGTTCAATTTCAGGCCTGTGATTTTTCAATAGACTGATGGGCAACGCATATAGGTGTAGGGGTCGAGTAGGGGGCTGAGAGGTGGCGGAGAGGTGGTTCAACGAGGCCACTGCCAATTCTCTGGCAAGCAGCTTTGGCGAATTAACATTGATGGCGTGATTGGGACTTAGGTTTAGGGCTAGGACCAGGGTTTGTTCAACATCCTTTTCACTTTATGAGCTTGCCAGGGTTGTCAAGGTGATTCGAGATTAGATCAATTATATAAAGGCAAAAAGTTGCGAAGAAGTGGATTCTTTTCCTATTCGGGAGAGCATCAATACTTATCTGACCCACTTAACCATCAATCCATCATCCAAAATCATCCAGAAAAACCACAACAAGAAAGGTTTATTAAATCTATAGCGGATGAACTGCAGCCTAAAGGTTTCCTCCACATATACCTGTCCTCTACTGGAACCACCGATTCAGTGTCGAATTTCATTTTGCAGCCCTGTGTTACTTTCTTTTTTTTTTTTGGCACACATTGGCGTGCCGCAACGCTACGCATCACATCCACATCAGTTAGCGAGGGGTGCGCCAGAGGTATGGTGGGGCCAAGACCTGGCACCGAGTCCCGGGTTCAGTTTCGTGCGTTCATTAGCACGCACGTCGGCGCCATTTTGCAAACGCATTTCCGCTGCAACTACGTGCAGTCGTGTGCTGCACCGTCGTTTACTCTGTTAGAGGAGCCTCTATCCCACCCCGCCAAACCCTTGCCACACCAACGTTATACGTTTTCCCGTTAGTCCATCCGATTATCCCGTTAAAGGTAGGTAAATGTTATAGCTGTTCTATATTTTTGTTCCTCTTTTGTTTTGTTGCACACTCGCACGCCCTGTCTTTCTCTCACTTTCTCTCACTCTGTCTCTCTCTCTCTCTCTGTCTCTCTTTTGTTGCACCGCCGAAAGCAGTCAAAAGGCATTTTTAATTGGCATATGTGTGTCTCTGAGTGTGTGTGTGAGTGTGTGAGTTGTGTTAAGGCCAGCTTTACGCTTCAGCAAAGTTACGAACCATGCCACACCATGATATCCCCTTCCTCTTTCCACTCCAGCCCAGCAGCAGACATGCAACAGTTTTTGGAGGCAAGTCGATAATTGGTAACGCGTTACGTTCCGTTCCGTTCTGCTCCGTTCTGGTCCGCTCGTAAAGCCAAAAATGGAATTTCTAATTAAGTTTTACAGGGATTTAATATCGAACCCAGAGCTTTGCTGCAGTTTCAGTTACAGTTTGCAACCACCGACCCCCCTTGCTGCCATCAGATAGAGAGAGAGAGAGAGAGCGAGAGAGAGGGGGAGGCAAGTGTGTACGAAATTTTGGTCAATTAACACATCAACAAGCTTTTTAGATTAGCACCGGAATCAGTCCCACAGTCCATAGTCTGTTCAAGCTCCCCTTTCCCGCACCCCCCTTTAGAAAAAAGGCAAGAATTTTGACTTACTTGTTACAGCATTTCACAGTTTTTCACCAACTCCCTGTCCCTCTGTGTGCTCCTCTTTCATTCTCGCAATTGATGATGCGCTTAAGGGATTAGCCAGGTCCAGAGTTGTACAGCAGCATCAGTCTGGAGAGAGCGAGTGTGGCTAGGATTTTTTAGCCTCTGTCTGTCTGCCTGTTTGTCGGTCTGTTCTGTTAGAGAGGGGGGTGGGGGAGACATCTATTGATGGTAAGAAAATTGCATTTAAAAATCACAGCAAATGCTGGGCTTTGAAAATGTTTTACATTTTACCCAGAGAGAGAGGGAGGGAGACGGAGAGTTGGCTAAAGGGAAGAGTTTTCCATGTGGCCAAGGTTTTCACTCTGATTGCAACTGCTGGCTTATTTGTTGTTGTTTGTGTTTGGTTATTTGGTTGCTAAGTAGTTGCCAATTATTTGTTGGTTAACTTGGAACTCGGAACTTGGAACTCTCTCTTTATATTGATTGCCTTTCCGGGCTAAGTTGGCAGATGAAGTGTGTTCATTGAGTGAGAGGTGTCGGCTTAGCCTGCCTATTCTCCCTCCCTCTCTCTCTCTCTCTGTATAATTGGATAAAACTAACATTTAAGTGGATCACAGAATATAGAATGTATAAGTTGGTTATGCAACTGGGATATTTAGGGAATGAAGAGTTCATACAGAGATTGAGATGGTAATTGCATCGATATCCAACTCAAGTCTCTAGATTTCAAGGATCCAGCACGAGAGTCATATGTTGGCTATGTTCTAAATCTGTGGAGGGCATGCAGTGGCTCTTTGCTCGCACACTTCGATTGACCCATGACTCAAACAGTGGTTCTTGTTTTTAGCCTAGTTTTGCTGAATTTTGATTTCATAAACTGAAAATTGCTGCCAAATTCCCATCTCCATTTGGTCCATATTGTGTTAGGCTCAGGTCTAACCCATGTTCAGTGAACTTTTCAGCTTGTCTAGTCTGAACATCATGCTCAATGTTATATCTTCCTTTGCCCACCTTCTCTCGTCTTTCACCTTACCATAAATTCAGTTAAACGCGTGCCAGCCGCTTCAAAAGTTTGCGACCGCTGCTGCTGCTGTACTCCACTTCAACTTATGAGTTTGCTCTGCCATTTGCCAGGTTGATCCTCCTACTGCTCTTCTCTGTTCCGCCAATGCCTTCCGCTTACATCAAATCAATTGCCGGCCCTGTCAGTTTGCCTTAAAATGCGACTCACGTACGCGCATATCAATTGTTGCTAGTTGCCTGCCTGCCTGCCTGCCTGCGTTCCTCCGGCACCCCTGCCAAATGATGGGCCACGACTTTGCCTCCAACTTCGACTCCGACTTTGACTTGAAAGCTTGACTGAACGATTGACGGGTTGCCTGTTACGCCGCTTCGACATTCTAGACGAGTATATATATATATGTATATATAGTCGAAATATGGATTCAATATGCAGATTCTGAAATGTCTCTCTGTCTGTTTTAATGTTTCTTTTCATATTATTTGCCACTTTTTGGCATCTGGAGGAGGCTAGACTTGGCTTTAAGTTGCTGAAGTTTGAATGGGAATGAATCATGGGGAATGTAGTGGGGTTTTGGTCAATATTCAAAGGAAATACTAGCGAAGTAGAGATGATCACATAATTGTACATAATTGGTAAAGCATAGCAAATCTTCTAGAGAGAGGAGCTGCTCTGACGTTATGTCAAACCCTTTCCTTTCCGACCAAACAGGAAATGGGAAATGTTCAGGCAACTAAGAAAACTTAAAACTATTCCACAAACAATGACAAAAATTATCAATTAGCAATTTATCATTTTATGCAAACAAGACGACTCCAGAAACCAAAACCTCAACGAAGACACGCAGCAGGCAAAAGGCACGGAGGCAGGAAAAACCAGCAGAAAGCGACGAATCCAATATAATAACTCAACTCTGTTGCGCATGCGCCGCTTGCTTTTGTTTGTCTTACCCGGTAGAAGAAGAAGGAAGCAGGGGCAGGGGCAGGGGCAGCAGTAGAAGCACTGTGGCAGCATAAACAAACACCAACAACAACAACAAGGAGTGGTGGCAGGCGGGCAGGCAAAGAATTTACACAAAAATGCAATCAGCGTCTAGGATAAATATACAAATTTGTGTCCAAAGAAGAGACAACAAAACGTTGGACGAGGGACACCAACTGTAGATCGCGCGGCTGCCTGCCGCCTTATCATGAATGAATATTTACACTGGCAATTCGATAAATTTATCAGCCAGAACAGACCGCAATCCCAGCTAGATCAGACCAATCGGCTGGGTTGGGTTAGGGCAGGGCAGGGCAGGGTAGGCTAGATTTGCGTAGCATCCAGCACCATGCGCTTTGGACATGTTGCTTGCATGTTTCTGTTGTTGTTTGGTTTTCATATTTAGCTGTCAGTTTGAGGATTGTTTGCAAATAGACACAAGATGGCAGAGATTAGAAGATGGAAAGATATGAGCACTGCGTCGAGTGTTGGTTTTGGGAATGAACTATTTCCTATGTAAATAGAGGCTATAAAAAGGGGGAAGTTTATATTATGAGGAATAATAGAGAAAACTAGAATCATTTGGAAGACTTCTTAATCACCCTAAAGAAAGTTTGAAAGTGAGAATGATGAATGCAAGTGGAAGGGATGATAAAGTTAAAGAAGGTCCGAAACATATCTATGAGCATCTAAGAGCATGATATAAAAATTAGGCAAAATTTCGGAAATATGACGTTGACTAAAATAGTAAAGTTAAAATATTCGTCGACAAGAGGAAGTTTTTTGTTTTAGCCTTATCTTTGAAACTGATTTCTCAACACTTACATCTAGAATTCGGAGTTTTTTTATACGATCAATCAAAGAAGTAAAGATACCAAAGCCTTCAGTAACTTTCAGCCCAACTTTTAGAGAAAATATGCTCCACTCTGAACAGTTCTTTTGTAGTTTTCCCCCAAATGAACTCAAGCAAAGCTTAGTTCTTAATCCACCTTAACGAATCAGCTGATTAGCTGTGTTATAAGCACTACAGTCTCATATGCATATGTTAGAGTGGCCCTTAGATATAGAAATTTAAAACTCACTATAAATTATTCATATAATGTGGCTTCAATATTCCCAAAAGACAAACAAAGAAGACTACCTACATTTAATGTGAGATTTCTCCTTTACTATATTGATACACATGTTCTTAACATGATCTTCCATTTAGCATCTTCTACAGGATAGACATCTTTTGGTCTGCTACAAAATTTCTATGAAACATTACACTACTATGTAGTGGAAACCTAGAAGATACCTCTTCTTTTTAAGGACCAGTCTATTAAATCAACTCTTTTGTAGCATTTGTGTGTGCTCGTGCCACGCACTTCGCTGTCAGCTTTGAAGAAACTGTGTCACCCAGAGACCAAACATTCGAAAGTAACAACTTTTAGACAATATCATATGTACTCCCTCCCCCGCCCTTGTACACACAAACAGCCAGCGTCAGCCTTCCATCAAAACCAATCAATCAAAATGCTATGGGACCGCTGGACGACCATATAAACCGACCCTCCACCCGTCCTCTCTCCCGGCCATGAACAGCACCTCAGATAGCATCTACAACAAGTGCTGGTTGTCCCCAAACACCCCGTTCAAATACGCCTCTAAGATTCGTTCGTGGTGCTCGTATCGGAGTGTTTACATCGCAGCGTCTTCGGCAATCATAAATCATGGCAAGATCGCCCCACGTTCTCCTCCCCGCTCTCTTTCTGCGAGCAAATCTCGCTGGCGTTAAGCTGGCCTGGGCTCCACATAATGTCACATTATGACAAGTCGAAGCGGGGCGCGAGTTACGCCGCAGTGGAAAGAAAGCCCGTGGTGTTTGTATCTTGTATCTGAGTATCTTGTGTGAATATCTTGATTAATGCGTGTGGCAATTATTGAAAATTCATCCAGATATTTGTATGATGAAGATACAAGCCTGACATTTTGCGTTGACAGCCTAAAATGGAACAGTTTCTAAGATATAGTTTGTGTACATTCTGTGTTTAGATATTCACAATATCAACAGTTTAGCAGCGGCTGCTCTTTGTTTTGTTTCACAACAATGCCAAAATATTTCAAAACATGAAACGAAATGGTAATGAAACCTCTTATACTGCGACCAGATGGATGAGCCTGAAGAGAAGTTTGTGGATTTTGTGGAAATGTTGGTGCTATGCTATGGTCTATGGCCAGGTAAAGGAACAGGTGTAGTATGTTTGAGACTCATTTGAAGTTTCTTATATAGAAAAGTTATACTCTAGAGGAGTTGTAAATGAAGATGAAGCTTAAGACCAGGCAAAACAATCAGTTATGAAATGAATTGTTTAAAAAAGAAACATTTGGCATTGGGTGATAATAAAAAACTGGGTGAGAAATCTTAGAACTCCCCTTACTTTCGAAGAAAGCTCCAATAAAATGTGTTCGAAATTCAAAATCTCTCCAAATCTGGCTAGGATTTCTAGGCCTCATCACAGCAGTCCCCTAAAAAATAGTATTCATATATCAAAATTGAAATTGCTTATCCCAAAACCATACCAGATCTACGTTCGTTATGTTGGGATTTGTTAGTATCAATATCAAAAGATACAGTTATCCGAGAGATACTTTTATTAACTGAAAATGTACCACAAAAGTGAACAAAATCAAGATGGGGTTTAATCCCTACATTACCGTCTACCATATCTTCTTTATCCTCAAAGTTTACAATCAACAAATGACAATTTGCAAAACAAAAACCTTCCACCTGGCCAAGCAAAGAGCATAATAACATACAATTTACTCCCACAGTCTTTACTCTTCTGCCAAACAACCCAAATGCCTTCCACAACTTGACGACGAGGTCTCAATGTTGAAATTCTCTTAACCTCAGACAATAACCTCTCATTCGCTCTCTTCTTACAAAGCTCTCTTAGCATCCACACCACACACTATGGTAGCATGTTCGGTTTCGGTTTTTACAGCGCGCCAACGCTACCATCAGGCGGCTCCTGTGCCACATTACAAGGCTCGTTCATTTCAATCGCTCGTCAACCTTCGTCACGTTACAACAACCGAATACACTGTGCGGCGGTCTACTCAGACGACAGAAAGCAGGCAGAGCACCGCGGTTACTTCGCTGTCGACGTCTACTTTTCGTTGCAATCGACCGACGCGCGTTCGTGCGGCTTCGGCATCGGTGGTTGCTGCTGCTGCAGTTGTCGCTTCAGTTTCATTCTCATCCCAGCTCTCGCGGCAACAACAACGGTACTAAAGCGGTTTCGCGTAAACTTCTCGTCGTCGAATGTACGTCGCGCTGTCGTGCTTATTTGAGGAAAACGAAGAAAAACAAGCGTAACGCAAAATGCGGCACCTGTGCCTTGGCCGGCGCCTTCGAAGCCCACAAATGTGTGTGAAAATTGTGCTGCCCTGAAACAATCTCGGCCAGCATGTAAAATATAGCAAAACTTGTGAAAACATCGGCGAATATATAGCAAGCAGCATAAACCCCCCCGCGATTAGTTGGATTTCTGTGCGAAAAAGTTGGCAACAGCTAAATGTTTCTTTTAAATGCATTTCCATTTGCATTTCGAATCTGTTTTCAGTGTGTTTTCTGCGCTTTGTGCTAAATAGCTACAAATTCTTATGTGTTTTGTGTGCGTGTGCAAGAGAGCCCAAGCATATTCACGTGTGTGTGTGTAACAATTGTTTAACTATATAAATGCCATAATCAGAGCAATTAAAGAAAGGATATATACAGATTCATAAGATCAGCATAAATGCAAATTATTGTAAATGAAAGAAATATTTGCTAAATATAAAAGTTAAACAAAGGTAAGTTTGCTTAACTGTGAACCATTTCTGGCTGAAGAACATTGTAGATGATAGTTTGGGAAGTGCAAATGTTTTGAATGGGAATGGAAAGAAATTAGAAGTGGGAATATAGAAGTTCAAGTCTTCCACTCAGTCAGGATGCGTAAGTTCTTAGATAGTTTTGGGCCGCAATTAACTTTTCCTAAAGATACTACTTTTGGCGTTCTAAAGATGATGGTCGTATTTTCTGTGTTTCTTAAGGTTTGTGTTTTCTAAGGTTTGTTTAAGATTAGTTTTCTATTTCTTAAAGAATTCACGAATTTCTATAAATTATAAAGAAACATCTAGGGAATCAAAGAAGTGTTTATTACACTAAAAATTATCTGCTGACATATTTTCTTTAGGTAAATTTAGAAACAATATATAAATTTGATATACCTAACCCTAAGTCACACACAGAAACAATGAAAGCGGTTTGTTATTGAAATATAAATGGCCAAAATTGATTTCAGAAAACATATTTAGAAAAAAATCTGAGATACTTTCTGAAACTTGTTTGGGCATTTTGTTAAATTTCTTTGACATTTAGAAACAAATTTGTGCAATTTCGAAAAATATTTCAAATTTTTTGTATCATTTTAGGAACAGTTCTTATGAAATTTATAAGTAGAAGTTTTTAGAAAATCTTTTTAAATAGTTTCTATAAATGAATTTGTAGATTCTCGTTGTCAACCAGTTTTCAGTAGCAAATATGTTTATAAATTTCAATTAGATTAAATATTCTATTTCAAACTTAAATAAAATCAATGGGATTACAATAAAACTAACTTTAATTCTTAAAAAATCTTTACTTGAAATTGAATGAAGTCAAAAGAGCAAATAGGAGAATTTTGTTTAAGAAAACTTCATTAGAAAACATTTGGCAAAGCTATTTGTAAATCAACTTTTATTAAATAAAAATTCCTTCATCAAAATTTGTATAACAAATTTGTAAAGTAAATTCCATCTAAATAAACATTTTGCTCGCCATTTTGAAAATGCAATAAATTTTTAATTAAAATAAAATTGATTTGAAACAAAGAAATAAACTTTTCCTCTAACAAATTTGCAATTATTTGTCCAAATTTATAACAAACATTTGAACAATAAATTTTATTATAGAAATCAAAATTTCATTTCATAAAAATGTTGCAATAAATTTGCAATGAAATTGCAACCGAATTACTTTAAATCGTTTGACATTTTTTTTTTAGTACTTTTAATGTCATTTTCCTTGAAAATAATATATAAAATATTTATTAAAATATTTATATTCAAATTGATATTTAGTTTGACAGTTCAAATGTGTCATAATGAAATCCAAATTGAATTCTAAAGCCGCCTTTAAGCCGCCTGACTCGTTTATAAGCCTCTTCCACCTCTTCCACAAATCAATTAAATCAAAAGCAAAAGCAGCAAAAAAAATAAAAACTTGAAGCGACATTTGAAATGCGTTTTAATGCTTTTTAATGACAAAATCGTTCTGTTTTGTTGTTGTTGTTTTCTGTCGGCCATCAAAACAAAAAGTCAATCAAATAATAAACCAGAATCGATATCAATAAATTAAGGCAATTGCATAAACATAAATATGACAAGGAATACGAATAAATAAACAATGCAAAAAGTAGAAAAAAAACATGTGTTTGCACAAAACCAGATGCTGTTTTAGGTGTTTTTTGTTTAGGAGAATTGGAAAAAGATAAGAAAACTTTTGTAAGAAACTTGATGGAAGAGTTTTGTTGAGAAATTATTGAAATTAATATGGGAAAGCAGTTAAATGTGGTTGAATCTGTATCGCAATCAACAGCAAACATTGACACGTTATACTTATATTAGTTTCTTAATGAAAATTACAAAGAAAAGTTATATATGTTATATATATGCTATAGATTTTCATTCGATTAAAAAGTTCAACTTGGATGAGATTATTTCAAATATATTTCAATATATGTTTTAAATATATGTCCATCGCTCTTTAGTATAACTTAAGTTTGAGTTCAAATTAACAGTTTATTTAATACAATTCACATGAAATACCCTAAGTTATAAATTCCAAACCCAGAACTTATATATCTTTCGTGTTCTCTTATGAATTTTCATAGCAAATCAAAGCTTCACCGAAACAATTCATATATAAGTTCCTATATTTGCCAACAGCAATAAAAAGTAAACCCAGAAAACCAGATAAATCACGCAACATCATTTTTGGCTTTTTTATAAACATGCTAATAAGTAGCTCAGTCTCTTCGCAGCCACGAGAAGCACAAACTTTTTTATTTTCAAGACAAGATATTATTATGATGATTGTGCCTCAATGGCGCCGCGGGAGCAGTTTTTCCCCATACACATTTCCCCATCAGAGCTCAGCTCAGCTTCGTTCAGTTTAAAAACTCGCCTTCACTTTGCCAGCTTGTTTACACAAATTTTAATTGCCATAATTATAATTTTTACACGAAATTAATTATGCATGCGCAAGTGGAGGGGCAGCAGATAGATACATCAGATGAGCAGCAGCTACTTATTTTCAGCCTCAGATAAATTGGCAGTTGGATATGCAGATGAATGTGTAGATTGATGTAGTAAGAGTATCTAACTATAGAGCCACTGCATGCTCCTACAAAGTAGCTTAAGCCTAGCTCAACATCTTGGTAATCATAGTTTCCTTTTAGGAAAACCAAGAAAAAACTTTAAAAACTAAGAAAATTATGAAATTTCCCTAATGCAGCAACACTATCTCTCTGTTCATCTCATAGATAAAGATAATGATGATAGCTGCAGCTGTTAGATAAACTATCGTGTAAATTTGTTGAGAGGCAAACAAACCAAGCCCCTTGCACTTTGCCTGATAAAAAAAAAAGAATTAGAAAGAAAATGGAAAGAAATTCTGTCTGTAGTTTCTCCACTTTTTTACGAGCTGCCGCTGCTGCCTGCTTGGCTGCTGTGCAGCATTTTATTTATTTATTTATTTATTGTGTGTTTTTATGGCATCCATAAGATACAGCAGGTTATTCTGATTAGCCCGAGCTGTTGACAGTTTGACTCTTTTTTCCTCCTTGGTTTTTGTTAATTTGTGCTTAATTAAAGTTAAAATGTGACTTGTGTGGCATTTCATATGGTGATGAAGAGGGGAAATGGTTTGAGTTGGGGAAGATTGGAATGCGAGTGCATCAGATAACGTTCAACCTTTGCCTATGGCGAGAAGATGTTCTTTGCGATAAAGAGCCAAAGGGGACAAAATGTTGCAACTTTTGCCAAGAAATGAATACGCTCGAGTCTTGCCTGTCTACAGGCAAATCAGAATAGTAAATAACAGGATCGGATGGCCTGTCCAAGCTTATATACCATACACATTGTAAATATATAACCGATCTAGATCAAATGTGGTCGGCGGGCATGGGGCTACATGACGAATTTGATTTGGATGAAAAACAGAAAAGTTATGCTACTAAGAGTTCATTCCGAATCATTCGGTTATATGGGAGCTATATGATATAGTGATCCGATGTGGATCAACTTTGGTCAGCAGACGTAGTTCAATTTGGATAAAAAACAACCAATTTTGTTGTACTAAAAGTTCATCCCGAATAGGTTGATTGTATGGGCGCTATGTAGTAATACGATCTGGACGATTTAGACAGCAGAAAACAGTTTGTGTTCAAAATTTCAACTCAAAAGCCTTAAAACTGAGGGACTAGTTCTTACACAAACAAACAGACATGGCTATATCGAGTCAAGCTGATCAAGCATATATATACTTAATGGGGTTGAAAATGCTCTACAAGGCTATAATCCTTGGTTATAAGAGAATTCTGTTAACAAATCATAAAGTCAAGTTCTAAAGATGACCAATTCTTAGTAAAAATCTGCAAACTTCATCTATTTTTGCTTTTCTTATATGCCTTGTTTTCATACAAGTTCTTTTCCTCCCTGCTCCCCCAGCTTCAATCTTGGCCAAACCTAAGAAAAACTTCCCCTTCTCTCCATCTCTCTGAAAATTTATGTGCATCAAACATTGAAAATATGTCAGCGACATTTACACGAAAACGCTGAAATTCTTTTGCCTCACCTAAGTCGTAGCTCTTGTGGCTTCCCACATATTATGAGCACGGGATCTTCGCTCTGTTGGCCATCAGCTCCTCTGTTGTTTTGTTGCTGCTGCCGCGTCTTCTAATTAATTAGCATCTAACTAAGAATAATGTTTCCTGCGGGCAACCTCTCTCTCTCGACTGTCATAACTTGGCCGCAAGTTTATTTGTTTGGCGGCAAAACTTGCAACAACAAAAAGAGGCAGAGATACATGGATATACAGATACATAGATGTAGCTACAACACACACAGGTGCCACAATTTCCAGAATTTGTGCTACGCGACGCCTCCGCCCCGCACATTTGGCCAACGTGGACGAGGGAACAACAACAGCAACTAAAGGAAAAGCGGCAAACATTTTCAAGTTGGCCACGCCTTGCTACCAGTTGCCTCCTTTGCAGTTGTTGTTGTTGCTGTTGTTGTTACAAAAATGTGGCAGCAAAAAAAAAAAACAAAACCAGAAGCACAAAAATTATTTCAGTTTCTTTGCGGTTCGGTTGAGTCGACTCTGGCCAGAGCCGGACTCCTCTTGTGAACAATTTTCAAGTAAAAAAAGGTAGCCAAATGTAATCTGTAGCCATGTGATGTGTCAGTATGTATATCCACACCTACGTAGATATATATATATATATGTGTGTGTGTGTGTGTGTCTGTGTATTTCTTTGGCACGTTGTTGAGAATTGTTTTTCATGTAATGACTTGGCGCCAGCAAAGGTTTTTATATTGTGGCACATTTTTTCGCCTCTGTTTGGTGTTTTCTTAAAGCAGACTTGAAATTTTCAACAGTTTTCCATTTACCATCGTCGGACGCTTAATTAGTAAGAAAATGAAAAAAGGAAAATAACATTAAACAGTTTTATTTCACATTGTCAGCTGTTGAGTCGAGAGTTGTTGTGGAAATTGTCAGTTCAGGTATTTTTTTAATGACTTTTTGAGGGTCGGTCGGAGTTGTAGAATTTGTAACAAAAGAATTTTAAAGATCTTGGAAAGTCTTTAAATATAGAGGGAAATTCTTGATTCTAGGTAAAACCCTTACTTTACATTAGCTACATCATTCACTCTCATATCTAATCAGATTTATGTTCATAGTTTCAAGCAGCATTATGAATTGTTTGTAATTGTTTGGGCATGCTTTGCTGATAGTTATGTACTTTCTAACTTGACTTGACTTGACCAAGATCTACCATCTACCAAATCCAAACTGAACCCCTGCAATTCTGGGCATTCCCTGAACCATTTTGCTCTACCCAAAGGCTGCCTCCTGCAATCTCTGTCAAACATTTAACCCTTTGTCATCTCGCTCTACATCAACAACATTTGCCACTTAACCCTTTGCTCACAAATCCCATTACCAAATGCTCTAATTACGCAAGCATGTTGCCCATGTCTTCTTGCCCTGCGTTAAAAAGCAACCCCCTTCAAGGGTCCAAGTCCAGTTATTCTTTTTTTTTTTTGTTTAATGACAAGTTTCAATGGCGCATTTTTGACACCTGGCGTGTGAGTTCCAACGAAACAAAATTCTCTAGAGGGCCAAGAAAAGCCATTAGCATAGCATGGAGAAGGAGAGCAAACCCTAGACTAGTCTAGACCAGACCAGACCAGGGTTCCAGTTCAAAACGGAAACAAGTTTAAACAAAAAACCACGCGCCGCTTATCGCATCGAATGTGTGGACTATGAAAAATGACATGGTGGCATGGAAAACTAGCCCGAAAAACAGTTACTAAAAAAAACAGTTCCACGGAGTGGAAAGAGAGAGAGAGAGAGAAATAGAGAGAGAGAGAGAGATAGGGAGAGTCGTCATCATCATCTTAAGGCGTGTGCCTTGATTAATGAGTCATTAGACATTACCTAAAAATTTGGGAATACTCGCGCACCGTATATGGCCCATTTGGCAACTTAGAACTTAATTACCAAACCAAATTTTCTTAGTTTTCTTTTGGAGCTGGGCATCTCTTTCATGTCTCGCTGAATCTTCCCGCATTTTGATGGATTTACTTTGGGCTGGGCTTGGTATACGACCCTGAGCCCATTGCATGTGAGCTGAGCTAATGACGTTTCATTGTCTTGCGATGCGTAAAATGTTGAGTGTTTTGTTGTGTGTTCGTCTGTTGTTGTGTTGCATGTTATAAGTCGTATGTTGATGGCTAATTTTTTCGACTTGCTTGAATGCCTTTTACAAATCGAGTGTGGAGAGAGAGAGAGGAGTCTTTTGATTACACAAAGCGACACATATAGGCTTCGACTCGGCCTCGTTCCCCTACCAAATGTGCCTATGCATATGCAAAGATGCATGCGGGAATAGCGGCGATTCATTTCCGCTTTGGCCCAGAAGTTTCTAAATACAAATTTAATATGTTGATGAGTTTTGTTTTTGTATTCTTCTTCTTCTTCTGCTTTTTGTCCAAGGCTCGACGCAATTTTGCTCAGTGAACTATAACCGAAAGTTAATTAGCTCGACGAAATCGTCGTCATCATCTACATCATTGACGACGGGAGGCTTCTTCCAGGGCATGTACGTGTATATGCAGATGAGGGTCGTCCGCAGGAAATGTTTTAAAAAGAAGCCAGCAGCTATAAAGGAATCAATTCTTGATCTTTCGTGTGGTCTGGGCCTGTGAGTGTGTGAAGAAAGGGTTTGACTTTTTCACGTGAAGCGGAAGTAGAGAGTGTGAGAACTTTAAGTGGAATAGGAGAGGCGAGGCCTGAGGTCAGTGAGAGAGTAACTAGTTCAAGGAAGTCAGAATGATTTCTTCTTATGAAACTTAAGTTTGGAAAGTTTCTTTCTTAAGAGATTTCTTAAAATATATATATAATGAAATTGTAGAAAATGTTGAAAAGAACCTCAATTTCATATACAACTTTGACTTTATAGAAGCCCAAAAAAGGAACACCATGACAGACCTCACATAGCCCTTCTTCATAACCCTTTACTAACTCAAAAGCCAATTGACCACACCATGCACATACTATATAGTACATATGGCCATATGCCTTATAAAAAACATCAAAAACAAATAGCTAATAAAACAACACAACAAAGCAAACAAACAAAGCAAACTAACAAACCTTCCTGTTGCCAAACAGCAGCCCAAAACAAGCGTTAAATTTTATGACCACACAGAGGAAAAATATTTTTTTTTAAAAAAAAAGCTTGACCACAAAAATAGACAAAAAAAAAGACCGAAAACCGTTTTCAACAATGCCGACTTGTTCCGGCAGCCATTAAAACCCGACAAAGCCAAGAAAAACCGCTGCATTCACATAGCCATATGCATATAGATACTCGTACAAACTGTGTCACAATTTCGGGTTGGTTTGTCGCTAATGCGCATATAGATGGACATGATTTCTATAATCAAGCCGACCAGCAGCCACGCCCACACACGTGCAAAGGCAATACAGTCCCTCCTGCATCTATCATTATTTGCAATTAACAACAAATTGTGAATACCAAAAAAACTAATGATCATACACGAGTATAATTTGGCTAATAGACAAATCATTAGTTAAAGGTTAGTTTAGGCAAACAGACGGCGTATTCAGAGGAAGCCTTTGGAGTACTTATGAAAACTATATACCCTATTCACATACATACATACATACATTTTAGTGTGGCTAAGCCTTACTAGCATTACCAATACCTTGTCCAAACTGTAATACCCTCTGAATAGGTAGGGTATAATCACCGCCTAATGATGTACATACACTCTGCCACTTCCATGTTTGTACTACAAATACTCCTCCATATGCTTTGGGTTTCTTGTCATTTACAGTTAGCGGGGATGTTCTAAAACTTAATCAAGCATGGCTAATTTGTTGTCTCTGCGAGGCGTTGCGAGCCGTCGGAGTTCCATCACACAGTCATCTGTGCGACCCATTCCGCCATTCTAGTGCAATTGCTGCACTTTGTTCTTCACCCTTTGCCCAAAAAAACACACAGGAGGGGAAGGAAAATCGATGAAGCTTACATGGCAGACCTTCACCTTCAGCTATAGCTCAGCGGCGCTCACCCTCACAACAAACCTAACCCAAACGAACCCAACCATACCCACATGTCCTGACCACGCTCTGTTGAGCGGCCTAACGACTACTGTCTGCCTAAAAAAACCCCTGTCTGCCGCCAGTCTCCTACCCTCTCCCGCTCCAGTCCCCTCTCTTCCTCTATCGTTGCGTCTGTGTGCTTCTGCTGTCAATCAGCGCTTTGTTGTTGCCATTCGCCCCCGACTGACTGGCTGACTGACAGGCACTTACTGCTCTCACTCGTACTGTTGGTATGTTGGTACTCGTCCTCTACACATTGTCAATGTCAGCCTCGTCGTCATCCTTCCAAAAATTGTGGAGTATGTGTGTGTGTCTGTTTTTTACTCTTTCAAAAAACATTTTTACATAATTCTTTCTTTTTCGGTGTGTTTTTTGTTAATGCTGCAGCCAGAAGCCTCCTCGTCATATAATTCATAAAAATTCCTATAAGGCCCACACACGTTGACAAAAACCCGCAGACAACAAAGCCCAGGGTAACACAGGATGTGGGTGGCGGTGGAGAGGGGAGTTATGTGCAGTTAAAAGACGAAAGGCTTTCTGTGTTGACAGACACAAAGCAGCTGAAATTTCTGCCCCTACCCAAAGGCGGAGAAGCGCAGCTTCCCTTTTCAAGCAGTGAACTGAGTTATGGAATTGAAACCAACAGATAACCCTTACATGTTGTATAAGGAACTCTGGCAAAGTCTTCAATATAAGCTGTTATAACTGGAACGTGAGAGAGGTGGTTGCCCAACTCTTACACGTGTTGTTGTTTAATCAAATTCAAGTAAAGCAGTTCTTTAATCATCCTTAGCCTATCTGAATTCTCCTTAGCCTTGGGCTAAATAGGGAATCTACAAGCTATTGAGAGCCAGCAGTTATCGAACATCTCTCAAATCTCAATCCCCCTGTGCCTGAGCATCTAATCCACGTTTCTTCCACACCTTTGAGGCCATTCCAACTGCATTTCGTCTGTCCTTTGACCTTCCATCTTATAATTCTGTCTAACTAACTTCCTTTCTTAAGCTCTAACCTCTCTACTCCTTACAATTTTCTCAAGTCTCTGAGACCCTTTTCTATTCAACTCGTTTTCCGCAGCCAACTTGCTGAACGCCACACTTGCCTTAATCCGTCTCGCTTACTTCTGGCACTCTCTCCTTTAACTAGCTCTTTCCCCCCTGCTCTCCTCCTCCTTCTGTACATTTCTCATAACTACTGTCAATGTGTGTGCTTGCGTTTTCCGTTTCCTGTTTCATTTTTTTCGTCTTCTCCTTGACATGTGACGTCTGTCAGACTGCCACTTGAGAGCTGCCATCCCACAAATCTCCACCGCCAATTTGAACTGTCATGCCTCCCGCCCTCCACCTACTGAATCCCTTTTTAAGCACTCCACTTCTCCACTTATCATGCATAAAGTTAAGAATTTGCCGCATTCTTTTCGCAAAAAAGCAACTCGACTAATTTGATCCCCAGGCGCTGCTTGAGTCCAGGATAGCCCTGCCCTGCCCTGCCCTTACACCGCCTAAAGCCCCAATCTCTTAGCTTTAGTCAACGCCTCCAGCTCTAGCAGAAACTTGCTCCCTTCTGTTTCCACTGCCCTTTCGCTGTGATTTCGCTTCGGTTTACCAAAGCGTGAAACATTTTTGCGCAACCTTGCGACCTACGCACCACGCCCACCCTTGGCACCCCGCCCCGCTCCACCCATTCACATTCATAGAAATTCAATATTGCTTTAGAGACTAGTATGTCCTGTGTACTATATCCTATGTCCTATGCTAATGAAAGGCTCTGGCACAGCAGCACCAGCAAGAGCACCAGCAGCAGCAGCAGCATCGGGGAGTGGGAACGCGTGTCTCGACTCGTCTTCCCCTTTCTGATTTTTCTTTGCTGTATTTATTTTTCCGGCTTCCTGTGTTTTGGTTTTTCTTCTTCGCTCCTTTTTTATCCCTCTGCTGCCTTTTTGCGGTTTGACGCAGCAACTAAAAGTATGCAACACTCTCTCGCTCCCTCTCTCTCCTTCACTGCTTTTTTTTCGCATGTTGCTTTTTGCATATTTAATGGCCGAGCCGGGAGGCCAGGACCGGGCACAGACAAAATGGCGGCAGCGGCAACAGCGTCGCTTCTCCATTTTTTGGGACTCCTTTTTTTTGCCGCCGCCGCCTTTGTGGTTAGGCGTTGATTTGTGGGCGCTGCTACGCCGCTTGTTGTTGTGTCTATTTGCGGTTCCTTTGCAGTCTCAACTCTGATGTGACTTTAATGAACTTAAGTGGGGTTTACTTGGGGAGGTGGATAGAGGGGGGTGTATGTCATAGGCTGTCGAAAATCAATAGAAAACAACGCCTTTAAGTGCCTTTAAGCCAGCCCTTGACAAAGTTTCAGCGATAGACTCGAAGGAGCTGGCGGCTGCCTCCACAAGCCCTGTCAACATAATAGAAAAATACATCATGTTGGCAGCCCTGCAGGAGGAGACGGGGGAGAACTTCTTGTTTGCCAGACAGTTACAGACAAATAAAAAAAGGAAAAAGTTGTCAACTGTCGTGTGAGTGTGTGTGTGTGTGTGTGTTTGTGTGGCTGCTATGCAAATTCTCTTAGTGTTTGCAATTGTCAAGTTAAAGACAACGTCGGGTGACTCTTGAAGCTATTCGAAATGGAGAGTTCATTGAGGGGTTCCTGGTGGTCTAGACAGAGCTCTTCAGTGTCCTGAAATCTTTCGTTTGCAGGCTGCAGATCAGTGGCCATTCTCGTAGCTTTATCAAATGAAGTTCAAGAAGTTGATGTTATTATTTCGTAAGCTTCATTGCAAGATAAATCTTTGTTCCCCTTTACCATCTTTCCTCTCTCTCTCTCTGAACTTCATCTCCATTTCAATTCTGAAAAATCTTAATTTCATTCAAATTTCCCATCTTCTAACCCAAAACTAACTGTCCGCTGCTGCTGCTGGCGGACATTCATCAATCAAAAAAGTTTCCAATTTAAATGTCAACACACACCCCGCACATACACATCCTCACACCCCTTCTCCTAGTCTTACAAATCTCTACCTAAAACAAATTGCAGTCCAAAACGCGGGCGCTGAAAAATTTAAACATCAAACTGGTCTCTTTCTCTCTCTCGCTTTTTTTTTGGTGTCTGCTGACTTCCTGATTAACTCGAAAAAACAAGTACAACAACAACAAGGAGAGCATTGATTAATTGATGAAGCAGCACAGTTTTCATGGAAAAGAATCTAGTACAAAACGGGGGCCAGGGCAGCACACACATATATATATATAGTACATATATAGTAGGCCACATGGCTCGAGCCTCGACACAATTTGCATAAATCGAAACACAAAAAGCGAGTTGACGACGCCGCAGACTGCGTAATGCTCGAACTGTGCCTGTGCTGGGTAAATCGGGAGCCAAAAGATATTTATCTTGTACAGAATATCTGCCCCAGTTGCCCCTCTCCCCCGTCTCCATCATCTGGCAATGCGTCGAGTGTTTGAATGAGTGTCAAATTAAATTGATCAATTAAGCAATTGACGTGACCGGGTTCGGGTTGGGAGCTGCTCCTACTGCTGCTGCTGCTGCTGCTGTTGCTGGTGGGGATCGGGGGCCTGGGCTGGCTGCCAACAAGCGTAGCGATGTGAAAAATGCAACCGAAAATGCACAGCAAATTGTGCGGTGCTGCGAAAAATGACTTAACCCATTAATGTCAGACGCCACGATTTTCAAAATGGATTTGTTATTGAACAGTTGAGCGGAATAGTAGGAATAGATTCTTGCCATTTGCTTGAAATATTTGTTGGAGAATTGAAATGCCATAAAATATATCAATGAATTCATGATCTCATGCCATTTCTCATGAAAAACAACTGAGATTTTTCTCTAAGGATGGTTTTCTTTGAAGATTTCTTCCAATTTTCAAGGTCATTGATGTGGATTTCTTCTAGCACGGTTTGCAAAAGTGTTTTTCATTTGTTCTAGACAGATGCTCAGTGACGCCTCCATCGTTTTAGCCTGCTCCATATCATTATATTGTTACCACAAACATCAGGCTTAGGCCTAATTTCACATCTTCCAGCAAGCACTAACAGCCAGGCGAGTCTTATTCTTCCTCTCGTTAAAGGCCACAATAACCTTCTCATGGAAAACGGAGCAACAGGAGAATTCTCTTCACAGGATTTACTTCTAATTTATTACTTTTAGAAAATAGATTTCTATAGAAAAACTTAGCAGAAGAGTCTGTTCGGCCAGCCTATTACAGCTATATATTCTGATGATCAAACCTGCTTCAAAACAGATTCATTCCGAGTCCAATTCAAAGTCGCCAAAGTTGAACTTTACCCCTTCAGTGCGGGGACTTCATTTCTCCCTCATCTAACTATATATCAGATCTATGTTTTTCATGGGTTAAACCAACTTATATCCCAAACACACACACACACACACACACACACAACAAGTGATGCAAATTGTGTGTGCTGCGTGGAGGGGTCTCAACCATCCTGTGGGCGGGTGTTGTTTGGTTTTGGAGCTTGGAGTTGGGGAGCTTAGAGCTGACAATTTTCTGTCAATTCAGCGCCGCTAATCAAGCATGAAGCGGCAAAGTATTTAACAGAGTTATAACGAGGGGGTTAAAGAGAGGGGAATGGGGTGTTACTACTACAGTAAGCCTGTAGGTGCTGCAAAGTCTGTTAGACAAATTGGCTGCGATTGTAGTTGGGGTTAGTTAGTTTAGTTGCATCTGTGATTCGGCTACGGCTTCAGAGCTCCGACTTCTGCTGGCTGGCAGCAGCAGCTTAAAGCCAACAAGATGCGGGTAGACACAGACGACAGACGACAGCCGACACATCATACTCGTCTAATCCATCAACTAGGCAGCCATGACTCCTACTCCCTCGTACACACACACACACACACACACACATACAGTTGTAATCAAATCAAATGACAACGCAGGCAACGGAGACAGCAGACAGACATTCAGACAGTCGGAGTAGAATCAGCAACAACTTTGTTGAAGCCCAAACGGAAGGCAGCCACTGTCGTCTAAACCAGAGACACAAGAACAACAAAAACAATGCAGATAGAAGGTTAGCTGGAGGGATTAGAGGGGGCTACGAACACTACTCTCCTATAATCTGGCGAGGCAGGACAGGGTACACAGCTGGATACTGAGAACTCCGCCACTTTGCTCCAACGCAATTCTTCCAACTGCTATTGTCACATTTGATGGGCCAACACTTCTTTCTATCTTTCTTTCTTTCTGTTTTTCACGTGATAATTTAATAATAGCTCTGGGACAGCTCAGGATAGACGGGAAAGCTGGGATTAGTAGTTGAACATCGTGGTTAGGAGAGGGCTTTTGGGGGAGTACTGAGGAAGTGTAGGTGGTTTGTTAGAGATTTACTAATGAATGAAGCGAGTAGACGAAGTTAGAAATGGAAAGAGTTGATGAACAGAACAGAAGAAGAAAGAATTGTGATGGCTGTGGGATGGTTGGATGATGGGTTGAAGAGAAGCCTACTTAGGTCTAGATCAGGAATGGGTAGAGTGAATACTAGAAGGTTGCTTAGCGCAAATATATAAGAGGAAGGGAAGAGGCTCCTCTCCTGTCTCTGATTGTTTTATTGTTAGGTTGTGTTTTGATTCTTTCGCTCTTCTCTCTTCTCTTTTTGGAAGCAAAGGTATAATCCTTACCAGGGTCGATCGCCTATGAGAGTGTTTGCAATCACAAGTTGCAGTTCTCTGACAGAGACTTGGTGAAAAAGTGAACTTAGAAGTGAAACCAGGCAACAATCTTTACATCTCGATACTTTATAAGAGCTGTTAAGCCTGCTCAAATTGCAAACTGTCCAAACACCCAACACACACGCACCTACAGAGCTGCATCTAATCTAACAAATGCGACCATATACTGGAACCTAATCGGACTTTCAGGGCAGAGCAGGCCAAGACTCCTCCTCCACACCTGCAACACATGGCACATGCAAAAAAGTAAGCAGGAGCAAAAAAAAAAAAATGGGCAACGTCATGCTGCAATTTGTCTGGCATGGCACAGCTGCCTCTTGGTCTGGTTCTAAACCATCACCCCCGCCTCACACCTGCCTCCTGCCTCATCTATGTGTTTGCCCATGTGTGTTAGGTTTTATCCCTTTTTTTTTTGTAGTCCTTGTCAATAACTCAGAGCTTAATTGCACATCTCTCAACGTCGTGGCTTGGCTTCCACTTTCGAACTGCTGCCGAACAGTTGCCTCAGATCCAGCTCCAGCTCCAGCTGTAGCTACAGTGCCTGTGCCCAGTGCCAGTTTCAGGCTACAACAAATTAGAGGCAGAAAAAGATATAGCTATATATACATGTAAGAGGTACGACTAGGCTCCTCGTTGCATGAGAAATGCGGCCTGTCATAGTTTTAACTTGCAGTGCTTCATTGCAGTTCCGTTTTCAAGCTGCCTCGGCTGCTGCTGGCACACAATGTAGGTTAAATTAATAGCGACACTCGCTTCACTAGCTTCACTCGCTTCTCCAGCTCGCGTGGCATGGCCGCGGGCCAAGCTCACAGAGGAGGCCTGGACAGCACTCCAACTGACTTGCTTTGCCTGGCGTTGTCCACCTGGCGGCACTTTTTTGATATTTCTTCTTCCAGCCAAGTTTTTTGCCTGCCAGGCAAGTTCTGTTTTCCTCTTCGCGCCTCCGTTGTTTGTTTTCTTTTTCGTTTTTTGCTGCATTTTTTCGCGAATATTTCATAAATTGAAATGTACAGTTAGTTAATTACACGCTCAATTGGCTCTAAAAGAGTGGCATTAGACGCAAACTTCGAGCCAAAGCCAGAGTCAGAGCCAAGCCAAGCCAAGCCTAGCCAAGCTTAGCAATTTTTGTGCTTCTCAGCTGCGGCGATTGCAATTTTTAATGGCTGTCATAAAAGATTTATCGACAAAATGCTCAGCTGGCGTTCGATTTGGATGGAACAGAAGTGAAGAAGAGACTTAGGCTTAAGAGGGGAGACTTCAGTTGTATAAATATGATCTTTGCGGTGAGTTAGAAGACAGTGAGGCAATTGGTGTCTAGGTTTTACATGTCTCTTCAGAAAATACATCTAGAATAACAGTTTGAATTCAGAATTCCACATCAAATGGAATGTTATCGAAATGAACATGTGTACAAAAAGGTTTATCGAAGTCAAGGACATCTTAGATTGCCTCTATTAGGCTCAAATTTGCTCATCATCATTAATAAAACATATAAAAGAGTCATTCAGCAAATGAAAGTGCTGATCTTATATGAACATATTAAACTGGAATGTTATTGATATGAAAGGTTATGGAAAAAGTGTTATCCAAATATGAATCTGCTTATTTCGATATTCTGATATTCAGTTAAAATTTCATCTTCAGCTTCAGCCCAGCTGATTCCAGAAATTCTGTTTGAATTTGAGGCCCGCTTATCGTTGCACCATTCATTGACATTTCCCTCTCTGTTTCTCTCTCTCTTTTTCTATCATTATCTATCTCCTCTCTGTCTCTGCCATATTGTCTGTTCAATTAGAAAGCGCGATTAGTTATCGCATCGCTTTGGCTTTACTACGACTGCGACTGCAACTGTGACTGCGACTTGTGACTGTGAATGAATCTGAAACTCAATTGCAGATGCCACAAAGGCAAAACCCAGGCTATAGACAGACATTGTTGTTCTTGTTGTTGTTGTTGTTGTTGTTGCTGCCGCTGTTATTTCTTCTGTTGTCGTTCTTCGACTTCCAATGAATGCAAAGTGAATGTGCGTGATGCTGGAGTGGCTGGCATCGAGGATAAGCAGTAGGAGGGGTAGTGGAGCAAGAAGATGTTGGCAGGCAAGCATGAGGCAGCAGGCCAGCAGTCAAGTCATGAGCACAATGCGGATGGAGCTGGCTTTTCCCAACCATCCTCCCTCCCCTCTGCCCGCAACACGTTGCTCTAGCGATGACTTTGTGCTTTTCATTTAACATTATTTTGCAACAATTTTTTGACGACGTGGAGCAGCAGCAGCAGCAGGAAGAGCAGGAGCAGAAGCAGGGGCAGACATGTGAGCATATTCCAGAGATGCCTTAGAAAGCGGCCAAAAGCAAACATTCTCTGGGGCGGTCTCTGACTCCCCTCTGCTCCTGCTTCAGCTACCTCCAACTCCAGAGGCTGCTGCACAGCCAGTTTCCGCTTTAATTTAACGCTGGCTAGCCGAAAGAAGAGCGCAGGAGATGTGAGAAGATGAGCAGGGGAGGCACACAATTAGAGATGACAGCGTGAGTGGGAAAGATTACCCAGACAATTTTCTGAAAAGAGAAGATGTGTGTCTTGCTCTTCGATGTCAGAAAGGACTCCGACCATCGAGTGTCATCTCCAGAAATCTCTATTCCGTCAGCTGTTGTAGCAATTTAAAGCAGAAGTTGCAATAGCCCGAAAGTGGATTCAGTTTATGATGACATGCCTGTCTATGTGGGCCAAGGGGGTAAGCGTGAGGGGCAAGGGTTGCTTCTCATGGCAGGACCTCAAGAAATTTATTTAGTTTATGCAAAGCGTGCGGCTCAAAAGCAAAGCAAAGCAACAGCAAAAAAAAAGAAGGACAGCAGCAAAAGGTAGCTCACAAAAGGGCGGCAGCAGATGAGTTGAACGTGTTGAGCTAGGATCCGTATTAGGATGCTGGCAGACGACGTCCAGAGCCACCAAAGGATAAGGACGATGCCGCCGCTCAGTCAGCCAGCAAAAAGGACAATCTAGGCTGCTTTCTAGCTTACTTTTTATGCCCTTTTTTTTGTGTTTAGTTTGCAAATTTCTTTTGATGTCTTTTAATTTTAATGAGTTACGATGTGGAGAAGAGGAATGAGAGGGGTGGGAAATGCCAAAACTAATTAGAAGCATAGGGAAACATAGGTAAGGCAGCTGGGGAGCTAAGCCAAGGCAGAAGGATGCGCTGCCCTAAGCTCAGCTTAAACATTTCACCTGAGAAAAAAGTTCGTATATTAAATATTTATATAAATTTTCTCTCTCTCTCTCTCTCTCTCTTCAGATCTCACAACTGCAAATCGGAACAAAATGAAGCAACGTTCAGCAACAGACAGTAAAATGTTCTCCTCCCAGTGCCTTTTCAACTCCTCCACCTCCTACACCCTACCAGTCTGCTCCTCCTCTATCAATTCAACCACCTCCACCTGCTGCTCATCAGTCGACAACAAACGACGAACCTCCTGCCCCACAAGAACGTCAAGCAAATGGAACCTTAGCCTCTTGGCCCTGATCATGGCCAGCGGCTGTTTAATGCTCAATATGCCAACAATTGCCGCTTTCGATATTGGTGAGTATTGATGGATATATACATATATATACATATTTATATATACAACTTATTGATTGATGTGTTAAATGAATGATTGGCGAGTTCAAAAGATCAGGTTTCAATGAATATTGAAGGCTTTCTTTGGGCAAGCCCTTGTGAGAGCTGGGAAAAATCTACAGATAATTTTGCTATTTCAAAGATAACAGGGGCGTAGGCAAGCCAAAGGGTTTGGATGTTGCAAAGCCCCATTCAAGAATATTGTGATTCAAATGTGAGCTTACGTAGCATCGCTTAGATACGCAAAGCAATCCAATTTCTCCACCAAGTATGGACCTCAGTCTCTTACAGTAGCATGGATCGATTGCCTTAGCTTTATATCTTACATCTTCCTAACATCCATCTAACATTCTAACAAAACTATCACTTAAGTTGAAGAAATCTCTTCAGAAGGCAGCAAATTGAAACAACCCCCAAATCCAGTTAAAATCGTACATGGTTAATCCGCCTATTCAAATATCGTTCAAGCATTTATCTTACAACTTTTTGGGCAAAAAAAAGGAAAGGGAAATCAATATTTACTGCAGCAAACCCTCAACTGATTTCCATTTGAATGCCTTTGGCCCCAAAAAAAGTTTATACCAGCTCTCCATTCTAATGTAAAGTTTACTCTAATCTAATGTTTAGACTTTTGCTATCCCCAACCGGTCCCCCCAACAACATTTGTCGCTTTCCCTGCTTTGTTCAGTCCATCAGCCTTTAGCAAGACGCCAAGTCTGGCGAGTCTCCAACTCTTAACTCCAACTCATATCGCATACAAATTTACGAAGCGCTGACATGCCATGGCCATTCAAAGTGACCATAATCCCCCATCCTAGTGGCTACTACCAAGTCTAGATGGCTTCATTAAAGCCTATGGCCTGAGTGGGGCAAAGTTAAGGCTTTAAAGGCAGCATAAAAATGTCATTATGCCTATTAATGAGCCGGATTCGAAACGGCTGCATCGCCACCACCCAATGCAGCAGCCTCCTCTCACTGTCACACTAGACCGGGTGGATGATGGTGGACTCCCCATGGCGATGGGGCCAGTCGGCAGAGAATCCCCCACTGTGTGCTGCATACAGAAAATGATGAGCAACATAAAGATTGCTTTCAATGTCAATTAAAATACATTTTTGCGCAACTCAAGAAAAAGTTGGCAGTTGCGCTGCCACTTAGATGAATGCGAGTGGAGACCACAGATGATTGCTAGTGGTGTAACCGTGTTTAAGGCAGGCAATAGTTTGAAGAGAACCGATCACAGGTCACTGATGCCTTTAGCATATATGAGGGGAGTTTGTGGCAAGCCAGAAACAAGCTAAAAACTTGTTAATCTCTTAAAGAACATCCCTGAGGGCACCCTTCTAATCCTTTTTACATCCTTTCCACTGTCACAAGCTTTTAGTCCTTGCTTCTCCTTATCCCCGCCAAAATTCATTTCTAACCCAATATTTATAGTTAATCAAGCAAACCAAATACATAAATACGAAAATTTATAAACATGTTCAACTCTCTGCGACTAGCTAGCTCCAAATCCTGGCAAAGCACATCCCAACATCCTTCCACTTGCTACTGACAACATTGGAAGTACTTGTTTGTTTGCTTGTTTATGTTGTTGTTGTTATCCTAGACACAGCCACAGTTCGCTTTGAGTTAAGCTAAAGGGGTGGAAACTGATGTGGAGGTGAGGGAAAACAACATGCAACAATTTTCCAAACGAACGCATTTGCAATATGCAGTCAAAGTTGGCTTCTGACCCAACCTGAGCTAGTGGCCTGGCCCTGGCCCTGGCCCAGAAGACTTCACAACGCATTAGCATTGCGAGCTATCAAATCCAATCAAGTGCAAATGCAGCTTCCACAGACCAGGTTCGACTCCGGTTTTGAGCACACGAACGAACGAATGGATGTGTGTGTTTATTTATAAACTTCTAAACGAATGCACGCACCTCTATGGTGGGGCAGTGGTATCAGGAGGCGATTGGGCAGAGGAACTAGGGCTGGGCCTGGGCTTAAGAGTGCATGCTGTGCCGGTGCCAGTGCCAGTGCCCGCTGCCTGGGCAACAAAAGTCATGTCAAATCAGTGTTGATTCTGGCGAAAATGTCAGCAGGCAGCAGTCAGCAGTCAGATAAGTTAGTCGAGACAGTTGGGGAAACTCTCCTGCCTTCCTCTGGATATCATCAAAGGAATTGCAATATGCAATCGGTAGGCAATAAATTAAGTAAAGTTGACTTTGGCAATGATTAAGTGTGTTTGCTTTATTTAGAAAGAGATGGAAAGAATGAGCGACAGAGCAGCAGCATCATGGGAAAGTAATGTGGATGGTGAATCTTCAACGCCAGACTAGCCTCAACTTGCCTCGCCCTCAAATGTCAAAAAAGTCAAATGTATGCTTGACTTATTTTGATAGATTTTGATGGGCGTATTGGTGTTGTTGTTGTTATTGTTGTTGGAAGACACTCGAGGCAAAAGACTCGACTCGACTGCTCTGCTTCCAGCTATATTTGGCCTACGCGCTGGCCTTTTCCGTATTCCATGATTCTGCTTCGAGCAAGCTTCAACATTAATTAACATTTCTGCTTTGATTTTTTGTTCTTAAATAATTTTCCAACTTTTCTTTTTGTTATATTTTCAGCTACTTGCAATGTGCCCTTGGGCATGGCATCGGGCGCAATAACAGATGCTCAAATCACAGCTAGCTCGGCGCATGATACGGGCTTTGTTGGACCACAACATGCAAGGTGAGTTTGATATGAGCATAAGATGGCCAAGGAGAGGAAATTCATCTGGGAAAGAGCCCAGTACTAGCAAAAGGGTTTTCCTTTTGAATTGCGACATCGATTTTGTCCCAATTTTGGTTTACATTTTCAAGAATGTTGTCTTAGTTAGCATCTAGGCCATAAAAACTAACTTGTTTCAAACTTGTGTTAGAGGCCTATATATTATGGCTTGGCCTTGTAAATAGTTCAACTTTTTGACTAAAAAAGTAACTTCTGTTAAATATTTGTGGGAAGCACAGGGAAATAGTACCTCTCCTTCTTCATTTTATCAACTTTAATCCATACCTTGAGTAACTCTCATCATAACTCCATCATCCAAATCACAAAAGGCTTGCCGCCACGCCTTTTCTCTTGGTTTCAATAACATCGCCCTTTGCAGCCATTAAACCAACAGCTCCTCCCTCCTCTCCGCATGCATATTCATGCGATGAATTTGTCCCCTATTTAAAATTCCAAAGATTTCTTATCGCCAGCAAAGGCGCGAGCACTGCCAACAATATTTTCAGCTCTGCCCAAACACAAGATATGCAAAATAATTTGAATGAAATTTCTGAAGTCGATCGCAACTGTTTGTGTCATAATATAAATTTAGTTTTTCTTGTTGTTCGATTTTATTGAGACGACTGTCAGTGGCAATGCTTGAGTCTTGACTCTACTCCTCTCCGCTTCCCCTCCTCTTTGGGCTTATCGCCTTAATGAAGTTGTCTATAAAATTAGCAATTAAATGAACACGCCGCAAGATGCGATGCCACATCATTGATGTTGATAAGACTTGAAGGGGGGGCCAAAGTTTTGGGTTGAAATGAATGCATGGATGGATTTGTTGGATTTGTTGTTAAATCAAAGTTGAAGCTGTATATATGTAAATGCTACTACAGTGAAGCTTGGACATTGGTGAATGATAATTGTGGGGTCAAGCTTCTATGACCTGTATGAGTATGTGTGGGGGTGTTTGCTTCAAGCAATTACAAGACAAAATGTGTGATAAGAAAGAGTTATGTGTGACAATGCAAGGAGATGTGATATGCATATGCTCGTGCTTGTGTGTGTGTGTGTAAAAGAGAGTGATTGATTGTTATATACAAAGCAAAATGTATATACAAAATATAGATATATGTGGCTGACACTAATCGATCTTAGAAGTAGCACAGCGTGGGCTATCTTCCAGAAAAGTAGCCTTCTCTACTTAGCTATAGTTTTGATCACAAAGTTTCAATCTAGATACAATTTTCAGCAAACTTCAGCTTCGCTAATGAATGACCCTTTCAGCTGAAATCCTCGAACTCCATTTACTTTTAGGCAGACACTAAAGACGTAGGGGTATCACAGCAGCAGCTATAGCTACTGTCTCCTATTTTTAGTTCCCCCTAATTATATGCAATTTTGTTGTCAAATGCAGAAACCGGTTGGTTGGCAAAGGGCTAAAGGGTCTCTCCAAACTGCACTCCATCTCATCATTCCAGTTTGCTTTGATAAGTTTTTTTTTGGTATTGCTTGCTTTGATTTGATTTGGTTTGGCTTTTTCCTACTTTTTCTTTTGATTGTTTTGTTTGTTTACTTTTCTCATAGACGCCGTCTAGCGTTTGCATTAAAGTTTTATGAGTCTGCGCTGACTTCTGCAGTGTATTTCTTGGTGCTGAGGGAAGTGGAGGAGGTATATAAAGAGGCGGTTGTGGGTGAAGAAAAACTTGATGGCGGAAGTTTTGCAATTGAAGCTGCGAGAGCAAACTCTCATGATTGATGAGACATTGCCATACAAAGCGCTAGCCATGTAATTAGTATAAAATATCGTATATAATGCCATAGACATCACCCGCCACAGCCTCTCTCACACCCACCCACACACACGCACCGCAGAAAAGTTCTCTTTTTAGCGCCCATTCAAACCATAAACATGTCAATTACCCAGTGAGTTACGATGCAATAGGAGGAAGGGGGAATGGTATGGGGGCTTGGAATCAATGCAAACATCAGGTTTAAATGATTCCCAATTCTCCTGCTCCTCCATCGCGCAGCATCATTGCTTAGCTTTTCTTCTGCTGCTTCTTCTGTAATAATTTTTGACCTGTCTGCTGGTTTTATGGACATGCACTTAAAAAACACTCAAGTACAGAGGGCTGACTGACAGAACGGAACCACAAAGGCATCATTAACATTAACCCTTTATGGCCCCGCACTAAAGTGAAACCACAAAACGATGCGTGATGAGCACGTTGAGATAAACAAAACAAAAAATACATTTCGATTCTTTTTTTTTTCGTTTTGTTTTGGTTTCAAAAAGGCAGATTAACTGGAATTTTTACTAAAGAGACTGCACACATTAAGACAAAAACAAAACCCAGAGGTGGCATGAGTACAGGGGCAGAGCTTTGAGGGGAAGGGTTGCAGTGCATTTGATATGTTTCTGCGGGCGATGTTGGCCAATGGCAGCACAGCTGCCTCTGCCTCAGCCTCAGCCTCTACTGATGCCCATGCTGGTAGTGATGTTCTGACTCACCTGAAAGGTCGTGCTGTGGTGCAGTGGATGGGTTGGTGGTGGTGCTGCTGCTTGTCGGTGTCTCTTCTGGTTGGCAAAAAGTGGTTTCGATTGACAGGCGGGCGCAATGTGTGGTTGCTTGGCAATTCTTCGGAGCGATTAAGTGACTGCAAAGTTAATGGCAAACGAAATGGATTAGCTGGAGCAATGTCTACCCGAACTCGTAGTATATTCATCATTATGTTGGCTTGGAGAGCAAGTTTTGGATGGTTGAACTGGTTTTGGGTTGACTTTAAAAAAATATATTTAATGAGCAGGTGCAGCTTTAGGTTCATAAAAGGTTTAGTTTATGAAATTTGGTATTTTTCACTGTTTTCAAAGTATTTATAGCTAAAGTGTAGTATTCTCTGGTATATACAAATATTTTTCCTTGGTTTTTCTCTACCATTTTTACGCCTTGAATCCTCATCAGCAGTTTTCTGGTTTCCTTTTGTCAATTGCTACAAATCCATTGCTAATTTTAATGAACATTTGTCGGAAGCCGTTTGCTTTCTACCAAATGGCCACCATCCTTCCATTTCCTCGCCATATTGCCCAATAGGTCATTACCTACCGCAATTATTTTCAAGTGCACAAGAGCAGAGAAGAGATCAAAGCCTCTCGTCGTCTCTTTATTAAACAACGAAATAAGAACTCAACCAACCCAAGCCACAATCTGTGCCTGTGCAGCGAGGAAAAAAGGTCAATTTAATCTTCATAAAATTTTCCTAGATTTTTTTCATCAACATCATGAGCATCATCTAAGCAGTAGCCGCCGCTGTTGCTCCAAAAAGCAAATAACCCAAAGGCAAAAAATAAAGAAAATAGAAAGAAGAAGGCAATGGCAATGAAAGAGCAGAGAGAGAGACGAAAGAGAAAAACGTATAAACATCATTTAAAATGCTAATATCCGCAGTTATGTGCATTTCAACTTGACTTTAATTATTGTTATTGCCAAAGTTAACAATCTGCAGTCCTACTCCGTCGGTCGGTCCTCTGTCGTCGTCCCGTCCTCTGACTGCTGCTCATTTCCAAGCGGCGGCGGCTGCTGATGGACTGACTAACTACTGCCTGCCGGCACAGCTCTGACTGACTCTGACTCTGCTCTTTGGTTTCTAATCAAGCGCCGCCTGGCCCTCACCTTCCGCCCCCCCGAATGCTGCTGCTTATTTGCTTGGGCGCTGGGTTTTTTTTTCTCTGGGTTTTTAATATGTAAGAGGTTGTAAATTTAATGGCCTGACGGCCGTTTGGACTGGACTGGACTGGACGGGAGACTCTCTGGGCGAGGTAATGAAAATCAAACAGCGCCAACTGTCATTAAACTAATCTTTGTAATTCAATAGCCCCGTCAAGGCTGGAGAGGAAAAAGCCCTCAGCCCGATCAGCCGCCCAATCCATGTTCACATCCTGTTGGCAGCCGCAGGGCGCTCTCCTACTCCTACTCCTCCTCCCATACCTTGATTTGTTTGAAGTGCATCCATCGGTTAGTATCCGTACTCGTACTTATTGTTGTTGTTGCTGGTTTATACGCTTCTTAGTAATGAATTACTTTAAGAGCTTGAATGGATCTGGATTTGGATTTTGAAGTTGTAGCTGAAGTTTGGGCAAATGCAGGCTAGGTAAATGCACGGCAGCCGCAAATTATAATGCTCTGCCTGCACTTTTGAACTTTCAGCTGGTTAGCAAAGTAAAGTGGGCCTGGGCCTGGCCTGGTTAAGTTGGTTAGAGCTGCGCAACTTTCTGGAGTCCAGAGAGGACGACTGCCAAGCAAATTGCAGTTCACTTGATTGGACTCCTCGGTGGTGGAAAACAAAAGAAAGTTACCCACTTGGCAAATTTCTGAAGAGCTGCTGCTGCTGCTGTTGCTGCTGCCGTCTGTCAGACCAGACCGGGGCGACCTCACTGTCTGTCTGTCTATGTGTGTGGCAGTATGGGGTTAAGGGAAAAGGTTGTGCAGCAGCACCTAAATTAAGCCTGAGACAGTTAAGATTTGGTTGGGAAAGCAAGCTTTCGAAATGTTGCAAAAGAAAAATTGCTAACAAAATTGCGCAAAATGAATTTGTAACGAAGTGGACTTGGCAAATTTTGAGCAATATTTTCGAGAGGAAAATTTGTGGTGAAAGACAACTATAACGATGCCTGATCATTTTCCTATACCTCTTGATATAGCTGATATGAAATTTAGTAAAATTTAACTAGAATCCACTTGGATTTCCTCCTCTATTGTTTTGTGCTTTTTCTTTCGAACCTTTGCACAAAACAACAAAAGGTTCTTCAAGTTTTTGATAAACTCACAGTCCTCTTGTTATAGGACAAGCTAGTTTGATCTAAGACAAATTAACTTATGTTAGAGTTGGCCCAAAGTATGTGTTCGATCGAGACGCATAGCTTACCTCCACTAGTTTTCTCAGTCCTGTCTACCTCCTCTATATACATATATAAGCCAGCACCACCATAGACGACGAACCTCAAATATCGAACGCATGCCATAAATACTGCTCAAACTGTCAGCTGCAAGGCTTAAATGAAGCGGAAACGCATTACTAATTGCACTTCAATGCACATACACTTGAAAAAACCAACTGAAATTGTTAACAAATGGCGGAAAAATGCATGTCGTGTCGCCGGAGTAAATAAATATTGGCAATCAAATTCAATAACCTGCTGTTAGCAAAATGAAGCAATTTAACACAGAAGAAGACGGCAGACGAAAGACAGAAGTACGAGTAGCAGGCGGAATAGTAGCAGAAACAGCCTCTGGCTAAGCTCTACCTCTACTCTGCTCCTGGGAGCAGGACAGTCTAGGCTGAATGAATAATGGCTAAACATTAATAGAGGAGGAGGGTAAGCGGGATATGGGCAACAGAATCAGGCAACCTAAAATGCAATCAAGCATGTAAAAACTTAATTGAAATATAAACCAAAAAATGTATTTGTAGTGGTTAACATATCAATATGGAGGAGGAGGAGGAGGCAGAGCAGGAACAGCAGCAGAGGAGAACTAAGCAGGAATTGATTAAAGGAGAGGTTGGGGCATTGGGCTTGGAGTTGGCTGTCGTTCAGCCATCTGTGTATAACTTAAATTAATCCTTAATTACATAGACAACGTCCTGCTGTGTGAGTGTGTGTGTGTTTGTGTGTTTGTGTCTAAAAACCGCAACAGCTTAACGAACGAGACGAGCTGCCAGACCAAGGCCGCAAAATGTCTGCGGTCTGTTGGGTATGGGGGGGAGCGAGCAGTAGGCTCCCATAGCGGCATCCTCGAGCCATGCTTAATTTCAATTAATTTATACAAATTTTTGTATCTTTGTATCTTTTTGCTGCTGCCGTGTAACTGGTTTCGCAGCCAACTACTGTCTTTCGAACGATCCTCATTAATAAAGACATCTCGCGCTGTCCGATTTCTTTTTCTTGCAGACTGAAAACCGATAATAATGGCGGTGCCTGGTGCCCCAAGCACATGGTCTCGAATGCGCTCAAGGAGTATCTACAGGTTGACTTGCTGCAGACGCATGTGATAACCGCCATACGTACCCAGGGTCGCTTTGGCAAGGGTCAGGGTCAGGAGTACACCGAGGCCTATGTCTTGGAGTACTGGCGACCCGGCTTTGACAAATGGCAACGCTGGAAGAACACCCAAGGCAAGGAGGTAAGTACAGAGACATTGTGAGACACTCCCCAAAGCTATATGTTGATCACTTTGTTGCTTGTTTGTTGTTGTTGTTCTTGTTGTAGATTCTGCCAGGCAATATCAACACTTACAGCGAAGTAGAGAATGCATTGCAGCCCATAATATTTGCCTCGAAGATACGCATTTATCCATATGGCCAATACGATCGTACGGTGTGCCTGCGTGCCGAGATAGTTGGCTGTCTCTGGGAAGGTAAGTCTAGAGAGAGAGAGAGAGAGAGAGCGGAAGAGGCTTCCTCTTTACAATTTAAACGAAGGCGATAAAACCACGACATGAGCAATGATAGCGTGGAAAGGCTAAACAGAGTTTTAGTGTCAGCGTTAATTTATCAACGAGCCTCTCAGCTTCGGGCTGAGGTGGAGCACTGGGTTGGTTGCTATTAGACAAGACCAAAAGCGGCTTAAGTGTGGACAAAACCCTCTGGCTGTGGTTGGACAGATAGACAGGCTGGCCAAGGAGCTTGGTATGTGGAGTAGCAGAAGTGCATTAGCATAGCACCAAAGGCATGCGTCTGCTCTGATAGTTAAACCGAAGATGACCAAGTAGGGTATGGAAAGGCTAAGCTGGGATGTGATTAAGGAATGTTAGAATTTGTGGAGTCTCAAAGTTTTTAGAATTTGTTGGATAAAAGTAGCTTTTTCGGTATCGGAATTAGTTAGATAGTAAAAATTAAGGCTGTAATTAAGTAAGCTAAAGATAGCAGATGATATCTGAGGTATTTCACAATTAAAGAACGATTTTCTATTAGAAAATACTGAAAAATTTTAACTAATTTCTTTAGAGTTCTCTTATAAGTTGACTCTTGAATTTAAAGATTTTTTCCATTGAATACTTGACAACCTTCAATTGATATCAACTACAAAGCTAACTTCATTTGCTTGTTGAATTTGTATTTTATGGCAGATTTAAATGTTTTCTATGAAATTGCATGCTGGCAAATGGTTAAGTCATTACGTACTGCCTCTGAACCCCTCCTCAACCCCCCATAGAGTTTCGCTAAACACAAGTTGCACAAGCAGCGTATTAGCCGCACCGCATAATCCAATCAGGGTCAGTTGCCTGACGCTGCTGCGCCTATGTTTTGTGTAAACCCAAACCAAACCCTTTGACTATAGAACATATAAACCCACCACCACCAGCACCACCATAGCACCGCTTCTTCTTGTTTTTATTTTTGCCAATGTGTACTTGTACTTGAATAGCCAGAAAAGAAGAAAAAACATGCATATATCGCGTGCAGACTTTGGCAGGCCGAAATCGAAATCCAGACGATGTCGTCCTACCGTCGTCCCGGGCATAAAAATCAACTACATATAAACTATGCAGACGACAACCCAAAACAGCAAACAGCGCAAAGTCGCCATGTGTTTGCACGCAATTGTCAAGTGGTGCGCAGAGAGAGAGAGAGCACCTTCCTTTCAATCGGTGGAGCCAAACCAGTCTGGACAAACAAATTTTTCTATAATTTTCCATAGGTAGCTCCTCCACTTCACTCCACTGCCTAATGACAATTTGTACAGCAAGAGCTGGAACAGGGTTTCTTGGCCCCTTAGGGACCCCTTGGGGCGATGCGATGCGACGCGTTGTTGTAGAGGCGCGGAAGTTGAAATTATTCCGTAAATTAACGCAATGTTTAAGGGGGGGTGGAGGGAGTGTATGGGGTTCAACTAAACTATGCATACATGAGGTTTCAGACATGCAAACACTCCTTTGGCCAAGGCTCCAACTCCAACTATAACAACTCCATTGCTGACCAGACGGCCACCGACATATACAACTACTAATAGGGCGGCAGGCAGCAGTCGGCTTTTGCATTTTGCGGCCATGTCATTTGATTTGCCATGGGGAATTTGAGTTGTGCCTTAGCGCATTTCATATGCAAATTAAGCTGAGATAAGATGGTCTAAACAGGGGCAGCAAACCAACCAGTCCCTACTCGGAGTCCCCCATGCCAGCCTTACCAAGGGGCGTAGTTACCACGACTTTTGGTCTAGACACGGCCCAGACAGACACACAGACAGACGGACAGGCAGTCGAAAGTCGTCGCAATCGTCAGGCCAGGCTTTGAAGCTGAACTTCAGCAGTTCGGCTAACGACTATGAAATCAATAAAAACTTCAGGAGAATGAAAAACATAAAAGTTACGAGCATAATGACAAAAGGCAGTAGGAGAAGAGATGTTAGTATGGATGTAGACGACACTTGAATGCCCTTTGGGGAAACTATTCAATAAAATGTGTTCCTTTATCAACTAATTTTAAAAATTAACAAAATGTTTCAAAATTTCAGCTGTGAGTTTTGAGATCTTTGTGTTGATAGACGGATAGACGGACGGACAGACGGACGGCAGACTTCCTGACAAAATTTATATACCATTTTGTGGATGGTATAACAAGGTTCTACACACGAACTTCCACAAACTGTTTGGAGAGATCAGAGTGGAAAGATCACACCATAGTTACTTCTGCCAGACCCACGTTCCGACTCTTCAAAACCATATCGCTGTGTTACCAACATATTACTTTAGCCCTTAATACCCTTCCTTATAGAAAAGCAGACAAATTTTACGATATCATTTCTCATTTCTTTCCAAAATCGATTTGTTTATGATCTCCCACATTAATCTAGCCGAGATGAGCTTCGCTTTAAACAAAATTCTAGACCGAAATCATAATTGTTTATAAATTGTGGCCATAAATTTTAGCCACTGGCATGCGCTTCAACCTGGAGCACCTCTAAACTTGGCATTTAAATGCAAATCAATAGATATAGATGGAGGGAGAGAGAACCACACCTACCAGAAGACCGCACCCAAGCAAGCGCCGCCACACAACAAAATCATAAACAAATAGGGCTTAAATATACATTGGCTGGGCAAGGGGAAGGAGGGACAACAACGGTGTGGAGTTCGGTTCGTGGCTCTGGATTTGGTCACGTCATGGCCTTCTAGATTATCTTCAGGGCAAAGTGACACGCTTTTGGCTGTGATTTACCAAAAGCTCACTGGACTTGGAAACAGTTTAGCATTTGGATTGGGAAAACGAAAACCAAATCGAGTCAAATTCAAATCGAATCCGAATCAAAATAGTTAATCCGTATTTGAATTGGTATTTCGATGGGAATTACAATATGCTAAAAGTGCATGCTTATGAATGCAGCGAAGAATTCATTAGCTAGCCAGATTTATGATATGGAATAATTTATGAGTGGTTTTACAGGGGATTTGGGAACCTTTAAAGTCGGTGTGAGGTGTGTGTGTGTGTGTGTGGTGTGGGTTGATATTAAAAGGAGATTAGCTTTGGTGAGTGGATAGCAAAGTGGGTGTTGTGGTGTTTAGAAAGTCTATAGAGTAAGAGTAAAGTAAGCAGAGAAGGTATAAGTATGGCAGGTGGGAAAAGGTATCCAATGTGGTAAACTGTGGATGAAAATGAATGAAATATGAAACTCGTGTGTGGACAATGTCAAAGATTGACCTATTGATTATGGATACCATTCAGTGTTCGAAACCGGACAACATTCATAATGTTTATTTATCTTTTACTACACGAAAAACCACACACACCTGGACACTAATTATCCCTGCAAGGGAAGGAGGCCAACACAAAGCTTCATTGTAGGGTTGCCAATGGCACTCAAAATAATTACACCTTCTAAACCCAAAGCCAAGCACACGTTTAACTAATTTACTAGAATTTCAAGCGGCAGCGGCACGTGATAAAACAGGACACACAGCACCAAGAACAAACACAACATAGACACACCGCCGCCATGAGGTAGATAAATGGTTGTTAGGGTACATTTTCCAATAATTATTGTACAACAAAAACAACAACAGAAAAATCACATAATTACATATAATTACAAATGAAATGGAAATGGAAATGGGCATGAAGTGGAATCGAAATCGAAATGGAAATGGAAATGGGGTACGCATTAGGAATAGATAATTATGAGAGAGGTATAGAGAGAGAGGGTAGATAGATTGATAGATAGAACTGTGAACAGAGAGTGAGAGAAAGAGACAGAGAAAGTGGGAGTTATACAGAAGTAATTAGAGCCAGAGTTATAACATATGCCTATGGCTTCCAAAAATATAAACATAATTAGTAGTAAATATTGATTATGTCGAGGATTAGGCGAAGCTAAACTATTTTTCTATTTAGGTGAAGACGAACCCCACTTAGATATCCTGCAGCAGCGATGGCCTAACAAAAGAACATAGACACAACATTCTGATTGTTTATAATTCCCCTGCGTGTTGCTTTTTCTTTGTAGTCCTACTGTAGTCCTACTGCCCATCGCTGTCCTCATTGCCTCCAGCCAGATCAGATCTGGTTTCTGGTTTCTTTGTGAAACAAAACAACTTTACGATGTGGTTTATATTTAATTAACTGTAAAGACATTTAGGGCACCGCGCTTGTACAATTGGCGACGCGACACTTTTCACGCAATGGACAGACACATGTGTGTGTCTTCCCCCCCTAGCCCCTCACAGAGTGGAGTGAGTGACTGCCTTGTTATTTGCGTGTTAGCATGCGACTTTTATTTGCGTGTCGCGAGACAAAATAAAAGGCAGCAACTGCCAAAAAAAGAAAAATGAAATTAAAATGGAAAGGCAAAGGGCATGCGGAGCGCCATAAGAAGTAATAGTGCTCCTTTAGTGCGTGTGGAGCAGGACGACAGACAATAACCTCAACTCGTATGTAATGTAATTTGCTGCCCTTCTACTGTCTTTTGCTTTCCTTTTCTCCTGTTTCTTTTTTTGGTCGTGTCACGCAAACATTAACAATGCCTCATCCTCGAATGCAACAAAACTGGCAAAAACTGACGACGCGTTTTACGTCTCCGATGAGTCAAATTGAGCAGCCACTGAGGGGTTGATAAATTGATAGCTGGAGCTATGCGGCAAGAGGTGGAGGAAGGGGAGTTGGCGGAATTAGGGCACAAAAGTTAACTGTGCAGGCGGAGGAGGAGCACATCATTTGGGGAAACCCTAACTAGCAGCGGTTGAAAAGGGGAGATAAGCTTATAAAATAGTAAATAGTAAATTTTATATGCAAAAATATGCTAAATGACTTGTAAGATAGATGAGGGGGAGGGAGGATGAAGGTATAGTTTGATCTGAGAAATATGGTAATGTGTATGTTAAATGAGTTTGTTCTTGTGGATATGGGAATATGTAGTAGTGAGTGTTGTAAGATGCTCCTAAGTAGAATATAGTGTACTCTGCTATAGTATATTTTCAAAAAAAGTACTACCAATAGATCTGGTGCTTTTACATTCCCTTCAAGCTTGAGAAATTTAGCAGGTCAAAGGATATTTCTCTGAGAAAATAAACAACAAGTTCTCAGACTCACAGAAACGAATGGAAATGTATGGCAAATAGTCAGTTTTGCTATCAATAGTAACTCGAGAGCATAAATAGCAATGCTATCTATAGTTTCAAAGCTACAACAACTACACAAAGGAACAGATGCCATCAACAACATTCCCTGCGTAATAACAAAGCTTCAGATACTTCAAAATTATTCTCCCACTTTCATTAACCCACCACTTCCTCCTTCTACACCTCTGCAACTTTCAAAAAACAAGATTCAACATGAAAAACATTTTGTAAACTCACCCATTTACAATCACAATCACAAACACAAAACAACAAATGACTCAGTGAGACTTTAGGACTTATCGTATCACACACACCACACCCACCTCGAGGAACACAAAACCATTTGACTTTGACATTGAAAAACTATACGCCCCAAATGAACACAGGACAGTACATAACAGAACCCATAATACAACACACAGTATTTTGGGCTAAAAATAACCACAGAAACACACACACGCACACACACACTCACAGAGAACAGAGAAGCAAATGGCAACAGAGTTACCAAAAGTGGCCGCAAAATTAAATTATGTTTCGAGTAACTCAATACGTGCGACTTAAAATGTACCACAAAACGGCTCAGCCGGTCGCCCCGCCCCGCCAGCCTGCCTTATGCCTGGCTAGACATCAGTTTGTCAGTCGTTTGTCTACGTCACGTGACAAACAAAACGTGTGACGTGTGTGTGCTGCTGTTGGCTCGTGTTACTTTAAGTAAAACTTTTCACCGAAGGGCGGTTTTCATTACATTTTTGTTAATTTTTTGTTGAGAATTTAAACATATTTGTATTCCCTTTCTCTTTGCAGAGGGCATTGTTTCGTATAGCATACCCAAGGGCGTTCAGCGGGGCATGGAAGTGGATTTATCGGACAAGACATACGATGGCAATGAGCAGGGCGATCGCTATGTGGATGGTTTGGGTCAATTGGTGGATGGCCAAAAGGGCAAGGATAATTTCCGCACGGATATACATGGATTTGGCAAAGGTAAGTTGAAATTGTATATAGAACTGTGGCATATTTGAGTGTTCCATAAATATATTCTATAAAACGTATACAAAACTACTTTGAAAATTGTCCCAACCTTGGCCTTTCTACTATCCATACTCTTTTTAGGAATCCTCGACAAATTTTCTAAACAATATTTGTGCATAAAAAGTTTTTCAGTCCAATTATTTTATAATCCACATAAATATTCATTAAGTAAACCCCAAATTTAGGCCCTTAAGTCTCCAGGCCAAGTGTGAGCACACTTTCCCTAGAACTGAACTACGTTGAATAATTTGCATTGCCAGAGGCCCACGCTGGGCGCCAGAGTCTCAGTCTCACTGTAAACTGCAGCTTCCTGCATTTTCTACACAGCTTTGAGGCACCACCACACGGAAACACACAGAAAACTTTTACCATATATTTAAGATCTTTGGCTATAGCTCTCACAGCACCCCTAATCCCCTACCCTCCCGTCCCCGTTAACTAAAGATTTATGAGCGAAAAAAACTGATTAACATCAAATAATTACAAAAGTTCAACCGACAGGAAAAAGCATAAGGCAAAGTCCATGCCAGTGCCAGCTATAGCTGAAAGCTCACTTCATTGAACACCCTAAACACATGGAGAGCGAAAGAGAGAGCAATAGAGTGAGAAAATGAGTGGGCTGGCAAAATCCTGTGCCGCCTGAGGTTCAACTGGAATCAAGGGGGCCACAAAAGTTTTTGGCTTTTTCGGGCAAAATAATTTGCAAAACTGCACACAACACACAAATAAAGCAAAATAAATAATAAGTTGCTGGCGTTGGCATTAAACTTGCACCGGAAAGGCTCACGCCGCAGCCCCCCGAACGCCCTGCACCCCGCCAGTTGCGTAAAAATGTAAACATTATGCATATTTGATAATTTATGGCAACACTGGCTGGGCCATAGCCATGGCGGTCGGTAAAAGTTGCAAGTTTTATTCGCACATTCTCGCTGCCGCTTCTGGCAAATGGCCAATAATCGAAAATTATTGAAAACTTTTGGCCCGAGTTCGGGTGCGTGCCCGTGCCCGAGACGGAGACGGTTCAGCGGGCGACTCCAAAAGTTCCGACAATTAGACATGCAGTCGACGATGTCGACGGCGAGACAGACTCATAAAAAAAGAGCTGAACTTTCGGCATTGCAGGCAGCGCCAAAGTTTCAGAGACAGAAACTAGCTCTCTTTTTATGCCTTATTATTATTATTTTTCGACTTATTTGCCCTGGGAATCGATGAAGCTATCGATTTCCTCAGCAGCAGCAGCAGTTCCAAGGGAAACAAAAAGGGAAGCAAAAAGTTGTAACGCCCGAATGTCTCTGTATTTTTTTTTGGTTAAATTGTATAATTTCTGGCTCGTTTCAGCTTGTTTGCCAGCGCGCACATTTAATATTGCATGACTTTGGCCATGCTGGCGAAGCCGAGGGGAGGCTCAAGAGAATGCTTTTTCGCCCCCTTCCTAACTAAGTCTAAGCCAACAGCAGCACACGTAAAGCCCCAAACCAACTAAATTAGGGCCGTGCAAACAAGGCAAATAGGGGAAGCCAGAGAGTGGTGCAGTTGAGGAGTGGAGTGCTCGACAAGGGGATACTCTGTATCTGTAGGGGGATGATGTTATAGAATAGGCAGTAGGTTCAAATGGCCCGCAAGGATATCAAGTCGCGAGATGTTGTGGAGCACGTTCAAGTGGGCATTCTGAAAGCTAAACTGGTCCCACTCAATCCACCAAGGGAAAACAAAAACGCTAACTCGCTCTCTCGCTTATAAAGAAAAGAAAAATTATGTCTACAGATGTACGACAATGAGAAGAAAAACTCACTTGCTCACTTTCAATGAAAAGAAAGGCGAACAATAAACGATTGGCATTATCTACTTCCTAAGTGCGTTAATATAGATGTGACTAGGAAAACATGGGGATCTCTTCTACTGCGCGCTGCGAGCCTTAGCCCCTTTCTAAATAGTTCAACTTTTTGTTTCTTCAACTTGATTTATCCAGTGTATTGCAGTGTATTATTAATTCTAATACTATGCATTCCTTCCACAAGTCTAATATACTCCCCTTAACCCCATTGGGTGTAGCGTATAGAAAAAAGTAAATGGCTTAAATGTCGCTTTGGCCATAATTTCTAGTTATGAGCAGTAGCGCTGCCTTTCCTCAGCTGCCTTTTTTTGGTAAGGGGGTTGCCATTGACTTTATGTTGGGGATAGGGGGGAGTACGGCTTAAATGGCTTTACATTGTACAACAGCCGGAACCCACAGGGCAATCCAGGCAGGCAGGCAGGCATGCATATGTGCGGTCTATTGATTTTTTGCTTACATTTCATTTGAATTCATTTCCATTTCGATTACATTTTTATTTATATTTATATTTGTTTGTACTCTTCTCCAGGTTATGAATGGATCGGCTGGCGGAATGATACCCCTGGTCTCTTAGGCAAGCCCGTTGAGATTGTCTTTGAATTTGATACGGTTCGAAATTTCAGTGCCATTGTTTTGCATACCAACAATATGTTCACCAAGGATGTTCAGGTGAGTCTTGAGACACGTTATGAGTTTCAGTTGGGACTTCCCTACTATATCATCATTCATTTTGAATCCTCCCAAAGTTCCATTTCAACATTTTCCTCTAATTTGTCATTCTCATCTCTTACTTAGGTCTTTGTCCATGCCAAAGTCTTCTTTAGCATCGGTGGACGTTATTTCTCTGGCGAACCTGTACAATTCTCCTATATGCCCGATACAATAATGGATCATGCACGTGATGTCACTATCAAACTGCACCATCGTGTGGGCAAATATTTGAAAATCAATTTGTATTTTGCCGTCAAATGGATTATGCTATCGGAGATCAGTTTTATATCCGGTAAGTACGAGTACGACGAGCACGTGGCGGAAAATTGCAAATGCATTTTTCAGCTACATTTCACATTCAAGTGCGAGTTCAGAGACGACGACGAGAAAATGCAATGCATTACACTTAACAGAGCAATGGGTGGAATATAGGGAGGAATGAGGGGAGACAACTTGGCATAAAGCACAATTTCTTCTCAACATTTGGCTAACAACAATGACGAGATAAGCAGGCGGAGAGGAGAGGAGGAGGAGAGTCTATTTTATTTAAAAATGCACATATGCAGCTTGTACAAAGGGGGCTGAGAGGGGTGGCAGGCGGTTAAGGATTTAAAAAGTCAATAGAAATAGCCCTAAGCCCAACCAGATAGCAACAACAGCAGCAGCAGGAGCAGCAGCAGATACGCCTTGTAGCGGGTCTCCGGCATCTACGATGATGCTGAATCGCACACAAAAAGTAAACAAGCTACGGCTTAGGGGTGAGTGAGGCTCTAACCCCTAAGCACCCCTCTCCTCTCTCCAACAACACTGTGCATGTCAGGCCGTTCATGCCTTGCATTTTTCAGCTACATTTGCCATGAATGTTTTCTGCCGATTAAATTGTACCAAGTGCATAGCCAGGACAGCACCAGGACAGGGCAGGGCAGGACAGGATTCAAACATCAACTTGTTCTGAGGGTTCGAATTCGTAAAAATTTGTTAACATTCAGTTTTGCTACGCTTCAGCGCGGATCGCTGTGTTCGGCTGAGGATCAGTTTTTTGGGGTGGTTAAACTGTAAATCAATGAAAATTTCAGCTGAATGTGCGCAGTAGGTGTGAAAATTATAACGGGGAAGGGGAGAGGAACTAAACTGCTCAACTGCCACATAGAATTTTGATTGATGAGCTAAATAGAGCGTGCCGCATGAATAGGGATTGTCGGGGCAGCTGGCAGGCCAGGTCTGTCTGTGTATATCTGTATATCGTATTTTAGGGCTTAATAGTTTTATGAAAGGAAGTAATGGCAATGGCCTGGATGCACGGACAGAGGGGGAGGGGAAGCTATAAATCCAAAGCAACTGAGATTTTATAGTTCAATTAAATTGTGCCTAAGAAGATGTAAGGAAAATTACATAAAAGATGATTTAGGAAGGTTATTTCATATACAAGTTTTAAGGAGATGAAGAAAGGAAAGTGATTTACAATGCTAGATCTTAAGTTATTATAAATGAAATGCGTTTTAAGCCTCAGTTAATGTTAATAATAAGAACCATAACATTGAAAAGGTAACATTTTATAGGGATTCTATCTAAGTAATCCATTTTCTATGAGGAAGCTTGTCCCAAATACTGAATTACTTGAATGAACATTTACTTTCATGATTACTGAGCCGAGTTCTTAAAATGTAGAGTTTATTGCCCTCTTATATGTTGAATTTTTTAAGAATATGATGATGTTCATATGATTTAGCCCATGATTTCAGATGTAATTTGGTTTCCACTGTTCTCTGGGTTGGGTTACCTGAAGTTATAATGTTATCCTTTGTATTTTGTTAGTATTTTGTTATCACATGCTTAGTCAGTTAGCTATCTTGAGTTTTCTTGGCTTATAATATGACTGCTGTTCGTGTTTTACTAAATTACAATGCCTATATACTGAGTCCACTATGCTTTAAGACCTTGCTTCCTCAGTTCATTTGCAAAGTTTTAAGCACATCCATCAAATGCAACTTATTTAAACCTCTTTCCCACCACCATGCTCTACTTGGTTATGCACAGGTTTAGGGCAACCAATTTCCTTGGTTACGCTTAATGCCCAGGCTTATGCTGCTTATTAGCTCAGAGTTTTCCCAACACCTGTGCCACTCTCTATGCGACCCATCGCGCTTCCCTTTGATGTCGTTGTAAACGCAGAGCTCGTCTGTTGACCTGAGACGGACAGGGTGCCCGTGTAAAGTGTTGTCATTTATCTCGCTAACATCTTGAGGGCATTATAAGAATAGAAGCGTCCCATTCCTTATAGAGGGTTGGGAATCCTGGCTGTGCCTTTGGCTAGCCAAAAAAAAAACAAAATGCTTCCTTGAGTGGGTGACCTCGTTTTCTCTAGACAGTAAATGGCGTAATTATTGTGTGAGTGTTTCGAGGAAGCGGAGTAGAAGCTGTTGCTTGGCACGAATTGCCTCGCCTCGCCTCTTGCCTGGGCTGCTGTTTTGAGTTATGTTTGCCCATTCCTGAGACTGGGCACCCCGGCTGACTGCCTACTGACTGCTGCCTGCTGCTGGAATCCTTGTGAAGTTTTGTGCCTTTTGTTTTCGCATTGCCATTGTCCTTTGTCGTTGCTCGTTGTTGTTTTTTCCTGTCCCGCTTCCTTCTTGCTTTACAAAAGACCCAGTTGCCCTTCCTCTTGCTCCTCTGCAGTGTCGTCCTACGCCTTTGTGGTCGTCGTCATAAAACGTTTAAAATAATTAAAATATTTCGTGCCACATTTATCAACACAGATGAGAAGTAATGGCAAATATGCCTCGCATATCCTTTTCTGTTGTCGCATGCCTCTGCCTCCCCTCCTCCCTTTATAACTAATTCCCTTTGTGTGGTTCACTGAGTCCCCGGGGATTCTTTCTTTCGTTTCTATCCTCCATTTCTCTAGCTTTGTTTAGCATTGCCGTATTTTTAGAGACCTTTAAATATAACTCCATAACAACAACAACAACAACAACAACGACAACAATCACCGCCAGCAAAAATCTCACAAATTGGGGTTAAATCTCTATATACATACAGTGCAGTGCCTGATAAAAATATACGCATACACTTGAAAGATGCGGCCAAAGCAGCAGCACCCCGCCACCGTTTTGTACGTGCGTTTCTTTTGTTTACCCTTACCCTACTTTTTCCATCTCTCGGTTTTTCGAGTGGGCATAAAAAAAGTACTAAAAAAAGTCGAAAAAAACAGCTGGTTATGCCCTTCTTCTGATACTCCTGCTCCTACTCCACGTCTCCGTCTCTTTGTGCGTGACAAATTCAACATCGTCATGTAATTGCTGCCGTTGCTGCTGTCAGGGAACAGCAGGCGGGGTTAGCGCTGCGCAAGCGGTTAGTGGCACAGCCTCAGCATGTGGTGCGGCGACGATCTGAAGTCTTTCTGCTCTATTGTGGTTTCCTTTGTTTTTATCCTTGGACGGACCTCTTCCAAGTGAGGTGAACCTCTCTTAATTCAAATGAATTGTGAAATGAAATGTGCTTGGTAATGATCGGCAGTACTCTGTGTGCATTTGCCTGAAGATCTTTTCCCCGAGTGGAGAACAATGCTTTTGATATCTTTATACCATACTTAAGTGTGAAGAAATCCACTTTTTAAAGAGACGATTTTCGGAAGAATGATCTTCAAAATGTGCTTTTCAGTTGACATTTCAAACAATTTTTCATTGTGTGAGAATTGTTTTAGTGTACAAATCATCTTTAACTATGATGAAAATGTTGTTAAAGGCAGGAAAATAAGTTGTAAATAATCATATAATCATGTAACTTATCATATAAGGCTGGCTTAAGATCAGAACAGGCACTTTCAATACAGTTACAGACTTATAAACTTGTAAATGTAGTAAATTATGCAAAATGAGCTGCTTTTACTAAGATAACCCAAGGTAACTCATTATATGGTGATGCTTCAATTAGATAGGTTTTGCTATATTCAAGGTGAAAGATCTTTTAACAACATGATGTGAGAAAATACGCACGGAACCTCAGAAATGCCTCAATAATCTCAAGTAACTCATCATATAGGGCTTCCGCAAACATAATACTCATATCATAAGCTACATAATATCTTAGAAACTTGTTTAATAAGAGATAACATGAAGGAAGCTAAAGGATAACATTGTAACCTCAAGCAACTCATTGGATTTCGTAGAAGAAAATAATAGTTAGGTTACTCTGAAATTTCACTCTACCTTCCTCAGCGTCAGTTGTGCATCTGTAAAGGTTTGGCAGGAAATGTGAACACATTTAAGGTCAAAGATGCTACAAAAAACCAACAAAATATCGAAAGAAAAGGAAAAGCGTAGCAAATAAAATTTAAAGTGGAACGAAAGGTGTAAAAGAATGGAAGAAAAAAACTAATCATTGAAACGCAGCTGTGCGGCAACTCTTAAAGAAATGAACAGAGTGGAATGGGAGGGGTTGGGGGTGCTGGAAAATGGAAACAAAAGTGGAAGTGGCAGTGGCAGTGGCAGTTTTCTGCCCCCTGCTGCAAACATGCACATGCTATATAACCTAAGTTAACCCTTCCTCTTGTTCTCTACCCGTCCATCTTTTGCAGTGCCTGCCATGGGAAATTTCACCGACGAACAGGAGCAGCGAAACAATTCGCCCAGCCTGGCGCAGGATACACGCGAATATCCTTTGCAGAGCAACGACTATCAGCACAATCATAACAAAAACAAACTGAACGGAGGAGCAGTCGGTGGGGCTGGCGGTGGCAGTGGACTCTCATCAGCCTCAAGCGATGCCAACAATAACTACAACAATGGGCCACAGTGTAAGTACAGCAGAGAACAGAGAACAGAGAATGAGCGAGAATGGAGAAGGAGTAGAAGAAAGAAAGGGTTTTAAATTCAATTAACAGTTTTATCGGCAAAGCTTTTGCACCAAAAATTGTCCACAATTTGCTAATTATTTACTCGAACAATATTTACTTTTAATTTCGCATTTCGAATTACGAATTTTTACCGTTAGCGATGTTAATTTAAAATGGCCGCCTCTTTGTGCGCTTGTGTGTGTTTTTACAGTAATTGCTCCACGCCCCATTGATCAGGAGCCGAACGAGGCGAATTTCATTGGCGTTGTCATTGTTGTTCTAACAACGATAATTATCCTGCTGGTGGCCATTATCCTGTTCATTGTATCGCGCACCAAACGCGCCCGCGGCAGCAATGTGTTGGACGCATTCCAATATAGCTTCAATCCCAATACATTGGGCGGCAATGTCGATAAGCATCGTCCGAATGGCAATAGCATTAAGGTAAGTTTGCAAAAATATATATATATATATATATAGTACTACAATTCTATACCCTAACCTAACCTCTAATTGATATAAATGATATCTGAAAGATCTGTGAATTAGCGTCAGATGTGTGTAGTTATTATATTATTATGTAGATTATGAGTATGTTATCACGAGTAATTTGCTTTCTTAGGCTATTTTCTCATTTACTATCAAAATTTCATAATTGTGGAAGTCATATATGATGAGTTATGTGAGGTTATGTTTCTATATGATCATTTTTACTCATGCTTTCTCACATTAAATAGCTGTTTATATCGTAATATTTAGCAACAGTAAAAATCTGACTTTGATAGCCCCACTATATGATGAGTTACTTGAGTTACTTTGCCTACAGAATAGGTTAATTTGCTTTCTAAGAGAACCAGACTATCGTTATGATTCTCTTGCCTACCCTATACATTCATATGAGTACTTTTAAGATCAGAGGTTTACGTTATCGTAAAGTTTAACTACAAGTTTTTACATTCTACTCTGAAGCAAGTGTATAAAATGTGAGTTGGGGATTTTCAAGCATTTGTAATGCTTAAGACGTATAAGTGTAAGTGTGTGTGTGTGTGTGGGTAGGCGGTAGCTGAAGAGGATTGGATGCAGAAGCTGGCTGAACAGTAAATTCCTCAGCCTCAAAAATTCCACATAATTGTTCAATGTAGCGTGGAGTTTCCACATTGCTTAGTTCAACTACGTGAGCTTGGAGCTTGGGTTTAAGTTTTTGGGGGCCACTCGAGGTGCGAGGCACGAGGTACGAGAGCATGCAGTTGTAGCGCTAAGGAGGAAGCTGGACAGCACATTTTCTTTTTATTTAATAGAAGTTTTCTAACAGCTTTTCACAGTATTTTGTGTGAGCATGTGTGTGTGTGTGGGTGGGGTTGGGTCAAGCTTAAGTGCCTAAGTGGTGCTCTATAGCAAGAGGGGGATGGGGAGTGCAGTTGTATGTGAGTTAAAACTTTAAACTTGTATAAAGATTCTACAGGAAATTGGATTAAAGAAAAGTTTATAGAGTGGAAATATTCTTTTTTTTTGTGTGGAAAACGTGGGCTTACCATTTGGAGAGAGGGTGAGATGATGATGATTGATAAGTGGGAGGTTAGTGAAATATTCAAATGCAATGAAGGTGAAAGTTTTGCATTAGGTTGATGATGGTTAAGGCAAAACAAGAGTTGGAATCTGTAAGAAAAGTTACGAAAATAAAAAATATTTCTATAGTAAATCTAAGAAAGTAGTTAGGAGAGATTATGCTGTTAGGAGAGTTAAGAGTTTCAGGGGTTATATTTAGGACTTGACAATGGGGTCTTATAAAATCTCATAGATCGAAGATCAGGAAGATTTTGAACATGAAAACTTATTGATAAAGTGCTCATAGGTCTAAGATCTGAAGAATTACATTTAGATTAGAGTTTGAGATGAACCTTAGATAACAGTTCGAGGTACGCCAGACCTCTTCCACAATAAATTCTAGATATTAGGACTAATTTATCAAATGAAAGAGAATCATTTGTCTGTCTTTATTTGGACAAAATATTCCGAGGACGACTAATTAGGTGGCTCATTAAACCGTTATCATTTCCAAGTTTTCTTATTAAAGACCCAAACTAGATCTTAAATTAAAGCAATTTCTTACCCCCAAACACCATTATATAGCAGCTATATTAAACAACCCATATATATAAACATACCATTTCCTTTGCTTTCCTCCTGCCAGGCCAGCGTTGACGACAACGATTCCATTGGCAAGAACAGCCTCTACCACGAACCCTTCAATGTGAACATGTACACCAGCGGTGTGAATGGCTACGCAGCGGTTAATGATTTACAATGTAATATGACGCCAGACTATACAGGTGTGTGTATATAGCTTTACCGTTACTACATTTGTGCTCCATCCTTCCCTCCCTGCGCCGTTGGCCATAAAATATAGCTGACGGCGGCGCCAAACTAATGCAAATACATTTTTCGTGCCGCCCTTCTCTCTCTTTGCCAACCTTTTAACTGACTAAGCAATGTTCTTCCTCGTCTCTCTCTTCCCTCTTCCCTTGCACTCTCTCCCTGGTGACCACACAGATGTGCCAGAAGGTGGCTATGCGGTGCCCCATATGCAGGACTATATGCCTTCCAGCAAAATGGCCAACGCTGGCGGCGGTTATGTGAATGTGCGTCGCACCCCGCCGCCACCTCTGAGCAGCATATTCCCCAGGCCGCCCACTGTGCCGCCACCGCCCATGGAGAAGTACTATGCCACCACGGCCATATTTAAGCCCCTCAAGGGCGGCGGTGGCGCTGGCAGCAACACCAACACGGTGAGCAGCGGCGGCGGCAAGAGCAACCACAGCCACAGCACCAACAGCAGCAGCAACAACCAGGAGCAGCTGAATGGCATCTACGACGATGGCATGGGCACCATGAACTCCCAATCCACGGCTCCCATGATTAACAGTGCCGCTGCCGCGGCGGAATTCCAGCGCGCCAGAACTTACAATTTCCGCAGTTATCCCGATAATCTCTAGTTCGAAGCCTCACTCAAGTTGGCAGTGGCGGCGGGTCAGAGTCAGGGCCAGGGTCAGCAGGTCAAGGCAGATGGCGGTGCTGATGCCAAACGCTCGGTAACCACCATGCCCAAGAAACCACCGCAGCATCTGAGCCTGGCCAACAGCAACGCCACCACCACCAACAGCAGCAGCAGCCACAACAAGTACAGCCTGACGCTGCACAATCGAAAGAATCCGACAGTCGGAACAACCACACGGGACAATCATCTGCATCCGCAACAGCGGCAGCATCATCTAAAGGCTCTGCGACTTACAACGGAGGCAACTGCTGCCACGGCAACCACAGCTGCTACGGTGGATTACAAGCGACCCACATTGATTGCATTGGGCCTCGGTCTATCACCCTCAGAGGATATGCCAGAGGTGGGCGTGCACAGGCAACATAAAGGCGCTGTCAACAATGGTGAAGCTTCAACTAGTGCTATGAAAACGGGAACGGGATTGGGAACGGGAATTGGAATTGGAAATGGAACTGGAACTGGTTTGGCGAATGGTGTTATGAGAACACAAAATAACAGGCTGTGGTATCATTGATGGAAACCCCATATTTTGAGAATGGATTTTGAGGTGAGTGAAAAGTGAGAGATACATTTCGCTAAAGATACAAAATAGAGTTTAGTCATATCAGTAGGAAGATTTAGACCAAAGTCATGCCTCTGGCATCCCTGTCTAAAGGCAGATCAAAGTCAAGCTCATGTGATTTCATATTTCGTCTACTTAGATCGAGGACTCCTTAATGTCTTTGATAGAGATCTTCCTTATGCCATTCATAATCGTCATACAAAGAAGCAACTAAAACTTGTCTCAACTCTTGCCATCTAAATAGTATAATGTTAATTCCCAGGCATTATCTTTTCTAACCCAAACTAACTGCTTCCCTTCTGCCTCTCTTTCCTTCATATTTACAGCGCTTGAAAACCTCTACACGGACATGCAACAACAACAACAACAACAAACCCGATATGCAAAAGTTAAGTACACGAACTTAAGCAATGATGCCTCCCCCAACCCCTCGCCAAACACCCATGCAACCCTTCCAGAGAGTTGTCTGCGGGAGGGGTACTGGTGCTAAAGCATCAAAAACAACACTTGAACCCACTGAGAAAAACATAAAAACACACAAAAAACAAAAAACGAAAGAAAAACTTAGCGAAAAAATGTGGAAAATATGCCAACGAAATATATAGAAGGAAAAAAGTTAGAACACACACAAAAAGTACACCCTGTAAATATATATAGTACGTACATATATATACATATATCAACATGAAAAGGTAGTGAAAACGCATATGATAGAGAACAAAAACGAGCTGAATTTTTAAGAAAAACAAAACACGAAAAATGGCAAAAAAAAACATAAATTAACTTAAAAATACTTAAACAAAAAAACGAATTTAAGGTCTAGCATTTAGCCACACAATTTGTTTATAAAACGAAAAAGCAACAAAGTAATATTATAATATAAAAACGAATTCATAAAACAGTACTAATAATGATTAGCATACACACATATATATATATACATATATAATATAAAGTTCAACTGATTTTTAGTACCTTTTCGAGAACTCACGCCGCTAAGAACTAAAATAGAACTCTGTAACTGTAAATGCCTACAAACTAGCACACACAATCCCCAACAAAAACTAAATCTTAACCCACTGTGTACATTTCTGTGTATAAAAAAAATCGAGTATCTTTAGAAAGGTAACCCCTAGAGTTACATAAGATTTGGTTTAAAGCTTGAAAAATGAGACCCTAGGAAAGGCGTTTGCTGCAGATGGAAGATCATGGAGATCAAGAGGATTATAAGTTGATAAGCAAAAATATATATGAAGAAGAAAAAATGTAATGGAATTTAACGGACCAACAAGAAGTGCAGAGGAAGAGGCAGAAGAGGGAGGAGTGCAGAGAGCGTCGTCGCCCCTTAGTGAAAAATATGAAGTTTTCATCAATGATTTGTGATTCAAAATATATGCAACTAAATGTTTAAACAGTTCTTAATTTTAATTTTTAAATTTTTTTAATTTATGCGAACACATCGTCTTAACTACCCGACTTAACAAATGACTCTGACTATAAACAAAAACGCACTAAATATATATATATATATATATATTAAATTAAATATATATACCTATATTAATATTAACATTAACATTAAACATATATTAACAAAAATATTAAGAAAAAAAACATGTATATGTTCCTTTTTAGTTTAAAAACAAAAATATATCACACTTAAAGTTTACAAAAAAATATATAATTAATAAAAAAAATGTAGTAGCTTTGTAGTAGTTTAAAAATAAAAGCAAAAACAGTGTTGAAAAATAGCCAGAAATTGTCAGCAAACACGAACACAAACACATAAAAGTAGTCGAAAGAAAAATAGTAGCAATAACTCTCACCCACACAAGCAGACACACATTAAACGTTACACAACACTGAAACAAAAGTATTGCAAAATGTTTGATGCTGCAAGTTTTTAAAAACATATTTAAGATTTATAACATTAATAAATTAGTAAAAAAAAAGATGAATATTCTCAACTTTCTGCACAAAGCAAATTTCCCCATACAAACAAATATTCTTTTCCTGTCGCACCAGACGTTTAACAACACTACACTTCACACTACAACTACACTGTTCAACACTGTCACACTCAGTCAACCTACTCTCAAAATATCAACGCAAGAAGCAAATCACAAACCTACCTACAAGACTTGTATAAATTATTATAATAAATATTATAAAAAAAAAGGAAAACTAAACTTAAAAAAAAACTACAACTGCATGGCTTAATTATAAATTAGTGGCTAAGTTTGAATTACACTTTTTTGTAAAAATTATTAATTAATTAAGCCTACACTGTAAAAAACCATGGAGAAACGTATGAAACTTGTACATTTTTGGGCGAAACGAAAAGAAATATGAATTTGTTTTTGCCAACGCTTGGTAGTTTAATTTCTAACTTGAAAATTCTAAATGCATTTATATTATGTGTAAAAATAAATACAAATAAATAAAATATATAGTATTAAATTATTTAAATGGCAGAAAAACAACCACAACAATTTGTTTATTTTCTTTCTCACGACAAAAACAAAAAGAAAGAATCGATAGGAGGCGCCGCGCCGTTGGATGAAATTAAATCAATTGAAATGAAAAATGAATTGAAATGAAATGTTCTAGTTATAATTTTAAAATAAAACAAAAGGCGCATTACATATATTAATAAATAATGATCTAACGGTATAAAACAATAAATATGAATTGAAGTATTTAACAGCAAAACAACAATTTAAAATCCATAACAATTACACAAAGAAAAGTTAAAAGAAAAACAAAAAACAAAAACAAAGACAATTGAAAACTGGGTAATAAATCATGAGGAAATTTAAAACAAATGAAATGATATAAAAGAAAAGCGTGAAAAATTAATAAAATTATATAAAATGAACAGTAAAATTTGCATAATTTTGTGGTTTTATTTTTGGTTGGGCGGATTGAGGCGGTTGTAGACCTCATTGATGTGCTTAAAAGAACCTCCGCTTACTAAGAGGCAGGGCTATCAAGCAATCTTCTCAAATTCGTGCTTAAAAGAGCCTTACTAAGAAGGGGCTAGATTTGTCTTATGGTGTGCTAAGAGGTGTGTTCTGCCTTCAATCTCTTCAAACTTCGTCAGTTTTTAAGTTTTGTAGAAGGAAGTGCTGCCGCTCCCTTGTTAGTGAATCTTTTCGAAGTTCTATGTTCATAAGTAACAACTTTTATTTCGAAAACACTTAAATTTCCATACAATCTGTGAATTTTTCCAAAATGGCTTCTTAGTGCTCAACTTATACCATAAGATCTAACTTGCATGCAAGCGTTTGCCTCCTAGCTCTTGATATTAGGGCTCTGTCGTGTTCTCCAGTCAATCAGTCTTTTAATTTAACTACGAACTTATGCTTAAAACTGAGTGATTATGGATTTCCGAAAGTTTTTCAAAGATTCTTAAACTCATCTAACCAATTTTTTCCTAAGACCCCAAACTTTGTTTTCATAACTCTAACACCTCGAGAGCTCTTTTCGAAACTTGGCAAATTTAAAGTCCTACGCCATGTTCTGCTCATTCCCCCTAAAGTCTCATGAATGTGATTTCTTCTAAACAAACGAAAGAAGAACTTCCCTACTTCAAAGCAATTTTGAAAAACTGCTGAAGAACAAAGAGCATTGTCAAGGTTTTATAAACAGAACTGAGTATATGATGTACCACAAAGATAAACAGAAACTGAGAGAAGACAGTCAACGCTCAATCTTTATAAACAAGCCCAAGCCTGCCGTGGGGCATATTATAGAGCCCAGTGCATACGGTTTTTGTTTAACAGAAACCATCTACATATTGTAAACCGTTGTATATTCCCCTGGGATGGATGGAAGTTAAACATAAGTCAGTGTTTATATAGAGTCGTACTCTCTGGAGGCATTAATCAGAGCACTTGCGTTTCCTATAAATGGAATCAATGAACGAACGAACGCTCGAAGGCAACGTGCCCATTTGACATCTGCTGCCTTTCCACGCAGACCACAAATCGATGATTGTTTTGGGGGAGGTGGGAAAAACAAAGGGGGGTGCTGTAACTCTCTCCTGCTTAACACATGTCAAGGCTTTTCGAAAAGCGAAGCGCAACGAATTGAAACTCAACGTTTAAATCAAATACTTGAACAATATAATAAAATGATAATGTTATACAGAAGGCAGGCAAGGCAGCACTTCTTGGCTGTCTTTTTAATTGACACTTTCAATTGTGCTGAGCGATTGAATGGATGACGCACTGAATGAATGGAATGTGCTATGGATTGAGAATGGAGAATGCCTGCCTGTCCATCAGCCCTTGTCATCCAGTTTTTTTTTGTGTATTTTTTCCGCTTTGGGGGTGTAGAGGGAAGGGCAGCGGCCACCTGTCAAACGGTCGCTGAAAAATTAGTTGAAAGCCATTTACGAAAATATACAAACAAATCGAGGAAATTTGCCGAGAATATGGCATTAGGTAGGACACAGCTTGGTACCCTGTACAAGAGAGTAACTATAGCGTTGTGGATGTGAATAGTAGCAATAGGAGATAGCTCTATTGTTCGCTAGAAACTGATATGGAGAGTACTTTAAGTTGAGGGTATAGAAGGGCCTTTGCTTCTAGAATTTCGTACCTATCGATGGTAAAGCCAAGCTCTACTCTGCTCGAGGAAAACTGCAGAAGCTTACAGTACAAAAATTAATGTTTCCATACAATTTTTGTAAATTTGCAGCGCATCCCTTTATTGTGTGTAAATATCAGAACCTCTTCAGCATCCGAGGGCTATATGTGACGAACCCTTTCCTAGACCCTCCAATTAAAGACTACCATATCATACAGAGTATCCCACAGTTCATCATTCCTCTATTATTATTATTTTTAGGGCCGCAAAAAGCTCCTCTCGCTCTCTCTCTCTGCCTCTCCTTCTCCCTGCTCACTGAAATCGTCGCATTGTCTGTCATTTTCGGTTTTTTGAGTTGAGTGTTAAACGATTTCATTTTCAGTTTTATTTATTTTCATTGCACTTTTCGGTTGCCCAAAAGCCTACCTCCCCTCCCCCAAAAACTCCACCAAAGCCCGCCCCGCAACACGTTGTCCATTTCACAGGCTTTCAATTTGTAACACTCGTCCATTTGTTGATTTTCTGTTGGAATGACTTTATTTATCGCATTATGTGGACATTTCGCAAAAAATAAGAGAGAGAACAAGCAAGAAAGCAAAGGGTTGACCTAAATGGTTGTGAGAGGACATTTTTTGGACAGTTGACAACTTGATGGCGAATGACACGCACTTTTATGTGTCTGTATCTAGGATATAATATGGTATAATATGGCATGGTAGGTTATGGTTGGGGTGTGAAGCGTGAAATAATTACAGATAATAAATATAATGGCAAAAATTTTGGCACACAAAAATCGTAAGGGTTATAATGGAAATAATGGTGTATGGCGAATGAGCTTAAGTATGGGGCGTGATAGGAAATAGACTGTGTGGGAAATTGATTAAAAAATGTGTGAAGAGTTAAGGGTTAAATGTGTGATTATGATGCTGATTGTTGAGGTGGCAACACCAGCCTGCCTGCTCAGACTAATTCCTGCTTGCGCCGTTGAAGTAAACTTAGTGAATTTTGAAGAATATTTTGGAGGAAAAAGCCATTAAGGAAACCAAGTTCATTCCAGAAATCGTCGATAAGATCCAAGGAATGATATTGAACGATCAGAGAATGCGATTACTTCAGATAGCTGAAGCTGTAGGAATGACAACTGAGAGGAATCATCATATTTGGACATGAGCAGCATATTCTTCTGATTTAGCCCCCTCTAACTCTCTTCTGTTTTCAAACCTGAAGAATTTAGTTGGAAGCTAAGAGATTTGGGTCAACTATTCTGAAAAAGTTAGTTTTCAATAAATTTTAATAATATTTCACACTAATTTCTTAACAAAAAAATGTAAAAATCATATCCATTTGCTCTACAACAGATTCACATGAAATTCAAGAACTTCTGCAACTCTAATCCCATCTAATAAGCACCTAAGCAGCTTCTCCTTTTTGTATTCCATTAAAAGCACATACAATTCCCTTTTGCTCTCATCCCATCCCGCTTAGAACTATTCATGCCGGCCCTGAGCTCATCTTCTAGCATCATCTGCTACTTTTGCAGCCATTATCATAGTATCAAGAGCTGGCTCCCTACTAAGCCGCCTCTTCCCATTCTTTCTCATCTTTCCCTTTGGCCAAATATACAAATACAAATACTTTAATGCCGCGACGTAAAAATGCAGAAATATGTTTTTTATGCCGCCTCGCAGTGTACTTGGCATTTCTCTAACAACTGTGCAAATAAGTAAAAAGTAATCCTAATTACAATTGCAAGTTATAAATAAACATGGACAAGGACATGCTACCATAGTACATAAGCCCAAAGAGACGTGAACGACAACGCCGTCATAGTAGTCGACGATGATGATGAGGACTATGAGGACGATGTCGAGAGACGTCATTGTAATAATGAAAATCCCCAAACAAGCCATAAAAGGGATAAACGAAATGAAACGAAACGAAGCGAAGCGCAGTGCTGCGAAATGAATCTGAATCTGAGAGTCGCAGTCAGAGTCTGAGCCCGAGTCTCAATGAATGAATGAATGAATGAAATTTTTCGGCAAATGGCAAATGGTAACAGAGTAACAGATTTTTGGCATTACGAGCATTGAGAGTGTGAGCACAGCTGACAAATAGACAGGACCTTAGACCCAGACCCAGCCAGCCAGACCGACAGACAGACAGGCAGCCGCACAGTCAACGACATGTGCGACCTGTAAATGCTTCATATATATTTTTTTTTTTGCACAATTCGCACAGTAGAGCAAGAGTGGATGAATTCTAGAAGATATCTCTGGCAAGGAAAGACATGCTTATCAAGTTTTGGCCACTTAACTGAGGATCAAAGTCACCGAAAATATGTGGACACTTTCAGTTAGCTTAAGCTGAAAGGAAACTAATGGGAATAACATCTTCACAGCTTCGAAATTGTCAAAGGATAAATTGTGGGACAAATTTCAACTCGAAAGGGAAAGTTGAAGTTATCCTTTTTAGGAAGTTCTATTGCTTTACTGCTCTAAAACTGAGAACTACAAATACGTTATCATCAAAGGAGACATCTGCCATACAACAGATTGTTCCCTAACAAACTGAACACTTGGTAGCATAGCTTTTCCACCGACCAAATTTGATCTTCATCAGAGACTCTTAGTATATATGACAACTGTTTATAATTGATCACCCTTTTTGCTAATGCCAGCAGGTTGAACAATTTATATAAGAACTTTAGCCTCGATTGCGACCCAATTGCATTCTTTCTCGTAAAGATCATACTTTGCCCCACTGTGCAACATTTCACAGTACGCGTTGGCTAGGTATTATTATTGTTCAGGGGTTACTGCGAATTTTTCACAAATGTTTGTTTATTTTGTTCAGCCAGCGAGTTTTAATAAAGCAAATCGCTTAAATAGCTCAGTCAGCCAGAGAAAAGGGAAGAGAAGGAGAGAAACACAGGAACAGAGGAATTCAAACGCATAAGGATTGCCATTTCATAATTACAAATGTCAGAATGACAAAAAAACCAGATCACGGGGAAATGAAAATGTAAAACTCACCCCAGGTATCAATATAAGCCCCTTTTGGAAAAAATGCAAACAAAGAAAACAAATGCCTGAAACCCCTTTTGACTTTTGTCAAACAGAAAAAGGGATCAGCATGAGGATCAGCGGTACAATGAAAGCAAGGGAAGAAAGGACGGATACCTGGCTATGAAACGATTAAAAATTTATACCACATCATGATACATGATCAGAGTTTATCAACTGTCAGGGAAGCAAAGGCTTGGTCCCTGCTCGGGCGTATTTTATCCAAGCGTTAAATTGCTGCAATTTGACAGTTTATCGTTCACTCAATGCTTGGCAAACTCAGTCTTGTTGGTAAAATTATTTGCATAGCAGAAATTGTCAATCCCCCCCTCTAACCCTAGCCCCTACCCTTTATGCTTGTGAAGCCTAAAAACAAAGTAAAATGTCAAGTACGTCCTGATCCTGGGCTGCCACAAACTAATGCGATTCATGTGTTGACTGTTCTGTTCTATCTGGATTGTAACTATATATAGCTGTCCTGCTCACACCAACGAGCATGGTCTGGCTTTGTTTTCTATTTGTGTTTGGCGTCCGTATGTCCTTGTGTCCAATGTCCTGTTTGTCAATTTGCATGACGTTACCTTGCATTTTGTGCTATTGGCATTGAATTGCAATTGTCTGTTGATGCTGCTTGCACCATCCTCTACTTATCAGCTACTTCCTGCCGCATGTCCTTGCGTACAGGAACGCCCTTTTGTGTGGGCATGGGCATGGGCATGGGCATGGACATGTGTGCATGTGTGCGTGTGTCACTTTATTTGTGTACTTGTACTCTCGTATTTGTTTATCTAACTATCAAAGTGCTCGACGTGCTGGCAAGAGCCCCCGAGTGTGTTAATTGCTGGTCTCCCATGCTCCTTGCTCCATCTCCTTATCCGGCTGCTTATCCTGTGCTTGTGGCCTTTGTTTTGCAGTGTGTTAATATTTTCATTTGCAGTTTTCGGCTCTTACCCAAAATCTATTATTTAATTTTAAACAAAACCAAGTGCTAAATGTGCAAAAATCATGTCAGAGCTCTTAGATAAATTTGCCAAGTGGCTGCACTTTGATGAGCCAAAGAGATAGAGAGACGGGTTAGGAGCTTACCAAAATGTTGTTGCAGTGTGCTTGGTAAATAAGTGTTTTGGATTAGCAGTTGATAAAATGTAGCAGTGTGAACAATTGGCAGGCTAAAGTTAACTTTAAGATTCAGCAAAGGCTTAGGAGAAATTTCTAGAAAAATCGAATGAACTTTTAAAAGTTGCAGAATTGAAATTTCTATAATTGGGATTGTGAGTTCCAGTAGATTGGGAGAGAGATAGAGAGAGAAAGGGAGAGAAAGAGAGACTGACAATTGTATGTATTTAGCAGTTGATACAACTTCGAATGAAATGCCAAAGTTCCGGAAATTCGTTTAACTCACAGTCAGTGGTCTCTTGCTCTCCCACTTCCCTCCCCCCTCCCTTAGCAAACCACTCACTTCGCTAAGCCCTAAGTTAATTCCCTAGCGACCCCCTAGCGACACCCATACACCTTCCGGAAATCCCTTTCGCGCTAAGCTGACATGACCAATGGCAGCAGCCACTTGTTAATTTCCCAAAACTCATACTAATTTTCCCAGCTACATGGATAGATTCTCTCTCCCTTTCTCTCCCATGCTCTCACTCACTCTCAAACTCTCCGGTTCTGTAGTTGTCCCTTCATTAATCACACTGATCGGTTTTCGAGCACGCATCACGATTCGCCATCATTTTTTAGGATTTGGCGCATGTGGAAAATGCTTGGCAGTTTTCCCTTTTGGCTTTCTCCGCAGCACAAAGTAATTGAAATTTGTGTGTGTAGTGATAAATTCTGTTGGGAGTTGGACTTTGCGGGTTGCCTTTGGACGGGGCGTTAAGCGCATGATTAGCGCATTTTCATTTTCAGTTCAGCTTTTCTTTCTCTCTGGTTTTTTGCTTTCAGGCGACGACCTCGACAGTTTTACCAGCGACACTTTCGCTGACGAGGCGGCGGGCTGAATCGTGCCCGGACTGCCAACAATGGCTTTTAATTATTTATTGCCTAATGACCTAATGACTTTTCTTTGCCAGAGTTTTTCGGCAACGACAACAGTGATTGGCAGTGGGTTAGCTGGGAAAGATGGGCGGAGACAAGTCCATACACATTTCCAAGCAAAAGTCACGCACAGCCAAATGAGGGGGCAACAAATTTTTGAAAGGGAAAGGAACCTGAAGAAGATGATAAGTCACATGCATGCGGACTAAGCCAGTGTGGTGACAGATATAGAAAGATATACTTAGGATAGATCAAGAAGGGAAGGCAGTTGGGTTAAGTGAAACTGGAGCCTGCTTGCCAGTGATTTCTATTCGCAGAGATAATTTCCTAATCAGAATTGGCGCAGCCTTCATGACATTCAGCAACTCAAGAATGTCCCACTCTAAAAGCACTCTTTGCTTGCTGGGATTCTAAGACCATCAGAGACCACCATCCTATATACTTTCCATATTTCCAGGGTATTTCAGTGAACAGCAAAAACTGAAATGCAGAAGGATGGGCGGCATATAAAATTTCTAGCTAATGTGTGGAATTAATTCACAAACAAACGCGAGCTAGAGTTTAGTCAGCGAGGGTTGGTTGGACACTGAGGACCTTGAGGAACCCTCAATGGGCTCAGTTACAGGATTAGCATGAACCCCCCCAAGAACAACAACAAAGCGGAAGTGGTTAACAGACTTGCCAGCAAGTGAGAGTGAGAATTGTCATACAACTTTTTTGCGGGCCACAGTTTTTTTTTCAGCTTTTCTTGGCAAATGTTTGTTTTACTCTAAGGGCTGAGAGGGGGTCAAAATCCCCCCAAGTGCGTCTCCATTTGTTTGTCATTTGTTGTTTTTCCCGTGAAATGCATTTGCCTGGCAGCTTCCTATGGCCACTGACTTCATCTCCTTCTCCTTCTTGTACTTCGTTGTACCCAAAAATTTTGATTCAATCCATTATTTTTATTTGGTAAACTTCCATCCCTGCCCTGCGCCGTGTCCCCTGCCAAACCCCGTGCGTTCGAATGCATCAAATCGCATATAAATAAAATTTTCCATTTGCTTTCCATTTCCATTTTCGGGCATAGGATTTTCCCATTGTTTTTCCTACTACGCTGTTGTTTTTCTTCACGCGCGCGCTGAAAAACAACCCCGCCCTGCCTCTGCGGAGCACTGGGCTTTGCCAGCCCAAGTCCCAGGTGTATTTGTTTGATATATTGCGCAGTTATTGCACACCATGTTTACAGCCAGTTCCGCTAACCCCCCCCCCCCCCCCGCTCTATACCCCTCTGCCCATCGTTCGTCCTGGATCTGGGAATGCATCATGTGTGCAACGTATGTTCAGAAAAAGAAAACACATATCCGTATTCATGTGTTTTGTCATTGCAATTTTTGCAAATTAATTGTGTTGCATTTTAATGGAAATATTCGATTACAAAAGTCGGTGGAAGACAGTTTGGAGAGAGAGAGTGAGTGCGGTAAGGGGAGGCATTGCGACCAAATGTGGTAAATGCGTGCTGGATTTCAATCTGAACCAGGCAGGGCAGGGCAGGCACATATTCGATGAAGACATCCTTGTTTGAAATTATGACTTTTAGATCATCTTCAGATAAGTTAGAGTAGATTTGTAGTTCTAGTTGTATCGCCTGAATCAACTGCAAGATGGTTCAGCTTGTGATTTTAGGAAGCAATATAATATACGAGTTCTTCTAGATTCATTCAACGTCAACGTCCAGACACAATTTCACCTCTAAATCTCTCTACTCTACTCTACTCTACTCTATTCTACTCTACTTCATCTAATAACTTCGATCATACTTAGCCAAATTAAGCCTTTGACTTTCCATATTTTCAATTATTTCTCCCTCTCTCCTATCCATAATTCCCAATTTCCACAACTTCATTGATTGCCCGCCCAGCTGGCCACTCAATCAATCCAACAAAGTGACCACCACTTTGGGTCTATCGCTACCTAACATATGTCGCTATTAAATAAACTCATATTATTGCCATATATATGGCAATATTATTATATATATATATACATATATGGCCCCTTTACTGTTTTGGCAAAACAAATATGTAGCGAAAAAGAAACCCAAAGAAATTATGGCCAAATATCAAACACCCCAAAAGTTACCTCCACCCTACCTACAGTCAGCCATAAAATTGAGGGACCTCAAATGTTGCTGATGCTGTTGTTGTTGTTGCTGGACGGCGACACTTGCCGCAAATCAAACGTGGAATGACAGATCGAGCAATCCGACCGATTCGGGCGACTGTGGCAACAATTAAGTTTCCACATGAACAGCATTTAATGTGCAACTGATTTTCAACATCTGTTTTCATTTTTGGATTTCCTACAAGGCGTCCTCCATGGCATACACACAGAGGCATTGAAAAGGAAATGATACAGACGAAGGACACGAGGACGTCGGACGTCGGACGATGACGACGCGCCGCCGCTCTAAATTTGGAAACGAAAAAGTGTCAGAAAAACATAATTTTGATAGCCACGCTGCCGTTTGTTCTTGGCAGCACGTGTTCTTTTCTGCACTTGGCTTGCGTTTGCCTTTCCCTTTCCCCGTTGCATGACTCCTTCCTATTTCTTCATGCCTTTCTCCTGTGCAGTTCTTACGTTCTGTGTAGTTTTTACAGCTTTACAGCGGCGTTAATTAGCCGCAAGCCACTTGATGTTCAGCTGCTAGGCATCTGAGTTTCTAGCAATAAGGGAGCGAATGTGGAGAGCTGCTGGCGCAGGAGGGGAAGGGGTGCCGTGTGGCGGATCATAAAATTCTCAAACTCAAATTGGCTACGTAACAAGATAAGTGGAAATTTTATAAAGAAAGGGGTTCCCTGGCAAACACCTTAAGCATGTGGTAAGCCGGCAACTCATTCGCTCTAGAATTTATACTCATACTCTATAGAGCAGTAGTTTGGATAAGTTGAGGAGTTGGTGATGATATAGACAGATTTCAATTAACAAATTATAGCTGGTACATCTGAGTGTACTTATAATGTGGGAATAACATCTGCCATGGGATCATAAGTTGACAAAGACACAGAAATAACTGCAATATTAGCAGGGAAGACAACCCTATCTAGTCAGTATCGAAAAGGACAGTTTCTTCTCTATCTGCCCTCTATCTATGCTATCGGGGGTTGTGTAATTCGATTTGCTATCACAAGTTGCAGTTTTCTGATGGAAAGTCTCCTTCTTGACAGCTTCTGAAACTTTTCTTGATAGCTTTGCCTTCGAAGTTGCATTTAGGGACCCGCTCCAAGTATTCCGAATTCTTCTTTACTAGAGAATGCAATTCCATTGATCTCTTACACAGAATTTACGTATCACATGTGCCTAATGACCAATTTTCATCCCAGAGCAGAACAATAAGCATATTCTTAGCTTGTCTAACTACAGAATTAGCCCAGACCACGTGCTTGGTAATCGATTTTCAAACAAGAGGAAGGTTAGCTCCCTTATGGCAACACTGCCTAGTCTGGCTTGGATCGCCCTACCTGTTCTAACTACTAAGAATTGGTTCATCACAGGTGCCAAATGAACCAAACAGCTAATTCAATTTCTCAAGTTAGGGCATTACAAGTTCGTTATGCTATTACACACACTCACAGACATTCATTCTCAACATAAGGTGCGCGAAAGAAGAAAATGGGACACTACGTTCTAAGGAATAACAACTTAACCCTTTAATATATTTTCAAAAAACATATTATTATATAAACTTAATAATATTATGAATAGACTTTAACATATTTAATAAAAAAAAAATTGGGAAAATTAAGAAAAGAATTAAGACAAAATATTCTGAAGCGAAATAAGTAACTGGGACAAATTCATTATTTGTATGTCAAAACTTAAAAAAAGAAAAACAAAAATTTGTAAACTATAACGATATCTTACATAGAACACCCTTTGTTGTTCAACACCTTCACTATCCGTCCTGGCATTGACTTGACCAAGTTTTGGAGCATTTGTACATCCAATTTCTCCCATTCTCGCATAATGGCTTCTTTTAAATCGTTTAGAGTTGAAAATTGCTTCCCGTTGGCATAAACCCGTTGAGACAAGATGCCCCAAAGATTTTCAATTGGGCTTAGGTCGGGGTTGCGTGCTGGCCACTCTAAAACAGGAATTTGGGAATCTTTAAAAGAAGCCTTAGTGAGCCTTGCGGTATGGATGGGTGCATTATCCTGCTGGAAAATCCAGGTATCACCAAATTTATCCTCTCCAAATTGCCCTAATACACTCTCCAAGAGCTCCACAAAATTTTGTGCAGTCATTTTATGCGTTATAAAGCACAAGGGTGTCTTTCCATTGAAGCCGAACGCAGCCCATATCATAAGAGATCCTCCGTGGAAATTTCTGGACACGTGGACTTTTTTGGGCATCGTAAATCGCGGTAATAATAGCGGTAGCCATCAGGGCCGTCTAAATTAAACTTTTTCTCGTCGCTAAAAATTATATTTTCCCATTCAGCATCCCAAAATTTATATTTGTTTGCAAACTGCAATCGAGCAACTTTGTGCCTAGGCAGTAGTTCCGGTTTTAACAGTTTTTTTCCATACGAAACATTCTCGGAACACTTTAAAATTTGTTGCACACGCCTCGTAGATATCAGTAGAGACAAATTGCTCCGTATTTGGGATGCGCTGATATTTTCGTTGACCGCTAGATTTTTTATTCGCCTTTTGTCCCGGTTGTCAACCAAGGGTGGGCGCCCAGAGCGGAGTTGATTCCCATGATTTTCAGGGTTCTTTATTAATTTTTCCACCGTATTCTTATTTCTGCCAACCTTGCCTGCAATTTTGCTATTGACATCCCCGAATCACGCAGTGCCAAGATTCTTCCACGCTCGATATCCGTTAAACGACCAAAACTTGACATTTCTTAACAAAAAAAGCAATTAGGAGCTGTTATAAGTAATGAATTTACTTAAAACTTACTTATTTTTGTTTATTTTAATATTCTGAACAGAATTCAATGTGAAAAGTTCCAATTCTACGTGGTCAACCAGTCGCAAATTAAAACAAACTAATCTGTCCCATTTACTTAGTTCGTTCGAAAAACTCAACATTGTCATCTATAAATAAACAAAACGGAAAACCGTGCAGTAATATTTCGAAATTTTTTGCCTACCGCACAAGCACACTATAAACGAAATATAGTGGGAAGAGAGAAACCCAAGAATTGCATCTTACGGTTAATACAGGTTGCCAATTCTTTGTCCCATTTACTTATTTCGGGCACCTTATTTATGCTTATTATGTCCATGTCTATTTATGAGGCTCATTGCCAGCTGTGCCTGCTGTCTATTGTGTGTTTCTGGGAAAAACCGACCGACAGTCGACAGTCGACAGCCGACAATTGCTGACAAGCTGGTCAGGGCTAATCCTTGATGCATGTCCAACACTTGTATGTAGTTCAGCTTGAAAAGTCTCAAGTTTTCTCTGAGTCTATTGCCGCTTCATCTCCCTCTATCTCTCTCTGTACCTCGACTTCTCGCTGTCGCCAAAAACACTTTGGCCTGTGTTTGTCTCATTAAAATTCATCCACGCTGATTATTAACATTTGCATTTGCATCTAATTTGCATTTGGAAGATACATGGCCGACAATTATGTGGTGGCTATGGACCACAGCCACCATATCCCCCATATCCACATATTGGAGGAGCAGACGGCGGTGGCGGCGGCGGCGTTTCCTTCCAGGGCAACTTATTTATGCATGCGTTTCTCAACAAGCACTCACACACACATTTACACAGACACACACAACCACATACACACACATTAGCAGGTTGCATAAATTATGGATGGGCTGAGGCAGAGGGCGGGGCTGTTGCCTAGAAAGTTCAACGAGGTTAAGTGTAATTAAATTATCAAATTATTGCCAAGTCTTAGGTTGCAGTTTATAATCTCTGCCCATCATTTGTTGTGTCGTACGAGTTGATATTATTGTTGTTGTTGTTATTGTTGTTTATGCCATAAATAGGAATTAGGCAAAGTTTCAATTAGTTAGGCGTTAAGTGGACTACGAGTATATCTTGCCAATCCTCCACCACTTTGACTTCAGACTTCTACGTCTGGCAACCTCAGAGACCTTCAGCTCTTCCCTGGCTTCTTCATCATTTGGCTGGCAAATCAAAATGGACAGGAGCTAAACTTTGCCAAACAACTTGAGCCTCAACCGCGCACACAGACGACACACACACACCCACAGTTATTGGTTTTTCGCCCCATCAGCGGAGACCATTTGCCCTAGAGTAGGCTACACGTTTAATAAACTGCATCAGTTTTGAGTAAGTTTCAGTGGTTTTGGCAATAAATGTATGTGAGACGATGATACTGGGGCAAGCCATTTGAGGGGGAATGGTAGGAAAAATAGCAGAAAGACTAACAGAAAGGGATGTGGTTTTCCAGATATTCTTCAGAAGTTTCTTCAGAGCTTTGATATGATAGAAATTAGAAATCTACAGGAACTTGAAAGCGCTCAAAGTAGCGTTCGATTGGCAGTTTCAATTTGCCAAAGCAGCTCCTTAGTGCTTACCCACTACTATAAGACCCAACTTGTGTGAAAATTTCACTCCCCAAGCCAGGACAAAAAGTGTTAAATAAAGAAATTTTCCACACACATTTTGATCAACTTTTACCCCTCTAATTCCCAGTCAAGTTCTCATATAATGATCGTTTTAGGGTCTTCATTTTGCAGTTCAATCTGGAACTTTAAGTTTCGCTCTCCTTTTCTTTCTCCTTTAACCAATTCCCTAAAAAAATACCAAGTCAATTTGCAAATTATAGCCCTCTCTTGCCCCCACTTGAAAGTATTTTAAAACCATTTATTTCGAATAGAGACCACATCAGTAGAAGGAAGTAGAAAAGTGGAAACATCATCAGCAGCAGCAGCAGAAGCAGCGAAGGCAGAAACAGAGCGGAAGATTGACTGAAAGCGGCCAATTTTAAAACTCCAAACACGTAAAAGGCACAAGGCAAAGGCAGGCCCAGGCCCAGGCACAGGCACAGGCTCAGGCATCGCTGCTCAAAACCTGGCCAACACCAGCAAAAGCAGCAGCGGCAAACGCTCGAGTCATAAAAAATTCATTTGATTTAAAAACTTTTTGAAGAGACAACAAAAAAACAACACACAGAAAAATGAACTGAAGTGCGGCCGAAATGAGAGTGAGAGACGACTCGAAATTGATATTAAGTCAGGTGGCGCGTGTCCATTACACGCATTGCGGCGGCCACGGCCCGAAAGCGAAAGGCAAGAACAAAGCCACTGGCAGAGCAGGAAGGGGAAACAAAGGCAAGGAGCGTAAGCGTATCCCCAACTAAACTGACAGTTTTGAGAGCACGCACTTTGCCTATCCTATCGTGCACTGCATAAACAACACAACACAACACGACACAACACGATTCGAAACAAAAACCAAACACAACAAATTTGCTTAGCTCGCGCACAGGAATTAGTGCGGAAATTGCGGTGGCTGTGAGGAGCTACGCAGGGGATCGTGACACGAACATGAACTAGAACAGATGATGGAAGTGGACATAACATAACACCCAAGAGAATACGAGTCAAGCGATGAAAGTGATGAAAACTTCTTGAGCAGCAAAAATCAAGTTGCAATTATAAATATCTCCTGTAATTAACTTCTGCCTAAATCTCTGTAGTTCCACTGTAGTTATGCCTTCAGGAACTTGTTATATCTTGAATATCCTCTCTGTTTCACAAATTTCGCTCCTGTAAATGTTTCACTGAGCACGATTTCACCCCGACTTCCCGAGTAAATATGCTAATCAACATAGACGAGTCCTACACGTGTTCATCTCTAGTTATTTGATCGCTGCGCTTGCCATTGTCTTATTGAACTCGCTCTTCTGGACAGGAAGAACAAAGGGGGGGAAACGGAAATGCGGAAATGCGACCCCAGCTAAAGCTGACACTCAAGTGCTGTTGGCCCTTGCGGCTGCCACGGCTACCGCTGATTCTCTGCTACCAATTCAAATTCGCTTCCTGTGGCCTTGTGGTCGGCTTTCCAGTGCTCCCCAATCCCCCCTCCCACCATCTCTCCGCACTCCGCTCTGCCGCTTTCAGCAGCGGCAGTAGCGGCACAAAATGTTGTCCAAAAAGGCGAACGACGTGAACTATTAAAATCACTTAAGTGCAATTCATGTCACGTAGACCCAAAAACTTACAAGCGATTGATATATGGCTAAAGATGTGTGAGAGAGAAGAAGACATGGAGGGAGTGAGATAAATGAACTACTGTCAGAACTGTCAGCGGGGAACTGGGAGGGGCCAAAAAGTTCAACGAAAGTTCCATGAAGGCTTTTGCGCAAAATAAATTTGCATAAATTGGCATTTTGAGAGACGACTTATAAAACTTTCATTGGGTCAAGGTCAACTATTTCCATAGAGGGAATTGCATAAAAATTGATTTAATAATTTAATGACAAAAATTTGCAACATTTTCGTGATAATTCAATTCTGTGAATTGAGACAGTTTTGATAAATAATTTAAATTATGAGAGTTTGAGAAAATTGGTTAACATTTGATCAAAATTTACACTAGGCAGCAAAGTTTTGCATGTGTAAGAAAATTATAAACCAATTATTCCCGCTACACTTAGAGTAGAGGGTATATTGTATTCGTAGAGATGTATGTAACAGACAAAAGGAAGCGTTTCTCAATTGTTATGGATAAGCGATGGCAACTGAGATGCAATAGCTATGAATTAGAGATGCATCAGCTACGATTGTTGCAATCTCCATAACGATATTTACATATCCAACAGCTGACAAGCCTTTGAGAGACGAAAATTAAGTTTGACAGCCAAAGGTTAACTTTTACATGGCGGGATCCGTTTTCCGAATTCGCTCTCTTGCGATTTGGCGTCTCCTCGGAACAGAAGAGCGCCTGTACTAGACCATGTCTTCACCATCTTCCAGCATGCGGGCTGCAGCATGAAAGTGCCATAGGTAACCATCTAACATCCACCAGTCGGCCACATTGATCCTCAACCATACTGTAGCCGATCTACATATCAGGGATTCCATTGAGGGACAATAATTATGACTTGCTTGGCGACAACTACAGGGACACATAACGTCGCACTGGGAACCAGTACCCCAAAAGTTGTTCCCGTTCGCCTAAATTGTAGTATAAGCAGCCAAATACTCTAGGGCTGATTTTCACTATAGTACATTTATACTTGAGCAGCACCAACAGCCGAGTCGACCTAGCCCTGTCCGTCTGTCTGTGCGTGGTATTGGAATTTCGGCTAAAATGTTCTTACTTTTTATTTTAACTTTCTCAGAAAGTTTGCAATGCATAGAAGGAAGCGTTTCCGACCAAATAATGTGTATATATGCTTGATCAGCATGACAAGGGGAATCGATATAGCCATATAGCTCCCACATAACCGATTGTTCTGGGATCAACCAAGTCCACTGGAAAACTATATCATATAGCTACCATACAACCGAATGTTCTGGAAAGAACACTTAGGAGGATAACTTTTCTCTGTCTTTCATCTAAATTAAATCAAATTCGTCTTGTATCCCTTGTATCCACTCCATCCAGATTTGATCTAGATCGGTTATATATTTACAATGTGAATGATATATAAGCTTCGGCAAGACGAAGCTAGCCTTCCTTTCTCTGTTTTCTTTACTCTCTCAATTTTCCACGGTTCAAAAGTACAAATCAATATAAATGACGCAAGATGCAGAGTGTTGTCTTTCTCTCTGCTTCTCAATATTTAAAAGCTGCTTTCTGTGCGATTCTCAAAAACTAAAGTTAAGAGTATACATTATCAGATTTACTTATTCACAGACATTCTGTCTGTGTTTTATATTTTTGTTTCTATTTTTTATTTTACTTATTTTCTTCATAATATTCAGAGTGAAAAGTTTACGAAGAGCAATTTTATCACTTTCATCAAATAGGCTTATCTTTAAAAGATTTGACCACAGCCGCCTGTAAAATATTGAAAAATATTGTCTTTTGAATTTAATTCTTATTTTAAGCATTTCCGATTTATTATCTTGAAGATCTAGAAATTTATGCTCCGCCTTCTTTTGTGTCATTTTCGAATACCAAAATATCTCCACGCTAAACAATAAGTTGTCAAAATCAAAGCAAATTGACCAGTTCACCTAATCTTTGTTCAAAAGTGTAATTATCATAGGTATGCATGCGTATTTTTGTACACGCATGACTAGGCAATTTCTACACACTCACACACACACACACAATTCAATAAATAAGTAATTTATTTGACAAAAATGTTGGGCCAAAAAACATTTATGCATCGGAGAATTCGCACAGTTTAGCCCTAAAATGTGTTTGCGATGTAATGAAAACTTTGTGCAGAGCCGCATGAAATGCAACATAAACAACAGCAACACTAAACACAAAGCACAAAACACACAACATATGTTTTATATTTTTGCATTGGTAAATAAATTTGATCAAAAGCTGATTATTTGCGTAAGTGAGGAACGGGGGGAGATGGCAGCAGGCCAAATAAATAGTTTTTGACCCAAATTCGACATCCGTCGACACGACCGAAAAATAAATAATAATTGTTTATTGCCAGCGATTGCGTTTATGTACATTAGATAGAGATATCCTGCTCTATATACCCCCCCCCACCGCTGCCTTGGTGGTCTGACATTTGCAAAATTTTAATTAATTTCACAATTATTTGAGGCAGCTCGAAAAATAATTAATGCCAAATTCGTTTGAAAGCTCGCTTTCTCTCTTTCTAGTGTCTTGAGCTCTATCTCTTTCTGTATATATATATATATATATATATATCCTTCTTTCTCTTTATAATTCTCTCTCTCTCTTTGTACACATTCTCTGCGGTGCTGTGATGGTGACATGTTTTTAATTAAATGATGTAAAATTTAACGCCACACGCGCTGCCACATGCCGCAAGGCTAATGAGCAGTACAAAGGGGCCTGCTGGGCGGGGTAGGTAAGCGAGGAGGGCAGCGGGCTAGGGCATGGTTAATGAAAGCAAAAGTTGTTCCAACTATTTACAAAGACCAGGACCCCTGGACTACCTATAAGCGCAGCTCTTGTTCGTTCAACACTCTTAGTCGTCTGTCACGTGGCTAGAGCTGAGGCACTTGATCGAGATGTCTTAAGATCGTGACACGATACTGTGAGGCATCGTGAGTGTTTAGGGAATGCTTTGGTTTACGTTAAGAACAAAAAACAGCAAGTGGCTACAAGTTGATGGTTCTTAGAAGGTTATGGCTATGCTCAGGCAACACTTGCTCGTTACATCAAATCTTCATGGATATTGCATCGTCCTCTATCACCTCCTTCAGTTGATCCTTGTCACACCAGCTCCAGGTGACGTGAGTGCCATCGCCAGTGTGCTTCATACGTTAGGCCCAGACAAAGAAGTCAATGAAAGCCGTAGTTAGGTCAGATTAAGGGAATATTTGCCAAACTTGTAGTCCCAGAGAAAAAACACTTCGGGGTGTTCTTAGTCTTTGACCATTCAGAAGTTTTCCATAGTGTATCAGGGATCAGTTGTACCACAAATCGTGATCACAGTTCCATATTCTTCATATCTTTTCATACTAGTTTCAGGATGAATTGTGTTATTGATCGTGATCCCAGCTCCCGATTTCTGAAAATCAAATTCAAATCTCTCTCATCTCTAAACGTAACTTCTGCTATTGCTGCCGCTCCACTGATTAATAGCAGGCAAATAAATTTCCAGCCCCGCAGTCGCTCTACCCCTCATTCACTCTTGCTATATGATAAAAATACTTGACTCTATATAGTAATATTTTCTTGTGTTTTTTGATTCTTTGCTTTTTCGCCTTTGTATATTTTTCTGTTCCTCGTGATTATTAATTACGCTGACACTTTGCGGGCTGCGCTAATGAGCACGAAAATAGAATTTTCCATAATTTAGTTGTGCCTCCCGCTCCTATACTCTCCCCCCTCCCCCTCTCCACACTGCCATCTTCCATCCATACACATGTCTATAAGAAATACTTATACAGTTCCAACTTTTATGTTGTTTGTCTTGTCACCTTTTGGCCGCCTCACACCCACCGCTCCGCGCTGCTTCCCTCTTTGCTGTGCACAATTTATGCAAATTATGTATATGCTGCGCGATGGCAAACATAACCTAACCTCAATTTTGCTATGCGGCTAATATTATGTCTGTGTGTGCGCGCTCGCTAGATGGCGCTTCTGTTGCTGCTTGCTTTGGGCGATTTGTGCCCCTGCCCCTGCTCCTGCTGCTGATGGTACTGCTCCATGAAAAATGATTATAAGTGGGTCACAGGATATGCAAATGTTTCTCTTTTTCACGCTCAGCTTAATACAATGCCGAGTGCGAGTCTTGCGAGTTGTGTGCAGCTGTTGCCGCCAGAGGGCGCTGCTGTTCGAAAGGAGGGGGGGACCAGCATGACTTCTTGTGTGAGTTATATGCATCGCCGACTCTGACTCCACTTGGCCAAAGACATTACTGCAAATGCAACTGAAAGTTGGCCAAGAGAGAGGAGAAAATGGCGAAAGTTATTTTCCCTTTGCCAGGACTCCATGTGGCCAGGAGCCACTGGGCTTGTAGTGGAACTTTAATACCATTCCATGGACAGTTTAAAGCTGGCTGTGAAAAGCAGCAGGACCTTCCGGCAGTTGTCTTGCATTACAGCCAGAGCAATCGGATATCAGAGAGCAACTGCATGTGTAGTTTGAGCAATGCTCTTCTAGGATGCATGTGCATACTGTCTTCATGGTAATGATAATCCTTTATGTAACTAAACCCCATACCCCCTTCCTGCAGCAGCACCCCTTGTTGCATTCATTATGAGCCACTCTGCTGACCAAAAGATGCTCAATTCGCATTTCCAATTTCAAATGTCCAGAACACAGACCCTTGAGCTAAAGTAAGTAAGTACAAGCTCATCCACTCTCTCTCCCCCTCCACCGTATAACTGAAATATAAAATTTATTTATGCTTTGGACGATGACTGTAAAAAATAATAAAGAAATGACAGAAAAACTACTACTGACACATTTTAACTTTTTTGACTTGCAAAAAAATATATAAACTTTCGCTATATTTGTGCGGGGGCGGGAAGCGTGGAAGAGCGGGTGGGGTGGAGTGGGGACTACTGTATATGTCAGAAAGCACGACACGAGAAAAGAGCAAATGGCCAGGAGCAGCAGCAAATACAGAACAAGCAGCAACAACAACAGCAGCAGCAGCACATGTCCATGGACATTTTGCTCCTGGTCAAAACATTCGCACACACACATACACACACATAGATACACACACACACTGGCATGGTCAATGTATTTGGTCCCACACGACAAACGCCATTTTGATTAGTTTCTCATATGTTTGCCTTTTTCTTTCACCGAAGCTCGCTTGTCCCGTCTTTAGGGAGTTACGACTTTGAACTGGAAACCGAAACACAGAAAGAGAAGCAGCAGCAACAGCAACTTGCCACAAAAATATATATTAAATCAAGGGGCAAGTTTTTTGTGAAGGACATTGTGGAAAGTTTGCTTGGAGAGTTGGGAATTGTTGTTGCTCTTTGAAAATGCGCTATTTATCGATAACTTTTAACTTATAGGAAGAGAGAGAGAGAGCGACAGATAGAGAGACAATTGCAGAAAAGGCAACTATCTGATTCAGATCGTTGATAAATTCTATAAAAAGATAATTTGTTTTTAGCAACCCTTTAATTTGTACATTTTTTACTTGGCAAGCTTGAGGTCAAGGTGAGGGAATTAGAAGTCCGAATCGTTTACATAAAATGATGAACGAATTCATTCAAAACCTTCAGCCACCTGGCCACGCTCCTTCGTTTAGACTCATGACGCAAGTGCCTGCGTTTTAGCTACTGAAGAGGTACGATATATGCTAATGGATAAGTTTTTAGGCCGACCATGAAACAGTCTCTCTTAAGACATTTGAGGATCACAAAAGGTTATTCAATTTATAAAGTCAGTACACCTCGAGCAAGCTAACCAACAGTGACTACAGAAACTATTTTTTTCCAAAATTTCAATAGAAAAACTGATTTAAACAGAATCTTTATAGCACAGCCACTGATGGCAATGATGATGATGATGGCCAAGCCGCAATCCCTTGGCCAATCCATATACTATATATATCCTTTATATATAATACTTTTAGCTACTGCTTTTAACAGAGAGTGAAAGAGCAAGAGAGCCAACATTTTGCTTAGTTTGGCAAAAACACGCAGCGACCATTTTTCATATTTTCATTTATAAATTTATTATAAAGCCAAAAGCAGGAACAGCAGCAGCAGCAGCGGCCGAGGGCGCAGTCAGGGGTAGGCAGATGGGGGCCCCTGGCTCCCCCTACAACTGCAAATTCACCAAAAATGCACTATAAATTTGACTAACAGGACGAAAGAGTGCTATGTCCCCTGCTTGGACAATCTGGCTACGCCCTTGACAGCAGCAGGAGCAGCAGGAGCAGCAGCAGCGAGGGCACACACTGTACCATGCAGTACAAGAAGTGGAGGACAACCAAAGTGGGTGGGCAGTGGGTGGCCAATGGTTGGTGGCTTAGCGGTGGTTGGACTTAAAAGGTTGTTACTATTTTTCCACTGCGGCTCTGCGGTTTAGAGCTCTCTCTGGCTACTTTTGGCATTTACTTTAAATTATAGTTTTTCGGCTGTAATAACTAATGCTCAGCAAATGTTGTTGCTGTTGTTGCTGCTGTTGTTGTTAGCTGGCCATGTCCACAATGTCCACTGAAATTATAGACATTTGGCAGCAGATTTCTGTTGTACAATTTTAATGACCGCACGGAGATTGGAGAATGGCTCAAAATGGCTGCCCGACATGAGCTTTGGCTTGGCAGTTTTGTTTTCTAATTAAATTTGAAGCCTGCCCAGAAGGGAATGCTGCTTGATGGCTCCAAGGACATAATTATAATTGTGAGAAATTCCTTAAAATTCCGAAAGTGACATATATTTTCGTGAGAGTTTTAATTGCGAAATTCCTCAAGTCAAGAGTTAAAGCTGACAGACAGACAGGCAGACGGACAGAGAGACGCAGACAGCTGACATGTTTCTCAGGCTTAAATAATATGAAATATTAATAAATAATACCAATCGATGGGCGTTCATCATGCTAATGGCTTCGCCTTTGAGTGGGACGGCAACTTGCAAATGTCTAAGTAAGCGGGGGTTGGCCGTAAAGTTATGTCTTTGGATGCTCTCCAACAATCACATTTTGGCATTGCGTAGAAAGAGAAGCGATGCGGCCTCAGCCGCACCCTTTCCTATGCACAGAACATAAGACACTGCCGATCACTTTTCTATAACAGCGATGGGCACTAAATTTGCAACAACAAAAACTACCGCTGATGTCGCAGGCTCATCCGAATGTGCGAGCGCAGCGAATTCTGCTTTGTAACTCTGGGAGTCACTGGCTGCCCGCCCACCACTTCTCTATAACATCAAAAAGCTACTGAATGTTGGCAAAATGTTGCAGAATTTAGTTTAACAATCTGGTTTAGATTTCCATCAACTTTCTGAATATCTGCTTCACTCTCCCAACTCTCCCTCAAAACTTTCTAAACCCCCCCTCGCTGCTGCTGGCTGCTTCCGAAAAGCAGTTAATGAAATATTGAAATATGAAGAACAGACTAAAACTTCGCTGCGTCCGAAAAAAACACTTCAAAAGCAATCATATGTCCATCATCATCGTGCTGGCAAAGTTTTTGTCGGACTGTCAAAAACAGAGAAATGAGTAGGAAAACCAGAAGGAAACTGGGCAGAATGAGCGGAATGGGAAAATTGTTAAAATGGGGTTAAAATGTAATTGAGAAGCAAAGTGAAAATGAAGCCTTTAACGAACGAGGCAAACAAAAAAATTACAACGCTTAATTATGAAAAGTGTTTTTTTTTCCCTCCATTCTATTTTCTAGACATGGTTTAATGAGTAAAATTATAATGAAGTTTCTCCTTTTTTTTATTTTGGTGTTGGTCGACCAGAAGCAACCCTTGCCGGATTGGGGGTCCTCCAGCTGCTAAGTGGGTCAGTGGGGGATCGGGTTCCAAATGGGGCTAATCAAATATTTGATATTTACTTTTGTGTGCGTGGCTTGCTGGGCTGCGGTGGGGTGTGGTGCGGTGCGATGTGACGTGTCTTCTTTACAAAGTTGAAGGAAGAGTGTTGTCTAGGCTTTAGAAACTCATTAGAATTTTGCACAAAAAAACAGAGAAAATTTCACCAACTGTTTGCAGGTCTATTATGTAGGAGAGATTCAAAGGGGAAAGCGGTGAAAATTTCATTAAATCGATTAACACGGCTGGCTCTGTGGGAGGAGGCAGGCGGTGGTGTTGCAACGAAATCAACAGCCACATTAACAATGCTGCGGCAACAGGAACAACATGAGCTGGAATGTTGGTCTGAAGGAGCCGAAAGACAGTTAAGTTTGAATCAGCAGAAATATGGAATGCTCTTCTTAAGCGAGTGATTTGAGTTTCAAATGAGGTTGAGACGCCCGAGCAGGGGGACTTCAGTGTAAAAAAAGGATGACATTCACTTGAACAGAGACGCCTGAGCAGGGACGTAAGGGTAGGATTTCATATAATATTTCTCTTATATTGATTTCCATTTGAAATCAGACAACCCTTCAGATAATCAAATCAAAATCGATTGACAGCTGTAACCTCAAACTAACCCCTTACCATGATCGATAGCTTGCCATAGAAGAGGGTTGGAGGTCGATCCCCTTACAATAGTGACCATACCCTGTGCCCTGGACATGGTAGAGAACGGACCGTAGTAAAAATTTAAGTGTAAATGAAAACAAAAAGACAAAAACAGGAAGCAGGAAATGTTTAATGCGGGTTTTCGCTGGAGCTGGACATTGCAATGACCATACCATGCCAGTTCAACTCAGCCCAGCCCAGCCCAGTCCCAGCAAGGGAGCTGCTTGCTGTCCATGTGAGTTACGCGCTATAAAAGCCGATAAATATTTATTTGCATGTGTGTGCGCGTGTTAATTAAGAATTTGCAGACAAACGGGGCAGACAGTCAGGCAGGCCGAGGCAGGCTCAGACTCAGACTCAGACAGGCTGGACAGACGATTAAATGTGTACGAAAATTGTGAACGCCTCGGCTTTCGTCACGCACATTAGTTCTGTCTCAGGGCCAGGGCCAGGGGGTTGGGATGAAGGCGAAGGGCTTAAGCGGCAGATAATCGAATGAATTAATGTAACACGCGAATGAAAAAGGCAAGGAAAACAGCACAGCAATATCTTCTTCTTCTTCATCGTTTCCATTTAAACGACGCCCGCGGACAATGAAGTTCCCACTGCGACTTTGATTATATTCTGGTATTTCTTATGTGAAACTATGTGAATCCTATCCTGTTTAGTAATCTCGCAGTTTCATTTTGTGGATTATTCATATATTTTAGATTACATTCTGTTGAAATCATTCATTTTAAGCAATTTGTAATTTATTTTAACAATTTAACATGTTCAATCTATCGACCCATATACCTAGGCATAGGCATTCGACATGTTTGCAGGATATGGATCGTCGATAATCGTCTTCTCATTCGGATCGCCATAATCAGTGTCCTCTGAACCAGTGTAGAGAATGGTTGAGAGTATAAGGAAATCCCACAGTATCGCATACAAATTGTAAAACATAACCACAGCACTGAAAGTCACAGTACGTTCTCCGTCGATCATGCGGGCCAACAGGCGCCGCGTATCCTGCGGCACGGTTACAAACGATGCAGTCAAATGGATCATGGCCAGCAGTATGTTGCGCAACCGGCTGGAACCTGACAGGAAAGTCAAGGCGATGGTCGCCAGATGAACGCCCACTATATGATTCATGGAGCCGCGTCGGATTGGGATTGCCTCACTGCGAGGCGCAAACAGCGCCGAAAACACCAACAGGATGAAGTAGATGCCGCCCTGGAGCAGAAGCGTCCAGATGCGCATTCCCAGCATACGGTAGACCGGCCTAGCATAGTGCTCCAGCACAAAGCCCGTAAGCAAGCCAAAGGACTCCAGCAACTTACAGGCGGACCGCCTGCGGCGTATGTTGAAGACGATGGCGTTCATGCAGAACGCGCTAAGCACCAAGGAAAACCGTAGATTGAGCTGGCAAAGCTTGAACCATTGCAGTCCCATGCCGATGGCGCAGGCCAGGCCAGTGTTGACCACAGTCATGGCCACCCGAGCCATGAACTTCAGCTGGTGCCGAGTGTAGCGTTCCTGGAAGATGTTGAAGGCACGCACACATATAAAAAGGCCTCCAATGAGGCTTGATGGCGGCAACGCTGGCGGCAACGACCGTGCCCCAATGCTGATCACCAGAGGGTAGCTCATTTTTAGTGAAATTTTGGCTTGAAAATTTGCAAAAGTACTTGAATGTGTTTTACAAAGTCAATTGAATGAAATTTAATGCTCGACAGTGTTGGAAAACTAATGAAAATATTCAAGTGTGGAATAAGAATTGAAGGGGCAGTCTACGAGTAAGTGATGGTAGATTTAACGATGAATATAAAATGTGAGGGATTTTCTTAGACCTGATAAAGGACGAAAACTAGCCAAAGTAAGGGCGAAAAATCTAAACTTCTTTCAATGAAAAAACTGGCAAAGATATATGAAATGCTTTCATAATTGAAATACCCGATATGCATTAGCCATTGTACAATCGATATATCGAAACAAGCTGGTTTTGGAGCTCAAGCTATCGAAACCTTGGCATGTGCAATATATATAGGTATATATAGGACTAGTAATGTAGAAGTGCCTTGTTCTAATAGAAATATAAGTTAATTAAGGGAAAGAATCAGTCATTGTCATAAGAAAAGTTCCAAATATTTAAGAAATGACCAAACATCAAAGCTCAAATATCGCCTTGTAATCTGAATATTTCGGCAAACTTCGTAAAGTTGCTTTAACTTTACAATCGCTTCCAACATGTTGGCAGGCAACAAGTTTGATTGTCCATAAATTTCACCACAAACACAGAAGCTTGCACCCGCTCGCTTATCACGATGCGCACATAAAGTCAGAAGGCGAATAATACCTCTGATACCGGTTATCGCATATTTATAAATATAATTTCTATATAGAAGTCCACACAAGTCAGTTGTGTTTGCGAAATGAGCCGCTACGGAAGTGCATTGCTATTGACTGTGGCCAGTCTTGCCCTCATCTTAAGCTTAGGAAGAGAAGGTGGTGGCGTCCACTGTGCAAATGTCTTGGGCGTCTTTACCAGTCTCAGTCCATCGCATTTGATAGTGCATATGTCACTGGCCAAGGTGTTGGCTGAGAACGGACACAATGTGACCATCATAACGGCCTTGAAGCCCCTCATCAAGCACAAGAACTTCAATATAATTTACGTTCCCCTCGCGCAAGCGGACGAGCAGCGCATGAGCTCCCATATGGCCCAAATGGCGGGAGAGAAGAGCAATAAGATCAAAATGTTATGGGACATGCTGGGCATGATGAGTTTCATGTCCGACAAGGGCGCTGAGGCACTCATGGATCCGCGTGTGCTTGATCTGTATGAGAACAAGGCGAACCGATTCGATCTAGTCATAGTGGGTTACATGATGAACTTTCAGCTGGGCGTGGCCCATAAATTTGGTGCCCCACTGATACTGTCTGCCACCATGCCACCCAGTGCTGCAATAGGCAATTTGGTGGGCAATCCCAAAGATAATTCACTAGGAGGAACCTCGTTCAAGGAGCGTTTGGCATATTTCGGAACAAACACACTTTTTGGCATATTTCATATGGTGCAGGATCGGAACAATGTCAAGCATTATAGGTGGGTATGTGAGAGGACTATATGAAGAAGCTTTTCAAATCCTTTCCACCTTTCAGAAGTCTCTTTGGCAGCGATCCTAGCATGCCCAGCTATGAAGATTTGATCAGAAATGTCTCACTGATCTTTTGCAATACTCATGGCTTGAGTGAAGGACCGATTAGACCCAATGTGCCCGGCACTGTGGAAATAGGTGGCATACAAATCAAGGATAAGCCCGACCCCTTGCCTTCAAGCATAGGAGAGTTTATTGGCAATGCCACACATGGCGCCATATTGCTCAGCCTGGGTTCCAATCTCAAAGGATCCTTCATTAAGCCTAACACAGTGAAGGACATGTTTAAGGTGCTGTCACAACTCAAGGAAAGGGTCATCTGGAAATGGGAAGATCTCGAGAATACCCCAGGAAACTCGGTCAACATATTGTACTCCAAGTGGTTGCCCCAAGATGACATACTGGCCCATCCCAACATTAAGTTGTTCATCACCCATGCGGGCAAAGGTGGCATTTCGGAGGCCCAATATCATGGCAAACCCATGCTGGCTCTGCCTGTCCTTGCCGATCAGCCTGCGAATGCAGCAGTTATGGTCAAGGCTGGCTTTGGTCAAAGTCTACCGCTGCAGGAGCTGAAGGAGGCAGAGTTTAGGGAAAGCCTATTGGAGGTGCTACAGAATACCAAGTATGCTGACAAGGTGAAAGCTTTCTCCTCGCTCTATCGCGATAGGCCATTGACAGCACGTGAGAGTGTGCTCTATTGGTCGGAGTATGTGATGAGGCACAAGGGTGCATCACATATGCAGAGTCCACGCGTCCACATGAGCTTCATAGCGCTGCATAATCTGGATGTGTATGCCTTAATCTTGGGCATATTGTGGATCGTCTTTTGGATAGTTAAGATTGTGATAAAGTTTATTTATAAGAAAGTTATGGGAAAGTCAAAGAAGATCAAGAAAGCTTAAATAAATTTTATATTTCTTGGATAAATTTTTGTTATGAAATTGTGGGTTTGTATTTATGGGAGAAGGTAGGCTTGGTTCGTTAATAGAAAAGACAGAGAGACTGACAGACGAGAGAGGCAGAGAGTGAGAGACAGCGCTCTGTTTACATTGGCTGATGAGTTGGAAGTCAAAGCTTTCGGTGCTCTTGAGTGAGAGCCAATGGTATCTCGTAAACAAACTGTAAGATGGGTATATATACTCTATGAATGGCAGTGCCTTTCCCTAAGATCAGTAAGAGATTATTCCACATTGAAGATCTTAGGGAAAGCATATTCTGGTGGAGAAGGAGAACAATTCTTTCTTTGGTTTCATTTGCTCTGTAATTTTATACAAAATATTGAAATCGATGAGGTTGAGCTATACTGTAGACCTTTATATTTCAAGTAATTATAAAGGTACTCTATGGCATAGACAATCTGATAATCTGTCTGAGAACCTGTCTAAGTACGCCTAGCAGATAACTAATCTGCCTGTAGATATGCACATGATTCGCCAGTGGGGCAGCCTTTCCTTATCAATTGATACTGATTTAGAGTATATTGATAGAGATTATAAATATGCTTCGACAAACAACGAAATATTGCGTCAGACTAGGTCATTACTAAGTAGATTTCAGCAAGCAGCACGAGACTTAAGTACCTCAAAAATTGTATACACAAACCGGTTATGGGATTGAGAGATCATCAAATTCTATTTATAAACATCAACAACAAAGCAGCAGGTAGATACTCATTATATATAGATAAATCTATTGCTTGTAAATTTTGAATTTACTATAATGATTGGTAAATCCTTTGCTAAAAAGCTATCTAATCAATTGCGAAGACACTCTAAGGAACCCACCACAATCTAATCTCGAACTATGCCATCAAAAACACAAAACAAATACTTTGAACGGCAAAAGATTTCACCATAAAGTTGAATTGTTAGCCAATTCGACTCTCTCACATATATAAAGCTCAAGTTCATAGCAATTCGCCAACACAGTTCACATTCAACCTGCGCATAGCCAGCACCATGGTGCGTCTTATCAGTGCTCCGCTCGTGTTCGTGGTGTTAACCGCTGGCCTGCTTATCAGCGGCACCCAAAGCGCCAATATTCTGGGTGTGTTTACCAGCTTGAGTCCCTCGCATGTTATCATACAAATGTCTATGGCCAAAGTTCTGGCCGAGAATGGCCACAATGTCACCGTGGTGACCTCCATAAAGCCTGCTGTGAATCACAAATCCATCAACCACATCTTAGTGCCGCTCACCGAAGAGGAGAACAAGGCTAAGAACGAAGCCATGGGCAATATGGCGAATACGGATAACAAAGACCTCATCAGCAATATGTTCCGTATGCTCAGGAATACGGCCTTCATGTTTGATAAGATGTACAATACGCTGCATGATCCGCGAGTGAAGGATTTGTATGAGAACAAGGGCAACAAGTTCGATCTGGTGATGATTGGTTTCTTTATGAACAACTATCAGTTGGGCTTGGCCCACAAGCTGAAGGCGCCAGTGGTGATAGCCGCCTCAATGCCACCCATGCAGTTTCTGAACGGCATGATTGGCAATCCGGCAGAGATGTCCTATGTGCCAAGCATGAATATAGCCGTTGAGACGGGTCAGACCATGACCTTTGGTCAGCGTTTGAAAAACTTGGTGACGAGTGTGGCCTTTGGCATTTATATTCATATCATTGAATCCAGGAATGAGGATTTCTACAAGTGAGTGGTCAAGTGAAAGTGATTCCTCATGGAAAGCTAACTGATTATCCCTATTTACAGAGGACTCTATGGCGATGATCCTACAATGCCTAAGTATGCAGATCTCACGAAGAATATCTCGCTCGTGTTCACCGGTTCGTATGCCCTGACTGAGGGACCCATCAGACCCAATGTGCCAGCTGTCATTGAAGTGGGCGGCATACAGATTAAGGACAAGCCCGATCCACTGCCCAAGAGCATGGCTGAGTTCTTGGACAACGCTCCACATGGAGCCATCCTGCTGAGTTTGGGTTCCAATATCAAGAGCAGCTCCCTCAAAGCGGATATAGTGCAGAAAATGTTCAGCGTTCTCTCAAAACTGAAACAGAAAGTCATCTGGAAGTGGGAGGATGAGGAAAATACACCTGGCAAATCCACCAACATACTCTACTCCAAGTGGTTGCCGCAGGATGATATACTAGCCCATCCCCAAATCAAATTGTTCATCACCCACGCAGGCAAAGGTGGCATAACTGAGGCCCAGTATCATGGCAAACCCATGTTGGCATTGCCCATCTTTGGAGATCAGCATGGCAATGCTGAGAAAATGGCCGCAGAAGGGTTCGGTTTAAGTCTGGGCCTGCTAACGCTGGAGGCGGAGCCTTTTGGGGAAGCCATCAAAGAGATCTTGGAGAATCCCAAGTATGCCCAGGCTGTAGGCTCCTTTTCAAAAGTCTATCGCGATCGTCCAATGACAGCACGAGAGAGTGTGCTTTATTGGAGTGAATATGTGATGCGTCACCATGGAGCACCCCACATGCAGAGTCCCGCTGTACACATGGGGATTATAGCAGCCAACAATTTGGATGTTTATGCTTTGCTTGCAAGCATTGTAGTTTTATTTGTAGTCCTAGTGCGACTCTTGGTTAAATTTGCTTATAGGAAATTTAAGGCAAGGAAAGCCAGGGTAGTTTATAAGAAGCTGAAAAAGCAGTAGATGTGTAAAGGGAGATTTCTAGTATTACTTGTTGTAGGACGTGTAAGGAATGGAGAGAGAGAGAGAGAGAGGCATAATAAATGAAATGTCTTTGGAAAATTAAAGAACTTTGAATAGATTTCATAAATGAGAGAACAGAAATTCTGAAAAAATGTTATACTGGCAATGGAAAGTTAGGGGGAACTCATTTCTTTTAGTTTCATCAACAATCTCAGTTGTTTCGCATTCGATATTCTTCTTCTTAACCTTGAAAGACAGCAACTTGCTCTGAAAGCTCCAATAAGTCCCCCCAAAACGTAGTTAGTTTTTATCAATCGTGTCACAAATGCATTTGATAAGATTGGTGAATACTTAAGAGCGTAATCGATAATGTAGATAGTCGAGAATAGAAAAAACTAAAAGCCTATTAGAATAACGGCACTGAGCCAATCTCAACGCACTTTGCATATGAGCCAATGACTCAGCCAATGACTAAAGCTCATCTCGAAGCACAAAAGAGATGAATATGGGATGCTATGAAAGATTGTGAGAGAGCGAATCACAATTAGTGCGAAGAAAAGCAAAACTTTGGACAATAAGTTTGATGTATATAGAAGAATTTGCTTACAGATAGTGAATCTGAAGAAAATCAACATTCCCTTCCCTGAAATCATTCATATATTTTGTTGCCAGGCATTTTCCAAACAATTTTATTAACAAATTCTAATCTTATCTATAGTTTGCTTGACCCATAAACAAACTGTGTGACAACTAACCTTAGACAATCGCTTGAATTTACAGATTTGCCACTACATGTTTATCAACCATATCAGCAATGCCCCCCACAGTTCATCATATTCATGATCAAGGAATAAACTAAGGCATAGTAAACTTCATAACAATCATAACAATCGTTCGTTTATTTCCCAACTAATGCTGTTTCACCTTGGATTTGGATTTTCCTGAGAATTTCCTATAAACCTTTTTAACCAAATACGTGAAAACCAAAAAGAACATAAAGAGAATACAAACTAATAGACCGTAAACATCTAGATTATGAGCAGCTATGAAGCTCATATGTACTATGGGGCTCTGCATATGAGCTGCTCCGTGATGACGCATCACATATTCACTCCAATAAAGCACACTCTGGCGTGCTGTCATAGGACGATCGCGATAGAGTTTTGAAAAAGAGCCTACAGCCTGGGCATACTTGGGATTCTCCAAGACCTCAACTATGGCTTCCCGGAAGGATTGAGCCTCCAGGGTTAACATATTCAAGCTTAAACCAAAACCCTCCTTGACCATCTTTTCGGCATTGCTAGGCTGATCGGCAAAGACAGGCAATGCCAACATGGGTTTGCCATGATACTGGGCCTCAGTTATGCCACCTTTGCCCGCGTGGGTGATGAACAATTTGATTTGGGGATGGGCTAGTATATCATCCTGTGGCAACCACTTGGAGTAGAGTATGTTGGGGGATTTGCCAGGTGTATTTTCCTCATCCTCCCACTTCCAGATGACTTTCTGTTTCAGTTTTGAGAGTACGCTGAACATTTTCTGCACAAGATCAGATTTAAGATATGAGCCTTTGATGTTTGAACCCAAACTCAGCAAGATGGCTCCGTTGGGAGCATTGTCCAAGAACTCCGCCATGTTCTTGGGTAGTGGATCAGGCTTGTCCTTGATCTGTATGCCGCCCACTTCAATGGCAGCTGGCACATTGGGTCTGATGGGTCCCTCACTGAGGGCATGCGAACTGAAGAAGGTGAGGGAGACATTCCTCGAGAGCTCTGCATAGCTAGGCATGTCAGGATCATCACCAAATATACGGCTGCAGGGAGTGCAAGGTGAGCTTAAGGTTCATCTATTTCCTCCTGTTCTTCCACTCACCTATACAATTTGGCATTGTTATACTCCATAAGACAACGCAAGGCGCCAATGCCCACACTCGTTATAACGTTCGATAAACGCTGACCAAAGGTCATGGTCTGACCCTTCTTGACGGCTATGTTAACGCCTGGTACATAGGACAATTCCATGGGATTGCCAATGGCTTCATTGAGCATTTGTATGGGTGGCATTGAGGCGGCTACTATTACAGGAGCCTTCAGCTTGTGGGCCAAACCCAACTGAAAGGTGTTCATAAAGAAGCCATGCATCACCAGATCGAACTTGTTGTCCTTGTTCTCATACAGATCCTTCACTCGAGGGTCCTGCATTATGTCAGACATTTTATTGAACAGCAGCTTCATATTCCTCATCATCCGGAACATATTCTGGACAAAGCTTTTATTGTCCGACCTCGTTTCGCCGGCCATCACTTCGGTTAAGATCTGTTCTTCCTCTGGGGTGAGGGGAACTAGTATGTGATTGATGGACTTGTGATTCACAGCGGGCTTCATGGATGTCACCACAGTAACATTGTGTCCATTCTCGGCCAGTACTTTCACCATAGACATATGGATTATCAAGTGCGAAGGACTTATGCTGGTAAACACTCCCAGGATATTGGCACTTTGGATGCCACAGATCAGCTGGCCAGCCATAAGAAATAGAAACACAACGGAAACGCCTTTCATTCGAGACATATTGGTAGTTCACAAGGTGGAAGGAAAACTGAGTGTGGGAATTGCTTAGTGCGTGGCCTTATATAGACTGTGGAAGCCTTGATAACAGGGGGGATAATCTGACAATGAACGAAGTGCATGCAGATAAGATTGTGAGTTTGGCACAAATGATAAGATAACAAAGTTTCGGACAAAATTTAGCAACATTTATGGACTCCCACTATCGTGTGTGCACTTAACCAAATTTCTACAAGTTTGAGATTGAATCAAACACAGTTCTCCATCAATATTTGGAGGGGGGAGTTTCTAGCTTGATCTCCCCCTCTCAACATGTTTGCCAACTTTATTACATGAATTCGTAGCATACTTTTGCACATTCGTTGTCTGGGTTTTTCCACTTCAACGCCAATTTCCAAAGCTCTACAAAATTCTTCAAACTAAACGAAATGTAACGCAAAAACAACAAAAACAACAACCAGATTTTGCAATAAGCAAATTTCAATTGAAATAGCAAAGGTAAATGGCATGTAGCAAGCTCTGTTTCCAAGCGTTAGTTGTGGGCAGGGGAAGGGGAGAGGGTAGGGGCTGGGTAGATCTGCAAACCCCAAAAATCAAAACCAGACACAACATGGGGTCGATATCCGTCGATGAGTTGCCACTGTGACCATGTGAGGGTGGACTTGCAGTTGGCACACTTTGAAAAAGTTGCAAACTAAGATTTGCCCCAACCTGATATACCTTTTGGATGTCTGTTATGTTTCTAGGGTATTCTGATGAAAAAAACACTTCTTAAAAATCTGTGAAATTCTTCTTTGTCTGCCGGCAGCATATGGAAATGCCACTGAGCCGAAAAGGGAGGCCAAAGTTCAACAGCTTGCCAATGTTATGATCCCCCCTCTATATATGATACCTTTTTTGTTCTTTTTTGCCAAAGTTGACTAAAAATATGTTTTAATTAATAAAAGTTTGTTTTGAGTTTTGTAGAGGAATGTCTGGCAAAGCCCAACACTTAAACCACAATGTGAAAATTTCGTCAAGGTGTAATTTTGTCTGTTTAGTGTGGAAAATGTGGAAAAGCTAAACAAACTTGTGAAAGTATGTGTCTATGCAGATTAATGTCATTATAGCAGATCATACTGTACCAAGAGTTTTTTGGTTATATGGGAGCTATTTGATACAGTTTTCCGAAGTGGACGATTTTGACATATGAGCAGCTTACAGCAAAAAGAAGTCTATGGTCAAAATTTCGATTCGATAGCTCTAAAACTGAGAGACATAAAATCGCATAGAAACAGATTGAGCTAAGTAAAGGAATTATAAGCGATTAGCCATAGATTGATTGATATACTAGATTACTGCGTTGAATATTGAATCATTATTCCAGACAATGGCAAACGAATTACCATTAGACTCAATAACTAATGCTTTGACAAAGCGGAGACTTTAAGGCGCACATATCTCTTATTATAATTTAAAATTTATTAATTGATTACAAAATTCCAACAATTATCGTGACAAGCAGTTTAATTCGAAAAGATCCTTTGCATAATATTAAAATACATTAAAAGAGTTGCCTCGTTTTCCTGTTTTGAAAGGTTTCATTAACCTTTTGATCTTCAGCCGTATTCAGCTATCACAACCCCTTTTTCGAAGCGTTCAGTCTTTTGTCATCCTACCCCAAAGAACTAGTCTGCTCAAATGTTTATCTTCTTCACAATTTATTTAATAGCATAATGGACCACTCCAGTGGCACCTCAAGCATATGAAAGACTAATTCCATTTCAAAAGCATGACAACCCTCGAAATGTAAAACTAGTTCTCTGTTTGCAGTTTGTTTAATTAAATTTGGAACAACATAAAGCCGAGAAAAACCAACAATGACGATCCATTTCAATGCACGGCAGATCCTCTGCAAATACCTATTTCAAGTACTCTTGGTAAAAAAAAGAAAATAATAATAGGAATCTCTGTTTTTGGGTATGGGAAACATTTTGCGCTGCGTCATGGAGAACCATTTTACGCATAATTCATAAAGCCGCAGGGTGGGACAGACGTTTTATTCCCGTGTGCGTAATATAACCCTAACCCACCCCTCCGCAGCCCTAAAAACTGAAGTGGCATACGCAACCGATATGGTTTTTGGACATGTCTCAATCAGTGGCAGAGCAGGACCAGGGCAACGCTGCAATTTGCTGCACGCCACGTGTTGGCAGAGCAATTGCAATTATTCCCTCTAGAGTCCAGAAAGTTGAGGACGAAGTTTTAATGATGGGAAAACTGGCAATTCAGTTATTGAGCAAGACCTAACTATGATATAGAGGGGTATTGTGAATTTGTTATGAAGTTGGTGTGGGTTATAGTATAAGGAGGAAATACAGCAAGTAGATATTGATATTACCCCATTTATATATCATCAAATATTGCAGGAGAAAAAAATGATTTAGCCTATATTACTTTAGATTAAATCTGCATCGAGCATATATATTATAAGAACTCCTCAGGATATCTGGAAAAAATGCAAGATATTTTATGGTAGAACATTATGTTTATCATAGATATCATAAATGTATAGCCAATCCTGCATACAATTCCATGTACATTTTTTCCAATAATTCCAAATTCCATTAAAGCTCCCTTTAAGCTCTTCGCAAATCTATATTAGGGTATCTACACGTCGTCTAATCTCACAGCCATTTTTTCCACCCACTTCACCTATCTCACTTTCGCTTCAAATTCAATGAGGCTCGTCGAAAGGTCTTTTCCCGGCCATAGTTGAAACGATGCGTGGGAAAAATGCATTTTTATTGCGGTTTTTGTCCAACGTTGGGTGCGTGCGCACTTTTCTTACCTCCAGGCTGGGTTCATCCATTTGTTTAAGGTCATCTCTATGATGACATCGTGTATGCCGTGTGTGGGGGCGTGGCAGAGCTGAATTTGCAGCCAATTTTAAATTACTTTTCGTACGCATTCTGCGGTGAATTATTGCAATTGAATGTCTCTACCTCCCCTCATCCTCATTCACGTCTGCATCTGAATGGGATTGCCAATTTTGCATTGTTTTGCCATTGCATTGCATTGCATTTCGTTTCATTTGTTTTGTCGGGTTTGGGTTTATTCGGCTGCCCTTAACACCAGACGTACCTCCCAACTCCTCCTCCTCCTCCTCTGGATGCGGAAATTTGTTGCTGCGAAAATTGAAATGCTGCGAAAGCGCATAAACATTCCAATCAATTTGTTTTTAGCCAAAATGAATTATGCATTGAAAATTGCCTCAGTTATTGGGTGGCAGCGGGGTAAGCAGTAGTAGTAGTAGAGGGAGGGGGGAATGGTACGGTTTTGGACAGGCCAACAAACTATTTATTAGCAAAATATGCTTAAAGCGAGCACATTGGCCAAAATATGCAACATTTTCGTGGCAGACATTTCCCAAATTGACATTTGAAATGACACAAAATAATAATTCTAATAATAATAGAATCTACGTAGGCGGAGATTATGGTTATCATATGACAGGTTAATTATTCAATTAAATTTCGGACAAGCTGTCCCGTGCGGTGGTGAGGCATACCTGAGAGAGCAGTTACGTATCGAGAAGGCAAAGACGGAACACTGAGCAGGGAGTTTCTAAACTTCTAAGTCAATTTGTACTGAAATCAAGTGATACAATTGAACCGATTGATATGCAATTTTTACTGTAGGGTAGGGCTAAGGCAACGCCACCGCCCCCTTATATGAGCGATAATGAAAAAAAGGATCCCAAAGCTTTGAATTTTTCATCATGCAAAGCAAAAGTGAATCGTATTGGCAAGAGCAAAACAGCTGACACGGTCTCGGGTCTTAGGTGTGAAAGGAGCCATATCTGTTCGGCCCTTGGAGGGCTTTATCTGACGTACCCTGCTATAAATGTATGTCTATCCGCTCCTGTGGCATCTATATAATAGCCCGATCACGCACAAATCACTCCATACATATATTGTTTAACTAAAGTTCCCATTTCATCCTTATCATCATCATAATGATCATTATTATCAACTAAGCTAAATGAACCATTAAATAATTGCTGAGGCGCAGCCACCGCCCTAATCCTGTCCTTCAACCTTCCATCCCCGCCCACGCACATCAAATTGATGGGCCGTCTTGCCCTGGCCTGACACTTGTCACAGACAATCCCCCCCTCACACAATTGCGGCATCAAAATGCCGCCAGAATGTCATAATCTGCGACATATGCCACACGGCACCTAACAGAAGTCAAGAGAAAAGAAAATAACGGCGCAATAAATAAAATAGAAATATAAAAAAAAAACAAGGACACAAAATAACAAATGAAAACGGAAGCTGACAATTGAAGTCCAACCACACACACACACACACAGAGAGAAAGAAGAAGGAGACAAGTCAAGAAAAGGGACAATGTCTTTGAAAAATGACAGGCCCCGACAATGCAGGAACGTTCCGACTGCCTGATGAAGGCGCCCTGAGGCTAACCGTCAGCGTCACCTTGGCTTTTCCTTTGCCTTTCTCAGCAGGCCCAAAGTCAATTACATAATTACTTCAAAGCCATTTCCCAGGAAAAAGAAACATTAGCTCTACCTGTTGTCCTTACTCTCAGTTTCAGTTTCTCAAGACACCACAGCACATGTGTGAGAGTCTTATCCATCCTTCGTAGTGTGTGGGCCTACTCCTTATGACTACCGCAGCAGCAGCAGCAGCAGCACCGCACCTAATGAGCCCTAATGTTGTGACCTTTTTTTCGGCTTCAACGCATTGGTTAAATTTATGCGGTTGCTAGAATCGGAATTTCCAATTGCTGTTCGAATTTGTCTGCTCAAAATTATGGCCTAGGGTTGGGCTGCCTATTTTATAGTTTTAACGGCGCCTTTTGAACGCGACGTGAACCGCATGAGTGTTGCTGTGAGTGTGTGTGTGTGTGCGTCGAGACATAGAATGAGCGACCACAGGTGCGTGCTGCCTGTTTGTGGACGGGCCACCGACCGACGGATTGTAAAAGGGCGCTAGAACTTTTTCAGAGGTATACTCTTTCTTTTAGAGGGGAGTTTGGCTACTTTACTAGAAAATTTGACCAAAGATTTGGTTAAATAAAGATGAAAGTGTCCAAAAACCTAATACTATCTGTGACATATGTCTCCGAAAGTTTAAGAGTCACTTCCCAAGCTTATCTCACAGTCCATGGACATCACCATACTCAACGAGGAGAGCCTTGATGTAAGTTCTCATATTCGATTTTAGGAATTTTCCATAATAATGGGCTTTTGTTTTTGCATTTCCAGGCGACGCGCGATGTCATTCATCGACACTATGGTGAATTCTAGAGCACGACGGCCAAGGATGTGAATGTGGCGCTGATTATAGATGGCAAGACCCTCAAGTAGGCACGATTTCCAGGAGCTATGCAAGAACTGCCGCGTTTCACCCATGCAGAAGTCGGAGGTGATCCAAGGCCGTCACCCTGGCCATCGGCGATTGAGCCAATGATGTGGCCATGATACAGAAGGCAAACGTTGGCATTGGTATTTCGGGCGCGGAAGAACTGCAAGCGGCCTGCGCCTCGGAATACTCCATTGCAGCGCTTGCTTGAAAATTTGTAAATATATTTTCATATCGAACAAGGTTTCAGTGAGCTTTCAAATAGGGACATCCAACCAGGTCTGTAATGTTAATATATATAATTTTATAAGCATATATTATTTCCTTTTTATGCTTTGGACCATCCTCTCTGGTGAACCTTTTTGGAAGCCCCCAAAACGTGGCTCGGCAGTGTATTAAAAACTTGGTCAGAACTAAATGCCTTTTTGCCAGGCTATCATATTTTTTACGGTTCATTTTTTATGCCTTCTTTTTGTTGCTGTTGTTGTTGTTGTTGTTGGTTGCGGCCACAAAACTTTCAACTTTTAGCGCCACAAGTTGTCACCATTTGGTCACTTTTTTGTTTTAATTTTGTTTTCGTATTTTATTTTGATGTTGTAAAAAGTCATAAAATCATTTAAATAAACAAAACCTAGGCCGAGGCCCGCACAGCTGCACTGAGTTTCGGTCTCGTCTGATATTTAAGTTTCGGAGTTAAGCTGCCCTTTTATGTGGGTTCCTGTCTGCCCCTCAATCCTCCTCTTTTTCCCCTCTGCCACTGGCCAGATGTATAAAATTTACATTAAAATTACTTTGATTACAAATTGGTCCGAAGCGACAAAAAAAAATGCAAATCCCATGTGCTGTTAAAGTTGAAACAAAAAACACGAAGAAAAAAACAGCGACACAATATTTATATATATATATATATAAAATATTGTATTTTTAAGGATTATTGATTTTTTTGCAGTAGTTTTTTGTTTTGGTGCATTTAAAACGCTTTTACAAAAATATTCAGCAAAAGTGTTGGCAAAGTAATAATGAAATAGGCGTGTGCATGTGTGTGTTGCGAGTATGTGAGTGTGTGTGTGCAATGTTTAATTATGTAAAATGTTGGCAAAGTCTTGTCATAATAAAGCTTAGTGCAACATATATATATATATTTTTTTTCTTTCATCAGAAAAACACAGAAAACACTCAAAGTCAAAATAAGTATGAATAAAAACAGCTGAAAAAATATATAAAAATTTGCATAGTTTATTTGATGAAGAGCTTTCAAAGTCCTTTTGCAAACTTATATTACTAAGTTTTTTCTATGATGAAATACAATATATTTAATGGATTTTTGATAAACGAGGAATAAGTGAGGTTTGCTTTTTTTATTACAAAGTCAAGAGCTAACAAGTAGGAACGCAATAGTCGAAATCCCTACTATAATATGCTTTGTAATCATCACTTATTGCATATTTGAGAGACGAAAATCTACACGAACACAATGCACTCGCTTATTCTACAAGTATAATATAGAGTTTGCATGTGAAAGAAAGAGAGCCGAAGCTGGCTTTATTTTATCATCTTAATTTATTCCAATGCAAAGATACAAATCAAAGCAGGCGCTTTGTTGTAATTGTAGTGCTGGCGTTCTCTGCGCTCCTCAAAAATTTAAGTAAACTATTGTGCTGAAAGTCTGTTTTTCATTCGCCATTAAATAAGTTTCTTATTTTATTTAATGGTTTTTTTTTTAAATATTTTTTGTTGCTTATTGAATTTGGTATAATTTCTCTTTCAAGAAGTCCTCGCGTTAGACTTTTCGCACATTCGCCATAGTTTAGACTTGACCTATTTGTATACATAGAAAAGCATTGAAATTTCAAATTGTCTCACATTTCCTCGGTCTTCTGAGTATACTGCACGTTCGTGACTTTTCCTGTCTTCCGAGTTACTGCTACAGGTTGCTGACCAAACTCGATATTTACAGCCTATTCATTAAATTCCCAGCAACATCAATTGAGATCTTCAGTGTAAAATAAAACCAAGATCGGATCAGTTGTAAATACAAAAGCACATAAGCATACATACATATATCAACAGCAGCCACAAATCTTCAGGCGAATCGTAAAAAACAGACAAATCTCCGATGCGCAAAGGCAAAGATCAATGGAAAAAGTATTACTGCGGCCCTTTTTCTCTCTTTCTGGATATTTTAAACGGTTTGCATAAACAACTAACTTTTGTTGTTATTGTTTTTAATTAAAAACCCAAAACAGAGAAAACCATAAAAAGCAACGACGGAGACCAAAAAAAAAAAAGGAAGAAAACTGAGAATCTTAGCTACTTGTAGGGCCATTGCGTTTTTATGGGTTCCTCATATATGTCTAGAGTTGGAGCTCAGCTCGTTGCAGCTGAAATTTATGAGCTCATTAGGCTTTATAGTTGGACAGCATGAAGTGTTTTTTGTGGCTTTTATTGTTGGCTGACTTTCGGAATCAGCCTAAAGATGATGTAAAAGGAGTTTTTCAACCGTTGTTGTTGGGTCAAGAACAAGAACTGACCCATAATAGTTGTAGTTTTGCATTTGCATTAACATTTTTAGCATTAGGTCACGAGCATCCGATATTGTTTGTTCAAACTGTCAATCTCTCTCTCAGACAAACATACACAACTCTGTCTCTTCAAATGCCTTGTAAATGCCTGCAGCTGAGCTCGAACCAGCTCCGCTGCCTCAGAACAAATAAACTTCTGCAAAATTATTTGACTTTTTGTTTAAAATAAAAACTGAGTAAAACTAGAAACTTTTGTGTCCAATTTGCGCAGAGACAAATCAGGCGAAATTTTGCATTTCCGCTGCCTTTCGCCGTCTCCCACTCCCCCCCATTTCTTCATTAAAAGTTGTGGCCCCTTGCTGCTTTTTCAATTAAACTAAAGTCGCTTGAGGCCATTGATTTCTGGCCTAATTGCAAATTAGCTGGGAAAACCAAGAAACTGCAGCACTCAGTGAGCATCTATCTCTATCTCTCTCTCTTTATCTCTGTCTCTTCTCATCTGCTGACAGCCAGCGGAAATCGTTTTCCAAGCAATTAGAGCAACTGTCAAAAAATACACCCACGAATCGAGCAACAAAACTCTTTAGCATAGAAAAATTGTTCATGTCAATGTCAAACTATATTTCGGATTGGAAATGGTTGATGATTGGTGAGCGCGGTGAGGGGGAGGCAGAGGGGGATGATGTGTGTATACATTGTTGCACCCATGTCACCTGACAGCTTAGCGCATAATTAAATAACAGTTCGAATTGTGAGTGTTGCACCTTTGACAGCATTTTCTGACATTTGGGGATTTTTGGGGAAATTCAAATGTGAAATTCTGGGCGTAAAGTATTTTTCGAAAAACGATTTAAATTTCGGTGGTAAAGTTACAAAAGTATCGACTTACTAATGAGTTCAAAATAGAGGAAGAGCTTTAAGTGTCAAACTGTCAGATGAGAGCTGGGTTACAGGGGGCAGCCGTTCGATTGGGTTGGGAAAAGTATGTAAAACATGTGTGAAGGCATGATTTCATAGATGATCTAGGTAAAGGGAGTCTTTGTTCTTAGGTGTGATTGTGGGAACACTCAATACGGTCATCGTCTATTGAAAAACTGATTACAAATTCAAATATCTAATCGCTTGTCGGAAAGCCACCCAAAGACTTACATGAGAAACATTGGCAAATTGTGAAAAATTCAGTTCAAAATCTATTTTCAATGAGAAACTCTCACAGAGCTTAGTCTGCTAGCTTCCTCGTGTACCCAGGGGACTCCGATTTCTTCGTGTATTTGAGTGGAGATAGTCCTAAGAGCCTCGTTCTGAGCGTTTTGGATGTGAGAGCAGTTGATCCGACTTGCAGTGGCCCAAATAAAGATTCCGTACGTCCACATCGGCTTCATTATGGCCTTGTATATAAGAAGTTTGACGCAGCCTCAGGGTGGATCTTCTGCCGATAAGCCAGAGATACTTTTTCAGTAGGTGCCACTGTATTATCGCCCCCCGTTCATTTATGTTTTCGCAATACACTCTCTTGGTATAATTGGAATACGCTCTTCTTAGTTAGAGCTTGATTACGTTCACCTACCGTTTCCCTTCTGAACTCCCTCTTACACCTCTGTTAGCCCAATTCCTGCTCAACTGCTTTAATTTTTACTTGCCTCATAAATTACTAATGGCTTAAAATACCAAAAAGAAAATACACACAAAAAACTTTTGCACGTTTTCCACCGCAAAAATGGCAACCATTTTCCCTGAAAGCAAAAGGGAAACCGCAAAAACAAAAACAATGCCAAGGTACGAATAGTATCAAAAAAAAAAAGAAGAAGTTTTTATATATAACAAGATGTGGCCAGCAGCAAACCCCAATTCCAGTAAGTGAGACCCAGCATACTAGCTCAATTATACATACACAAAGCATTAAACAAGTGTTGCCCTGCAAACATTTTGGAGAGCTTCTAATGGCCATCACCAGGAAAACAGTTTGGTGATACGCAAAAGGGAGAAGTAAATCATAAACAAATATCAAAACAACATCTCTCTAAGAGAAAGATGCTTGAATTCGCCAAAAACCACTGAGAAATGTTTGAGAGAAAGTTTGGTAATTCTTTTTCTGCATCAAAGATGATGTTCAAAACGACAGGCTCTCTCTCTCTCTCGCTCTCTCTCTCTCTCTTGCCACAAGGAGAGGAAGGAGCAAGTAATACAAATATCACCCTGGGGTCCATTTTCTCCCTCCTGCCATTTCCCAATTGAAAACTTTTGAAAATGTTTCCTTGGCTGCTCCCCATCAGCGTTGTTTTCGTGGATCCCAATCCCAACCTGGGCTGCCTTGTTTGTGGCAAATCATGCCAGCAGTGCAGTGCAGTGCAGCAGCAACTCGGGGTGCTAGCAAGGATATGTGCATGTCTGCAGCGCTTAGCTCTCGACTCCATTTACTCCTTTTGCGCAAATTTTCGTTCATTCGTCTTTGGCCTTTGGCTCTTCGCTTTCCATGCAAAAATCAAATGTCAAATCTAACGAGTCACGTGATGGATGCATTTCTGCAACGGAAGCTCCTACGTAGAGCACTGCTGCTGCTGGCTGGCTTTTGTTTTCCCCCGAAAAACGGAAGGCTGCCCAAAAAGGACTCAGGATTCGCTGGGCTCTGGTCTCTGGTCCCTCTCGGAGTCGTAATTGATTTTGGGGCGATAATTGATTTGCTGTGGAAATGTGCTCTAGGCAAGAAAACGCTGATTTTTCTGGGCTCGCTCTTTCCCACTGTCTCTGCTACATCAGCAATCTGTGCATTTTATGATATGGGGAGAATGCTCCTCCTCCTTCTACCCACTGGGATAGATAGATAGATGGATGGGGTGGTGCAGAGTTATAGCTCGGCAATGAAAATGAAAAGTCAGCTGCACAAATTGGGTCAACGCCAAGCGAAAACTTGACATACAAAAGCTTCAGCATTTCGAACAGCTAAGAGAACTTTCATTGCAGGCGCGAATTGACTGAGGCGGCGGCGAAGGGCAGAGGTAGAGACCAAGGGCATCGGCCAACTTTTATAGCTTGCCAATTTTTGCCATGTTGCAAGTTGCAACACTTACAATTCAATGACAACTCTGCTCCGTAATTGTTTTAAATTAATTTCTCAAATGCGAAACTTTTAATTATTATTGCAGAGAATGGTGCGGCGGCGAGTGGTGCGGCGGCGTGGTGTGGTTCAGTTCAATAAGCATTCCAGAAGGGCGGACCGCCAACTAATTGAAAACTTGAACTTTGGCCAATGAATAGCGGCCGCCTTGTTCGGAAAAAAATGTCATAGTTAGAAATCGCTGCATAAAACTTAGTTTGCCGCAAATTGCAATTAGAATGAAAAACGGCTGGGGAAATGGAAAACTGACGCTGTGGTGGGCAAAAGAAAAGCCTTGCCAAGTTTGGCTTCATAACAACGACTGTGAGATAGCGAGAGTGGACGGTGACAAGGGAGCAAGGGATCCCCCATAGCCAACAAATAAGCAAGTTTTCTCCTTTTAAACCTGTGCAAGAGATATTATAATCTAATCAAGATATTTGTAATGCATAGAAAGCAGCATCTATATAAGATAGGAAGCAGGGTATATAAGGTTCGGGTACTCTCTTGTTATCTCTCAAGGTTACGTGGACTCTGGCTTCGAAGGAAATTTTCAAATTTTTTGTAGTAGCATTCAGTACTTCCCTTATTATTTTGATAGAACTCATGTAGAGTATACATTTTCAAGATAAATCGAAGTGTGATTTGGTCTCGGAATTCCGAGTGTTACTTTAACTAAGAGTAGCTTCTCCACATTCCAAGCCATTCAATTCCATTCTCATTCTCAGCTATGCAAAACTTGAAAATTGTTTCGCCGTCTATCTCTCCGTCTGCAGTGCAAGATTCGTTTCGATTACAAATCGCCAGACGTGACTGGCATAGTTTAAAGGGCCAGCCAAGATGTCACAGGGGAGATGGGCGGGGTAAGGATTCGTGGACATCATCCGGGGCAGTCATCACATCATGACCAGCGTAGTTGTGATTTTGAGATTTGCATTTCAATTTCAGTTTTTCGCGCAACATTTTTAAATCGCGCGACCCAAGGGGACAGCATTAGCCACAGCCGCAGGGGATACACAGCGAAGGCTGCCAAAGGAAGTCCAAGTGGGAGAAGTCAAGGGAGAGATAGAGAGAGATTTTGTGCAACAGTTTTGCTTTGCTTGGGAAAATTAAATTAAATGAAGTTCATTTGAATAGAAAAGTAGTAGAAGCTCTCTTTGAGGTAGCAGGCAGGCGGCTTAGTTTATTTAGTTTGGTAATTTCAGCTTTCTCTCTCTCTCTCTCTCTCTCTCGCAGTGTTTTGAATAGACTGTACTTACAAAGCATGACTACCTTTTAAGCCACATGTATACTCTTATTTTCCCAATAATTTTCGACCATAAATCATACTTAACTCGTCCACTCCCAATACCATATTATCCCTTCATGGGCCGAACCGAACCCTACAGGCCCCTCACAGCGACCCCTCTGGCAGCTTTTAGAGAACTACAAAGCAGCATTTGAAAAACCAATACTTCACTAATTGCTGGGCTTAATAGGCATTAAAAGCAATGCCCGACAGCAGGCCCATGTCCATGTCCATGGGACGAACACAATGCTCAGCTGTAAGGTTTTAAGTGAGCCAGAGCCAGTGCCGAACGGGAGCAGCAGGACGAGAGGTAGAACCGGAGCACTACAACGCACGCACAGGATAATAAGCGCACGCCAGGCTGCTTTTGTATGAAAGCCGCCTGAGCCTCAGCAAATAAAATTAGAAATTTTACGTTTTTCTCTCCCAAAAAAAGGAAAAAAAAAAATAGGAAGAAAAATCCTGAATGGCCCAAATGGAGGAACTGCAGCCTAGGCTTGGCCATGTCCATTCACAGGGTTTTGCTTTAAATATGAATAAAGTGGGCTGGCTTGCATAGAATGTGTGTGTGTGTGTGGCAGGGTAAAAGTTGCAGTTGCAGCTGGGCTACGCTTGCCACAGCCCTGCTGCCTTCCTCCCTCTCTCTCTCTCTCACTCTCCCCCTTGCTCTGTGTATATGGAACCCAAACAATTCCATGAAATTAGCTAAAAGTTGGGCCTCATCTTCTTCAAAAGGAAACCATTTTTAGGCTCAAGCCGCGAGGCTTTTGAATGAGCTGCAAATTGTACAAGAAATGAGGGCCTCAGGAGCAGGCAGATACAGCTATAGATATATAAATAGAACCAAGCAACTGTCAAGATTTCAAGAATAAGAACAGGCAGAGGAAAGCTTGCTCAAAAATTCTATGGCCATTTTAATTGACACTGTAAATGGAGATGGGGAAAAGCCTGGTGGAAAGTTAATAAGCTGAAAAGTGCCACTCGAAGAGCGGAGGCGGGCTGGTGTTGATGCTGTGTGCTCAGGCCAGGTGAGTGGAATAGTTAGCTGAAACAATTGTTGGCAATTAGAAGGTGTAGAATGTAATCCATGAAAGGCTGAGTAAATTTTTTATGTGAATTAAGAGATAAGAAGAATGAAGGAAAATATAAAATAGGGCAACAAAAGGTTTTAATAGAAATCTTTTTACTATCCAAACGTACAAGTAGAGAACAACGTTGAGAGTGAAAAAGGCAGGAAGCTAAACACAACAGAATGATTACTTAGTATGAAAGTACATGTAGCTCCCGATGGATGGAGCTAATGAATGATCATTTAGTATGAAGAACTTTTTGTTCGTTATTGAAATTGAACAAAAAATTTGATTGTCTGCATTTTTAAACCTTTCTGGATAACCCAAGCTAGCCTTCCGCTCTTGCTTGTACTTCTCCAATCCCCTTCAGTTTCTCCCAGTGTAGGAGTACAGTTTAGCCCAAAAATGTTGTTAGTCCATCATCAGTTGAGCAGGCGAGAGGAAGCACACTGCATAGGTGGCAGCCGCCTGGCCTGGATTTGGCTCCTTTTGTTGTTTTCCATCATTGCATTTTTGGCATTTTGCATGCAACAAAGGCCAACGAAACCACCATGTTGGCTTGTTGCAGCAACAGCAGCAAATGGCAGCCACCAGAAGCAGTCATAGTCATGGGAATGGGGGCGTGTGGACCTAGAGCATGTGCATCAAAACGACCGCAGCGTTGAAAGGGCAATGTTCCTTTCAGTACAGTTTCGTTCCATTTCGTAGGGCTGCTGCTGCTTATTAAGTTTGTTTATTTTTTGATTAAGCGAATTTACGGGCCACGTTTTTCAGGATCAGGACACACCACAGCATGGGTAGGGGGCGGGGGCAGCCAAAGAAAAGAGCGGAGCCAAGAGGGCACGTGTGTATACCCTGTGAAGGCCAAGTCATAAAGGCAGTTACAGCTAAAGCAAGGCCATTGAAGTACAGAAGGACAACTACAACACTGAGTGCTTACAGGACATTTTTAAGTCCATATTTCTCCACGAGATTGAATATTTTTCATATTTCAGAAATATAAACCTGCACGCTTGAAAAATGATTTTTGGCAATTAGCCGAGGCAGCACACGGCCGGCGGAAAGAAGTGTAAAAAACTGTTTTTTCTACCTTTTGCCAAGCCGAAGGACACGCGCGCACAGCCGCATTATCCAGCTCGCTCGACTGCAACCTGGGGGATTGCCAGTGCATATTTAAAGCCAAAGCCGCGTGCTGCCGGTGCGTGCTGCCACGCCCCTTCAAGGCGTCCACGCTGCATAATAATGTTATTAAATTAAATATTTACTTTTTGTCGAAGTGATGGTGAGGGTGAGGGTGAGGGTTGTGGGTGCGGTGGCTGGTTGAGCAGGGAATCGGTATAAAATTTCATAATTTAATTAATTTTTTACATGCCCAAGCAAAGTCTTCAAGAAACGGAACGAAGTTGCAGAGAGAGAGAAAAAAATATATATTGAATTTTACACCCAAAGCCTTGTTTGTTTGTTTGATGAATGATTGCCATGGTTGCGATTTGAGGGTGGAGGAGGAACAGGAGGAGGAGTGAGGAGTGAGGAGTGAGGGTGACTGGTGTTGGGTGCTGAGGTATGGTGGTGAATGTGAGGCTGGAACGCAGCTGGTATGGACTCTGACTGCCTGCGGGAGGTAAATGCTTATGAGGGCTCTAAGAGAGTCCCAAAAGAAAAAGGTTTACAGGAAGCTTTAAATGGAAATCTAGGATATAGGAAATGAGAGTAGCTGGAGATTGATGGAGTGTAGATTTAGATATGTATGCCATGGGTAGCTTTAATAATTTCGGGAGACAATTTCATTTCAGAAGTGATCTAAGGAACAAGAAGTTCTTTAAAGTAAACTTTAGACCAGAAATGGGAAATTTTGAACCAGTCGACTGTAGCCTTTGTTTCGACGTCTGCCTACCATCCCATGCGAAGTCTTCAAATGTAGTGATAGTAACTAATTTTTCTTAGTGAACAATAAAAGAAAGCAAGCGGAAACAAAAGGCGAGATTTTATGAACCTTTCTCAAAGTTAAACCTGTCAACCTCCCTAGCTAAATCCACTTTCAACTGTTTAGTAATTTCCACAGGACAACTTCATTTCTATTGAAATAGCTTTTGACATTTATCACTTATCGACATTTAGATTACTTCATAATCGCAGGACTCGCTGTGCTCATATAGAATGCAGCTCTAAACAAGCGTTTCACATGCACTACAAACATACTCCTGCTCCCTATGTAGGTGCTTATTATATTTCAACCAGAGGACAGACATATATGAACCTCCCCATGAAATGAGTTCAGCAAAACCAACTGCAAACTGATGATGCATAATTCAAATATCAAACTGCACATGTTCATATTTCCCACAATCTTCTAGCTTCCATATGCAATTAACCCTTTATGTGCCACCATAGGCATTGATGGAGGCGTAGGGGGCGTGGCCACATGGCGTTCACAGTCAAAGTAAGAGGCACGCAAAAAACTTGACAGCAAAATTGGCATATGCGTTGAAAAATTTCCGCAATGCCAGGAACAGGAACAGGACAGGACACAGGACAGCAACAGGGGTTGGGTTAGAAGTCATATAGGACAGGACAACTAATAGAGCGGAGCACATGTGTGTGTGTGTGTGTCCTGCATGTATGCGCTTGTAATCCTGCCAAAGTTGACACATTTCGCAACATGCACAAAACGGAAATTGGCTGCCAACTGGCAGTCGGCGTCGGTTTTCTTTATAGGATTTGAAATGATTTAAGCCAGCCTACCTCCCTCCCTACCCGCAGGATTGACCCTACTCAGCCTACTCTTTCATGGCATATTTGCCTGTGCAGAATCAAATGTTGCACTGGTATTTAGATGCCAACTCAGTCCATCACCAGCACTCGATGGAAATCCGTACCTCCGTCCGACTGACATCTTAATTGGCTTGACTTTGCAACGTGAGGCTAATTGCAAATGATTTGCATTTATGCTCAATGGACTTAGACTTAAAGGTGTGTCTAGAAGAGGATTTACCCGGATTAAGGTAAGCGGATCATCAGCCAGGGTAGGGGATTTTATTTGTGGAACAAAGGTAACAAGGATTAGAGTTTGCTTTGTTTCATTTGAGATATTGGAAGATGAACTTGTCTGTGATACTGATCCGCGTGAAAGATCAGAAGAACAACGATAAGTTGGTAACAGTAGATCATAGTGAAAGCATCACAAAAGATGGTAGTGAGATCAATGAGTGACTGTTTGGTGCGAAGTCTGTGAAGTGATCGAAGATCAGTTACCTTCTTGTTTTAGGTGACGTTGAGGAAGTCTTTATAGTCACTGGAGTCTGATAGAGAGGTATGAAAAATATGCTTTTGTAGCAAGTAATGGAGAGCTTAGACAAGGACTTCCTCAAAATAACTATACAGTAGGGTTCATTCTGGAACAATCGGTTATATGGTGGATTATAAATAGAAAAACAAAAGCTTCTTTGACCCTATAAAGTATATATATGTACAATCATAAATCATAAATCTAGAACAAGTATACAAAGTTCTCTAAAGTCTTCAAACTAAAATCTAAATCTAGAAACAGCTACATCCTATTTCTTAGTCAAATTTCTGATCAACTTGTTTATATTATTTTCCACATGTTCTATCAGAAAAAAATCTCCCCAAATTCTATACAAATCCCTGGCCATATCATTTGTCTTATGTTTGGCCTACTTAAACCTTGTTCTTCAGCTCATAACAAGCTGCTTAATTAATTTTATTTTTTGGCCATACACTCCAGGGCGTAACTAAGCAGACAGTGTTAGTGTCGGGGTGGGCGGTATTCTATCATCCACATGGCCTCATCATCGATAGTGGACCATCATCGTCATCATTATATCATTGTCATAGACGGTAGGTACACAGCAAACATACAAATCAAGCGTGAAAATTAATTCGATTTGCGCAGATGTTCGCCAATTGTCAAAACTACGTGCAGGACACACACACGCACAGAGGATTCACACAGAGGCCACACAATGCCAAGGTGGACACCAGAGACCGAACCAAAAACCCGAAGCTGCTCTTCAGCTTTAATTTCGCATATTATGCGATGAACTGTTGACAACACCACCATGACCAGGATCAGGAGCAGGAGTATGAGATAGATATTCGATGGTCTCAAACCAAACCGTTGTTCTACCCCCTGCTTGAGGCATTAACTTCTGTGTGTGTGTGTGTGTACCTGGAGGCACTATGGCTATATTCATAGTTGTGGTATGTGTAAGTGCGTGTGTCGTGACACGAACATTGTTCTTCGTCTTGGAGGCAATCATTACGTTTCAGCTGACAAAAAAAGCAGAGAGAGAGAGAGAAAGAATAACCCGCCCCCTCGCCTCATCCACCGATCTAGCACACTAGCATTCTAATAATGCGGTCGGCAACTGGTACGAAGTTAGAGAAAAACTCAACGGCAACTAGATGCATTTGCTATTTTAAAAGTTTTTAAGGTGCTTTGAGGGTTCAACAAAAGCGCCTGCTGAATCCTGAAATCTGAAATGAAGTTTCCATGAAGCTTTCCATGACGCCACCCAATAGAACGACTTACAATCGTCTTAACTGTATTGATGAGTAGACGCCCGAGCAGGGACTTTACTTTTCAATCAAATCTTTTATCGAGATCAATCAGTTGGATGTGTATCACCTACTTCAGTTCCTTCTGGCTTTGACTGAAGAACTCTCCTCTCTAAACTCCTTCGCTAAATCATAGTTTGGACTGCTTCCAGCACGCTCTCATCCCTAACTGTGACTGCGTTCAGGTTCAGCTTGGGGTCGTCTGCTGCTGCCGCCTGTGTCCAGTGTCACTAATTGTGCACAATATGGACGTATCTACGTGAATATGCTGTCTGTGTGTCCCTTGGTTTGACGGTGAGGTCCTGGTGCTGCTCCTGCCGCTGCTGTTGCTGCTGTTGACTGGTGGTTGCTGGTAGTCTGTGGTCTGTGCCTCTGCCTGCGGCAAGGAAGGTCTCCGTTTTTGCCTGTATGCCCACCGCTTTGATCTCTCACTGGTGTTTTTTCTGCTTCGGTCTGCTTCGGTTCGGTTTGGTGTTGGTTTGGCATTCGCTTTCAATGTTTGGCTGCGTGTAATGCAATTAATGTGATTTTTGGTTGCAAATTAAACGTATTTATCAACATTTATCAATTAATTTTCATTTTCATTTACGGTCGACCGACCACCAGGCACATACGCACTCTCTGCCCACCCTCCCCGCTTCCGCTGAGGCTTGACAAATTATCAAACAATGATTAAACATGGCACTTTTAATGCAATGCGTGCGTTCCGCTTCCAAACATCAAATTTAATTAAATATATTGTTTTATATTTCAGCCTTTTTGGGTCATTTCTGCAGCGGACCAAAAGCTAAAGCTAAACAATAAATTCTTCTTGGCCTATGCTAATAATGTTATGCAATTTATTTGCCCAACATGCTGACAGTCGATATGTTGGCAGAAATGTTCTTCTCATCGATATATGTGTGTCATCAATTTTAGTTCAAACATGGCTTTATAGTATATATATAGGTGTGCAAGGGTGTATATGTGTTCTACATAATTGATTATTTTGCAAAATTATATGAAAAGGTGCAAAAGTGAAACTCACAAACTATGCATATTTATGAGGTTGACGTTACATTGGCATTACATTACAGAGGACTCGCACTGGCGGTTCTAAGCGAAACAGAGGTAAATTTTCAGTGAAAATGTTAAAGTTCATATTTTATGCTTTTACATTTCAAATGAATATGTTTTCGTCATAACTCGCTTGAATTGATGATGAAATGTTATCAAAATATATGTCCTTAATGAATTACCAGCAACGCAAAAGCCCAGATAATAACAGCTAGGAGGCTGAGCAAGGACTTTAGCCAAGTTGATGTCAAGCTTCAGATGATTGGCCATTATTTGGGTGAATGAGACCTATAAGCCCGTTAACCACGGTACACCCACAGCTCTTTTTTCATTCCTCTGAAGCAAAAGGAGTCACATGGTTAACATGAGTCCCCACATGTACACTAATCCTGGTCTGCTTTTGGTTTTTACGCATAATAAACGAGTGCTGGCTGACAATTTAGGCAATGACGAAAGAGGGAGAGCAAGAGGGAACAAATGGGAATAAGAGTGAAGGAGAGCGCTATTTTGCATCGCTCTCTACCTATTTGTTACTCTGACTTAATGATGAACTGATAAAGAACTCACAGCTCAAATAGTAAGTAAGATTTAGAAGGCTGAAAATTTCACACAAATTTAGTTTTATGATGAAGGGGAGAGTACTAAGAAGCGAAGTTAGAAAACTTTACCTATAAATGGCTCGAAGAGCCAAGTTGAGTTGAGCTGAATCTTTTCTAAGTACTTGATGTTGCCTTTTCAGTCTAGGTGATCCAGCTATGTCCACCAGCATAGTCACATCTACCTTAGACACCACATTACTAGAGGCTAGAGTTGCCTCCATCACTACGTAATTATATCTACTTCATTGGGTAAGAATATAAAATGATATGGAAGGTATTGGCAACCCCTGGATAGCTGCATTCAAATGCATTTGGCATATCTAGCCACAGTTTAAAATGGAATCAAGAAAAGAAAATTATCGGAAACATGAACATTTTGAGTATGTGAGCCTCAGATCGATCGCATTCCCTAAATGTATGTTTAAATGTGGATGTAGAGTTGTTGTTTTCATGCAGCAAGGAATTTTAACAATGCGAAGCTCCACCCTCACACACGCACACATTCCAATATACTCTCAGCCCACACACACACACACACACACATACTTACGTATAAGCGGAGAAAAAATTAAATTAAGTTTATTGACATATTGCTAATTAGACAGAACATGACAGCGTATCAAGATTTATGGCGCCCGATAAGGTCCCAAGCACAAAAAGTAGCAACAGCAGCAAATGCAACTGTGAGTGGCAATGTGTGTTTGTGTATGTGTGTGTGCATGTAACTGTAACACACACATATATATGGAGTGCCTGAAGGCAGATCAATGAACGCATTCATTTTAATTGGAGACGGAGACATGGAAAACAAACACACAAACGATTTCGATACAGATACAACCCTCCCTCCCATCTACACAGAGAGGGAGAGAGAGAGAGAGAGAAAGGAAAACTCCACACTAGGCCCAAAAAGAAATAACTTGAGGTCTCTCGATTCTAATTAAATGCACTTGAGTATGCCACATGCAGGGGACAAGGGGACGTACTGGCTGGCTTGTCTCTACGGTTCATTGGAATTTATGCGCTTTGCTGCTCAAAATGTCTCGTAAATCTCACAACAACAACAACAAAAACTCATCTGCAAAAAAATGCATAAAAAATTTTTCATTTGTTGTCGAACATTTTCATGTTGTTGTTATTCGTTTCGTTTCGTTTTTTTTTATTGTTTGCTTGGGCCAATATTTACCTTTTAATAATGCTCAGTGTCGCGTCGACAGCCTGAACTTTACAGGAGCAGGGGTAGGGGGCCTTATAGCATTGCCAGCCACGCGATAACAGCAACATTTCTCCTGTTCTTTTTTTGGTTTCAGTATTTCCCTTTGTTGCACAAACATACACACACGCACACTCACACATACACATACACACACAAATTGCTGGCGTGTGTGTCATAAATTTTCTGATTTCAGAGTTCAGAATATTTCATAGAATTGTCGCGGGGGACCCCGAAACACACATCAAACTGCATATGTGGATTAAAAATGCAATTGCAGAAGGTTGAATCTATGACACACAGGGTGTCTCATAAGTAACTCTGCAGATGCAATATTATAAATGTGTTTGGATTTCCTTAATGGAGGAGTTACAATGTCTTACCCCAAAGTTTTAGGTTTGTCGAGAAGAACTTGGGATTTTATGGGAATTAAGTGAAAGGGCTTTATATGAACCCGTTGAGTGCGAATTAACAGCGGATGAAAGAGAAAACTAAGAAAAAAGTCGTTCAAAAAGTACCGAATTTTGTACAAAACCAAGATTTTCCTTCACAATACCAACCGCAGTGGTCTGAAGAAAGAATATTTTGGTTTCATTTTCCTGCTTGTGTTTTAAAGAGAGAAGAAGTGAGATTGCAACCCCTTCGCACCTCAATCGGTTGATCTTTCGTTGAAGAAGCGTGCTGTGAAGAAACCCTTCAACACAGAGCCCAATAAACTGACCCATGTGAGCTCTTAACCCTACAGTGACGTCGTGTGCAATAAGACAGCTGCCGTCGTGCCTGCTTCCAAAGATAAGGACTTCGACTGCTTTGCTGAAGAAGGGCAAATATGCTCAGCGTCCAGCCAAGAACACGGTGCGTGTTGACTTCAAGAAGAACTGAAGAAACTGAAGAACCTGTTCATTGGTTCTAAGTACCGCAAGGATCTGGCACAGGCTGCTCTTCGAAGTGCCTCTGCTCTGTTGCGTTCCCAGAAGCCCGCTCAAATTAAGGCCAAGAAGCCCGAACAATTGTCTCAGTTGGGGTCAATGTGGAGCTGTTTTCTAATCTCGAGAAGAAAAGAACGTTAAGACCAATCGCAAAGGTATGAATTGAACAACCGTTTGGTCTCATTTTCAAAACCACATCATATTTTCAGAATGATTTGGTGAAAAGTCGTGATAACACCGTCATTTTCCCTAAACCACATCACATCAATCCAACCACTTTATATTTTGTCTGCTATTTTAGAGCACCCTATATTGTGATTGCCAGGCATCACAAAATGCTCTCTCAGTTATTATGAAAACTTGTACTGCCCGGGATCATTGTTTTGACATGCTCGCAATTACCGACCCGTATCTTAAAGTCAGTTGCTGAACACATATACATACCACATATATCGTTTTGTATATATATTTCACTCATTCCCTTTTTCACCATTCACAGATGAACAGTCATTCCGTTTTGTTTCGTTTCGCTTCGGGTTTTTTAAACAACAAAATGACATAAAAATGTTGTTAAAATTGCTTTGGACATCGACTACTAAAATATGCATTAAACAGGCAACTGCCAAACGGATTTTTGGTATGCAACATATAGCGGGCATGGCTTAATGCATTTTCCATGTTTTGCCCTGAAAAACCCTTGCACTAGTCTTCACTCCCCTCTCCTCCATAACAATAACGTTGACTTCACCTGTGTCACAATTAAAATGAGAAATTTCATTGATTTATTTGTCTTTTGTTGTGGTTCATGTTCTCTTTTTTTTGGGTTGCCGCCGCTTTCCACCAAAGTGTTGTAAATTTTCCTAATAGTACATAAATATGCTTATTTATTTATAAGCATTTTTTTTGTCTAATAAATAGTTTGCCTGCTTAAGAATTAAGCCGCTTAATCAGCCAGCAGCAATGTTTTTCCTTTCTTTCTTTCTTTGTTGTTGTAGTTTTTGTTGATTTATGAACTTAACACTTTGTTTAGATCGGCAATAAATTATATACATATACATATATACATGTTCGTCGAGTTGAGGTCAGAAAACGAAGCATGAGCATGGGCAAGATTTTCATCGATTTACAATTCAGTTTTTGTGTTGATTTACATTGTTATTGTTGTTTATTGAACGCATTTTTAGTGTCTTAATTTGTGTGTCCGATGGGGCTGAGAATGAGGCGGTTGTTGATGGAACTGTTTTGATGCGAGGAAATTGTGATATCAAGAAATTTCGATTGAAGATCGCAGAAACTCAAGGGGGAATAGAGTTGAGGAAATACGTTTTCTTATGGAGGATGTCGAAATCAGAACTGTAATGGAACTGTTTTTCCTTGTGGTTCGACTTCTTCTTCTCTCCTCTCGATTTTCCACTTAATTTATGGCGAAATATAACGACTATATAGAAAAGGGAATGCCATTGAATGTGAATTTTTAATAGACTTTTAATAACCATCAAGGGGGGGACATACCCCTGCCTTGGCTAAACAGAAAGTGTAATGAACCGCAGGCAAAAGCATTGTGGCAGACATTTTCCAAATGAAAAGCCATTCAAAGGCGTTGCCAATGGCCCAACAATAGAGCTTCCACAAAAAAAAAAAGAAAAACTGAAGCACAAACACCAGAGCAGGGCAAGGGCAGCGCTTAAGTCTGCCAGGGGTGGGGTGGAGGATGAGACAGGGTAGACAAACAACAATAAAGATAGAAATCAACGCAGACGTGTGCATAAAATATTAATTATCAGCCAGCAGCAGCAGCAACAGCAGCGGCAGCAGTGAACCTAGCCTCGATTCAACTCAACTCAACTCGACTCGACATATTGGCAATGACTGTGAAAAACCCCCAGATCCCTGCACCTCATTTCAGCCAGCCTGAGCAGTTTTCCGCTTTGCCAGCTTACAGACTTTGGCAGACGCAGACGCGACACGCAATGGCAGAGCCACACATTGGCATTGGCATTGACAGTGGCAACGGCAACGGCAACGGCAGCAAAGGCAGCAAGCAGGAGCAAGCAGTGCGCTTAAAAATTAGTTAGTTTGCCCTGATAGTTGTTGTTGTTGTTGTTGTTGGCACAGCTTTTGGCTTGTGTTTGAGAATCAGAGAACACTCTTTCCCTGCCCCTGCTCCAACAGACACGACAGGGCTTGGCAGCAGCCAGACAAAAGTGCATTAAACGCAGATGCGCCACACGGCAATGTATGGAGGAGATTGGTGATGGGAGGGAGGGAGGTTGGTGGTGGTAGCAAAGGAGTTACCAAAACAGCTGGTCACATTGTGAAATTAATTGCCATTGGCTTAGTTGAGAATTTGTAAAGTTGTGACAAAATAATGCAATAACATTTGAATATTCATGAGTTTTTCCCTTATAAATGTGTGGAATCACCTATCAATACTACTCAAAAGGATCAAAAGTCTAGTGGCGACAGCAAATTTTTGACCACAACAAGAACAATACCACAGTTGAGAGTGTCCATCAGCTATAGATATACTTTGTCGAACTATATAGTTGTGGCTCCCTTTAAATATTTCCATAATTTGAAACCCTTTTGAAGCAAACTACCTGATATTTGCAGATTTCCCAGATATCTTACATACTTATTTTGTACCTCAAACTATATACTCTACCTCTCATTTATAAAGAGCATTTTCACTTCGCCTGAGCTCGCTCAGCTTCATAGTTTTGCCAGCTTCATATTACGTATACTTTTTTTTATCACACTGTGCTCACATTTTGTTTGGCTTTGGGCTTTTTAACAGCCGAGGCATGCCTTATCTCTGTTTTCCGGGACTATTATGAAACATTTTCTCTTTTCAGCCTATGCACACGAAGTAGTTTGTATATATTTTTGTTTGGTTTTTTAATTTTATGTCAAAGCGTTTTGCATTTTTGTGAAGTCGTCATTGTCGTCGTGCCTCTAATTGCATTTTGCAGCAGAAACTCGTAAAGTCTCGTTCTAGTTTCGATTCACTTGACATTAGGACAGGTGTTTGGCCTGTGGGTATCTTTTGTGGGGCTTTGCTTTTGACATTTATGTTTCCTCAACTCCCTCTCCCTCTCTCTCTCTCTCTGACTCGTGTCACTTTGGCATTTCCTGGGTTATTTACACTTTTAATTTTCTTGATTTTTGCCTGGCCGCAGCGGTGGGGGTTTTGGGGATAAATGTCAAAAGATTGTTAAGGCACATGAGCATTGATTGATGGACAAGTTGAGAGCTTAAACTGCCTTCAATAAGAATGAACAAATGGAGCTGAGGAGGAGACGAAATAATATGGAAAAGAAGTACAAGAAACATCTAGCCAGATTACATTGAACTTGAGCTGAGTTTTCTTTTACATACTCAATTTTATAGATTTTCCCCGAGACATTTTCAAGCCTTGTTTTGATTTACTTAGTCAAAATATGATACTCCAAAGCAGCCCCCCGCTTCCTGAAATCCATAAAATCTGCTCTATTAGACGGCAGCCCTGCTCGATATTCCCTTTGGGGAAAACCAGCATTTGTCTTCTTTCAACTACATGTTGCCTCCACGAAAACAATTTTCCTAAGAAAAACATCAACATTCCCCCCCACAATAGAAAAACGTTTAAGAATATTATACATACTTATTGCAGTTCAGCTTTCGGATTCGAATTCGAATTCTAAAATTGCGGCTGCATTAAATTTTCATTCTGGTCGCCCAGTTTCAAATTACACCAACATTTTCTTTAATTGTTTTTCCAGCGTTTGACAAATTGAACAAAACCGGCAGGGACAGCTGAAAGGGGTGCGTGTGAAAATTAATGTTAATTGGCATTTTATTGATCATTTGATCAATTTGCTTTGGGTGTCCGAAACGGAGGGAACCCATGGATGCATATGGATAATTGTGGGTTCGGGGTTTTTCCAGTGAAAAGGCGACGCCAGCGCTACCGATGAACGCGTCGGTCAAATGTGAAATATGGCACCCCAAAGTACAAAACTGAGACCCTCTTGAGATCATGAATTTTTAATGGCACAACCCGGACAGGACAGGGACAGGGACAGGTTCTTGTTCTTGTTCTCTCAACTCGCAGCGTGGGCAGAGTGCCAAAAGGGAAGCCAAACCCAAAACGATGATAATAATGACAATGATTAGTGTTAAAGGCGCCGCGTGTGCAAAAGAGAAGGCAAGAAATGTGTTGGCAGACGACTTGGGGTTACCCTGGAAATATGATTGGTAAGTTAACTATAGCGTAGCCTTCGAAATTTGTATAACAGTGTGTCATAACAGTCTTTAACTGTGATGTAAATTAAATTTCTAACAGAAAAAAACCCTAACATACTCAAATTAACATTCAACAGAGGATCTTGCCTTAGTTAACAGCTCCCTTACTCTCAACAGCTCTTTCTAACACACCTCTGTTAACTAAAAAGTGGAAATTTGTATTGCATCCATACATAAGGTAGTTGAAGTTCTCAATAACAGACCCAATTCCATTCACAATTATCCTTAACATAATGTAAGATCCGCTGTGCTAATACTCCTCTTCAAAGTTAACCATTTCCAGGGTGTTTTGAAAAAAATATGTTTTCTTAATAGTTTTCAATGAAGCCGCACAGAGTCCCGTGTTGTTTTTCACTGTCCATGTCCTGGCGCCTATGTCCTGCCTTTGCTTTTGTCAACGCTGCATAATTAGATGGCCTGCTCAACCTCTCTCTCTCTCTCTCTTCTCCTTCTCTTCTTTGTTTCTTTGTGTGGGTGCGTATAATGTGCTGTCGACATTTTGGGTTATTTATTTCGGAATCCTCGCACAGCGGGAAGGAACACATCGTGGCTCTTGTCCTTTACTTACGCACAGTTGCTGCTAATGGTTAATGTCGGTTAATGTGTAGGAGAGGACGTCGGTCTTATCAGCTGTGTTTACAAGTGACGAGCTGATATAGGAGAGGTTAGGATAGGCTATGGCTTATGTTCAGTGTGTCCTTTGCTGAGTGATAAGGTTTAGTTCAAGTGGTCCCTGCTGGTTTTGGTTGGGTTTATGAAAGGTACTTGAAATAGTGCGGATGCGTTGCTCTAATTAGATGTGTTTGTCTTGATAAAATGCGGGATATTTCCAAGCTGACTTTTGAAGAAAACGTGGTGTACTGTTTTGTGTGTTTATAATTCCCAAAGGAATCTCTTAAGAGGATAGATATGTAGAAGGCATGATATGAGTTTCACATTTAAAAGGAGAGAGCCATTGCTACTTTAAGTTTATGATTGATTTTATCTTTTCGCTTGAATTTCCTCCACTTGAATCATACCTTCCCATAGACACTTTCATCTTCCACTTTGGCTTTTCAACTCTTCTTTCTCTCAAACTCAACTTAAAATTCTCTGTTTATCAATTGGCAATCATCCTGCCATGCGTCTCTCGGTCAAACCTCTCAGCTGATATGTCCACTTCATTAAGTAAACCACAACATGAACCACTTCAAAGCCTGGGCAACCCTTTTTCTACTTTCAAACTGCTTATCCAACTTCAGAGGCCACTTCACTGCTGACCCAGCAGCAGTAAGCGAAAACTTCATTACTTCTCGAAAAACAGCCCGCTTTTCTCTGAACAAAGGAAAACACAGAAATTGAAGCAGCTGGAGGAGAACAAGCACCGTATGGAGAAGAGAAGCGAAGTGGCAGCCCATTTAGCCAAAACCTTTGACGAAAACGGGAAAACTTCCAAAAAAACACAAAGAACTGGTAAACGTTTATCTCACACAGCTGGTGCAAAGGACAAATGCGGGAAAGGACATGCTACCTTTTGGCTATCATGGATTGCACTTTTGGTAAGGGACAAGGAAAAAAGTTATGACGCGTTCTCTTTCATAGCAATTGCAGTCACAGGAATTGACTGAGGAACAATGCACAGAACAAACGGCAATAGTTAGAAAGCTTTCATAGATGTTGGACTTATGACTTAGATGCATTATAAGGATCGAAATCGAGGTCAAAGATTGTATGGTGGCAAGACAAACCACACTCTGGTTGAGTGTTTGGAGAAGTAATCTTCTGATTCCAAAAATATCATTAAGATTGGGAATCTTTCAAGCAATTGCAATCTTCATATAATGAAAACTTTCCTGGGTTTCCAAAACAGTTTTGATTTTTACTTCAAATTCACAGAGAATCGCCATCCTGTTATGCTTTGAGCCTTAACCAACCACCAAGTGCTGGACATCTACCCATCATCATCAGGAGCAGTAGCAGCATCAGATCTGAGATAGTTCTCATCGCATCCCCACGGTGGCGGCTGCTGTTTTCCTCGGCCTCAAGTGCAATTTTCAATTCGTGCAATTTTCTTCTTCTTTTTTTCCTTTCCAATCCGACAATTGCAGCTGAGACCCGCTCCAGCCTCGCGTGGCAGGACATGTGTGTGCTCCTGGCTTACCCTCTGCCTGCCTGTCATTCATTCATGTGGCCGTCTGAAGGCTTTTCATTAAAAATCGTTTAATCCACGCTATCATTTTCCCAAATGCCTCGCCGTCTCGTTTCGTATTTTTTTATCGTGCTGCCTTTTTGCCCCGCACTGCCGCTGCTGCTGCCGCTGCCTGTTTGCCAATTGCTCATTGATGCAAACGTCATTTGATTGTCGTCATTGTTGCATTGACAACGACAGAGACACAGAGTGAGAGAGACAGCAGGCAGGCCATGTCAGCAGCAGGAGCAGCAGCAGTTTCTGTGAGGCAAGAGGCAGTGGCTGCTTCGGCTCAGCTCAACGCAGCATCGAGTCAAGCGGATGTTGGCTCTTCAATTTGTTTTTCATGTTTCATATCCTGTCACGCCTGCCAGGCAGCCAGCCCCCCTTGACATGTGTTCTGCGGTTGTGTGCATGACGCACTTGAAACACTTTTTTTTTATCCTTCCCTCCCGTCTTTGTGTAACACTCGGTAATTAAGGGATTTGAAAATCGAATCGTTCGGCTGCCTAATTATGGCTCAGCGCACGTGTGTGGGGGTGAAAGGAGAAAGGACTCATCTCCTTAACAGAAACTTCCCAGCATTAGCGCATCGCATTGAGGCGTGAAAATAATGGCTCCAATAGATTTTAGCTGGCTTCAGGAGCTGATAATGCTTAAGGACACGCGGCCACTTTGGTATGAGAGAGTTAGGCAGGACTAAAACCGGGGGAAAAATAGGAAAATGTGTAAGTGCTCAGTGAAGCTGAAGAAATTTTCAAGCATTTAAGGAGCGAAAGATCTTTTCAACCATCAGCGTATTTCTATTCTGTTAAAGCTTACTGACATATACACTGTGTTTCCTCTTTCTTCTATATCCTAGCAACACCTTATAACTAAGAGTTTGATGCAAAAACAACATCTTCAAACTTACGCTCACATTCCACAGCATACCTTACATATGAGCCTTATTTTTGTGGCTTGATTTGTATCGCAATTTGCTTTTCTTCTTTTCTATTATATTCAATTTTTCCTTTTTTTTTATAATATTCCCTTTTGGAGACGTTTAGCATATGCTTATGCTCTTTGTGCTTTTGTTGCTGCCTTTTAATGGTTGTCTTCATTTCATTTTTTTGGTGGTTGTTGTGCTCATTTTAAGTACAAAACAGAAGACGAAGGAGCCACAACAGACACACAATCACAGTCGCTGGGATAATAATGCCACGGCAACAACTAGAGCAGCCACATAGCTCCATTAACAAAAACAACACACACAGAGGAGGAGCAGCAGGAACTTTGCATAATTCCATGTAGCAACCAGTATAAGAATGGGGCAAAGAGATAGAGAGTGTGAGAGAGAGGGAGAGTCTGGTTCTGGTTTATAATGCGGCGCCGCTTCACTACGCTTATTATTTGTAGCATACTTATTGGGGACGCCTGCTTTTTAAATATGCATAAAGAAAGTAAGTACAAACACATTTCTCCAAGGATGAGTCTGAGGATGAGGTGGATGGGCATACACACTACCACACACATAACATATACCGCTGTCTGCTGGCGGCGTCTGTCAACTACTGAGTTAGCTACTGTGGGTCCTCCTGGGCTGCTCCTGAGCTGCTCCTGCTGCTGCTCACTTTACATTTTTTCTACGTGCTGCGCTTTTACTTTGCCGCGTTGTTTTTTTTTTTGTTCCTTCTACCTGACATTTTTTTCTTTTTGCTCTGCCAGACTGCCTTTACTCCCCTCTACTTTATTTAGCTTATTAAAATTTCACTTCATTTTTTCGTGCTTTGTTTTGTGCTTTTCTTTTTCTGTGTTTCGTGCTCAAATGCGATGAATTTTACAAGGAAAAAAAAGAGAAAGAAATATTGGAATATTTATAATTATGTCAATTTCAGTTCCAACTTTGAACTGTGATTGCGTTTTTTCGTTTGCGGTGCTGTTTGACATTTGATCAGAGATTGGGGTCGTTAGTGAAGTTTGAAGCTTAGGTAGAGTTGTGTATTTTTAAGCATCATTAAGGAATTTTTTGGAAATTCGAATGTTTAACAAATTTAACTAACAGGAAGAGGGCTGTCTTTGGCATGCCTCCACCTTATATATATATATATATCTATATACATATATAAAAAGAAATGAGGATTTCTGTATAGGAGTGCAAGCTATTGCACAATTTTATCTTCGTCAGCTTAGCCGTTTGGGCTGTACGTTAACTTTCAACCAGACTTTAAAAACTACTTCAAATCACCTTCTCTCCACCATTCCACTTTCATGTCATTTCCCAAGATTTGAATACTTATTTTAGGTCAAAAATGTCCTCATAAATTTCAGCGAAATACCTGAAACTGTAAGCCAAACAATTTTCAAGTTTCTTTTGAAATTCATTCAAGCTAAATACTTTCTCTAAAACTTTGGGTAAATGTTGAAACTACCATATCCTCTTTCAATGAAATGATTAAAACTGTATACTTAAAACAACAACAAGGACTCGGGATAAAACGATACTTCATCATCTTGCATATTAACTGTGCCATCCCCTTACCCCGAACCAACCGCTTCACCGCCCGCCAATTAAAGTCATTAGCCGACTATCATGTTGTTGATAGCAGATAGGAGATAGTTGCCACAGCCCGCTGCTCTCTCCGGCTCGCCTTTCATCCCAAAAATACTCTGACTCAAAGCCACGGCCATGTCTCATGTGTCCTTTGTCCTCCCTCCCTCTCTCTACTGTGTGTGTGTGTCCTCCTCCTGCCTGTCTGCCCAAAAAACTTTGCCCAGTCGCTTTCCAAAAATCCCCAAGCTCTGAAAACTTCATTTGGTCCACCCATCCCTCCTCCCTAACTCGTTCCGCCCCTGAGAAACGTTTAGCATACAATTAGCTTTGGGAAAAAAGCAGCAACAAGGCCTCCCTTATGGCCCCGCCTCGCCATGCCTTGCCTTGGTTTGGTTTGGCCTGAAAACTTCAGTGAAAATTATTAAAATTTGGCTTCAAAAAGGGTTGACCATATGGAAATTAGCATATGACACTCCTCACATTGCCCCACACGCCGAACACCCCCTCTAATGGCAAATTCAAATGTGCTTGAAGTTTAATCCTTTACCTTTTGCCTTCCTTCACTCTCTGCTCACCTCAATGGCTTGGTTTCCACTTAAAGCCTTTAAAGTTGGATCATAAAATTTATGGCTCAAATTGAAAAAAAAAAATGTGAGTTATGCTTTCGAAATTTTTTATGTTGATAATAGAAAACACTATTGGATGCTCTTTTATTTTGGTTTTCTGCTAAGCATTGAGAAGGGTATTGTTTGAGAGGATAATGGGGTTTTTTTAAGGAGTTTGTGAAAGTGTAAGCAGGGCAGAAAAACGAAAGGAAAGGAAGCAAATGGGGATAAATACTTCATGTTCATAAACATTCTCTGAGAATTGAGAGTTGATCAGTTAAACGATTGAAACTTTAAGCAGTTGTATCTTCTTTTGACACAAGAGAACACATTGAAGATAGCTGGAAGTACTGGATGATGATTGCTTTGCAAATTCAAGCTAGCTAGCAGTCGTACTTCAGTCTGCTTATTGATAGGAAATGTTGCTAGGGAGATTCCATAAGAAGAGCTCATTTACCAAAATTTTTACCCAAAATCACCTAATTATATCTGCATCTATATACCTATACAAATACCATTATAATCACTTTTTAAGCGTATTTAAACTTCTTCTAAAGTTCTGCAAATTTCTATTAAAACACTTCTTTTGCGCCTTCACAGCGGAAATTTTCCACCTTTTACACATTTTACTTCCATTTGATTAGATCGGCTTTTTAGGGCGACACGTGCGAGTTGGCCAACGGGGCGGGAAAGGGGAGACAGCATACGCATACTCTGTGAAATGCTCTACGCATCCTGTTTTGTTTTTTTTTTTCACCGAGCTGCTGCTCCGCCTTGGTTTTTTATAGAATTTTGCACGCTCATCGTGTGTTTTTTTTTGGTGTGGCTTATCGGGTCGAGACTGAGTCTGGGAGTGAAGGCGATGCGAGTCGAGTCGAGTCGAGGCGTCAACAACTTTTGTCATAATCAACATCAAACAGGCTCACAAGCAGCCTGTCCTATCCTGCCATCATGAGCAGCAGCTATTATTATCCGGTTTCCCAACGCTGCTCCGTGATGTTTCATCCACATCAACATCTCATCTCTCCTCATCATCAGCAGCAGCAGCAGCAGGCGGAGTTCCGCTCCAGCTTTGGTTCCAGCTGCTGTTCCTGCTGCTGTTGCGGCTTGTTGTGTGTTGATTAAAAATTTGTTTGTCATTTCGATAAGGTGGCAAGTTTTATACTTTTTTACAATCCATCCATCCCCCACTCCCCGCCTTTGCCCAAACAACGGCAGTTCAATAACCCATAAGTTGTGCTTTATCAGTTTTTCAGCACAAACTGAATCTTTTGTATCTCAAATATGGCCTGAAAATGCTTTCAAATTTACGTTTTGTTTCTTTACCTCGTGTTTTTTTTTTCAACTTTTATCTATTGTTTGACATTTTTTGGTTGGTAATTTCTTTCCTATATCATGGCTTTAATTTGATCTGAAGAAGGAGAGGGCAACGCATCATTAGACAACAATTTGGTTTGATGAGAGTAGAATTGGTAGGTTGATAATAATAATAGGGGTGTTAGAGAGCTTATTCAACGGAGGGAAATGGGAATTTTAATTTGTTTGAGCTTTGTGAGAAATTGGAAAATGAAAGAATTACAAATTAAATATTCAGAGAAGTGCAAAATCAACGTTTAATCTTGGGTTCAGGGAACGTCCACAATGCTGAGAAAGACAGAGGAATCCCATTATTATCCTCGCCTCCAACTGGCAGTAATTAGTTGCAGATCTTGCATTGCCAAGCGCTCTATTAGGATGAATGTTTGGGAGCGACGAAGGGGATAGTTTCCTCTCCATTTCAATAAATTTGATTCGATTATAAAAAGTCGGGAATCTTATTCCAGCTTAAGCTCCACCTCTCCCAATACAACTTCCATTTCTTATAAAATATTTTCTCCTTTTCAAAAATACTCAAAAATCAACATCCTCGCTTTAACATTCATTCAAAATTCCATTCATTACCAGAAGAGAGAGAGTGTGTGGGACAGCAACGAGTATATTCATGGCCCATCAGTATAAAAATGGCAGTAAAAATGTTCAATAAAATTTTACATGCCGCCAAAAAATAACAGAAATACACACACACACACACACACAAACACTCACTCACACGTAGGAAAAGGACATGAACTAATAACTTATTTATGAACCCAAATTATTGTTATGGACCATGTCTATTACTATAGCCATGGCTATGACTATGACTGCGACTATGACTATGACCCGCAGCAAAGGCAGCCACAGCAACAGCAGACAATAAATATACGCTAAAACTTTTCAATATTGATAAACTTTTGCCAAAATGTACGAAAAAAACGTAAGCGGCAATGGAGGGTTAAGGACTAGAGCATACTCTGTAAAAGAACTGTGAAATCATATGATCATATTATCTATATATAGGGGACGATGGAACACGGTACCATGATCATATTTTTCGACCGGAGCGAATGGCTCCTCTTCTGCTAACCTAACAGCTTTTCACTAGAGTCCACTATTATCTTCTCTTGCTTTGTTTAGCCTACCCAACTTCCTACCAACCTCACAGTCAGCTTCAATATCATTCACTCCCTTTAGTTGATTCTTGATTCTCTTCATCTGACCATCTCCCTCACTCGATACTGTGGCCCCCATATATAACATTTTCCTTTTGATTTCACTGCCAATCTTTCACATAACTTCAAACTACTCTAGAAAAATTCCACCACAGGGTAAAAGCAAAAACAGCAACAACAAGCCAAGCCAAGCCGTAACGGAAGCTTTCGCCATAACACCGGAAATGGCTCAACAGAGAACACTGCAAAAGACAGAGCAAGAGAGACAGAGAGAGGGAGATATACACACAGCCAGCGTTACACTGCAAAGACAAATGCCATTTACAATTTTTGTACATAAAGCCGCTTAAGCAGCACTTCGTAGCGACAATGGCTCCCCCTGTGTTCCCCCCTATCCTCCTCTCCTCCGCCAACACTCTCCTCCCTGTAATTTGTTTTTATGTCTGCCCCAATACGTGAGATAACGCCACGGAACAAAGTTCTGTTTTCGCTCTTTATTTTTTTTCCGCGCTGCACACAACTTCGATTAACATTGGCAACACCCTGTCAAGACACCCTGGAGGAGGGGGGAGGGTGAGGGATGAGGTGAGCCCAGTGTAGCAGTGCAGGCCAACAAGTGGCAAAACTGAGAACTCATAGCCATAGTTGGAGCCGGCAACCTCTGGCCCTGGCCGTGAATTCCATATATAATTTCCGTTCATTCTTTTTCGTTTTGTTTCGTTTCGGCTCGACATGTGAGATGGTCTGTATTTTGTAATACCCTAACGGGGGAGGGGGTTCTTCAGTTGGCAGAAGTATATACTTTTATATACTATATAATTATAGGATATACTATATACTTATAGGATACCAATTCTACTTTGCAGATGACCACACTTCTAGTCTCTCGCTGATGATCGTTGTTTTTGTTTCCTTACCCCACTCGTTGCTGTTTGCTCGTTGAGATGACTCTTGTTGAGCTGCCAACTTGTCAGGGCTAGGAATAACAACTTGTTAGCATGAAAAGGTGTTTTCATCACTTTCACTCCACATTATCCCTCCTGTTCTTCTACGACTCCTTAGGCAAGTGCATTCCATCTTCGTCTAAGCCCCAAAAGACACACACGACTCGACTCGCCTGCTCCATCCTGTTTCGTTGTCCCTCTTCACACTTGAAGTCTACCCTTTTTGCCAGCTTCTCCTGCTGACATTGCAGCGTTTCAGCGTATCGAATAGTCTAAAGTGAAAAATATCCTTGCCGCCTTGTATTGCATTTGAAATTTTTGTTGTAGACAGACAAAGTGGAAATGGCGAAGGAAAAGTTTCCCGAAAACTAGAAGAAAAATGCAAGCAAGGGACTGGTTTGGCTTGCCTTGGAGTTTTGGGTTTGGGTTTGACGAGTTGAGCGCCTTTTGACATTAATGGAAGTCTCTGTTCTTTTTTTTTGCCTGCAGTCAAGTCGTAAATAAAATATATTAATATTGGCAGACGTGTTTACGTTGTCTTTTTGTTTCTTTTAAAATGGCAAGTTTTGGTAAGCCTGATGATGGCTGGTTTAAGGATTAAGAAGCTGTGGGAATGCCATTGGCAGGGAAGTCCTCGGCAGTTGAAATTGATTGTACCTCTGTGCAGATTAGATGCAAGTTTTGGCAGAAAATGAGAGCAGAGGGTGAAGTGAGACCACTTTCAAATTAAATCAATTTTAAAGTAAAAGACAAATGTCAGCCTCAAGTTGTATACCGATTGTACTTTCTCCTATATAACTGCTTAAGGTCTTCATATCATGTTCAAGTCCTTTAAGTCAGGCATGTTCTCAGCATTATATATTCATTATCCTTCTTCGGCCTTTAACAAAATTTAAACAAAATTCATAGGCGTTGCCGCTACTGAAAACTTTGCCTTAATTAGAGGGTTGCCAAAAAACCTCCTGAAACTCAAGGAGCTGCTGGCACTTTCTCTCTGGAAAGTATGTAATTGTGTTTGATTTGATTTGATGGTCACATTGCGTGACAGTAATTACAAAATAAATGCAAACATCTGCAGCGGATCTCATAGAATCAAGGAGTAGGAACAGGAGCAGGAGTATGGCATCTAAAAGATGCCCAGGCCAGAGTTAAAAAGGGGAGAGAATATGGAATTTTGGGCTTTCGAGTTCAAGGCAGGGGCTAGATATAGCGTGCTTGCCTGCACATGTGACCCAAGTCTGGTAGTGTGGTTGGCCAGGGGGTGTGTATTTGTGTCTCACCCTCTCCATGCCTCTATCGTTCTCTTGTTTTGTCTATCTAAGTGTTGTTATGCTTTGGGTAATTCGAGTAGTTTGAGTTTGATGCACATTTCCACACTTGATGGATTGGCTGCAGCAGTCGAGTGGATATATAGTAGAGGGTGGTGGGTTTGCTGAGAGGGGTTATTTGTCGTCTTCTATTACATGTGTAAGTTGTGTTTAAGTTTCTTTCTTCTATACGGTGACAAATTTTTGACAACAGCTGAGGCCAATTGCTTAAGGGTGCCGCTTTGCTATAGTACCAGCCACACCTTTGGCAAAACTCTATCAATCTTTTAGAGTGATGGCAAAGCAATCATAAAACTGCCATTAAGCCAGAGTCAGAGTTACAAAAATAACAGGAAAAGTAACACGGAAGGAAGCTAACAGCAACTAATGGAAGCTTTAATACCCTTAGGAACATTTTAGAATTAAAACTTCTTCAAAGTTGCTTCTTTCATAAGGCAGAAGAATGGGATAGTACCTGATTTATGGCTTCCCTGTGGCAGCCCTGAGATAACCCTAAGATATTTAGAGAAAGAATTTATAATAAGAAACTTTTGAGTTCTCAGATTTAGGTAGTTGAACACTGCTAAGAGTTAAGCTAAAAGTCTTCTGACAACTAGGAATCGTGGCTTCGATTTATTTCCCATCTTTCTCTGTTGCAAATTTCATAGGAAATCTGGAATACCCTTTAAAAATGCTATAAAGAGTGTATTCTATCATAAATCTTAAGCTGCAAACTTTGGTAGACAATCTTAAGTTAAATTATGCCACCTAACCTCACATATGTAGAACCTTTTTTTGTGCAACCTCTCTCTCCCACTTCCTCTCCCTCCCATTCTCTTTAGCCATTAACATATTGTTTACACTGTTGCCATTATCTGGCCGATGCAGCAGACGCACTGCTCTACCCATTTTCATTGATTTTGCAATTTATCAAAAGAATAAAAAAAAAGGGGGAAAAAGTAAGTAAAGCGGAAACGGCGGCAACTGCCGGAAACTGCAAAAACTACGTGTCATAATGGTGAAAGGAAAGCAAAAGAAGCAGCAGGAGCAGTAGTCACAGGATCAGTGAAGTGTAGCATAATAGTTAGAGCCTCACAAGCGTACAGCGCTAATGGCGCTAATAACGCAACATAAAATATTAATAATAATGCGGCGGAAAAATGTAAGAAAGAAATGTGGACAACATTTCCGGCACTTGACCAAAGTCCGGACAGACAGAAGCCAGTACAGGCCTCCTCCACCATATGAAGTGTCTTTCGAGTGGAAAGACAAACAAAGGCACATAACGGCTCAAACCATTCTGATGAAGGCAGCAAAGTTTGCACCCGAATTGGGCTGCCTGTGTGGGAGAGCTGGAGAGCCGGAGAGCTGGAGAGGAATGTGTTGGACATTTTGATTAGCTTTGTGACTGAAACTGGAACTGAAACTGGAACTCTGGCACTGGACATATGCCGGAAATGGCATAACAGCAGAGCCGACAAAAAAAAAATCGTTGAATGAAGAAATGAGGGGAAAATTGTTAGCTTTTCTTAGACGAAGCTTAAATGCTCTAAGGGATGTGCTCGAATATGGAAAAGACGATAAGATAAGCTTGATTTATATAGCATGAAGTTCTCATCTAAGCCAAAGTTCTCGACTGGCAAGCAAAGTCTCTTCGCTAAATATCTATTTAAAGATATTTACGAAATCGCTATCTTTCAATATTATATTTGATTTCAATAGTTTTCTATAAGGACATAGCTAAACTATATCCCCACAAGTAACTTAAAGAACTCACTTTAAGAAGATCACTTCCCATCAATATGCTGCAATTTGCCTATATAACTCTAGATAAAGTCTATCCTTGGCAAACTTTCCATTAAAACTCTACTTTAAATATCATAAGAATCATTTCAAATATCATCTTTAATTTCTTTCAATCTCTGTCAAAATTTAGGTAAAGTTTTCCATTTCCCATATATTCTTTAGGGTAACTCCTCAAGCGGCAGCAACAACAAAAAATGTTTCACAGACCAGAGTCCATAGCCGGGCCTTCTCATTCTCCTGTTATTCCTTTGAAGGGCCCAAAAATCAAAATCACACTCGTTCTTGACTTATGAAAAGCACTCTAGTTGGGCCAAGTTCTACTCCACTGTGGGACTCAGGTGTCAGCCAGGCAGCCAGTCAGTCGCTGTGCCTGCCGAGACAACAACACCTGGCAGCAGTTCCACTGCACTTCACTCCCCCCATCAGCACCCACCTTCTAGCAATTTGGCAGAAAAAAACAACAATAAATATCGTACATCACACATGTACGCACACTCACACACACACACATAGGACGCAAATAGCTTAGCATACTTTACGGGCTTCAATTGGCAATTGGCAGCCTTTGAATTTTCGTTCGCCTACCTCACTGCCGCCCTACCCTACACCTGTCGGTCGTCGTAGTCTCCTCTGCGTTCTTTCCATCGTTTTTTTTTTCTTTTTTGTTCGACATGCCATTGGCAAAGCAAGGCAAGGCTTGACATGCCAGAGGGCAGCATTTGGTGGGTGTGGGGAGGGATAGGGGCAGGGGCTTAACTGAGCTCTAAGCTTGGCGCCTAACTGTCAGCTGACAAGTTGGCAAGTGTTGTTGTTGGTGTTGGTGTTGTTATAGGGGCTTTCTTTCTACAATTTTTGTTGAGGGTACGGTTCGGTGCGGCTGGCATGTTGCGGCTGTTGGGGTTTTTCCAACAGGGGCTGAAGCGATTGTTTTGCAGCGAGGGCAGGCTGAGAAGTCGTTGAAGGTGACATACTCTAAATCAGCTCCTAAGGTCATTTAGAGCTGAATAATAACTGAACATAATCAAATTTAATGGTCTACGTGTAATTATCAAAGACGTCAACAGCGAGGAATTCAGCCTGAACTGCGAGGGTCCCGTGACTGGACTCAGCTCGTTCGAGGTGGGCATCACCATTCCCATGCTGGAAGGTAAGGTGAACGGCTCAGCCGGTAAAGACCACAGCCAGACACCCAAGGTTGAGAAGTAGGAAAAGAAGGATCCAGTACAACATTGTGCAAGGTTTCGGCCGACATCGTGGACCCAACGCCAACTCGACATAGAGTGCGTTTCGCAGTTGCCGCAGATGAAGATAATGAACAAGTTGAGTCGTGCTTTCTTTATTGCCAAATAATGTTCATTCTTATAGTAATTTCCAACAATTAAGCAACTTATTTTACACATTTCAAGTTGTAGTCCGAAATGTTGCTATGCCACAGTCAAAAATCTGATTTCTCTCTTCCAACAGTTGCTTAAACTTCACCATAACTCTCAGTACAACCCTTGCTTAAACATTTACCGTTTAACTTGCAACTGAATGTTTAACTCCCTAACCCTATCCCCACCCCACTCCCGGACACCCACCTTGACAACAAGCCCCCATTTGCAAGTGTCTCCCCTTCACAAACAAGTCAGAGCCTCAGAGTTTGTAGGCTAAAGTAGAACTGCGTCAGTTTTGATTGAAATATTGATGGCAATTTTTGCATAGTTTGGCTATAACTTTTGGCCCCTACAATACCAACTCCCCCAACCATCCTTCACCCCCCTCCCACAGTTGAGCACACCCACACAATTCAATGCTTTTGACTGAATATGTGGTGAAAAGTTGAAGCAAGACTTTGAGTTTGAGTTCCATCGAACGAAGTTTCAGCCGTTTTCGACTATTTTTTTCGACCTTTTCAATGGATGTTCAACAGTTTATGACAGCTTGCCTTATTATAACTGTCATGGCTGTCATAGAAGGTATCAGACAGAGAGAGAAAGAGAGAGAGAGGTAGAGAGAGGGAGTCCATGCCCCCTACTTTGGTAATATCTTCATTATGCTGTGGTGTTTTGAAATTTGTGTGCCCTGTCTTCCCCTAACGTTGACTTTAAGCGTTGACTTTCCTTTCTATTTGTTTTCTCTTCTCCTCATTGCTGTCTCTCCATCTCCCTTTTGACATGGCTGTCAGCCGAGGTGTAAAATAGTTTTTGTTGTCGGCATTTTTTAAAGATTTTTTTAGATTTTGTTTTGCACCTCGGCTTATTGATTTTCTACAGCAACACCCTTTTCCTTCATAAATGTCAGAAAACCATTTCATGTCTTGACTTTAAGTTGAATTTCCCAAAGCATTTTCTTTGCTGGGAAATCCTGTGTTGCGTTGCCCTTAGTATTTCTAGTCAAGTCATGCAGCTTTTAGGCCTCGAATTCTTTGCAAATCATTTCAACTAATTGAAGGTAAGGAAGTATAACCAGAATTTGCTATCCTTGAACTCTAGCTTAATTTATTATCAGGACACAGCCAGCTGGCTTTTATGCCAAGGTCATTTTGTTGGCCAAAGTTACTTTCTTTCCCTTTTTTTTGTTTTTTTTTTTTTTGGGTGGCCAAAACTTTTTCTCAATTAAGCTCATCAGACAGACGTTAGACAACGTCAGCAGGGGAGCAAAGGGAGAAAAAAGATAGCAAAGCTAGGGAAAAATGTAAAGTTCAAGTCAATTGCGGGATGAGAAGACAAATGAAGAGAAATGAAGAAAAATTTTACCCAGATTTCTAATTCAAAACTCGTCTTGGCCAAACGAAATCAGATTTGTAAAGGAAAGAGAAAATTTAACGGACAGATTTGTTTGAAACTTTTAAGGCGCTGCAGCTCCTAAGGAACATATGAATTAAGATTTTTTAAGCTTCATTAAAGACTGAATCCATGTTGTTCAGTGTTGATTTAATAAATATCAACACAACGTGTCACTGTTGCAGCATTGGTTGCCTAAGGATCGAGTTCTAACAGCAAGCTTATTTGTTTTTCCTACTTTCGCTTAAATTTTGGGACACCCTTTTCTTGGACCCAACACTCACAATCTCTTTGCAGTCCATCATAACTTTAATAGTTCTCGTTCTCTCCCTCTCTATCTCTCCTACACACTCTCTACACTCATCATTACACGCACTTTACATGGAGCCCTGCTACTTGCAATTAGGGCCAACTGTCTATGGCAATGTCTGGTCCCCCCTTTTGTGATAACCGGCCTTTGCATGGGCATGGCCTGGCATAGCAGTTAATCCCCCGGGCTCAAGCATGTCTCGTCGATGTGGAAAGTCGTTGCCAAACATTCAATCAATGGCTGTCAAAAAAGTTGCAGCGCCAAAAGCTTAGCAACTCACTAACAAAAAATTACCAAGAAAAGCAAATAAAAAGTAAACAAAGTCAACAAAAACAGACTCAAAGCAAGTGCATATCAATTTTCCAAAGAATACAACAAAATGTTATCAATAAAATAAACAAGAAAAATATTTTTGGAATCATTTTAGAGTATTCTTCTTCTCTAAAGTAGACATAGATGTTATTTTTGAATGTTTTGTTGAAGAATTTTGGCCATGGCTCTGTTGCCTAATTTATGCCAGCTTATCTCTCTCCCTCTCCTTTTAGCTATTTGTTGCTTGGTTTTAATTTTTCAAATGTCTTTTGGGGATTTACGTTCACCTTGTTGATGCGACTTATGCAGGGCTTGGCTTTTGTGCGGTTTTCTTATTTGCTTGCAGAAAACTTTTCATGTTTGTTGCTTTATCTATCAATTTTTTTTAAGAAAAAGTCTGCAAAGTTTTGCCAAACTGTTGTTATCAAGTGTCAGTTGAGACTTGAGAGACAAATATTGTTTTTTAGGGAAATCTGTAGGACAAAATCAGCTTTAAATAACATTATTGAAAGTAAGAATTGCCACGTTAAACTTGATATTGAAATGACTGGGTCAATGAATATCTGTTGAAATGAAGGTCCACTCTAATATGTAAGCTTTCAGTCTAAGCTTAAGTGGGCATGCTATTGCAATTTACAACTTCAGTTCTGCAGCAACTGCAGCAACTATCTTTTAACCAGCACACTCTAATAATAAATTCCAAAAATATCTAAGAAAACCATCAACCAAAATCAACTATAAAGTATATATATATATATGAATTAACCTCTCTCTTGTACACAAACATCTGTATATCTCCTAAAGTATAATTTGTCTGGTACCTGCTTGAAGCTGAAACTGAGGCTGGATCAGTTACAAACAAACCTCAGCAGCATATATACAATATATTCGTTTACACTTTTGAAAACGAGTATAAAAAGTTCTCTAACCTCATCAAACTTTCTAAGAAATCTATGAATTTATAAATCATGACAATATACAAATATTTATAAATTTAATAAATACAAATTATATTTTCAAATTATTAAAATATTATGAACATTTTTTCAAAATCAACTTCATGCAAATTTGATTTACGCCTTTGCTACATTAACTCCAAAGTTTGTTTAACCACCTCTTCGCTATATCTCCCTTCCACTCCCCTCACTAATTATCTTGAATGACTTATCAACAGGCAATCGTTGTTGTTACCTGACCATGTTTTACACTCTCTTAACGATATCTAAACTGCCCTCGCTCTTACTTCAAATAGGTTCCACAATGCCACACAACAGTGCCACAATGTGAACTCTTATACGCAACGTTTGGGATTTGGAACAGTGCGTGTAAGAGCTCGCCTGTGCCACAGCAGAGAAAGTCAGAGTTAGAAGAGGCTAAGAGAGTCATTGCCATTGCTTCACTCTCTGCGAAGCAAAGTTAATACAAAGTAACGTTCAGTTGTTTGTTTGTGTGGGCGGTTTTGGCAAGAGCCAAGGGGGAAGAGGGGTTTTTGGAGTTTTGTGTTTTTCTTCAAAATGTAATCAATATTTTTAAATATTTAATAAAGCAGGTAAGTGAAAAATGTTTAAAAATATATATGAAATAGACAAAATATTAGAAATAAATAAAAATTTTATAACAAAAATTTAAAAAATATTTAAAAAATGTATAAAAATGTTTAACAAATTTATAAGTTAAGTAAATAAATAGCGACTCACCTGTGCCCGCATGCAATTTGCAGTTGAAATCCACTTGAAATACATGCCACATGCAACAATTTTTGGCCGCTCTCTCTCTCATTCTTACAAACACTCTCTCTCACTCTCAATGCCTCTTTAGCAAAAGTTTCGTTGAGTAAGCGCGCGCCTAACGGTAAAAAAAGAGGCCCTTCTTTCAGACAGGTGTCGCATCGCATTACAACTGCGTTTACTCTCATCCACTCACTCACACACACACTCGCTCTGTCGCTCTGTCTCTCTTTCTCTGTCTGGCTCTGGCTCTGGCTCTCTGTGTGTGCTTTCGGCTTTATGGGCAAATGTTTTGTTGGCGTCCAGGAAACATTGGTCGTCGGCCAAAAGGAAATCGCAAAATGTTCTACGTCCATTTGCTGTAGGTGTAACTGTATCAGTATGTGTATGTGTATGCGTGTAGGTGTATTTGTGGATGACATTGTGGCGCTCGTTGAGGCAGCCCGAGTTGTCGGCCCGCTGGTCGTAGTCGTTGCGAAACTTTTGCTGGAGTAACGTTGTCGCGCCATTGCGTATTTCTTCCAACGGTTTTTGCGTCTCGTTTTCGTTGTTGTCGTCGTGATCGTGACTGTGACTTCGTCTTTAGCTTCGCGAACGCTTCGGTGTGTTTGTGTGCGTGCCGTGTCCGTGTGTATGTACGGAGTTCTGCCAATTAGTGTTACTTTTACGTGCAACAGTCTCTGGCCCCTGTGTGAGTGTGCGAGTGCGTGTGTGTGTGTGCCCCATGCTGCCTTTGTATGTGTGGGGCGCCGCCAATTGAGCTGCAAAGCGATAAAGTAAAACATTTATTAATTGAATTTTGTTTTATAAACAATTTATAAGAAAAATTTATAAGATTTTTATCTATGAAAATATTGCTGAAGCAGGTGAGTCTTATCTTGCGATAGAAGTCTCTTCAAATCAGATTAACTTAAGTATAATAATGCCTTTTACTATTTATCAATCCAAGAACAATTTCATTTTATATACTTCGTTCCCCACACATTATATATCAGCAGCCTGAATTCACTTTCCCTTTCGCCGCCCTCAACAATCACTTAACTAATCTACCCCAACAATTGCCACAACACAATTTCGTGTTAATTTTCATCACAATTTTCTTTAATCTAAACAAGACCATTTTGTTATATTTAGACTTTCGAAGCTCTGAAAGTTTTATATTGACATAATTAAATCGACATTAGGCTTCATTTAACTTAACTAACTTAGTTTAAAAAGGCCTTCAAACTTGAACTTTGACTGGAAACAAAAAATTGTGATACAATTTCTGGGAATTGAGTTTTGCCTGAAAAAGAGAGAACAAAGGGAAATTGGTTATATATATAGATTTTTAGTGACTTTTGGCAATGAAGATTTTCAGCAAATGTGTTGAGAATTTGTTTTCAATTAGAGCAAATGAAATGCTCTCGAAATGATAAATGTAAACGTGCTTTAATAATAATTAAAAGAAGTTATTTAATGGAAAGTGTGTTGTGATTTGGTTTTGGGTGATATCCTGGGGCAGGCGAAACTAAAACCAACATTTATTCTCAATTTGAATGAGTTTGTCGTTTGTAAGAGTTTTCCATTTGAGTCTGTTAAGATAAATATAATGAAACAAGAAGCCCAGCTATATGTCGGCCGGGACCAACACTGTCACCAAGCTCGTTGAACAGAAGAAGGCCCACTTTGTGGTCATTGCTGGTGTTGTTCCTGCCCGCTCTGTGCTGCATCGCTTTGACCCTGGCCGCCGTTGAGATCCCCGGCAAGGCCAACTTTGGCAAGGTTCTGGAGGCCGTCAAGACTAACTTCAATGACAGTCATGAGGAGATCCGTCGTCACTGAAGCTTCTACTTAACTTCTACTTAAAGTAGTACCTGTTTGGAACCCGATAATCTTTTCTAAGATTTCTAAGCTAGGTGCTCGCGCATTTGTAAGGCGAACTTTTCTTAGCATTACTTTCTGTACTTGAACTTAAGCAAAACACAATTTTGTGCCTAGAGGAACATAGAGAATACCTTCATTCCTACAATTTATGAATATTTATCATTATCATATTCATTGAAAATCGAAGTTAAAGACTCACTCTGACCTATGAATATATACTTTATACAATACATTCCAAATATTCAATCTTTTCTATGACTTGAAATTAATTTGCATATAAAATGTCATACAATTAGTGCAGCTATTCATCCTCTGCACTCTGTCGACCTTCATAATCTGTTAAAAATATGAATATGAGCTTTAAAAATTCAACAACAACAAAATGCTGCTATTAGCCCCTAACAAATGAGCGTGAAATGCTTCATGAAATCATAAAAAACAAAACTGCGTGGGAAACTCTTAACTAACGTCTACATCGGGACACACCCTTGAATGTGTGGAAAAGCTGAAAAACAAAATAAAACAAACACGCACGTAAAGTGCAAATGCATTTGCTTTTAATTAAAACTAGAAGCTCGTTGGTAAATAACCCTGGAAATATACTTTCAACTGACATTCGAAATGGTCGAAAAGATAAAAACTGAACTGCAATAACTATAAAGAGAGCAGTTTAAAAGGCCAGAAAACGATCGATGTATGTGTATGGTATGGCCTGGCCTGGCCTGACTCGATATAGATAAGCGAGGGGAGGCCGAGGACACACTTACACACGCAGCAATTTGTTAAGCGGGTCACGTACTAAGCGAAACACAACCCCTAGATAGCCAGCCGCTGCCCCGAGACTGTCTCCCCCATAAGCCTCTGAGAGGGAGCGTGTGTTGTGTCATCAACACGAATATAAATATCGAAAATTAAACTCAGCTCAACGGAAATGGCAAAGACTCAGCTTGCGAATCAATAAAAATTTAATTTGTTGTTGTTCATTTCCCTATTTTTATTTGAACAATTACCTTGAAAATTTAAACCATTTCCCAAGAAACAAACAAAACGCACACACACTCAGGCCTTTTGGGCTACAAATCTCAATGTCGCATTGACACACCATTGGTTTGCTGTGTTTTCTTCGATTTTTTAAGACAATTTTTATAGCTTTTTAATCTAATTAAATGGCCATAAATTAAAATAAATAAAAGTTAAATAAATAAAAAATTTGATACGACTTTAAAGCACGAAATGCCATAAACAACAACATTTAGATAAAACAAAGCGAGAAGGAGAGAGAGAGAGATAAGAGAACTTTGAACCAATTTATGTGGGAGTAGAAGCAAAGTTGTCAGCAAAGGGTTAATGAAAGGGGTGCGAACACTGGGAAAGGGGTTAGGGTTTGAAGGGTAACAAAGGGAGGGCCCTTAACGCACTAATGACCTGCATTATTTTTATGTTTTGCATAGAAATGGAAACCTTATGGACAAAGATTTGTGTGTTTTGAAGGCTAATGAGAGAAGTGAGGCGGAACGGAGGCTGCCACAGTCTTGTTGCTTTACTCTCCCTTTAAACAACACAAACATATCTTATCATTTTCATTGACTATTTTTATATATTTATTCAACATTTGGTCTCAAAATCACTACAATCTCATGCCCATAACCCTGGCTCGATCATGCGGCGGCGGTGGTTGCAATATCACTCTGCCCTCGTCATCTTTATACTCCGCATACATCTTAGCATCGATCACCTCTAGGCCTAGGTCAGTCATCAGACGTGTCGAGTTCTGGTTCGTGCAGGTTGTCATCAGAGCTGGATACTTCCTGCTCCGTCCCACTTCCATGAGCGAGGTCACCATACGCTTGGCTATGCCCTGACGCCTCACCGTAGAGTCCACGCCAATCATATACAAATAGATGACCTTGGTCACGCCGTAGTGCTCGAAGATATTTGCTCTCTTCTCAATGTTGGCCAAAAATCGGTGTATATGATGGAGCAAGTGTTTGCCGTCCGTCGCTTCAGCCTCTTGGATGCTAAGATCCAGATCATTGGGTTCCATATTTCCGGCGAGAATTACACCGACGATATGATTCTCGTCCGCCTCATCGCAGGCCACCAGAGACATGCCCTCGGGGATGAGTCTCAAATGCAATTCATTCTCATTGTCGCCATCGGCGTTCACCTCTTTGTGATCGTGCGGCGTGTGCATGAGCGGCTCGTCTTTGAAGAAATGTTCGCGCAGAAAGATTTCCACACGCTCATAGTCCGCCAATTTCATTTCCCGTACAACGAAGCCCATCGCAAACAAGTGAGTACCGAGCACTGAGTAGAATTCGCCAGCCATGTGGGCTTTTAATATTTTTTTAACAACAACAAAAGCTTATCAAGACTTTATTCATTTAACTTTGAGCAACACTCTGATGCAATTGATCATACTCTCTTCACATTACTCTCTTTCTCTCTCTACTCTCTCTGGTTTTTATCAGGCAGACTTTTGCTGCTTTAAATAGCATCTATGTGGCGTAGATTTAATAATAGGAAACAAGTGCAAATAATATAACATCACTCATGAATATGTGGCATAAAGTTTATAGGAATATGAGGCGCCGTTTATATGGTCGGTATAAAATACAATCACATTTTGGCTTTGCGTTTGTGTGCGTACAGAAACAGAAGTGAAGCTAATGCTTGACACTGAAAAACAAAGAGCCGAAGGCAAACCAAGAGTTTCTTGTTTTTGTATAGTTGCCAAACGTTTTGGTATGCCACAAAAGTTTAATGTCCTGAGCCGCGATAAGGAACAGCCTAAGCTTCCAGCATTTACAAGGACAAAGTTGCTATAAAAGATAACTATGTGAATACATATATATACATATAGATCTATATGAATGTACGCCATGACATTCGAAATTTCTTATCTGTGTGTTTGAAATAGAACCACAAAACTTCGGTTCTTTCTATCAACAGAGCTGTCTAAATTGTTTTTGTTGCATTTTATTGAATTTAGATTGAAAATCAAGGCGAAACTTAAGCTTTACGAAGACTACGCCTTCATGTTGTATGAGGAAGTTCAGAGTAAGCCAAGCTGAGACACATTTTCTTGACAGTTTCTTCAGATCGTCGAAATTTGTTCTCTGCTGCTTAGAATCTCAACGAAACACAATCCAAAATTTATGATAATTTGTTATTTAAAGAAAGAATTTCCATCAACAAAATGTACAATAATTTTTTCAAGTGATTCAATTGGCGGTAAAAACTAACCTAACCCAATAATAAATATTCTCGTAGTGTGCCGGGGCGGCCTTATCAGGCAAGCACGAATCCATTCAACGGCAAAAAAAAGCTCTTGAAATGACATCACAGTGTTGTGCGATATGAAAAAGCTGAGCAGTTTGTGTTTTACTCAATAGGAAACCTTAACCAGATGGTCTGCTCACACACCCTCTCAGTAGACCTCCCCGCTCTTAAAGCTACATACGATTATATATACAAAAGTTTTATGGTTTGGATTTCCACACATCCCACTCTTCCCCACCCCCGTTCAAGACGCAATGTGGCGTTGTTGCTTTTCGTTTTTCGCACTAAAACTAATTGTTATTTTATTGGGTTTGTAATCCAATACGAGGCGTAAACCACAGGCTATGTACACAATATGAGAGAGTGTGTGTGTGTGGGGCAAGAGGGAGGCAACCGTATCTGCAAGATGCTTGTGACATTGACTTTGCCATTTAGGGAGCGAAGGCCTTGGATGTTGTTTACGTTAGATTACGTAACAGCTGTTAGTTGGTTGGGAATCCATGAACATTAATTTGTGTATTACTGAAACGTAGAAGATTTAGTCTAGATTGAAACAATCTTAGGCGAATCTTGACAAGGCATGTCATTTAAAGAATCTTACTATAACTAATAATGATCTACGCAATGAAAGCATAACGTAATGTTAGAATGTAACATAGCTTGGCGTAAATGACGAAGCACAACGTGGCCTGACAAAATATTGAAGCGTTAAAAGTTGTTTAAGAACATACAGATCCACGGCGATACTGATTCCAGTAATGTAACGTAACGTAACTAAGCGTAACGTAATGTGATCTAATATTATAAAAATGTATCGGGCAAAGTAAGGTATAAAATGACATAGCGACAATGTAAGGCCATTGCTAATGTGGTGTGCGGCAAAGGTACTGAATGAGATGTAACGTAAAGTAAATTAACGCAACGTAACGTAACATAACATAACGTAAAGTTGCGATAAGTAACGTAAAGTAAGGCAACGTAACGTAAGGTCACGTAGCAACGCTAGATAAGTCAACTTAAACAGCGTCAAAGGTGGATCCAATGTATTTCATTCTCAGATTGATCAATGGTCAAAGTAGTAACCTAACGGAACGTAACGTAAAGTAACGTAACGTGACAAGGAGTAACAAAAAAATAGTCGTTTATTAAGTAACGCAACGTAACGTAACATAAGTTACGTAACATAAGTTGCGATAAGTATCGTTAAATAAAGTAAAGTAAGGCAAACAGCGTCAAGGGTGAATCCAATGTATTTCATTCTCAGATTGATCGATGATCAAAGTAGTAACCTAACGTAACGTAACGTAAAGTAACGCAACGTAACGTAAAGTAACGTAACGTAACAAAGAGTAACAAAAATACCAACCATTCTTACGTAAGGATTGTCTCACAACGTCATTCAGAAAGCTTAAAAACTCTACTAAATTTGGCACACAATGTTATATTTTATCAACAGATTAGTCTTTATAGGGATTATACAAATTTAGGTATCTGCATAACACTTTTTATCACTTTATGAGCTCCTCAAGATTTGATTGAGAAGTTCCATAAAATCTTGGTACTGTAATGTAAAACAAATCGAAGTATTCATAAACCACCAACCCATAAAATTAATCATAGCTATCTTATCTTATCTTTGGCTTCTTCAAATGTATTCCATTTGCCTTCAATCGCCACAAAAACTAGCCCCCATCGAAAGCTGAATAAATATTTCTTATCAAAGTTCTTCACCTTCGCTTGACCTTCATTGACAAACACTTCATGTCACTTTTCTTTTAATAAAACTAAACCTATTTCACACTCGATTCACTTAAAGCTTAATGACCATTACCCTCGCCTGGGTATGCGGTGCTGGTGGGTTAAACAGCACACGTCCCTGTTTATCCTTGTAATCCGCATAAACCTGCTCGTGGGCTATCTCCATGCCCATGGCTTGCTTTTGGCGGGCCGAATAGAAGCTGGTGCAGTAGGCTATCATCATGGGAAATCCTTTGGTTCGGCCCACATCCATCAGTGTGGCTGCCAGCCGTGTGCCCAGCCCCTTGCCCCTCATGGAGGCATCCACATTGGTCATGTGCGAGTAGAGAACCTTGGAGACACCATAGCGCTCAAAGATATTCGCGTCCAACTCAATTTTCGACAGCAGACGACATATGCGACCCCAAATATGATCATCCATCTCCTCGGCCTCCTTGCGATGCTTCTCCAAGTCAGTGGCGTATTGAGCACCAGCCAGGACGAAGCCCACGATGTGTCCGCCATTGTTCTCATCGACAGCCACCAGGCAGGTGCCCTGCTCGATCATTGAGATGTGATAGGCATCGTTCTCCTGCTCCATGCACTTCTGCACATCTTCGCCGGAGGACGCACACAGTGGCTCGTTATTGAAGAAGTTCTCCCTCATGAAGGGTTTCAGCACCGCATAATCCTGCACAGTCATCAGGCGTATGGCAATGCCATCCTGGGTGTTTAAAGACATTGCCACTTCGAAGTTATATATTCACGGTTAAAATGGGAATTGTGTACTGACTACCGATAAATGTGGGGCTTCTTATTTATAGGACAAGTGCTGGACGACATATTCTGGTCAATAATAAAAGTTTGCCTAGTTTGTTGTTGTTCAAATTGAAGTGTTTTTGTAAACAAAGCAAAATTGTTAATGTTATCAGAATTATAAGCAAAGGCTTAGGCTTCGTGAGGGATCTTTGAAGGGGTTCAGCTGACTGCTTTGTCATGAAAGTGAATATATATTTAGCTTGATTTGGCCTAAAGTATGACGAGATTAGTGTGGTAAGCCAATCTGTTGAAACATTCAAGGGAATCAGGTTATTCGCCAAGGAGTCAGCGTCTTAAAGCTAATCTAACAGCACAAAAATGTATAAAAAAATAAATCGAAAATAGGATTTCTATCACTTTTTCATGAATGAAGGCATAGCTTACCCCTCCCCTACTAAGACACTGACAACGTTCTTTCCCAAACTACGAGTATTCGATAAGAATAATCTGATAACATTAATTAAATTTTGTTCATAGCAACAATTTCTAAGCAGAATGAGACTGAACATGTTAACTTGCGATAATTGCAAGGGAACTGGTTCAGAAATGAAGCTCACCTTTTACTTTTAAGTTCAGCGAACGCCTTCATTTTGCATTCGCATTTGGCATTGCGTAAAACGTCAGCGATGGCGTCAGCCAGCACCCGGTCATTGAATGCTTAGTTTTATCAGAAGAAGCCAGAGCCATTGCCGATCTCGTGTCTTCGAAACGCTCATTTATGGTGGACGTTTGAGAGAGAGGCAGGCAGAGGGAAACAAAGACAACAATTTGTAGTTGCCACTTGAACGTACCCATTGTACCACATAATCTTATTCAAAGAGGCTCTGGGAGCTCTGGGAGCCAAGGCCTGTCCTTCGCTGTCTTAGACTATTAACTTTTAGATTCAAAGGTCTATAAGCATTTCATAGTTCCACCTATTCCCTAATAGAGTCTGAAAACTAACTCATCAAATATTATTCCAACTAAATATGTATTTCTTTCCAGAAAAACAAACCAAGTTAAGCAAATCTCACTCAAATCAAAAGCGTTGCCATTTTTCCAGGAGAACACAAATTAGAGATGCTTTAAGCTCAGCCATCGACAAAAACAGCAATTGTGTGAGTACAAAAACCCACAGGAACACAGGAGGCAGAGAGAGGCAGCCAGATGTAGAGGCGAAGTAAGGGGCGTTACGATTTCTGGCTGGTCTCGACGGCAGAAAAACTCTGCAAACTGACCAAAAACCAACATAATTTACATGTCTGCAGGATAAATTCGACAGCAAAGCAGAAGCAGGAGAGTGTGGGAGCATTGCAGGATGTGAGAATAGAGCGAGCAGGAGATTGGGCAGTGTCTGGACCGTCTGTTGTGCATGTTATGCCAGACTATAGTAACAGTTGTTTGTTTGTTGTAGTTGTTGCTTTTGTTGCTGTTGCTGTTGTTGTTGCTTGCTGTTTTGACTGCGTTTAGGTAATTTAAAGCTGAGACTGAGTCTTCAAATTTTGTTTATGATTTCAGTTTATCAGAAACTTTGCTAGCTCAAAGTTGGACAAGAGAATTTGTTATGGAAATTGAAAGGTTTTCCTTTTTTTTTTGGGAGAAGAGTGAATATCTACGGCAGGGCCATGAGGTGAGTTTGTGAAATGCAGTGTCGAAGATAGAGAAGAGTGAAAAAAAGAGAGTAAAAATTCTTAGCAAATTCTGCAACAGGCAGAGATCCAGTAGTACTACTGCTACTACTACTACTACTACTACTACTACTACTACTACTACTAATACTAATTCAAATTCTTCTCTTACTTGCTCTTTCTAACCAAAGCAGTTGCCTTACATAATCAAAAGACAGCTAAGAAGAAAGACAATTGCCAGTAAAACCAAGATTTAGCTGGATATATGATGTGGCCCGCTCGTTCTAACCAAAGCAGTTGCTCTTAAAGCCATCTCCACAGACCTAGCATTACCTTACCATCTAATTTTCCGGAAAATTTCAACAATTCTTCTTACAACAACTTCATGTTGCTCGAAAACTTTTGGGCCCTTCATGGAAAAAAGTCGTTGGTTTGCACAAATATTTGCGCTAGTGAATATTTTTTGGGTGATTTATGCGACGCAATGTGACCCAGAATTTTTTGCCAAACTAATTAAAAGTGGAAAGTTGACAACATTCTCTCACGCTGGCTAATAAAATTTTTGCATTTTTGTGATTTATGGCGTTGGAGCACAGAGCGGCAGAAGGGCGGCGGGAGAGGTGAAAAATTTTAACCGCAGCAAACAAAATTTATGAAAATTCAATCAAAGTTTTAAAGCGGGCAGTAGATGAGGGAGGTGTGATAGTGTGAGGGGGGATATCATGATAGAAAGACTAGAGATACCGTAAAGGGAAGCTCCCTTATTTGATCGATGCTTTAATGAACGAACAGAACCTCTCGTTGTCAATCTTCCACGACGGCGAGTCACACACTTTCATCAACAAAAAACCTGACCGAAAAGCGTTTGTAAGTCTTATAAAAGGTTATAGTCCAGATCGACATTTTGTGATAACTTCTTCATAACTATCAAAGTCTTGATATCAAGTTTTTTCCTCTTCGAAAAAATTCCAACTATATTTCTCAACAATATCTTTTAAATAATCCAGAATTTGCTTAATAAATCATTTTAAAAACTTTAACAAAAAATGCCAAAAAGAAATAAACAAAAACTCCAACAACAACTAAATGTTAATTGAAAGAAAAACAAACATAAATTAAAGGCTATAAATATTCATAAAAAAAACCCAGATACAAAGAAATAAACAATCGAAAAAAAGCCGACAAACCACTTGAAAGAAAAATCAGATAAACGAAATTGAATTGAATTTGTATATGTTTTTTTTTTAAGTTGAAAAATTTTAATAAAGCGTTACACTTTGTGTAGGCAGGCTGGGCAAGGCGAAGCGGATCGATCGATAGATCGTATCATTATCTAAATCGAAATTTCTCATTCCAATCTTCAAATTATGCCTCACCTTGTCTATGGATTCGATCGATTTGCTCTGCTCTTCTTTCCTCTTTCGCTAATTAAGAAACGGACAAAAATTACAAAATTAGAAAGAGATTTGAAAGAAAAGGTCTACGAGGTTTATCCAACAGCCCCCCCGCGGGTTGAGACTATGAAAATTGTTTAATAAATTAATTACCTCTGATAATATCAGAGCGGCAGCGGCAGCAGCAGCAGCATCAAGTGTGCGTGCCGAGCGCACAAGTAGCCGCTATTGTGGAGCAGAAGATGTGGAGACTATTTTTAGTTCTAATAAATAGATTGTGGACAAAGTTCAAAGTTGGAGTGCAGGTTTTCATTAGCTACTAAGGGGCAGCACCGAATGATAGAACATGGGGTATATTGGTGATGCTATGAAGGAGGGAATATGAGAAACAAGCTACTACAACAACTGTAGCTACATCAGGGGTAAAGCAGGATAGCCACATCGGTCCCCTTCTCTTCAGCTTGTTTATCAACGAACTGTCTCTAGATCTATCCCATCTTTGCTTGTCTTTCAACGATTCTTCTTCCCCCTTTAGTCTTCATACTTTCCAAACGAGACGGCAGGTCAACTTGCTAAATCTAAACTGTTCTAAATGCAAAGTCATTTCATGTCATGTCATATTTCCAAAAGACACCACAGATTAGCTAACTATAGAGCCAAACCAATCGTGATTTCTCTTTGGAGGATTCTTTGATTGTTTCCCTATAAGCAATTCAGTAGTCTCCATGCTCTCCAATTTACTGATTCATCTGCTTCGTGAGGCTCTATGTTACAATAAGTATCTTTCGAATGTAGAGAATGCACCTAGTCAGCATGTAATTCTATTAAATTTTCTGTATGTTTGCAAGGGCCGCTCACAAGCACATTTGTGTCTGTTCATATCGCGCCAGAAATCTAAGTCAATGAAAATTATTTGATTAAATTGTTTATATCTTGCTGGCCTCAGCAGAACCACAGGGTCAGATGATGTGTTCAGCACCCATTGTCATCTTCATCTAGGGGCAGTGTGAGGCGTTTGCTGGACCTGGTGTTTTCTTTTTTAATAAAAGTCTATTGATGAGGGAGACTGAGACACTCACAGAGAAGAGGGAGAGAAAACGACATTCTGCACTTAAAGAACTGTACATTATAGAAGAATACGTCACTGTAATGAAATACATAAGTAAATAGATAACATCTTCGCATACAATTCATAAAATGGTAAGCGAGAAAGTATCCTATGTGCCTAGAATTTGATAGATTCTACGTCTTTGTAGTCGAATTTGTAGACAGATTACAACTTCATATACAATTTGTATAATAGTTAGGCAGGAAGTTAGCGGTTTCCCTACAATTTGATATATTTTCGTAAGACTCAAATAAAAGTAATTTTATACAAAGCTTAATTTCTTTTCCTTAGCTTCCCTTAGCCCAAGCTTCCATTTCATCATTAAAATATATATCTTTCTGCAATACAGTCTAGATTAACTTATTCACATTAAGCTTGCTTTGAAATTTATAAAAAAAAAGTTTGCCTACAAATTGTATTTAGTGTTGTTTTCCTTTTCAAAAACTAATCATATTTTCTGTAAAATTTCTTATAAAAACACATAAAAAGCCAAATTTGGCTAACAAGCTTCCAAAACACAATCGTATTTTATATATGTACATATTTTTTATGGACTACAAGCAAAAACTACAATAACAATAACAATAAAAGTCCAACTCTGCTGTCCAGCGACGACACACAGAGCCTCAACTGCCTCACCGTCAACTTCAACTCCTCAACTCTGTGGCTCAAGGTTCAGGTTGAGCTTCAACTTGCATATAAATTTGTAAATCGATTTTGAAAACTAACAAAACACAAAACTTGCCAAATACAACACAAAAAAGAGCAGGAGAGGAAGGCGGAGGATAAAGGAAACACAAGTAACAAAAGGCAAAAAAACCCAAAGAGATATTAATAAACAGAAATGATTTATGTGTCTGCTGCTGCTGCTGCTGCAGTGGACCCAGGCATAGCCAGACCAGGGTCCACTGCTGTTACCCCGACTGCCTGATCTGTGCAGAAAACGGAGACAGAAAAGGAGACAGAGACAGAGACAGGGACAGAGTGAAACTGTAGCAGTTGTTGTTGCTGCTGCTGCCCCAGCTGCTATCTGGAGCCGTTAATCTAATCAAAAGAACAGAAAGGTAACGCAGGGTACACCCTCATAAGGCGGCGCCTGCGCAACAGGTAAATCCTAAAAAAAACAACAAACTGCGCTTAGAATCTTGTGGAACCTTCACAGTTTCAGCCTGGCTGCGACCCGGGCGTGTGCATGACAAATGTTCTTTGATTTATTGACAGCTCGAATGGTCAAGTGGACGACGAGCGAGACATTGTTGACTTTGTCAGCATTTAAGTTGGTCACGTTCTTGGTTTCAGCTTGCCAAGTCGGTGGACTTCAGAGATACAGGGACACCACCTGCTGGGTAAAAATTGCATAGGAACAACAGAACTGTGGGAGAACTGTATGAGGCGGCGCAGGTAGAACGGAACCTTTAAAGTCGTTTCAAAATTGCAAGAATACTCTCAATGGGGGGACGTTATTATCTCTGCTGATTTGCTATCTATGAGAAGATATGGAGAATATATATATATACGTACGTATAATGTTTTGGCAAAGAACAGATGTGCAAGGAATTGTGGCAGATACGATTCGATACCTCTTCATGATTGGAAAAGAAAGAAAGATTCACGTTTGATCCTGCTTGAAAGGCTTAGACTCCAGGTCATAGTTTCATCTTTCGGTTAAAGTACGAAAATGTTGTGCTTCTTTGGGTTCAAGTTTGTCGGAAGTTTCAGTTGGTCTGAAGGCAAATTCTAGCCCGCAAGCCGTTCTTAAAAAGGAACTCAAGGGCTAAATATGGGCCTATCTTTGATCAAACATAATTCAAGTATCTCTTGCACTTATAACTATTTCTTTCCTTTGTCCTTTAAAACGATATTCCAAGATTTAGGGTAATCAAATTCTACGTAGACACAATTTTCATAGCTTTTAGTTTTCTCTATGCTTTTTCTTTGTTTAATTTTTCCACCAACTCTGTAATCGGAGCTGCCTACAAAGCAGCAGGACAGCGAGGAAAAAATCAGTCCTAACAAACCACACATCTCACATGCCACCCACATCCACATCCACCTTCATCATCCTCAGCCAAGTCAAGCGGAGGCCAACAAAATGCATTGCTTCCGCAGTCCCAACGTATATTCGCTGTGCTAGTTGCAGGTGTTGCCTTTGCCTATATATATTTATATATATTATATATATATATAAACTTGACATGATGTTGCTCTGGCAGTTGGCGGCGCATTTCATTCCATTTTTTAATTTTATGGCATTTATTTGTGGGTTGTCAGCGAGTTTTTTTGAAATAATTTTATTGCCGTTCGTTTTGTGTGGGCTGGGCTTAAGTTTTTCCTTAAGTTTTCCATAGTCTTGGCATATTTATGTTAATGTGGGACTCTGCCATGCGAAATGAGGCAGTTTAGTTTAATATTTAGTGGTTATTGGGTTTTAATACGACAATTCAGAGAGATATATGTGGGACTTGGATCTACGAGTGGTGTCTAGAAGACCAAAGTAGTCTTATACGGCGTCACTTTGTTTTGACGTCGAATTGCATGCGAATGCTGGCGATCAAGCTGATGAGAGTGCAGAGTAGAAGACGAATAGGCGAATAATAGCTCATAAGGAAATTTTATGGATTTCTTGACATCTAATTTGAAAGTAAAGCAGATTATATAGAAGTAGTTAAAGCTAAATCAGAGCCACACTCCCTGTTGCTCCCCTTGAAACACATCTATAGAATTCGTTTCCATCACAAAACTCTTAATATCCAACACTCAATCAAACAATCATCTATCGAGCGAGCAGCTCATCAATCAAAGCCACACACACACGCACACACAATGAGCAAATCAAAACCACTAAAACCAAAGTCAACATAACCTCAATTTGCTTATAGTGTCATCATACAAAAGCAAAAAAAAAAAAGTAATAAAGACTAAGAAAATGTGAAAGAAAAACTAATCAGCCAGAACAAAACAACACACAAAAATGAAAGAAAAATATATAAAAATTATGAAGGAAAATTATGACTTAAGTTTTGGCGACGAGGCGTCGTCGTCGCTTTTCGTGAACGAAAGTCATTTATAAGGCCAAAAGAAAAGTTGAGCAAGAGGGCAAACATTGGTCAGTTTGTGGTCATTATGACGGGGGGGTGAAGACTTTGAATTCAGTTTAGGGGTAGATGAATATTTATAATGAATAAGTAAGTATATACATATATATGTATATACTTATTTGTAAGGTCGTTGAAAACGTAAGCCATTAAAATGGAGCACGCAAAGTGCTCATTTCTCAAAGCGAGACAGTAAAAAGTGCTGAGAATTGGATGAGTGAGAGGACTAGATGATGACATTGGAATGGTATTATAAATTGTTTTGAGTAGGAATTACTATGAGTTGTTTGTCTCTGGGATAAACGGGCGTAATGAGGTTACGCTCTCAAGAGCTTATGACTATCCAAGCTCTCTCTCTCCTTCTCTTTTACCAAACTCTTCGCTCAAAACTCTACTTCCTAGTTATTTATAGCTATAATCATAATTTCACTATTCACACATGGCTTATATACACATCTCCTTGATAAACCCTCTTCAAATATCATAACACAATGTTTCAAGTTTTCATTCAAAGTGTTAATCATATTTCCCGACCTGCAGATCCAACTATGTACTTCGTTATACGAACACAATCTGCCTATGTAAGCAGTTCATTTTCTCTATTTGATAAGTTTGTGGTCCACAGTTATCCAGTTATCTCCCTCACACCCCCCACCACTCTATCACATTTACCTTGCAAAGTCCTTTTCCTCTCGCTGCCTTTTTGCATATCCGTTTTCCGTTTTTCTATTTGTCGCTTCACACACGAAATGGCTGAAAACGGGATTTTCAAACATATCGCATATACAAAATGCAAACATGTCTGGCAAAACACAAATCCCATAAATGTTTTTCCTCCCCCCCACACCCTACCACCACTTGCAAAAAGCAAAAGGGGAAAAAAAGGAAAGGTATTTTTCATATGTGAAAATGTGTAAAGTGTAAAAGTTTCTGCCGTCCTGAGCGCTATCTAGACATAGTTTTGTGATACTTCATTTTGGATGCGGGGTGAGCGAGGGTGTGATAAGTTGGAGCAAAGCTGAAGACATTGAAAGAAAATAAGCGGTATTGGTGGGAAGCGAAGTGGACAGGGTCTTCGTATCTCTGTTTGTTCTCTTTCTTGGAGATTTTCTGGTTTGCTCTTTATTCCTTAAAGAATGAACCCTGAAGAAAGTGAAAACCATACGAAATTAACCTTCCCTGAAATGATGAGAAATGAACTACGAAATGAACAATGAAATGAACTTCTTTGTGGGTTGATTGGAAATTGCATATTCTCATTCTCAAATGATATAAGTATGAATATATATCCTAGAGAACATGTTTGAAATCATAATTCATAAGGCTCTCCAATATTCACTCAAGATTTCAGATATTTCAATTTTAAAGCTAAAGCTAAAGTTTCTTTACAAAACTTAAAATTTGTTGAACATTTTTGCAAGGTATTTCATAGTTGCTCACATTTCAAGTGCCCAGATACTTGCAACTTCGCTTGTGTGTATCTGTGTGGAGGAGCATCAGGTGCTGTGGCAAAAGAAATTACAACAAATCCATTTGTAAAATTGCAAACCGAGACCAAGTGAGTGAGTTGGCAGAAGCAAAACAGCCAGCAGGGTGCACATCACAGATCCTATGCTTTGAAGGTCCTCCTTGGTTTTTGCACCGTGTGGAGGTATTTTCGGTTGCGCTTTTTGGTAGCCCAAAACTTTAACCAATTACAAGGTTGCAAGTCTGTGTTGTGCTGTGTCCAGCTTGAGTTTCAGCTTCAGCTTCAGCTTCAGCTACAGTTTCGCCTGTCTGTCATTATGCACTCAAAAATCAAGATGGAAAGCTCTCCATGTGCGCCTCCACTCGTTTTCCTGTCATTTGCCTTTCGCAAACATTCATCTTACTAAAGTTTGACGACTGCTGCTGGTGTCCTTGCCTACCTACCTATGGTACTCCCAGCGTGGAGACATTCATCAATTTGTTAAGCAAAAAGATGAGAGAAAAAAAAGCGAACTGGATGTGGAAAAACTGTAGCGAAGCGAAATTGAAACGAACATTTTTCGCAGCCCTGCATATAAATTTGCAAAACTAAGTGCAGCTTCAGTTGAAGTTTTTGTCTACACACCCACAGTCCCTTGGCTAAGCCTAGTCCTGGCCAAACACACACACACACACACACACACACACACGCACACATCGAATTTCAAACAAGGCTTGCTTGCCGCAGGACATGAGAGAGCACACACACGGACACAGGTAACAACACAGAGCAAAAGCAAAGTAGACGTCTCTAGACTTGCCTCCAAAATGGCTTAGGATCCTGGGAGAGAGACGGAAGAGCAGCACATGCTGACTGGCTGGGATTTTTTCCCTGTTACTTATACCCTGCAGCCGAAAAGTGGTTAGAAAGAGCATATTAAGTTTTGGAGAAGGCAAGAATTTGTAGTCAAAATCAAAGCCTTTCATCACTGCCTTCTTCTGTGAGGACAAAGTTGGATTAACTTCCACAAGATGATCATATTAAGTCCATCATCTTGACTAATTCCAGCAGTCTACTCAAAGAACGGCTAATTTTACAGAGCATCCAAAACTCTCATCTTCGCTGCTCTACAAATCTTCGTTTGTTTTTGCTAGCCCTGTTTTTGTCTGCTTCTTGGCAGCGCAACATTGAAATGGCCAGCTGAAAGGTAAATCTAAAAGGAATGTTTGGGAATGTTAAGGAACGTCGACTCTAGCATAGTTTGCAAATATTCTCAACTACAAATTTTATGCCCTGCCCTTAAAGTCCTGCACCTGGCATTGCGCGTACACAGCAAAAAACGTTAAATGAAGCAACTGAGAAATGGCCAGGAAAATGCTGGCGAGTAATAAAGCAGGAGAGGAGCTTCTCGCTGGTATGTTCAGTGCGGGTGATTTAGTGCACTAAATAGTGTGAATATGGAAACCCTTTCTTCATTATTTTGATTGTTATTCCCATGTTCAGGGAAGCTTCATAGCTCCAACAGTGTAGATCTGCGAAAAGTTTGGCCAAGTGTTTTTCACCAACTACTGACAGCTTTCGTGTCCATCCTGCTCCATCAGTGGCAAAATTTCGTCTACTTTTTCAGTATCAGGCCGACCAGTGCGAGGTGCATCGTTTATATCGACATCTCCAGCATGAAATCGAGCAAACCACTCCCGGGTCCGGCTTTCACTCATAGCATCCTCACTGTAAGCTGCACTACAGGCATGTTCTTCCAGTCTCTTTCTCTCTTTTATGGTAAAAAAATATATCACAAATTCTTAGTTTTCTCATCAATTTCTATAAATTATAATCTGCTAATTATAAATATGTAATACAAAATACTGCACAGCTTTTCAATCTTAAACTTCAGGCAGGCCATTGCAAAACTTTTCTTGTGGGGCCCAAAAACAATAAGTGCAGTTGCACCTTTGCATTACCCTATTTCTTTTACCGCATTTGCTGCTCCCTCTGAATCCCCTTTTCAGTTGCCATTTTGGTTAAATTTGGTTAGGAATTAGCATGGAGCTAAGCTCGGAAGGGATTGAGGTGGGTGGGTTTGCTGGGCAGCAGCAGCACAAGTTAGTTTGGGGAATTGCAAATAAATATTTCAACTTTGCAGTTGCAGATTATTTTAGTGACTGCTTCGAAAATGGTAACAATAGTCGAGGGGAGGAGTGGCGAAGGCGTTGGGGTACGACTGAATAATACGCTGTAGCAGCGGTAACAGCACCATAAGCAGTGAGTAGAAGCAAGGAGACAGTGTTGCTGAACTTTTGCCTACTTTGAGGAGTTTTATTTGCAACATGTGAAATAAATGCTGAGTATGCAAATGTCGACTATAGCTTCTTTACTTTCATTCCTTCCATAGATAGGATAACCCATCGTTCGTTATTATCAACACAATTTATTAATACAACTTCCACCTCCTAAAGCCGCATGGCCAGAATCCTGGTGCTGTCATGCGGTGAGGGAGGCTCAAACACAACATTCCCTTGCTCATCCTTATAATCCGCATAGGCCTGCTCATGGGCCAACTCCATGCCCAAAGCCAGCTTCTGGCGGGCCGAATAGAAGCTAGTACAATAGGCGATCATCAAGGCAAAGCCCTTGGCTCTGCCCACATCCATCAGAGCGGCAGCCAATCGACTTCCCAGACCCTTGCCCCTCATCGAAGCATCCACAGCGGTCATATGCGAGTATAAAACTTTGGTAACGCCATAACGCTCATAGATATTGGCATCCAATTCGATTTTGTATAGGAATTGGTTAAAAAGCTTAAAATAGCTAGGCTCTAAGGATTCGATCATCTGGCGCATCTTCTCCGTATCGCTGGGATATCTGGCTCCAGCTAAAACAACTCCCACCAAGCGACCGCCATTGTTCTCATCGAGGGCCATGAGGCAGGTGCCCTGCTCAATCATTCCGATGTGCTCTTCATCGGTCTCCTTTTCATAGACTTTCTGCAAATCCTCGCCAGAGATGTCACAAAGCGGATCGCCCGAGTAATAGTTGTCTCTCAGGTGAATTTTGACCAGAGGATAATCCTCTACAGTCATGGTGCGTATGGTGATGCCATCTTGAGTAATTGGAAGCGCCATGATGGTTACTTTTAGTGCTTAAAATGAGAAATTCCAACTGAGGTGATTTGGTAACAACATGGTCTTATGTAGTTATGTTAGCTGTGGTGATATCTCTAAAACACTGAAATCTTATCTTGCGCGCGTTTCATTGCTGAACGGCGTGGAGCAACATATGTATTTCACTATCACTTTAATTCTTAGTAGATCTTATCAACAGTGTTAATTTTGTTAATCTAAAATTTTGAGCTACCTCTAAAGCCTTATAGCCAGTACCCTGACCTTATCATGCGGTGCTGGAGGCTCAAACATCACCTTTCCCTGCTCATCCTTATAGTCTGCGTAGGGCTGCTCATGGACCAACTGCATGCCCAAGGCCTGCTTCTGGCGGGCCGAATAGAAGCTGGTACAATAGGCGGTCATCAAGGGAAAGCCCTTGGCTCTGCCCACATCCATTAGAGCGGTAGCCAATCGACTGCCCAGACCCTTGCCCCTCATAGAAGCATCCACAGAGGTCATGTGCGAGTATAAAACTTTGGTAACGCCAAAACGCTCATGGATTTTGGCATCCAGTTCGATCTTGTATATAAAAACCAATTCCCGCTTGATGTAGCTATCCTCCAGAGAATCTGTCAGCTGGCGGCTCTTCTCCGTGTCGCTGGGATATTTGGCTCCAGCTAAAACAGCTCCCACCAAGCGACCGCCATTGTTCTCATCGACGGCTATGAGGCAGGTGCCCTGCTCAATCATTCCGATGTGCTCTTCATCGGTCTCCTTTTCATAGACTTTCTGCAAATCCTTTCCAACGAGGGCCAAAAGCGGTTCGCCAGTGTAAAAGTTATCTCTTAAGTGGACCTTAACCAGAGGATAATCTTCCACAGTCATGGTGCGTATGGTGATGCCATCTTGAGTAATTGGAAGCACCATGATGGTTACTTTTAGTGCTTAAAATGAGAAATTCCAACTGAGGTGATTTGGTAACAACATGGTCTTATGTAGTTATGTTAGCTGTGGTGATATCTCTAAAACACTGAAATCTTATCTTGGGCGTGTTTCATTGCTGAACGGCGTGGAGCAACATATGTATTTCACTATCACTTTAATTCTTAGTAGATCTTATCAACAGTGTTAATTTTGTTAATCTAAAATTTTGAGCTACCTCTAAAGCCTTATAGCCAGTACCCTGACCTTATCATGCGGTGCTGGAGGCTCAAACATCACCTTTCCCTGCTCATCCTTGTAGTCTGCGTAGGGCTGCTCATGGACCAACTGCATGCCCAAGGCCTGCTTCTGGCGGCCCGAATAGAAGCTGGTACAATAGGCGGTCATCAAGGGAAAACCCTTGGCTCTGCCCACATCCATTAGAGCGGTAGCCAATCGACTGCCCAGACCCTTGCCCCTCATAGAAGCATCCACAGACGTCATGTGCGAGTACAGAACTTTGGTAACGCCAAAACGCTCATGGATTTTGGCATCCAGTTCGATCTTGTATATAAAAACCAATCCCCGCTTGAGGTAGCTATCCTCCAGAGAATCTGTCAGCTGGCGGCTCTTCTCCGTGTCGCTGGGATATTTGGCTCCAGCTAAAACAGCTCCCACCAAGCGACCGCCATTGTTCTCATCGACGGCTATGAGGCAGGTGCCCTGCTCAATCATTCCGATGTGCTGTCCATCGGTCTCCTTTTCATAGACTTCCTGCAAATCCTTGCCACCGAGGGCGAAAAGCGGTTCGCCAGTGTAAAAGTTATCTCTTAAGTGGACCTTAACCAGAGGATAATCTTCCACAGTCATGATGCGTATGGTGATGCCATCTTGAGTATTTGGAAACGTCATGATGCTTTCTTTTTTGTGGTTGTTCTTAAGGCGTGAAATAGAAATTTGCAACTGAGGTGACTTGGTAACGACCTGGTCTTTTATAGCGTTTGTTTGGGGGTGGCATTGCTAAGCATATCAACTGTTTGCCATAAACATTGATAACCCAGTTCTTATCTGGTTAACTCTTATCGTTTTTCAGTAAAGTTTGCTTGTGAGTAAAATCACTTATCAGAAATTGGCTTGCTGCCGCTAAATTTTTAGTGATGAAAGAGCAAGTGCAACTCACGCAACTCATTTCATTGCATCATTTGTGAGAGGGTAACATCACCTCATACGATTTTCAGAGAAAGGCCAGAGAAAGGTTAGGGAGAACAGTTTACACCAAATGTCCAAAACAAGACGTCTAGGAGAGCGTGGATCTGAAAAAGTTGAACTCCCTCTCCAGCGCGTGAAACTGAAGCAGAAAACGCGATCGTGAAGGCGAAAGATGAAAGTTCTTGACAATCGACCTGATGCTCTTCAATTTAATATTCCAATCGTTGATCCATTTCAAGATATAGTTTAGCTACTTCTGAACCACTTACTTGTGTTCCCATGACATCCGCTTAGGTAACAATGAGGAGCCTCGCAATGCCTTGTGACATCCCTTTGCCATCACCCAATACTCCTCTCTAATGGCTTTCCAACTGATGGGCAGCATAACCAAAAAAAAAAAAAAAATTTACCAACTATCATTCAGAATGGCAAACAAAAACCGAAAGACTACAAAACGTACGAAAAAACTGCTGACGTTAGAGCTGGAGAAACAACTCAGCTAAGATTTCTCCAGGGAGCCATGATAAACTGCAGCAGCAGCAGCAGCGCCATAATAAAGACAAATAGTGGAGAGGAGCTGGAGCTGGAGGGAAAACTGAAATCTTTGTTTCTGTTTGCTTGGGAGTGGAACCTCCAGTTGCAGTTCGCATAATTTCAATTTATTTCGTATTCGTTGGCTTACAGATTCCTGGCTCACTTTCTGTTCAGCTGAAAGTTGCGCAAATAGATGCCAGCGATGGCCTCCTGCTGCTGTTGTTGGCGACGCCGGCGCTTCTCCTGCATGAGGTAGATGAGGAGAGGCTTAGTGCCCAAGCCGCGTGTGGCCTGACGTTGGAGCAGCGACACATCATCCTGACTGAGCGAGTCCTCATCGTCTGGGGTGTTGACCAGATCGCCATTATCCACTGGTGGCATAGTATCCACAGGCTCTTCCGCCAGGAGACTGCTTTCATTGTCCTGCGAGTTCAGACCTTGCAACAGATCAACTATGGTGGGCAGGAAGGGAGGCGAGGCACTGCGACCAGTGCCGCCAGTGCCACCAGTGCCACCAGTACCCCCAGTGCCGCCTCCAGTAGAGCCACCGCCGGAGTCGGAACCACCAGAACCATTGCTTAAGGACACATTCTGCACATTGTTGGGATTAATGATCAAATAGACACCGCCGCCTGCATTCAGATATTCCATGCCTGGAAAGTTAAAGGGTGGACGAGGATTGGGACGCGGATAGTAGGGATAGGGATGATAATGATGGTGTCGGTCGGAGCCTTCATCATAATTGGGCGGCTTCACCACAATGATGGGTGGTTGGGCTTGGTTCTGATGAACTTTCCAGAGCAGACGAGGCAAGATCGAGGCGAGACCTAAACGAGGAAGGAGGATGGAAATGAGGAAAGAAAATCTAGTAATCACTCGTATATCAAATGATGAAGAACTTCATTAATTCCTTGAAAAGATTTAGATCAGCTCCAATTGGTCCTTCGAGCAAAAGTTAAACCAAATTGATGATTTGTTTCGATGCTTCACTGTTTGCTGGATTCGTTTGCTGTTGCTTTCCTTCTGTGCGCCCATCGCTGCTCCTAATCTTTATGCTCACCATGTTTATTAGTGCCAGAACTCTCATAACCAGTATAATCTATGAAATCCTTGGCCAAACAGGCTGACAAACAGCACAGCAAAGTCAAAAGACTCAGCTTGAAAGACATCTTGTGTTACAACGCTTGTTAGCTTCGATTGGTGAAGTGTGGCTTCCAGTTCATTTGGCATTAACTTATATACCAATTTTTGGTATTTCTCTCAAAATCTCAATTGTTTATATTCTATTCTTTCTCTTCTGCATTTATGACACATCGTTTCGCTGTAATTTGTTGCTAATTTTACAACTGATCTACAATTTCTGCGCCGTCTGTTTATTGCAATCGTAAAATTCTTCTCTCTCTTTCTCTCTGTCTACAGTATTCTTTGACCGAGTTAATGTTTATGTGTCTTAGCCTTTAGGCCTGATCGATTTTGTTTCAGGGCGATTTTGTCCATAGTTTACTTTGAGATATCTGTTGTGCTGTTTGCTGTCTCGTGCGTTAATGTGTTTATTTTATAGCCGAAGCTTCATAATCTACTTGATCAGATATTTATGGCCTTTGCAGTGAAGTACATTGGCCTCTGGACATTGAACTTGGACAAAAACGATGATTTTAATGGCATTTCGAAAGTCTCGGCTTTAGACAAATGTTGGCATGTGTGACCTGGTTAAGGTATCTGGATCCGTATGATCTTTATGGATTGTAAAAAGGGCGCATGCATAAGTGATTTACAAGAAGAGTTTGTTGACATCTTTTGATGTTAAAATATAGAAAGGAATTGCCAGTTCGAAACCTATGGTAATTCTTTAGATTTCTTGCTTGTTTAAAAACTTCACTCAACTTTAACTATTTCAACTAATAAACAGCACAGATTTCTATTTATTTCCCCCCCATTTCATTTCAATTTTTCACATTTTCCCCATTGGCAACAAAATCAAACCATTTCCTGTCTGAGTTCTAAGTAAGAATGTCACAAAATTCGACTACAAATCAAATGGCAAACAGCAAAATAATATCAAACAATATCCGCTCGAAGCAAACTGGGACCCAAAGTGAAAGCGAGAGTCTCCATTTCCAATCGGCAACCAAAGACAACAATAAATCCTAGAAACTAGACTCAAGTGGAAGTAAATATTATTTAAAAAACCGAAACACGTACACAAAAATACATTCATACATACATATTTATAGAGATGGCCGAGGAGGAGGAAACAGAACCTAGAACAAATCGCACTCAATCAAAATCACCTTGAGAAAGCGTAGAGGCAAAAGCTTAAAAGATGAAATCCCAAACGAAAATGGTATGATTGAAGGAACCAGCCTCCCCAAAATAAATAACAAGCTTTCCGAATAGCAACAGGAAATACACACACAGAGACATACACATGCACATATATACATACTTACATAGAGAAAAACTGTCATGTACGAGGATTTAACAGATTTAAATTCTATTTGCCAAAAGCAAAAGCAAGGGCAGGCAGGCAGCAAAGGCGAGGGCAGGCGAGGGAGCATCCAAATTATTGGCAGAAAATAAAAATGGAAGAAAGCAAGCTCATTCAGACCAACCGAAGCGGGGATACTCTAACAAGTTTGGCATTTGAGGGTGTGCCAGGTGATTTACAAATTTTCGATTCTAAATTACTTTGAAACGGCTTTGAAAAGGGTCCTTTGAAACCAACTTGAAAGGTTTTTCTATTACTTACAGTTCGGAGTTAGGAGAACAATCAATCCTTCCTATGTAAGCTACCAGATATGGTGGAGATATATTGGGAAAGTCCGATTCAGAGGTGCGATAAGAGCTTCATCAATGATTTAAAGTTCGAGATTTAAAGGGTCGAGCTAACCTAGAACCGATATTACCTCATTGCTCACATTATTCCACACCGATATATATTCATATTTATCAATGAATCAAGGTTTGTTTTACGCCGATAGCTCTTGAACTCTTCCATCTGGTTCGATATATGCTCGGTTCACTCAGATTATAATGATAATGTTACCCATTGTAAGGGTATAAGGAAAAACGATATGTAGACATCTGTTGGATGGCCCGCACTTGGCTCAAGCATAGGCCATTCTGCGTAGTCTCCTCAACTGTCATTTAATATTGACCAAAGGCATTGGGTATGGTTGGCTGGGTGTCCCCTAATGTACTGCTTTCCGCCCGGGCATCGGCATCGGCATGTCCGGCCACTTAGCCTACATTAAGGCGCCTTTGGAGCAGCATTCCATGTGCAAATATTTATCGATTGGCATTGGACAATCCAATTCGTTATGCTTAAAACTACGATACGGGCGCTGCACCTCAGGTGTGTGTGTGACCAGAAAGAAAAGGTGCCAAGATGACACACAGGCGCCATGTAGAGGCAGCCCAACCAAAGGTTAATCTGGCCTATTTTGAATTTTCACACAAATTGCCTGGGCCAGAACAAGGCTGATAGTTCCAGCTTGGAGTTTCTCCCTTTTACTAGATCGAGGGCTTCATTAAGGCCGCTTTGTGTGCTGTGTGTGTGTTTATCTGCCGGACAGCTGTTGAGTCTTGTCAGATTTACACTGGTTTAGATTTTGAAAGCCCACTTGGCCCTCTTTAAAGTCCAACATAATTGATTTGCAGCACTTTAATGTAGCCATGGCGAACACAATCTATAAATTATGTGGCCAACTTAAGAATGGGGCAAGAAATCTCCACGCATGCAAAAATTTTCTGGCCTGTGCCACCAAATGGCGCATGAAAATAAAATCAATAAATACAGAAAGTTGAAAAATTTGTATGGCCTTGCAGTAAGACGAAGTTTATATACTCTGGCAGCAGTAAGCTCAAATGGCCCCGCAACGATACAAATACTACCAATTTAGACCACATTAGCCTATTCAAACCTATTCAAACTTCAGGTAAAACAAGTTAACATAGATCCACTGAAACTATCTAGATTACTTTTGAAAGCCATTAGGGCTGACTCAACCCCATATTTCTCCGATTTCCTTTTTAATAAAACATCTTATATATCTTCCTGCCTCGCTTAAAATTTGTATAAGATTACAATACCCTTTTAATGTGAAGCCTACAGGAAGAATGTGAAAACCTGAAAGGCAAAACTTTTACTTCTTGCTTTTGTTTTTGTTTTTGTTTTCCAGAAATGCCAAGTCAGTGAATTTTGTGCTCTTGTGGTCGCTTCATTTCATCCAAGAAAAAGAAAATCCAAAAAGAAAAGTAACAACAAAATATAAGAACACGCTTATTTAAGCAATAATTTCTTTTGGGCTTACTTTTGTCCTTGCCATTACTTTTACAGTTGCTGTTGTTGTTGTTGTTGTTGTTGTATTTTTGATTAATGGTGCTGCTCATAAAGTGACACATTGAAAATTGGAAAGCAAATCAAGCAAAAAGAAAACCAAAAGCAACGAAAATCAAGAAATAAATAAATACGAAAAGCTGTGAGGGAGGGGAGGAGGGGAATTATGTCTAAAAAGTGTAAAAAGTTGAGCCTTAAAGGTCGTCAAAAAGTGAAAAATTCGATAAATGAAAATGGACAGCGCAAAAGTTGAGAAATCAACAATGGCGCTGAGGCACGAATTGAAACGGAAATCCTTATTGAACTAGAGAGACAGAGCGGGAGAGATAGCGAGGGAGTGTGTGTGCGGCAAGGAGGAGAGATTCCGACAGGCAAAGGCCTCCGTCTTGCTCTGCTGCGTTGGCAAACCGGAAAAGCATGCTGCCGAAAATTTGTGCTGAGTGGCAGCTGAGTGTGCTTGGCGAAGGACGAAAATGAGTTGAGTGGAGTGTATTGGGATGGGTTGGATTGGGGGAGGCGGGAGATAGATATAGCCTAAGCCTGCCTGCCTGCTGACTGCGTGGCTGTCCAGCGGCGGAAGCCAAATGGCAGCGCGACACAAAACGCACACACTAGAGAAGCAGTCAGTGACAGAGAGGGGGTAGGGTATTAGGGGGAAACGCCGGAAATGCCGGGAAATGCCTTTTTGGCAGCAGAAGCAAAGGCACACCGGCAGCAAATGTCAAGAAACGCAGAGAGAGAGAGAGAGACGGAGGGAGAGGGGAGAGCGACCTGCAAATGTGATTTAGCTAAGTTCAGAGTTTGGGGCCATTTTCAAATGTTAATGATGTATAGATGCATGAGACCTAGGGAATAGAGCTGTTAAGTTCGATTCCAAAACGATCCTAGTTCGCAGGAATGGGCACGATGAGAGGTGAGACTGATGTGGTTATGCGATACAAAACAACAGAGCAATAGTGTCATAGTTATATGTGTGAGATAGGACAAGGAAGACTGTTTATATGTTGGCACACCCGAACAGAACGAACCTGACTGCTTGACAATAATTTCTTAGAGTGGCTTGCCTTTCTTTGCTCACTTGCTTTTCAGGTGTTGAGATTTCATCTATTACAAATTTTCCCAATTTTGCATTCATAACCTGCCTCAGCATGCCTTAAGTAGCTGCGTTGGCTTTTCGCTTACATCAAAGACACATGTCTACACTCCACCAACAAACAAACAAACAAACAAACAAACACACAAATGAACACACAAAGTTGTGCCGAAACAAGTGTCTTGTAGTACAACGTGTCGTATACTCAATTGTGGGGCTGGACTCAGACTCATGAAGACATAAGACAAAAGACATCGCATGGCCTTTTGCTTTTCGCTTCAAGTGTCAAGTGTCAACGCCAAAATGATTAGGTAGGCGTTGCCAAAGCAACAATAACACCAGCACCAGCAACAACAACACCAGCAACAGTAAGTAAAAAAAGTATCTTGCCACATTTCAGCCTGAGTTTGTAGGCGTCTTTTGCAGCGACCAACAAAAAGCTATTAAATGCGGACAGACAGACAGACGGACAGCGGGCTAGAGAGATAGATAGAGGGGGAAGACTTGTCAACGCCAGCTGTGCCTGAGCCTGGCCGGGAGTAATAGTTGGCTGGTTTCCTGCTTTAGTTTATAGACCAATGTTTTTCATTATGTTTTTTTTTTTTGTGATTTTGCAAAAATATTATGACGACTCTTAAAAGTTATGGAAAAACGAAACGAAATCTCGCACAACATTCATGCTGAAATTGAAATTATTTGCTAGCTGCAAATGTCTGACTGTCTTCCTGCCCCCCTCTGTATCTGTATCTGTATCTGCTTGTGGTTTGCGTCTGGCACTTGGTTTTTCTTTTGCTATTTTTTATGTCTTCATCATTCATATTTATGGATTTTTATTTTAATTTCAAACTTGACGCTGCTGACTCTGATGCTGACTTTTAAAGTCCTGCCAAAGCATTCAAAGATCAGCCAAAGTATGGCAAGATGTTTCGATGCACACATGTTGTGGTTCCCCCAGTTCCCCCTGTTTTGTGGGCGTGTCTTTGCAACAGAAAAACGCCCCTGGCAGTTTTGACAGCTCTGGGAGGGGCAGCCCCAAAGACTTGAGCTTGCCATTTCAGAATTTTACGACTCTCAGGGACAAGAGGTTGTATTTGGGACTCTTAACGAGCCGAAGACTTGGGCTCAGAAAAGGAAGGAGAACTGTGAAAGTAGAATCACATAAACTGAGCTAGAAGAGCCTTATCATCATGATCAAACTGAACACTCTCAATAAGAACCTTCTCTAAACTCCTTTCTCTTCATATTCTGAGGTAAAATCTTGTAAATACTTTGTAAAATAAGAATAAGATAAATCAATAAACCTTACTCTTACTAAAGTGAATCATCTTCAAATCCATACCTACCTCACTAGCCCAAGTCTAACCCCTCTCACAATCACCCACTCTCATTCCTCTTACTTTTCACTCCAAGCATTTCTTTGCAACACGCCAAATGACATCCAAAATGCAAAGTTCAATGCCATCGCCATAGCCGCCACATCATCATTTCAGGCTTCCTTCTACCTCAAAATATGCCATAATTTAGACCAACGTCAGGGCCAAAACGCTGCCCTTGGCCCTTGCACAAACCAGCCTGTCGGCTTGCCGCCTTCCCCTTCTCCACTACCTTCACCCTCAAGCTATTCATTCAAAACTTTCCCCCCTGGGAGGCCTTGGCTTGCATACCATTCAATGTCAGGCATAAATTTTCTACCGTTCACAGCTAAAAATGTAATAAACAATTCGCTTTTTTTCCTTGCGTCTAAAAATGCAGAGAACAGAAGAAGAAGAAGAAGAACAATAGAAAATCCATTTTTACCCATTTTTTAACATTTTCTTTAATAAATTTTTGTTCGTGCTATGCGACGACGGCAACGGCGACGGCGACTACACAAAAAGCACTTTATCATACAAATGCGGCAAAAAAAAAAGTAGTGAGAAGTGACGACGGATATAATTTTTTGTATAATGGAAGCGATTTTTATTTTTGCAAAAAAATAAATATGGAAAAAAAGAAACTAGAAATGAATGCATTTGCAAATGATTGGAGAGGAAATATAACGAATTTTGTATGCTCTAAGAGATTGTAGTTGAAATGATAGTGAAAATTATAATAGTTTCTCCTTGAGTGATCCTGTGAAGGTACTTACATATCGATTACCAATTCTGCTTCAGCCTTTCACTTCCATTGGCATTGCATTTCTCTGATTTATGAATTTTGATGGCTCTTCACAGTTCTTTAACTTTTCATATTAGTTATACCAAGTGAATTCGTATCATTGTTGTACTATATAACTGTGGATAAGCCTTCCTTAAGACTAACTTCAACTCCAATTCGGCACTATGAACGCTCTCTTCAAGACACTCTTTGGCAAATTTAACACTCAATTCTACTCTATTCACCAAGTCTGCAGTAATCTAATATCAAAAGAGCCAACTGGATTTCAGATTACTTCACACTATTTTCATAAGACTCCAACTCCATATCTTAGCTAAACTAGCCCAAAAATATCAAAAAAAATGCTATATAGTAAATACCTCTGTCTCATGGTCAATGGCATGTTGGTGTTTTTTGTGTAGGTAACTTTCCTAATTGCACGGCGAGCCTTGGCCAGTTCGCTGAGGTCATCGTTTCGTTGGTTTGGTCACATGCTAACACCTTCCTGCAACTGCGACCGGACCGCCTGCAGTTTTGTCTAAGGTTAGGCTGGGAGGGTTTGCTTACGCCTCTACAGACATTCAAGTTGAAATTATGCTGCAATTATGCGGTGTTGGAGACGCTTTTTGTGTGTGCAAAAAAAAAAATGAAAAAATAATGGCTCTGGGAATTTTTCGCTTTGCCAGCGAAAGTTTACGCCCTGCTCCTGGCCACCGTCGCCATCTCCAACGCGACGACTCTCGACGCAAGTCGACTCAGCCAGCTGTAGTTTGGTCTGGCTTATATTTTATGACCATGTAAATGGCAAGAGCTACGTAGGACTGGCTCTCTGCACTTGGGCACTTGGGTACGCGCATAATAATAATCGAGCTCACCCCGGGGAATAGAATGAGGAGGGAGGGGTACAGGGACTAACTTTGGTTCGGGCTCTGTGAAGTGTTTGCATTTCTGCGTAGGTTTTCCTTGCGTTTGTGGGGCGAGAAAATTGCAGTTGATGATTAGGCGTGAAATATGGCATGGAGTCTAAATGGCAAGGAGAAAAGCAATTGCGTTTAGCGGTTGATTTTTTTATGGGCTCAAGTTTGTGATTGGGGTTAAGGATGGGTGGCCGTGGCGGTAGCGGGTGGTATTCGGAAGTGATACTTATTATATATCTGAGAAAGAGCCCTATTAATGCATTAGGGGCATGCAATAGCAGCCATAAGAAACATCTAAGAAGACGGGAACTGATTTCATTAAGGGGAATTTCAACGGAAGTGTAGTCATCTATAGTTCAGGGTCAGCAGAGCATACTTATCTCGGAAGTCATCCCACGAGTCCGTAACATAATTCCAAGTTTGTACAATTCTTGTGAACAAAATTGCAACAGATCAACAGAAACCAAGAGCGATCATACATTGAGGGGAATACTGCGTCTTGATACCCTTTGACCTTTCAAAAACCGACAATTCATTGGAAAATTCAATATTTTTGTTTTGGAAAAGAAAAGTTGGGTTCTAAGTAAGGTTATAATTGGTCTCTAATACTCTAATTCTCTTTGAGAATTCTCTTAAATTCAACTAAAACCGTATAACAATTTTCATAGTCTCTAATCTTTGCCAACTGCACCCAGCTGAAACGCTTCAATCATCTTCCAAACACAAGATCTAAGAACATTTCCCAATATCACACAAAACGGCAAACCGGAAGCCTGATTTGAATGACTTACCATTTAGCACAGCTACGGCTGCAGTATCTCAACATAGCCAAAAACCACAAGCATAAAGCGAATGGCCACAAAACCCAATGCTACCCAAAACACATTTGGCCAAATCGCCAGTGGAAGCCTCAAGGCAAAGGCGGCAACAGCAGCTCAAATTCAAGCTCAAACTCCGCAGACTCGACTCCGCAGACACTCCGCAGAGCCAAAGCAGACTGGGTATGTCAACAGCAGCAGCTGCACCAGTTGCCACTGCAACCCTTCCCCTTCTCAATCACACTCTACACTCTTCACTCCCCCGCACCATCACCATCTCTACTGATAACGCGAACCATTAACACCCGCAAACAATAACCAAGCCGAAAATTAATTGAAGCCAACACCGCAGACGGGGCACAGTACCGCACACAGCTTCGTCATCCCTGTTCCATTCTCCGACTCAGTCTCAGGCAAGCAGCAGCAGCAACGACGCACCATGACCACAAGTTGCACAGCCCCTCCCATCCCATCTTCAACCGCCCCCCGCCTACTGGTGCCCAGACTGTTCCCACTGACAGACGAAACATTGCAGACGGCCTGGCATGTCATTCATTTAGTTTTCTATGCTGCCGCTGCCATAAGTACCGTTTGTTGCCGCCCTTTCCTCCCCTTGCCAGCCACCTCTTGAAGTGCATATTATTTTCGCAGAGTAAAAAAGAAAGAAGAAAGCAGAAAAGTAAAGAAAAGCGCCGACCAACAGCAACTGAGTCACTAAAAAGCCGCATTTTATTTGCTCGCCAAAAGACGCGACGCCGAAAAATTATTACGCGCCCAGTCGGTGGGTAGCCCCTCTCCCTCTCCCACTCCACCCCGCTTTTTCACTCTTCCTCTTCGTCTCGTCTCAGAGCACCACAAACCCAACTCTTTTGCTGAACTGCAATTGCAATTTTTAAGCATACCCTGTATAAAGAGAGAGAGATTTGAAAGCTGTTTGGAGTTTTAGATGGTTTTTGAGAAGTTGAGAGATTTCATTTTCTTTTTGGAGAAATATAAATATTTGATGCATCTGCGAGCAAACAAAGTATATATATTCTTCATCAGCATGACAAGCCTAGTCGATATAGCCATGTCCGTCTGTCTGTCTGTCTGTTTCCAGGCGAACTACTCTCTCAGGTTTGAAGCTTTCGACATATTTCTGCGATTGCTGCATCAGCGATGGGCAGGCTTAGGCCCCCACTGGTCTTTAAATAAGCAACCTGGATATTGCACCTACTCTATTCCCATGCTAAGGTAACTCCTGGTCTATCACTGCACTCATATGGCCTGCTGCTTGCCTCTTTTTGCTTTCTTTCGTTTTTGTGCCACAATTTTTTATTTGGCATTTAATTGCCGCATGCAACACATGTTGCCGACAATGTTGGCCCGCGGGGGCGATGTGGAGAGCTGGCCGAAATGTTGACGACGCCAACAAAAAAGGACAGCTTGGAAAAATTAATAGAAAAATATTTTTTAACCACGTTTTTACCCATTTTATTTTACATTTTTTTTTAATCTCGAGCTCTTTTGTTGTTGCTGTTGCTGGTGTAGGCGTTGGCAGCGGCAGCAATTGTTGTTGCTGTTAAATTTCATGGTAATTGTGGTTAATGTTATGGATATTTTATGTGGGAAATTTCAGAGGGGGAAGAGAGAGGGGAGCAGTATATAGAGAAATGGTGATTGGGGGAGAGGGAAGGTGGCTAGAAATTTAAGTAGAATTTTGTGTGTGTAGATGAAAGACAGAAATAGTAAACAAAGAATGAATCTTAGAGGGAGCGATAGAGGTTTAACAAATCAGGTAAATCGGGTTAATATAAAAATCGGAAAAATGTACAATTAATTGATATTACTTGTAATGATATTGGGTAAGATTAGGGGTGAAATTCAACGCAAATGAAATGTCTTTAAACTTGAATTTAAGTCAATTTCGACGAACTTCAATTTCATAGTTCAGCAGCCTTGTCCTCTTTTAAATTATCTCTTCTTTTCAGATATTTTATTCTCAATATCATAGTAGAATATAACTAGTCTATAGTACTCTGTAAGAAACTGTACTCTTGCTGATGAACCAATGAATAGTTATCTACTACGGACTTACATTTTAGACTTTATTTATATATTTATATAATATATCATTTCACACCCTAACTTTCCTCTCTCTCCATTAAATTTCATATGCATCTTTCCCCTCGTTTCGTTTAATTTCCCCATATTCCCTCTGTTGAAGCTGTTTAAAATTCAATTAAATATCTCAAAAAACAAATCTCTCTCCCTCTCCCGCTCCTTCGTTAACTTTGCTTAAAAATCATTGCAAGCAACATCATCTCCATCTCTGCCATACCTAATTTCGTCTCAGCATTTCATCTTTCGAAATGACTTTTGTCTTCAAAAAGATCAAACGACTTGGGAAGAAACACAAAAGGAAATAATTTTTTCACAGGCGCGCGAATTCACTCGAGCAATTAATAAAAATGCTGAAAAAAAAACAGAAGAAAAAAAAGGAAAAGAAAAATTGAAAACTAAAAACGACAAACATTTGAAGACCGTTTTGCGGCACTTGCTTAGAGGAGAGACAAGGGGCATGGGGTATGGGGTGTGGGAGTGTGTGTTTCTGTGGCGCCCACACTTCCTTTCATATGCGAAATGAAAAATTTTACGCCAACTTTGACAGTGGAACTTGGGAAGTTGGCAGCAAAGTTGCAAATGTGCCCCCTGTCTGACTGTTGCAGTTGATGTTGTTGTTGTTGCTGATACTGCCACTGGTGCAGTTGTTGTTGTTGTCGTCGGCGGCACAGTCCCAAAATAAAAGGCATTAACATTTCGCTGGCAAAGTCCGCGCGCCACTTGAAGAACAAGAGGAGCATTGAAAAAATGCTGCTGCAGTTGGGAAGTTGGGGAAGCTAACGCTAAAGTCGGGGGCATAGTTTTATTGCTTCCCACACTCGGAGAAAATCGAATGTAGTTTCAAAAATACTAAACATGATATAACAAAATACTTTATATAGGAAATTTATCATAGAAATATGATATATATTATATCTTCTCCAATATTATCCAAATACAGAACCTCAAATTGAAATATTTTCAACCTCAATAAAGAATCTCCAACAAAAAATAATATTAAGATTCTTAAGCATCCAAGATATATAAAACTTCCGAGCGCACTTCCCATTTTTCTCAGTGTAAGTCAACTTGCAAATTGCAATTTGCAGTGGGACAGCAGCTGGCCGAGCTCTGCATAGGTTTTAGGGTAAAGCAGGCAGGGTGTAGGAGTCTGTGTGCGGGGGTCTATAAACTGTAGGCTGTTTGGGTCTGGTCTTGTCTGCCCTGGTCCTGGTCTGATGCTGGTCTGGTAGCTAAATGCAAATTTTTATGTGACGAAAGGAGAAAAAAAAACAGATGCGTGCCAAAGCAAAAGCGTTGGAAAAAAGCGTTTTTCAAGTGTCGTGAACTTGTAAGTAAACTTGTGGGCGGTGTGGGGGGAAACGTATAGTTTCTGAACGAACCTTGGGGTCAGAGAAACAGACAGATGGACAGATGATGGAAAGCGCTTGCCAAACGTAGTTTGGTAGCAGTTTTTTGTTGTCTTTGCAAATGCGAAAATGTTTCTGCGGGAAATCTGAAGGAGGCTAAAATAGGGATTGAAAGGCGTCAATAAAAGGACCTCTTTTTAATTACAAGTTCTTAAATTTGGTGCAGTTATAATTCGAGCATAATTATGAAATAATTTACCAAACATTTGAATACAACTTTTATATTTTAAATAGTGAAAATATTTACAAAAAAACCTTTCCCAATATGTTAAACATTTTTTAACATTTACCAGAAATTTCCTCATAGAGCAACTATGTCTATGAATAGTTTTTTGAATTTTACACAAATTTTCCCAAAGCACTTTAGAGCTGTTTAAAAACCAGGCACGAAACGCTTTCGTCTTCGCATTTCCGGCTGCCAAAGGGCAAACATCATACAGTTCCTCCCTCTGCCAACTCCTTTGCTTCTCTCTAAATTTTTTTTGTTTCAGTTTTTTTAGCGCTGTTTATATTTTTGTATTTTGACACGTTTTGGCATGTTGCAGAGCTGGTGAAGGCGCTGGGAGGTGGGTGGCGGGTGCTGTGTTTTTGTGTCTGACATTTTACATAAATTTTGCTTGCTTCAGCTCCAGTGAAAATCATGGCTCTGTCTCGGGAAGTGCGCTCTGTGACTCTGTCAGTCATCAGTTTCTCTCTCTCTCTGTCTCCCTCTATCTGATGTCTATCTCTTTCACTGCTGTGGCTGTGACAGCATGTGACAGCGAAAAACGCGACAGTTTGCAAGGTCACGTCACATTAATTTGCTGACAATGATGTATTTCGAGAGCAGGAGGGGGGGAGGGCGACTCCGGCTGACATTCTTAAAGCCACGCCAATTAAGTTGCAAACATTTTTTGAGAAATATCTTTGACAATTTTTCTTAATTCTCTACAATGTTTCTCTCCTCTCTTGCAGATGTGGCGCAAAATGTGAAAATCGTGCGAAAAACGCAGCGAAACGAAAAAGGAATCTGAATCTCATAACAGTCTCAAATGAAACCAATCAAAATGTCTGTCGCTGCCATAAAATTACAACAATTGAATAAATTTCCACAAAATCAACGAAATTTTCGGGGCCATTCGCATGCGGAGGAGCACCAGACCCCGACCCCGGCCCCTACCCCGACCGATTTTCATTTGGCAACAAATTATTTAAAAAGTTATTGCCGCATTAAGCGACATGCTGTTAATAACAATAAAACTTTATGTTGGCTGACATTGACTTTGATTTTATTCGCCGGACCTGGACCTGGTCTAAGGGGCAACAGCGTGGCCTCCTCCTGGCATTGGCATGGGGCAGCGGCGGCAACATCAGCTGGAACTCAATTGGCCGAAGGGGCAGCTGCTGGAGCAGGGACTTCTGTTGGCATCGGCGGAGTGGCAACTGCTTTGGAAATTGGTAAGTCATGTGATTTCAGATTTTTGTATTTGTTTAAGCTTTTTTGTGGGATTTTGCTTTTAAATTTGATTTTTAATTTTTCCGTGTGACCTAAAGATTTTGTACTTTTTTTGGACTTGCTGATTATGGAAGCAACATTTTTGAACTATTCACGTGACCTTTCTATGCTTTCTCGTATCGTAAGGACAGTTTTCGATCGATAGAGTCAATTTTCGATATATTTTCCTTAAAGTTCCAATTCATACAATTTTAAAACCTTTTCTAACCAACGCATATATTGATAAGTTAAAACAATACTATAAATCTGCATTTCCATTTATCTGCTACCTTTTAAGCACACACCTTTGGCATCACTTTCACAACAGTCCCATTCCCCTCCGAAGGTTTTAAGCCCAACCCACTGCTTGCATTTTTAAATGCTTCACCAATCCCTTGCAACTTCCAGACAGACTTAAGAGCCATAAAAACAAAACCACTTGACCTCGACTTGTTATCGCATTGTTAACTGTCGCACATTTATCATGGAGGGCAAGTCCAAGTCGGCGGCCCCCCACAAAGTTTTCAACACCGTCAAGCAATTTCAATGGCAATTTAAGCAAGCATTTAAAAAGGCAACGCTTCAAGATAATCAATTTGAATATGTATATATATATATATATATATATATATATATATATGTATATATCGAGCGAATGCATGTAAGATATAGCCGTAATCTCGCATGAGTATGTGGAGCATGTTGAATTTGTTAAAGTAATTTATTTTTGTTTCTTTCTGCTTTTTGAGTCGCAAGCAACATTTCAACGCGCCTACGGTTAAATGAAATATGGCAGACATGCCAGATATTTACGCATATAAATATAAATACAGCCACAAATTCGAATTCAGATGCGGATTCGAAACAAACAGCTGAACCAGAAACAGCAACGGACCTGACCAAAGCGACCAATCGGCAATGTGGACACCAGTGGACCAACATGCTTTTCATTCGGGCTTCATTCATTTCCTGCCACTGAACTGGCCTGGTTAATACTCTATAAGAGATAGTATCTAGCCAGAGAGGCACACTTTTACTTTTACTTAGATACTCAGTCAAGAGAGATATAGTTTATTCAATCGAGTTGCTTATTAAACCGAATTTTAAGAGAGTAATCCCCAACCGATTGAGCTGACACTTTGCATAGACCTTTCGTTTGGATCACAGTGCACGGTTATCGAAGTGAAGTCATTGTAAATCGTATGTGGTGGGCTACTGAAGAGGGCTAGTTATTTGTTGAGCACTCCCATGATATGGATTAGCTTGTCCTTAAACATGATTTTAACTATTCATTGGTTTTACTTAGGGTATTCCATACTCGTTGCCATCGTAATTATAATTTTCATTGAACAAGTTGCTCGCTAACGAGCCAGTGGCGGCGGCTGCCTCCCCGACAACAACAACAACAACAGCAGCAAGATAATTTGTTATGCTGAACAGACGAATGGCATAGCAAAAACAAAGGCAACAAGCTCTTCGCCAGCTGTGATGGACGCGACCACACACGTGAGAGAGAAGGCTCTCCAAGAAGGCACCAACAGCAGCCCCTCGACAACAACCGACATCCAAGCCAATCAGCAATGGTAATGAGCGGCCAGAGCTGAGCGTCCAAGACCAAGACTCTAAGACCGAATCGAACCCAAGTCATCTATCAAAAGCGCCGCAGCGGCTTTTGGTTTCAATTTGGTTTTGCTTTGGATATTCAAACCAAACCTCCAACTGCCCATCATCATGCTCTATTCCTGTGGATATCTGCACCTTAGTCAAAGAGCTAAGAGACCGAGAGCTACACATCATTTTTGCACCGACTTCATCTTATTGGAGTTGGCAGCGTGACACGATGAGAAATCGCAGAGAATTTATGAGAAATCATTTGGAAACTTCAGCTGTTGCAGTGGCTCAGTAAAGCAGTAAAGTAGCAGCTTAGTTTCCATCCGAAGGCAGTTATGTGAACTAGTTCCATAGAGGATACCACAGCCTTTGGAGCTAGATCCTTAAAAGTAGATCAACTATAAGGTTTTTAGAAACGTCCGAAACGAAGCTGTTCAGAAACGGTTCGAAAACTCCACAAATTTGCTTAAAAACTAGCTTAAAAGAGGCTTATAAAGTTAGCTGGAAACTAGTCAGGTTTCATTCTAACCTATATTTAGAACCGGTTCAAAGGGGGTCCAGTGGCATATCCTGTAAGGTATGGGGGCATAACTCGTAAACTAAGAAAATGTATATGCAAGTTTCTGATATTCACTTCTTCACATTCATTTCAAATTCACTCCACTTCTGAGCTTCTCACGCTATACTCACACACCTCCGCACACCCATCACTAACATGCTCTCCCTCTCTCTGTCTCTCTCCTGTCTTTGTATTGCTATGCCTATGCGTATGATGCCGTAAACCTCATGTTTATTAATGACGCCGTCATCGAACGTCATCGACGCATCCTGGGCCGCTTTGCGTAAATTTCTGTAATTGGTTGTGGTTGAGTGCGTGCGGGTACGGGTACGGGTCCCAGTGCGGGTGCGGTATAGACATCTGGGCCTGGTATCGGGCACTTAGGTCCAGTCCACTCCAGTTGCCGGGCCGTTTCCTGGTTCTATATCTGAACAGTTATTAGTTACGGTTTGTGTTTTGTGGGGCAACACTTGAGCTAAAGGAAACAGCGCCCTTCCTAAGCACCACCACCACCTCACCATCCCGATCATTCACATACACTTTACCTTTGCGGTTGATTGATTTTCATGTTGATTGCCAAATGCAAATGCAAATGCTGTGGCTAACTCGAGCTAGAGAAGGCTGGAAGAACTGTTGCACATTCGTGGCTCAAATTGCAGCCATTCGAGCATGACCCAAAATATGTAGTATTTATTACAAAAAAACAGCATTTGTTGGGCACAAATTTGTTGTTGTTGTTTTGTTGCTGTTGCTGTTGCTGTTGCTGTTGTTAACCAACTGCCAATTGGCTTTGTTACGGACAGGGACAAACGTATGCTGAAAAAGTACGAGTCCGAATCCGAATCCGAGTACAATATCCATAATATTTCTTTGTACCTTTTTATATTTTTATTCCGGTGACAAATACAAATGCATAAATTTTTATCCAAATGCATGTGTGTGTGTGAGAGAGTGTGTCTGTGTATGAGTGTGTCATGGGAACCTGAACATACGATATTTTGCATTGAACTGTTAAGGCGGACGCCAGGTAAGGTTTTTGGTCCACCCATATTGAGCATTTCATGCTATTGTGAATCTTTGTAGGTTTTTCCCCAAAAAAAAAAAAGTAAAAATGTAAAAAAAATATCTGATGAATATTTAATATGAAAAATGTGCATTTTATCGTTTGGGATTTTAAACGTAAATTTTTTAAGCAAAACAAAATAAAACAAAATTCCTGGAACACATTTTTGGACAAAAACATTGTGAAAAATTGTGAAAAAGTTGATTTAAATTAAATGTTTAAAATTTATAGAGTTTAGTACTTAAAATTTAATGTCTGAAAGAGGTTTTTAAATCAAATTTAAATTAAAGAATATAATTGATAATAAAATACAATAAATATTTCAATATATCGGTATCATTAACAATTTTGCTTTCAAAATATGTTGGAAATCCTTTTCCGTTTTCTTTTTCCTTCCCCCTCTTCCTCTCCCTCTCTTTCTACCTCTACCTCCAACCTTACCACGCCATCTCCATCTCTCTCTCTCTCTCCTCTCAACGTAGCTGATTGAATACAGAATGTAATTATTCCCTCTGCAATGACAGATTACATTGAGATCGCTTCCTATCTATAAACGATATTTTAATCGAAGCTAACCTAAAATATGTCATTACCAATCATCTTATTCACCACTTCCCCCGCTGCATTCCAACCACACACCACTCTCAGCACTTTCCTCATTACTTCACACACGTTTTCCATTCACACAATTCTCCAAGCATGCCAACGCAAAATCCATTTTCATATTAATTGCATGTCGTGCCAAGTGGCAGCATTTTTTACACAACCCCGACTCCAACTATAACTATAACTCCAACACCCAAACACTTTTACTTTCTGGCCTATCTACTTAGGCTGACGAGGGGGGCTGACTTCACTTTATAGGTAAAAAAGACAAAATCCCACACACGAACGCTGTGGCAAACCACTTTCAACACACGCCGCAGATTAAATGAAAACCTGATCCAGATTGCCTTTTAAATGCAATATCTTGTCCGTTGGCATCGAAATAAAACCAGTGGCCACAACACACGACGATAAACAAAACGCCAAAGTGATTAAATTTTAAAAACAGGAAAAAAACAAGCGCAGTGGAAACTAAATTGAATTGAGAAGAGCAGGAAAAGTGGACTAAAAGATGTATGAATATGGGGCACAATGTTGACTGAATAAGAACATAATATATATGGATAATAACTGGAGCGAGGTTGATGAGATATTGAACTTTAGAATGCAGATTAATAATGCTCGAAGTCGTTGAGATCTGTTGGCTTTGAGTTCTCTCTATAAGTGACATAAGAATCAGAGAACTGCAAATTGTGATTGCAAAAGCGCTCATGCACGATCAACCGCTGGAAACGTGATGCCTTAGCGTCCACGCAATCTGAAGATTCCTTCTCCTTTTCTCAACATTTCAACGAAGCTTAGGCTAGTGCTGTTCTTCGTCTTCGTAGCAATCAAGGGAATATCAAAAACGAACGCATATGAGCACGCACAAGTTTATAGAGAGAGAGAAAGAGAGAGAGAGAGGAAGAGCCTCAAAACAAAACAAACTTGGAGAAGGGAATTGCCTGTCCTGTTGGGCCTTCACTGAACTGGAAACTAACATAACTTAGTTAGTTAGCCATCCCAATTTTAAGCTAAGATAACGTTGTGATGAACGATTTCCAGCACTTTCAAACAGGTTTCAATAAATTTTCCAGCACTTTTCACTCTAAAATGTAACCTCGACTAATATTCCCTTCTACAAGTGCATCAAAGCTTCGGCCAACTGAAACATTAGCCTGCATTAATGGTTTATCTTTTCTGTTTTTCCGTTTGACATGGTACATTTTCCATTCCTGGCCATACACAGATCTGGCCAAGATATAATTTTTCACAGGCCAGCGGCTGGCTTTCCGGCAACACAACAGCTGCCTTTGCTTGCGGCTTTGGAGAGGCCAACTGATAAGATCCCACAGTTCGCTCGCTACGACAGGCAGGCAAAGTGTGCAAAAAAAAATAAAAACGAGAAAAAATTAAATAACAATTAATAGCCTGGCACCCACAACACATGAGGCAGCATACTCTTTAGGGTCCAGCTAAGGCAACAACAACAACAACGACAGCAGCAGCAACTGCATGGCAAGTCGATAAATTAAAGGAGCTGACGGCGAACACTTCATGTCTGATAACTGGACGACGATTAGACGTTGGATAGCGGCGGCAGCAGGCATAAGAAGGTGACCTGAGAATTGGACACACGGAGCTGTGTTTTGGTTTGCAATATTATATGCCCTGCAAAAGGGTGGGTATTATAACTATGTTAGTGAGTTTGGAGAGGGCATAGAAGAGAGACAACATGTGGAGATTAACACTGAATGATGATTAACACTGAATATATCATAGGATTTACTTGTTAGAATAGGTTTTCTTTGGAAGATTCATTCGCAGCTCCGAAAACACATACAAAGCTAGTACTAGTTCGGAATTAGGGCAAGCGGAGTCCTCTAACTATTAGTTCATCAAGTCGCAATGGGAAATTCTATAAAAATCAAACAATTGCTAGCCGCTGAAATAGATTTCTTTACAAATCTGTTAATCTATATACTACCATTATACCTGCTATTAGAGCATTTCAATTGCCTCTGTCCTAAGGCCACAAATTTTCCTTTTCCCCCGATTTTTGCTGTTCGCATTCAATATATATGTATTTTTTTTTACTCGCTCATTCGCCTGCGTCGATAGAGCGTAAAAGTGAATGTTCGTAAAAATGTTCGAAAATTGTTTTGGTGACATGCATTTAAGATACTTTTCGTTGGTTATAAATTATGTTAATTTATGGCCTGATCTTTCGGCGCAGCACTGAAAACACATCTGCAACTGCAGCCGCCTAGCACATGTACATGCGTAATGTGGCATGTTAGATGTTTGTCACACCATATTCACATTCGAGAGGGGGTTTCGAGAACTGGTCAAGCAGCTACTTAACGATTAATCAACTTCCCCTCAATCTGTTTCACTGGAAACTGGAATCTCAATTAAAATGCGTGCATAACACTTAAGTTTACACGATTTTGAACATTTGTGCTCCTTTACTTTCAGCCTTAACGAAGCATGGCTAACAGAACAGAGAGTGAAGGCGCAGGGTTACGCGGGGCAGGGGCGGGGCATTGTTTTCCTAGTCATAGAGCACGCCTTGTTGCTTTCGTTGTTTACGACGCAAAAAGCAACGGCGCAGCGCGCTGAGCAACAGTGAAGATACGCATCATTAAGCGCGTTCCTCGCGCGTTTTGTGCGCGTTTTCCGCGCTGTTTGTGTTTTTGTGGGCGGGCGCTAAAACTTTTGGCAATATGGCGGGGCTTCAGCGTGGGGAGGGGAGGGGGACATCCTTTGTGAGTTCAGCAAAAGTCTCTATATAAATGTAGAACAAAAGTATTTAACAAAACTGTGAAATGGAGAATAGGTAAATACACTGCATAGCAAATTTGAGAGCGAAGCTGGGAGGCAATGATAAGTCCAAGGAAGATCAATAAGTTCATTAAATGTATAGTTTTATAGAGGAGTAAGGTCGAACCGGAATCTACTGCACTAAAAGGAAGTAATGGTAGAAGAATAGCTTGAAATCCGCCACATAATCTTTGAGCGTCCAGCTCCAAATCATGCTTGCGATACAGATGGATTATATTATACTGGAAATTGTGTAGATTACTTCCATAAAGAACTCGACTGTTTGAACAGCAAAAGCAATGCTTAAGATGCTTCTCAACATAGAAGTGGAAGACAAAATTGTAGGGCTTTGAAGACTTTTTACAGGTTTGAACAGACTCTGTCATGGCAGATGGTCTGGAAACTCACATGGACTTTCCTTATCCTTTCTTCTGAAACTGCTTCATTAGATGAGGATATGCGTATACTTCAAATAAACTTTGGCACAATCTAATCCTTCAAATAAGATTTAGCTTGGCAAACTAAAAAACTGCATTCAGGATATTTAACCTTAGTGAAAACTTTCTCATAGTTATTACTTGATTCTAAAAATCTCCCATAATCTTAATCATTTTCACAGCTATATCTTCTTTAATTTCATTCAAAAACCTCTGCCAAAGTACAGGCAAGACCTCATCTTATCTTGCAAAACTGGATGGCAAAGTGTATTTGTTTGCCAATCCAATGTTGCTTCGGTTTACGAGTTAATATGTACATTTTCCCCACAAAAAGAATGGGGAATTTTCCACGGAAAAACCATCCCCTTTGCAGCACGTAGAACCGCTCGCCAGATCCTTTTACCCCGCATTGAACTGTAAAATTGTGCAATTTTCAATTTCATAAAGTTTGAGCGCGGCGCGCGGTGTTTTTGTTTGTGTTGAGTTTTCACCATCACCACCCACAGCCCCCGCAGCCCCCGCACCCATCGCTTGCCAGCGCTCAAAAGAAGAACTTTGAATTATGATTATCGCAAACACACACACACACACACATGAGGGGCGAGAGGGGCTCGAGCCCTGCACTCAAGTGCAGTTAATTAAATTTTGTGCAATTTATTTTGCGCATAGTACAAACTTTTCCCCACAACAACAGCAACATCAACATCAACAACAACAACAACAACAGCGGCAACTTTACACCCGCGCATTTGTTTACTTTTCACTTTGCCGTTTTTCAGCATAGTTTTACAAGCGGGTTAGCGGGGGGCCACCCCTTTGTTCACTCTCTGCAAACAATTTCCAGCCAATTGGCATTGATTTTCGGCATAGTTTTCGCTTTTCATTCGCCTTTCGAAAAAAACTCCAAAACAACATCAAGAGCTTTTCTTCTTTAAGCAGCTGGCATGCGGCCCATCATAATTGATTACCCGCTCATAAAGAAAATCTAGAAAAAAGCTGCAGGCCATCGATCAAGCCAAAAGCAACAGTTTTCCACAAACTATATAGTTTTTCTTACATTTTTTTTTTTCAATAATTAAAAATAATTTATGAGTGGCAATATGTCAGAGGCGTAATGTAAATATTACCAACTCTGTTAGTTCTTAGCGTTGATGGGCGGCTTAGAGGGGCAGGGACGGACGTCTTGCGGGAGGGGCGTAGCAACGCTCATGAATGATTGCAACAATTTACTGCCAAAAGTTTTAGCTGTCTGTAGATAATTAAGCAATTGCGTTTTGGAGGCTAAATGAGTTTTCACAACTGCAAAAGATGCTGGATGGAGATGGCTGTGTGCGGTGTTCGGGGGGTAGGGCAAGAAATGGGCAGGATAGAGGGGAAAAGTAGTAGGAAGGCATATAAGTTTCAAGGTGGGGGTGGGAAGTAAAGTTTGTGAAGAATACATGGAGAGCGCTGGAGCTTTGGAAGAAATAAGCAAGATAGTTTTTCCTAATTGATTGACAAGCGGAACAACGCACAGGTCAAACCATAAATGTTAGATGGCTAAAATGTTTACACATCTGTGCTACATCTGCTGCCAAGCGTAACTCTAAACGTAGCGAGGCAACAACAATAATGCCGCTCAGACACGTTTATGCTGGCAACAACACGTTTTTTTCTCTTCATAATTATAATTTATATTCATTCTTTCATTCTATTTGACCTGAAAGTGGGTCAAAGTCAGAGTCAACATTTCGTTGGTAATATAATCTTAATTGAACAAATCTCCTTAATTTGTGCCTAACAAAACTTTACTAACCACCCACGCTGGTCGTGCTCCATGCAGCATGAAAACTTGAGCACTCTCTGGGCTGTCCCAAAGACTTGACTTTGGCTCGTAAAATGAAACTACATAAAGACTAACAAAAATGTATACAAGAAGTATCTGTCTATATGTATATCTATCTCAACCCATCTGGTCATGGCAATGGACTGGGAATGGGAATACATTGCAGCACAGCTTCCACAGAACTTGCTTGCTTGCTTGGAAGAAGTTGCCTGACCTTTGTCTAGTTGTTGTTGCGCCTCCGCCTCCGCCTCCGTTTCAGAACTACGAATGGGCTTTGACTTATGGTGCTCAAGCGCTGACTGATTGCATCTAATTATTCACTGAATGATAATGTTGTTGATATTCTTCGAGCGTGATGGGCAGCATGGAGATGATGGGGGGGATAATGATGTTGATGATGCTGAGCGATGTCTCAACGAGCTATTCAATGGACCCTTTCGCGGTCAGGTCTCTTGGGTGCCCCCAGCTTGAAGTGGCAGTTGATAAGAAATGATAATTGCGCTTTTCTCACAGATTGATGGCAAATGGAAATTCGTTCGTTGAAAGCAGTCTCTCTCCCTCACTCAATCTAGTGTTTCTTTTTACCTTAATTAATTTATGCATTTCATTTTGACAGTTGAGAAATTTTTTCGAGGTTTTAGCTGATTTGATTTTCTAAATTTGAGCTTTTTTATTATTTGTGTGTTTGTCTTAGTTTTATTTTGTTTTGTTTCTTCTCTGGCCAGATATTTCATTTTAAGGCTTCTCCATCTATGAAATTAAACTTGGAAATTCATTAACCCAAATAATATTTGGGTAGGATGATAAATTGCATGTTTTTAACTCAACCGAAAATATTGATTACTCTTTTGCATTCTATGAAACTTTCAGGCACCTGCAAACAGGCTTTGGGCATGGAATCTGGCGCCATAGCTGATTTTCAGATAACCGCCAGTTCGGCCCATGATATGGGCAATGTGGGACCACAGCATGCCAGGTGAGATTGATGGAAATAATAGAATAGCTTCTTAAATTGTTATTTCTTTCTTTTTGTATAACAAAGATTTGTTCATTTTATAACTTTTACATCAAAAAGTCCACCTAACCTACTTAGAGATTATAATAATTATTATTATCTTCATCGTAATTCTGCCACGTGTCATTTATGTTTATGCCTTAAAAAGGAGTCCCTTCAAAAGCACTTTCATTTGATGAAAACTCATGAATGAAATGTCTGACTGTGGGTGGAAGAGTTGAGCCATCGACTGGCTCCGATGTTCTGATGCTCTGTTCTTTGTACATGTAAAATAATTATGAATTATTTTATGGCGTGTTTAAATGCCTTTATGTCAAACACAACCAACAAGGCAAACACACAAATGACATAAATTAAAAGACAACAGCAACAACAACAATAACAGCGTATGCAAATTTTACACACAAACCCAGTGAAAGAGAGAGAGAGAGAGAGAGATGAAGAGATGGAGGGACAGGACAAGCCCACATTGAAAATAATGTTACAACTTATGGCCGCATTATATTTTGCTGACATTTATTTGCCTGCAAAACATTCTCTGATTTATCTTTAGCATGAAAAACATTTTGCGCCGCCAAACCGAAAAAAAAAACATCATCATATTTCCTGTATAATAATTATTTAGACTCGCCGAAATAAAAAATATACATAATGCTGACCGAAAGAGATCATGAATATATTAATGGTTAAAATATCCGCCTTGTCCCTCCCGCTGTCATAAACATATCCCTTTTATGAGCCACTAAAATCATTCTCACAATGTGACAAACAAAAACAAACAATTTTCGGTTTGGAATTGCTTAAGTTTTCCGCTCAGCCGGAAACAAAACAAGCCATAAAGTGGAACTTTTATATGTGCTGTGGTTGGGGAGAGGGCTAAAAATTGATATGGTAATTGTAGGGGAGGATAGGTTAGCATAATGTTAGTCAAAGCTAAGCAAATGAGCAAATCATCATGAATTTGTATCAAAATCTAGTAGGGTTTCCTGTGGAGAAATAGCATTTTTGTTGAAAAATTAATCAAATGAATCGAAAACCACACCAAACCTTGTGGCATCACTTAGTTCTGAATCAGGGTACTTCTAACTCATCGTTTATTCTGCATAAACCCCTATATCAACATGTTCATCTCCTAACTAGCTGATTCTATTATAAGACAAACATAATTTCATCTTTTTATTCATATCATTCATTTTTTCACCATAATTTCTTCTTTGCAATCCGTAGATTTTTATAGATTTTCTAGCAACTCAAGCATAACATCAAACACACTTAATTTGTCAAATGATTTTTACCTCTTCTGGGGGGGACATAAACAAAAATGACCCCAAAGGTCAGCCCTGCCTGATGGCAAATTTTGAAATGACCTCTGAAAGGCAGACATCAAAGAGGGAAAATCAGAAATGTTACCAAAAAAAAAATATACATTCCAGTTTTACTAAAAGTAACAAAAATATTGATTATAATGTCAATGTTGTGCTGAGGGTGGGAGAGAGTGAGTGAGGAGTGAGCAGTGGGCATGGGTAAGCGCATAAAAATAAAAGAAAAGCAATAAAATTATGCAAAGTCAACAGAAAAACGACCAGGCGACAGGCAAACATCGAACGACGACCATGCCTTGCCGGTGCCCTCCGCCTGGTACTGGGCCGTACGTGTTGAAGCTCCACCAAACCCAGGCCAAATTATACTACTCCTCTCGTACCAGCACCCCAGCAATGCCAGTTCCAAAGCAAACCCAAGGCAAAGTCAAGCTGGGTTGCGCAAAACAAATGTTTGGCAGTAAAAATGTCACACATGGCGTTTTGCATGTGGCGCCCCTTCGTCCCTCCTCTTGCTCTCCCTTTTAGGTGGATCTACCTCTTGCTCGCCATTCCTTTCGTTTTGGTAGAATGTGCGTGCCCGAACCTAATGATGCCCGTCCAGCATTAAAAGGGGTGAGGGGTGGGAATTTTACGTAAAACATGCGCCAAAGTCATATGAATTTTATTACAAATGAAAAAGAGAGCGAGTTGCCACATGCCCCACACGGCTGCGCATCGACACAGGAAGTTCACTTTCGCATGATAAATGAACGTGTCTTGGTTTATTGAAGGGTTAAAGCCATAGGAAAATATGTATATGCATATATATATATACTATATATAGAGCGATTTTCTAAGGTCTTTAAAAGCGGGCAAAGCATAAGATTTATAGCATGCTTTTAGGCCACTTGGCAAGCGTTATAGCTCAGCACAACACAGCACAACTTATTACCGTAGCCTACTTTTCCAAGCAACAAGAAAGAACGGCGAAAAACAAAAGGAAAATACAAAGTATTTTCCCCAAGCAAATTATGCCATAGGCATGCTTTATGAGCCTGACGTGACCAAAAACTCTTTGCCTATTTTCTCTCTATTTGTTTTTGTTGTTGTGTGTGTGGACTGCACTTTCTACGGCTTCAGTTTTGTGGGGGGAGACGACTTAGGGGCTATCTGGGGTTTCTTGGCAAGAGAACAGAATAGTACCTGTCCATAGCCTCTTTAAGACAATGGTTCAAACTGTAAGCTTAAAGGTCAGAGCTGGGATATCTCTCCAAGGCAATCATCCAACTGCTTCGATTTCTACTATGAGAACCTTCGGAAATGTACAACAATTTTAGCTCCTAAAGGGTACTTCTTAGTCTATCAACCTCTCACATCCGCACAGTTGCCTTGATTTTGTTATTTTTAGGGATTTTCTGTGGACCTTGGGAAATGACAATGTGCTAGCTGGAGTTCTCCATCCCTTCTCCCACACATTCAACATGAAAAGTTCATATTCCATGCGTGAATTTTGATGGATGTCTTCTAATGAAAATATGTGACCCTCGCTTGACTCTCTCCACCCTTCCCCACCACCCCCCTCACCAAACTCGGGTTTTTCACTCATTCTCACGCTTCAGAGCATTTTTTGGCCCGTGTATGTGTTTCGCATAAATTTTTGACAGTTGAGTTATTTTCGACAGGCGCTACTACACTCCTAGCATGACGTTGTTTTTTCTTTCGTTATATTTTTTGGACGCCTAAATGTAGGCTACACATAAATTTTCGTCTGGCTTCTCATGTGTGTGGTGGGGTGGTGGTGAATCGTGCAGGTGAAAGCAGTTGCTATCATAATTGAAGCAATTTTCCAAGTGGTAAAAATAAAGACTAAAAATGTAGGCGAAGTGAGGTTAAACTAGAGAGGTCTTTAAGGAAAGATTCTTAAAGAGAATCTGCTTTAAAAGAAGCTTCTTCATGAAGAGCAATGCAATGCACATATATTTTAGGACATTAGGCAGGCCAATATATCAGAATTAGCCAGAAATGCAACATTGTAGGCAACTTAAGCCATACTTCTTTATTCAAACATTCCACAAAACTGGTGCGGAAAACTTTTCACATCTGCAACTGATTGAAGCTCGCTTAGGAAACAATTGCAAACATTTGCCAAAACATACACAGCCAAAGGCCAAAGCTAGAGCAAAGGTTAAGGCGGACGGGGGATAGCAGCAAAAGCAGGGCAATCCCATCTGATGATGGGAAGTTAGCATGCAATAAGCAGAAATCAATTGACCCATTTGGTTTATGTACTGGAAATGGAAATGGACATGGAAGGGGGAACAAACAAACCCAGACAGGGGAGTTCAAATAACAAGCGAAACTTTTAGCTGGCGTGGGGTCCACAACTTGCAGCATTGTCCTCGCATTATAATGATGACAGTGAAGACATCAAAAATTGTGGGAAACAGCAAAGCTGCACTTTGCTGACAAACGAGTGTGTGTAGAATGGGGAAAAACCGCAGAAATAAAAAACTTTTGACTACGCACCAAAAACTTACAACGTTTTGCAATCAATGCTGGTTCAATGGCGGGTCGGCAGGGGGGTGAGAGGGAGGGCCCATAAGTTTGGCGTCAAAGTCAATGTGAGTGCGAATACGAGCGCAAATGTCAATGTCGACTTAAGATAATGTCTCTGTGCTCAGCGAGACAGAAGCACACAGCTGTGACGACGGCCCACGCTGCGTATGGGAAATGTTTGGTGCAAGCCGAATGACTGGCAATATAATTTCTTAAAGTTTTGTCCGGGATATAGTTGTTTGTGGGCGGGTGGAATATCTGAAGGGAAAGCTTTTAGTTGTGGACTTTAAGTTTAAGAATTTTTATTGGGGAATTTAAATGTTTTACTAAGATTCTCTAACTATTTTTTGTAAGTTTGAATAAAATACTAAAAAATAAATAGAGGAAAAATACTACAAATTTTAAAAAGATTTAAGAACACTGAAATGTCAGCATATCAATTTTCAAATAATTCAATTCATTTCAAAAATATACCATTTGTATTTTCCAAAAAATACTAACAAATACTAAAAATACTAAATAGCACTGGAAACATACCAGCATATAAAACCTAAAATAATAATTAATTTTTAAAATACTAAAAATACTAAATAATACTGGGAACATACTAAAACACTAAATACTAAAAAGTACCACATATGAATAATACAAATTTCATTAAAATGGAATAAGGAAAACTTTTTTAAGCTTAACAATTCCCAATTCTCATTTCTTTCAACACCTGCTGCCACAATCATCAGCTAGAACCATTTGCTCATCCTGCTGCTGCTGATGCTGATGCTCCTGGCTGCTGTGCTCCCCCCCCCCCCCATTTAATTGCCGCTTTGGCGAATCTGCATTTTGTTTTCCTTTCGCATTGTGTTAAAGTCAACCCACTTTGCCCACTCGATGCCAATGCACAGCCCACATCAAATCACCTAGTTTGCCACAGTGCCCCACAGCCCCTTCCTAAACGAATGGTGGTTGTTCATTCGTGGCTCACTTGACTCTCGCAGTTTGATTGTTTGCTTCGCTGGCATTGATTTTCTTTTCGTTTTGTTGCTTCTCCTGCTGCTGCTGCTGCTGCTGCTGTTGGCATAATCTACTTTTAGGCCAAGGGGCATGGATTGCGCCTGATGCTTGCCAGTTGTGTGTAAGTGTGTGTGTGTGTGTGTGGAGGGTAAGGGAAAAAGAGGGGGCATGGGTATGCCAGAAGCTGCCAGAGATTTTTCTTGTTGTTTTTTTTCTGGATATTCGCCTGGCTTGGCCACTGAAGCAATTGTTGTTAACGCGTTTTCCATTTTATTGCATTAATGTTTGATTTGGTTTTTGGGTTTCGCTTTTGGCCTTAATGTTGGCACGATTTCGTAGTGATTGTATATATATATATATGTGTGTGTATATATATAAATATATCTATGTATATCTGTATTATTGTTATTGCTGTTAGTTTGCCTCTCTTCTTGCCACAATTCGCTTCTTTCGACGTTTGTTTCGCTTCAGTACATCGAAATTCCTTTACATCTACCCCCGCTGCAGACCCCCCGTCTTGTTCTATAGCTTTGCCTAATGTGTTAATGTGCTTTTTATGTTACAAATGAGTCAATTTTTATGATTTAATGCCCATGTTTTCTTTGGCAGTCTGCTTAGAGAACTCATTCAGTTCGCATTTTGATAACGGTTTGGCATTTTTCTTACATTGATTATCCTGCCTTCCCTTTTTATCCAGCCCAGCCTCTTACCGTGCTTTGGCACTTTCTCGTTCTTTTGGTATAAAAGAAACATAAATTTATCTTGCTTATTGAATTATTTATAACATTTTATTGAATTTCTTCAATTGGCTGGCATTAATTTTTGAACAGCTTTCCGTTTCTTGGCACTGATTTGGGTTTTCGCCAAGTGATTCGAAGCGGTGGGAAGAGCAGGGAGGCATTTGGAGGAGCGACAGCTGAAAAGCTATGCCTAATTGTGGGAGTAAGAAACAGGTTGATGCATTTTGTATCCAAGAAACTTTTAAGTTTAAAGTCTTATCTTGGCAGCTGAGCAGATGAAGAATAGTAAATCGAAGCGACTTCTCATAGAGTTTACCCTAGCAAAATTATCATAGAATAGCCTAGACAGCTTGGCAAATTCTCATCTAAAGCTGCGAAGTTTAAACTCTGCATTTCTTTTCAGCCATACTTAGACCAGTAATTGAGAGCTCTTCAACCAGGTAACAGTTTTTCAGGTTTATCTAGTTAAAACCAATCCATAGAGAAGTTGAAGTGTTACTTAACAACCGGAGATACAAAATACTACTGAAATACTTCTCCTTTCCCACCATTGTTGCATTTTCCAAAACTATTTTGTTTGTCTTAATAAGTTTCTTAGCTGTCTTTTCAACTGTTCTTTGAAGACACTAACCTATCCCAAATTGTAACTCTTCTCAAGTAGTTTACCTCTCTAAAGTGTGCTTAAGTAGTTTCCATTTCTAGCCTTCTCAATGACTTACTATCTCTCGCACACACACACACATCTGCAGCTGCCCAAATATAACTGTCATTCTTGACCAAACACCAATAGACCAATAGACAAGAAGCTGTGGCTGTAACTGTTCAACTGTTTATCAGGCCAACTCTTTCTGGCCACAAAAAAGTAGCCTTTACACAGGTTGAAGTGTCTTGGCGATGGAGTGAAAAGGTCTTTGAGCAAATACAAATACAAATAGACTATGCTTAAGTTGAACTATGCTCAGGCAAACATATAACAACTCCCTCAGTTTCAGACTCCCAAACGACGGGGCCTCGATTGAGTCGTCGTCCCATCGCATGGGCCTTTGTTGTCTGGTGGCCCAGACGCGCATGCTCAGTCTGATCAGTTAGCGGCTGCTTCGCTACCTTGCCTCGTGTTTGCCTTTCAATTACCATGGCAAACAATTTCCCTGGTATTTGCACCGTTTGTGGTATTTAAATTTTCAAAACAACCGGCCGAGTCTCTACCGCTGAGGGTTACGCATGCGCGCCAGACAATTTGCTGCCTGAAAGCGTCTCAATTGTGTTGATGTTTGAACTGTCGTCGTCGCCTTGTCCAGGGGGCTAGGTATGTCGTCGCTTGAGAGAATACTATTTGGTTTTCCGTTGGGTCTGTGTTGGCTCTGTGTTGTGTCTTTATCTGTTGTTGCGCCTGGCTATTTGTTGTGTCAACATTTTGAGGTCTACAAAATGCTATGTGCCAGTACACAGTTGTTGCAATGGGCTAAGAGGTGATGCGTCATATCGTGAAATATTGAACAAAACGAAATGGCAAAGGTTGAAGCTATATAAACGATATTTTCTAAGATTCTTTTATCTAAGCTAACCATATCTTTGTAATAATCTCTCACTTCACCAAGCTTTCGCTGACAATTTCTCTCTCCTTGCGACTATCAAAAGTTTCATGGTTTTTCATATAATTCTCATTCGCTTGTCAATATTATTATTGAAAAATTTTCCAAGCAATTACTTGCAGTTAAATAAGATCTTTGACCTAGTTTTCTGGTCTTTGCTAGTTCCTTGAACTAGTTCGGCTTGGAATGTTTCATATAAAGTTGTCCTGGCATGTCCTTTTAGTGTGTGCGGCGGTGCCATGACTCGTTGCACGACTCAACAAAGTCAACAATAATATCAAAAAAATATGACAGACCATTAAAAACAAAAGTCACGCGCATAGGGGTGCCGCATTTGAGCAGTAAAAGAGGGGAGGGCATGCCAAAAAGGGGGTACGAATGATGTCTACCAGAGAAGGATGACTTTGTCACAGTTATTGCGCCCTGACAGTTAATGACAATAGCAAAAAAATAAGAAAAAGATGAAGAAAAACCGCAGCTGCAAAAGAAAATGGCTAAAGCCGACTTGCAACGAGCAAGAGAGCATTGGACTGCAAGGGGAGACAAGCATAACAGCTGCCAAAAAGGAAAAGTAAATGTTGAATGCAAGAAAAATGCCAAATGACATGCAGAAAGAGAGAGAGAGAGAGAGAGAGGAACAAGAAACACCATAAGCAACTATAAGGAGAAGGGGCCGCCTGGAGGAGCCGAAAGAAAACACAATACAAATGCAAGCCGACAAACACTTTAGCCAGAAGACAGAAGACCAAAGAAGACAGTTAGGGGGAGGGCAAAGGGAGTCAGAGTCAGCCACAGTCAGGGGTACAGAGTGCGATTTTTCCTCACCGTTGGTTTTTTTTGCGCTTCTTGTTTTGCATTTTCTATGCCATTGTGTCAAGTGGAAATTGCATGGCGCAAAACCTAGAACGGCAAAAACGGATGACAATAAAAAAAATGGCGGCTAAAGGCTTAGGCAGCCAGGACAACAATATCAACAACAACAGTAAAACGATGTCGACTTAAAGTTCAATGGGGAAAAATATGAAAAAGGGGAAATAAGAAAGCAAAAATGGCGACAGCTTCACTTCAGGCGAATGTCGACCATTAGCGTTTTATGCAGAAAATCGATAAAAGAACACGGTACCAGAGACACACAAACCCAAACACACACACCCACATGAATACACACACATGTGTATGCTAGCTTGTGTAGGTGCAAAAAAAGGGTTGCCCAGGACATTCGCCTTGTCGTCTTGCGCCGCCTTCCGGTCGCTTGTTTGTTATTTTTCCTGTAATCATAAAAAGCATAATACGCTCACAAAAGGCATTATGTTCGCTCTAAAACAGCAACAAAAGCCAAAGAGATGAAAATGGAATGGTGGGAGGAGAGAAGAAAAACGTTAAGTTAGAAAGTTTAAACTTGGCTTTGGTCAAAACGGTGACATTGGTATGGGGATGAATTTGAAATACGTACACACATATGGTTGACAAACAGAGTCCAGTTTTTACAAAAGGAAGAGAGATATGTAGATCTGAATCGGACGGAATGAAAGCCAAAATGAAACAGACGATACCAAATTTGTATGGCATTTAGCTACGTACGTAAGAAGCAGGGCATTAAAATTGGAAATTCAAATTTCGAAAACAGATTTGATGATGGTTTGATGATGCTTAAGCCCCAAAGGCCGCATCGGGTGCCCGCTGCAACAAGCTGATACTCATGAGTAGCGAAGACGACGTGCAGTTGGGCGCTGTGAATCTTTACATAAACGAACGACAGTCCACTTTGTATGATAAGGTACGTGCGGGTCTTTCATATGCCTAGGATGATGACACCTATGTGATTATGTAGAATCTGATGCTGTTTCTCTATCTCTACCTCTCTGCTGTTTAGTTTGATCAAGGTACTTGCGTGTCTTTCGTATGCCTATGGAGCACTATCTGAACGACTATGACTGTTTTCTCAAGGCGGATGATGACACCTATGAGATTGTGGAGAATCTGCTGTTTAGTTTGGCCACAGATTTCGTACAGATTATCTACATGATTATATGTCTGGTGTGGCTATCCATCCTCACCATCCTCAACTCAATGGCAATTCAATGTCAATCTAAATTTCACTCTTAACCAAACCAAAAATGTTCAGCCAATTAAAGTCAACTGATGTTACATTATTCTTCTGGTGGTTAAAAACTTAATTTGTTTAACAATTGCTGCCGCCGTTGTCATCGACATCGTTGTCCTTGTTGGAGGAGAAAGAAAAAAAGCGAATGAAACGCTCCTCATTCAAGCTTAGCAAAATATTTGGAAAAGCACAAGAATAACCAAAAGGAAATTTTTAATTAAAAACTGTGTAGGAGTAAGCTCTTGAAGGCTGCAAGGCGCTAAGCATATAGACACAAAGGCAGGGAAGGGGTTGGTTGGATCGCTGCTTTTTTTGACGTCTTTATGACAATCGTAAAAAATAATTTTTAGTAGCTTTCGAGCCGCCGGCAAGTGGAGGAGAACGGAGAGCGGAGAACTGTTGCCTTGGCATTTTAATTGCATCAAGTGCCATTAAAAACGTTGAAAGAAAAATTGGAAATTAAATGAAAAATAAATAAGGGAGCCGAGCCGAGCAGATCCGAGCCACGCTGAGTAGAAGGAAAAGAAGAAAACCCCTTTACATGCACCCACTCTCTCAGCCACACACAGACACACACACACACATATGTGATGCTGAAAGAAATTGAAAACGCAAATATTTTGCACACCTCTTTCCCCACCCCCACACCACCATCACACTTTACCCTTCTCAACCAACAATGTTTGCCTTACACTCAGGTGCAAAATCACCAGCGAGACAATGAAAATTGGTTTCAGGGTGGTGCTGTGGGGGTGCCGCTCTCCCACAACCCTTCCTGCTGCCATTAGAGCTGCTTTCAACATATGGCTGGCAAAAATTTAAGCCGCTTAAGTTTTTAAGGCAAAAGCAAAAGTTGAGTTGCCAAGGCAAAAACTTTAGACTTTGTCCCACAGAATGGCAGCACGAAATCAGCTTAATTTTCTTACTACGGGCTGAACAAGTGTGTAGCATATTTCTAGGCATCATTGCCAGAAATCTCTCTCTCTGGCAAGCTCATTAAAACACACAAAAATAGCCAAAGAAATATGATAACAAAAAAGGGATACGAGCGGGCAAAGCAAACATCTTAGCAACAGTTGCCTCGAGCTCTTGAAGGAATAAGGAAGAAAGGTTAGGGAGTATGTGTAAGTGTGCGTGAGTGTGTGTGCGTATGTTTGGCTAAACAAGCCAATTGATATAGCTACGATATAGCCAATGGCTGGAAAGGATTAGCATTTATGGGGCTCGCACAGAAATAAAAGGCTGAAACGAAACTTAGATGCTCTAAGAAAAATGATTTTTGAATCACAAAATAAAGGTTTTCGTGGGAAGTAGTTTCCAGAAGGACAACACTTTTCTATGTAAGCGTTTATTCCTGGTTGAGTTTGGGATAACTTCTTGTTGTGCTCGCTGAATGTAGTCAGTCTCTTGTTTTGAAGCGACTTTGTTTAAGAAAAGCTGAAAAGCTTCTGCAATATTGAATTGTTGTGATGGTATGTGTGTCTGTCCATAGCTGAACTAGATACATTTCCTTTATTCTCCCTTTTGAACTAAAAACCTATTCAAATTCGATTTTCCACATAGTAAAAGCACAAAAGGAAGGCACAAAAGGTGTTTTGTAAAGGCAACTAAATAAGTAATGGTGGACACAAATGTTTGCCCAAATTAGTATAAAGTATTATAAAATATACACAAAAGTTGAATGGGTTAATGGAAGGGAAAGCAAAGGAAATGAAAGGAAAAGGATTACTAATTGATTTGGGTGAAGAGAACTTTAAGAATTCGAGAGACTAGAAATACATGAAAGATGTTTCAAAGAAATGTTTGAAAAGAAGAAGATGTAAATATGCTGAAGAAGAAGTTACAAAAACGACCCCAAATGTTTCAAGGCAAGCTACAGTGTATCCTCAGGATGAAATTTAGTTTAATAAAATTTACTAAAATCTTTTCGTTTATTTGCATTGATGAAATTTAAAAGGAGATCAAGTAAACTTTCTCAGCAGCCTTTAGAAAGCAGCTAGTCCCGAAATAGATTCATCTGCCTAATGAGATTATCTTTTCCCTATAATCTAAGACTACTAATTTCTATGTTTCTTCCTCCAATAACATTTAGATAATTATCATTGAAAAGTCCTAGCACACATTCACGACAGTTTATTAATATTTCTTTAATGCAAAGTTGCAAAACTGAAACCAAAGAAATGCACATTTGCATATTATATCTCATAAATGTGTTGAAAAACTTTCCAACTATCCAACTAATTTCAAGACAAAAGTTATATGTTAAACTCTCGTGCATTCATTTGTTTAGCAAAAAGTGTCACACACATATGGAGCTTGGATATTTTAAAGGCAGAGCAAATTCCCATTGCTGTGTCGTAAGTACGTGCTGCCGTTGTTGCTTATGTTGGCATTGCCATTGCCTTACTTTTCCTCGGCTTTTCCTGGCCTGCATATATTTTCATAATTATCTAAATAAATGTATGTAAGGCCACAAACAGCACACTCATAGGAAGTGAAAGCGACATGAATTTATATTAAAAACGAGCAGAACTTTGCCATTACGCCGCAGCACATGCCGCCACACGGTGTTAGGAGATAGGCCAGCAGCAGGATGAGGAGGAGGGCACCTAGTTACCCATAAATGTGGCTCTAATTTCAGACCCATGTTGCTGGTTCGTTGGTTGGTTGGCAAAAAAAAAACAGGAGCAGAACCTACTTAGCCCAGTCAGAGTGTAGCCTGACTGCATCTAGTATATACCTATATAGAGATACACATATATGTGTGTGTGTTTGTGTGGCAAAATGCAACATTACGACCACTTAGTTGTATGTTGGACTCCGTCTTCTGCGTCTTCCTGGGCTGCAGTTATGCGATAACTGTCCGAGATCTCCTACTTTTTACGGCATATTTTAGCAGTTTTTGCCCCAAAAAAAAAAAAACCTGGCTGACCATAACGCCTCGTGGCCGGGCCATAGAGAGAGAAAGCTTTGCTCTGGCCAAAGTATGCTAACGCTTAAAAAGGCGGGCGCCGCAAAGTATGCAACAATTTGATGTAAAGCGAAACCACAGCTGCTGGCAACTAAGAGGAAGAAACTGAAAATTTCAGTAAGAATGTTTAACAAAAATGAGAATGTTTAGACATGGAAAATATCCTGTAAGCATTAGCTAGAGCATAGATGTGGGAGGATATGTGCAAGAGGCTTTGCTGATGAAAGTATAATATGGAAATCTACAAATCTCAGGAATTCTGAAGAATCTGGATAGCAATAGAGTTAGGTAGGATTTCTGACTTGTGCGATATACAGATCTAGTCCACTGTCTTTAGTAGTCTGCATTCTCATCCAACCTGAATGTGTTTGCAAAATGTCAGCTCAATAGGTTAAGGATAACTATCTTAAAATTTCGTTGCCAAAGTCTGTCAAGCTTCATGTAACAGTACTTTGGGTGTTATGTAACACCTCTCTCTTGAGAAGGCAGTGCACATGCAATGGCAGCTGTCTCGTTAGCAGCTGAGAAATAAAGCTAATGAAAGGCACCGCTCGAAAATGCTGCTGATGATGATGATGATGCTCAACTTCCATGCTGCACTGCAGCAGGCGACTGTCAAAAGGTGTCTCTCCTCTTTTTGGTATAAGTAGAGCAGAGCTCTTGGCTAACGGAGAAGTGCGCCCCATTATTTGCACAATTTAAAACGAAAGCATATTGAGCGGAATTGTGTGTCAAACCAAATGATGCTAAGCTCCGTTGCCATTGCTCCATGTTCATTGCCATTTTCATTTCCCAGAGGAGTCATATTGTAAGGCTCCTCAAGAGATGGCAGAGGGGAAATTATGGCAATCAGGTGAAAAGGAACTCTAGATGCTCTACTTTAACTTGACTACTGACAAAAGAGTTGCCAGATCTGATCAATAGCTTAAAACATTATCGGAAAACATGATAATGAGCGCTCTATCAATGCAATCCAGCAAACATTTTGGCAGGTGCCTCTAGGCTAAACTCTTGAAGAAGACACCAAGCCACAGGATTTCGTACTCGCGAAATTCAGCTTCCGCCAACTGCTCAACTGGCCGAGAGGCGCTGTCGCATAGTGTATGATGTTGAAACGAGAAAACGGAACGCGGACTCGCTACCATACTTCATAGAAAGGATGCTGGATGCGATAGTAGGCAGGCTTTATTAGGCAACCTTCTATAGCTTCCACAGCTCACCAAGTTCTATATAAAAATCCACATATCCTGTGAGAAGTGCAAGTCAACAAAAAGTCAAAGTCAACTCCACAAATATCACAATTCAGTCTTACTCCTAGCTAAGGACGCACATCCTCACCACAAGCCCAACTCATTGGATTTACGACAACAAAATTGATATTAATGTTTAAAAAAAAATAGACCCAACGCATATTTGTAGGGGTTGGGGTTGGGGAGAGGGGGATACTGTGGCTGCGAGGAGCCAAGGATGAACCACAGAAATTATTCAAGACTGACTTTCAGCTCGGCCTATTTTGCATATTTGCGAGGACTCGACGTATGGGATATGACACCCCTTCCCCCCTCAGTGTCTCTGACTCTGTCTCGGCGTGTTGTAAACCGCGATTAACGTAAATAGCGGAAAAAATGGCGCACACAGTGACTGCAGAAAAAAATATGCCAGGGCAACAACAAGAACAACAAAAATAGACAGAGCTTGCGAAAAAATATGAATGCAGAGCGACAGAGTAACTGGGAAACCAGGAAACATAATGTAGGTCATGGATGGAGATATACATATATGTGTGAAGCCCAAAAGCAACAAAAGCAACACTATGGCAATTGTGTGTGAGTACAGCAATATGTTTGTATAACGCCTGGCAGGCGGAAAATTTATAGCAATTGCCCCAGAATGAAATCTCTTATTGCGTGCAGAATGTGTTGGAAAATGTTGAAAAATGTTGAATTCTAATTTCGGTTCGGCATCGGGATGGCTCTTAATAAGCAGTTATAAGGCTCCACAAGAAAATAGCTCAAAACAGCTCTACTATTTGGAGAGATATTAAAAACGAACAAGAAACGTAAAAAAAAAAGTAGAAAAATAAAGAAAATATATATTTGTCAGCAGAACCGCTCGAAGCGAGCTGAAGACACCGACTGATTTCGTAAATTAATAAATATTCTACCAAATAATATAAATATATCAAATAGGTAGAAATTTTTAAGGCCTACTTGTTTTGCATATGAAAAAAAACCCTTGGAATGGGCCTGCTTAGATTTGTTTTCTATTTTGATTTTCCACATTTCGTAATGATAATGAAATAATCAGAGCGATGGTGATATTCGCATGAAAATTGAGCTGCTTAAAAGATCTTAAAAGATCTAATACCATTCGCATTGTAAATATATAACCGATCTAGACCAAATCTGGTCGGTGGGAGTGGGGCTACAGTGGAAACAAGTGATACAAGGTATACAAGACGAATTTGTTTTCATTTGGATGAAAAACAGAAATGCGACTAAGTGTACATTCCGGATCAATCGGTTATACGGCAGCTATATTATGTATTGGTCCGATCTGGATAAAACTCAAATTTAAACCAGCGTGCAAGCAAAATAAACATCTGGTAAAAATTTTGGTAAATATTTGAGGTAGTTTCCTCCTACAAACGCTGCTTTTACCCTTGATTCTTGATTGTCTCATAATAATAAATTGCATTTAAAAAAATATCCACACACACACACACATATATATATATATATATATATATATATATATTTATTGTAATTCAAACAAGTTCCATTTCATTTGCACAGCTTGTTGAGTTTTATTAAGCATATTGATTTATAATTAATTTGAATTTACATTGATTGCCGAAGGGCTGGACCAAGGCACGCCCACGTTTTTTCCATAGCCAAGTTCCACGCCCAACACTTGTCCTCTTTGGAGTTCAGTTCAGACAGTTTTTTTTTAACATTGGCGCTAATTTATTAATTAAATTAAACATTTCAGTTTTTATTAAGCTGCCACTCGGCTGTGTGAAATGCAGATGGCAAATTAAATGTCAACTGACATTTTTTAAATTGTTCGATAAAAACTTTTATTGGGTTGTTTAATGAAATATTTTAAAAGATTTCTTAATTATAAAATGAAAATAAAGTTTATTCAAGGGAAAATTTAATAAAATTAGCAGACAACTCCACAAATTTCTCGAAGCTCCTGGCAAAACTCAACAAACTAGAATTACTTATACCAAAATATGACAAACTTGGTCAAAGTCCTTCAAACATAATAAACATTCTTAGCCAAATTCATGACAAACTTGATCTAATTAGTCCAATTACGCCAAATATATGTTATTAATACAAATTCAAGACGAGGCAGAAATACCTCAGCTAAAAGGCAATTGCCAACAATCGAAAGTTTCACAAATTCCGCTAAACAATACCAAATTTTAGAACGAAATCACATAAAACTCTTCCCAAAACTTAAAGTATAATTTTATGACTCAAAAAGCAGGTCAACTTTCAAAGTTCTATCACATGCAACACATGGCACTCCTATAAATATGGCAACCCTCTATGAAACTCTTGTTGCTATCTTAACCCCAGTCTGCAGCACACCTTACTTCTATAAACATTTCTCTCTGACAAACTGTACAAATTGTTTAAATGACTTTTGACTGAGTCAATAAATTGCTTGATTTACCGCACTCTAAAGGCTTTCCAGCTGGTAGGAAACTAGATCAAATATGAATATGAGAGCACACCTCTCTCTCTCTCTCTATCTTTGTCACTCTCTTGTTAAAGGGGGGATTTCGCACATGAAGAAATTGTCGCAATGCAGTTGCAGTTTTCTTTTATTTTTAGTATTTTCATTTCAGTTTGGTGGCAAACAAAAGTTGGAGCCACACAGTTGAAAGTTGGCAAGTTTGTCAAGTGTGACGCAGTGTGCGGTTAACTTTTCGCTTCTATTTTCATGTCACATTTTTTGTGTGGAAAATTGAAAGTGAAAAGTGCCGAAAAACTCAGCCAGCAGCAGCAGTAGCAGCTGTTATGGAAGATATATATATTTTTAACAATTTGTGCTTCAAAGGCCAAAAACTGGCAAAGTCATTCAGCAAATTATGATTATGCAAATTTGTGATGCAACCAAAAAAAAAAACACAATTTGATATTGAATATGGAATGAAAATTTGTGAAATTTATTGAATCTAAATTTATGATGTGGGAAAATATATTTTGGTATGCAATTTTATGGGCAAACTGTGCGTTTATGAAATCTCTATTGTTGGGTTTCTTTTCAGCTTTCCTGTTTTGTCAAATTGAAAGGTTTTCTGACCCAGTAAAAGTCGATGAATTTGATTTGCACATTCCTTTGGTTTCCTTAAACTTCCTACACTTCCCATTGCTAACTTTCCATCTTCCGATATCTTTTCAGGCTCAAAGTGGATAATAATGGCGGTGCTTGGTGTCCCAAGCATATGGTATCGCGTGGCCTGAAGGAATATCTGCAAATTGATCTGCTGCAGGTGCATTTGGTCAGCGCCATACGCACCCAGGGTCGCTTTGGCAAAGGTCAGGGCCAGGAATATACCGAGGCATACGTTCTGGAATATTGGCGTCCCGGCTTTGACAAATGGCTACGCTGGAAGAGCATACAGGGCAAGGAGGTAAGACAACACCAAAGTCTCTCCCCACATTCACATTCACACATTAATCATGGTCATGGATACGATAGTTATCGCTTTGGATGACCTCAGGGGCAATAAGAAAAGGAGAGGGTAAAAATATATAATCTCTTAAAACTGCACAATTTACGTGCGAATTATCAGCATATGAAGCGCAAATTGCGTAGGTGTTTTGGGCACTCATACTCCTGCTCGAACTCACGCTCTTAAAACCAGACCCAACCCAAATTCATAGACCTCAAACCCGTTCCGTTCCGCTCCGTATCGATTCGATTCGATGCGATTTATTGTTGTGCAGGCTATGAAAATCAATTTGGATGCTTTTGTTTTCCTTTTGCTTGCTTTTAACCAAACTGCCTCCCCCCCTCTAACACCTACACACACACCTTGGGCCATTTATAATGTGGATTTTTGTATTTCCAGATTTTGCCGGGCAACATAAACACCTACAGCGAGGTGGAGAACGTGCTGCAGCCCAGCATCTTTGCATCGAAGGTGCGCATCTATCCCTACAGCCAATACGATCGCACCGTCTGCCTGAGAGCCGAGATCGTTGGCTGCGCCTGGGAAGGTAAGTGTTGCCGTTGCCCAACTATGAATTATGCTCACAACTCTCGCACTGTACACCCCTCTCTCTGCTCGCCCCTCTCCCTACCTTTCTCTTGAACATTGCGGTCGCACTTGTTTGTGGCCTGCGGCGGGCAAACAAACTAAAAGTATCTTTAAGCTGCAACAGGCAGGCTGGCAGGAGGACAAACAAAATATGAGAAAGGCATGGGAGTTGGAGATATAAAGGAATCGGAAATACCCTTTTTTTAATATTATATTTGGAAGAGTTTTTCAATGACATTGGAAGAGTTTTTCAGTTTGGCAGACTTTGTCGCAATTTGTCCGAGTTTGTCAGACTTTGCTTAAGTTTGTCATCAGTTTGTCAACATTAAAGAAGATTTAAGGAGTTACACAGATTGTATCTTATTAATTATCATGTTTACAAAGTTTAGTTTGAAACAAAAATTTTCCTAAAATAGAAAAATCATTTCCTGTCACATATGGAAATCCCATCCCATGTAGCTTAAGCCTCACCAAAGATAGGGTATTTGGAAAAAACAAAAAAAACTATCTGCAAGCATGCAATCTGAGGCCAGGCGTGCTGCAACCGGTTTTCGCGTTGATGACTTTGTTTCGCTTTTTGCGAAACGCCCCTGAGCCAAAAGTTAGTTAGTTTCTTTTATTGTTTTATTAAAGTCCGCCCTGGAGGGGCACAGGTTATGCTTGTGTGTGTGTGCGTGTGCGTGTATGCTTGCCCCAGTTGCATGTGGCGACTATTTAATTTACAGTTTTTACAAGCAAATTTATCGCATTTTATGCCTCAACAATTTAAGCATTTCTTTGATGTAATTCGAACTTTGAGCGCGTCGCCGAGTTGGCAAGTCATAAAAAAATACTTAACAGAGAGCGGAGAACCCACATAGTCACGCATAGACCTTTCACTAACCAGTAAACCGATTTCCTTTTGCAGAGGGCATTGTCTCCTACAGCATACCCAAGGGCGTACAGCGGGGCATGGAAATTGATCTATCCGATAAGACCTACGATGGCCATGAGGAAAACGATCGATTTGTGAATGGCCTGGGTCAACTGGTAGATGGCCAAAGGGGTAAGGATAACTTTCGAACGGATATCAATGGATTTGGCAAAGGTAAGATATGGACGAATATGTTTTTTTCCCCCTCAACGGCTTAAGATCAAAAAGCCTGCGCCCTGATTACGAGTAGTTCATGTAATTGTCACATAAAATGGACAGAATTTACGGACTAGACTAGGACAGACGACAAACTTGTTGTGTGGACATTGAGTGTCACATAAAATTGTATTAAAGTGGAGCTGTGGCCAAGGAGAAGTAATGGCTAGTACACACATAAGACCATGTAGTACCTGTGGTTACAAAATATGAGATATTTTGCTTGTGCGGTTTCAATATGATCTTTGAGTCGAAAAGCGAAGGAGTGGTGCTGTAGGTTGAGCCATAAAGCCAATGAAATATTTAAACACTTCACAGAGTTTGGGATAGGAAATATGCAGAATGGGCTATAAAATATACCTAAAGAGCAAAGACATAATTTAAAGTTGAAAAGCTGAAAAAATTGGCATATTGTAAGTTAAAAATTTGTTAATAAAAATGAGCTTATAAAGATTGACTTAAATTCAATGGGATATTTGGATACCAAAAGAACAATTTCCAGTTGATAGAAACCTCTTAAACCCTCTCCTTTTCTCTCAAATAATAATACATTTCTTCTATATTAAATTATTAATTCAACATTACTTTCTGGTTGTTTCTTCATCAGGCTTTGAATGGATTGGCTGGCGTAATGATACGCTCATGGGTCGTCCTGTGGAAATCACCTTTGAATTTGAAACCGTTCGAAATTTCAGTGCAGTGATCATTCACACCAACAATATGTTCTCCAAAGATGTTCAGGTAAGTTAGTTTTCCATATATATAAGAGATATAAAAACACGCAAATGCCATTAAATTCAACTGCATTTGGATGCAGTTCTTTTTATTGGCCAATTTACAATTGCTCAGCAGACAAATAACAACAAATAGCCAAACACTCCATCAGGCTCTTTAAAAGTCCATCCATCCACAAATAAATAGCAACAACAACAACAACAACAGCAACAGCAACAACAATAAAATAATATAAACAAAACTTGCAATGGAAATCGTAAAAAATCAACAGTCCGCCGCGCCGTTTGGTTCAGCTCAACCAAGTGCCAACAGGCCCAGACAAGCTGGCGGCAAACTGAGCAAATAAATGCTAAACAGTTCCAACAACAACAACAATAACGAAAACAACATTGACAACAACAACAACAACGCATTCAGTAATAAAATAAAATTGGAAAAAAAATGAGAAGAAAAAAGCAAACGAATGGTTTTATAAACAAAGCAAATACGAAATCGAACCTAAACAAACCGGCCGCAATTGATACGAAAAAAGCAGATATGATAGCGTTGGCAAGGGGGAGTAGGGAAGAGTAGGAGTAGGGTGGTGATAGGAGTCGAGACCCAGCGCGGTTCTGACTCAGGTGGCTGGCACTCGTATATGGAGAGTGCCCCATTATAGAGTCAATTTGCTTACACTGTTGTGGGTCGGTCGCTCTTTATCGAAAGTAAACACAATGTCTGCCCAAGTATCAAGCATATGCACACAGACACTGAGAGAAAAACTAGGACATATGTTTCATTCTTAGTACAAATTGAACTGTACACATAGGTGGTACTCGTTTAAAACCTAAAACAAGTCGAAAATTATGATTTCAAGAAGGCTTTTCAGACCAAAAGTTGTCATGTTTCAAATTTCAAAGAATATTTTTGCTGTCAGACATTTTTTAGGAGATTGGCGCCAGAGCAAGGACCCTAGGGAGGTTTAAGACATATGAAAATTTTCATTAAAATCTCTAAATCATAGACTATTATTGGCTGTTAGACAGTTTTAAAGGGATGGGAACACAACATTATATCATTCCATCGCATATCATTCTACAACTAAACTCGTCCTTTTTTTCTCTGAGTGTATATATACACATAAAATGATTGGGCTTTGGATTTTTATTTTGTAGTATTTTAACCCCCTGCCGATAACAGCCCTAGTCACATTCTGTAGGAGCTGCACCTAAACAGTTTTCAAGTCCATTGACCCAAATTACGCACGAGAGCGGCAAAGTGTTAACAATATTTGGTTTTATTGATAAGCAGAAGAAAATATATACATACCAATGTATATATATAGAGGCGCTGGCAAAGAAACCTTATAATTAAACGGTCTTATAAATCGTATCTGAAAATCTATCTTTCCCTACTGCAGGTTTAATTTTGTTGTAAATTTCATTTGTTGACAGCTTCGAGTATCGTTTGACGGTTTAATAATTTTCCTACTATTTGTTAGCTAACTGATAAGAACAGAACTTTCACCAGAACTGAAAGTCATATATAGAATCCAAGCAATATGCTTGTCAAATTTGTGTCAAAGTTGTGATAAGCTAACATTGGGATGGATATATTATAGGCTATATAGTTTCTACTGTCATAATTATGTACAGCATATGTATGTTGAATTTATCGGGAAAACATGGCTTTGGATTGTTGATATCAAAGGAGACCGACAAAATGTAGATATCTATATAAAACAGTATGAGATTATGAGATTTGGGTTTATATATGAAGAGAATATGGGTCAAATATGGATATGATTATGGGTTATAAAAGTTAGTTGAGAGAAAATATATTTAGAAATAGAAAAAAACCTTATAAAAGTAGGTAAATATTAGTAATATGTTTGAGGATGCCTTTTGATTTTATTCACATTTTTATAAATCGGTTTCTGGGACTAAGAAAACAGTTTTAGATATCTATCAACTGTTTTCCATCGCCTTCAAACTATATCTCTTACAGTTCTATCGATTCTTCTTCTTTTCACCCTATAGTCTATGTCGATTTGCTTATATCCGCTTCTGGCACTTCGCTCATTCTTCCTGATCATTGATCTCTCCTGATCGGGGGAGATGGCCATAAGTTCATCGAGGTATCTTTATAAACTCTTTTATAAACTCAAAGAAACTAAGTTCTACCCTTGTCATCTGACATCATTCTCTGTTTGCTATCTATTCTACCAATTGCTAGGTCTCAGTGTTTCTAGTTACTTCGAATTTTCCGGTCTCTTTTCTCTTTTCTCTCCTCTCTCTCCTCTCTCTCTCTCTCTCTCTCTCTTACACTTCCCTACCATTTTCATTTATCAATCTTCCAGCAGCTCTACTTCACTTCAACTATTATTAATCTTGAACAACTTGAATCTTCTAGTTTTAACATCTCTTAAAAGCTACTTAGCTTTCATTTACTCTGTTCATATCTATATGTGTGGTTATCAATTAAAGCTCAGCTTCTATAGCTTCTTTATGATTTTAAGTATTTCTGCTCATTTGCCAACTGAAATGCTTTCTTAACTCTCGGCCTCAACTATCTCTTGATTACTTTTAACAGTCATTCAGTCATGCCATATATTTCTCAGTTTAATGGTGAAGGAGGAACTCTTGCTCTTACTGATTCCACTCTAGATAAAGCACATTACCACCAACTAACATCTCGGTCTTGGTAGGTCTCCATCCACTTATTTCACTTACCATCTTCGTCTCTAATTAACCACAGAGTCCGCAAGCCAATTGGCAGCCTAGCTTCAAAAACGGCGCACATAAAATTTCAATTACCACAAATTTTCCAAACCAGACTCTTTTTGATTTGTTGCCGCCATTTGCTGGAGGTGCGCCGGGGAGGCTGAGCCGACCGCCGGCAGTGAATGAACGAACGTCTTCACCTACCTGAAAGGAACGACAATATCAAGTCAAGTTATACTCTTCCAAAAGGGGGATATAAGGACATTTACATATGTTATGTATGTATGATATGTATGAGAAATTTCCTTGCATTTCCCTATAAGTTTGGTCCCTGATTTTGACCCACAAGCAGTTCAAATTCTTCAAGACGGTTTCTTAGAGTTCATTTACACCAAACAATAGATCTTGTGTATGAATGTCAGCTTCCTAGCTCTTACCTTTTGGGCTACGGGAGGTTCGCCAGTCAGTGAGTCAGTCGTAAAGTCTCTCAGAACATGAAATTTGCAATCGGAAGCTCTACAACAACATCAATAACAAAAATCACTCGAAATTTGTGTGAGCTGTTTTGCAACCGGCAGTATTTTTGTGCGTCTGCTGGCGCATGTTTCCACAACATAATGGCAAGAGCAAAATCATCCCAAAGAGCCACCACACGCCCACCTTTACTCTAGAGCATACATTCTGTACAAATTTTGTTGAAAGCATTCAAATATATAGAAAAGTGTAAGCAAATTTCGTCTTGATTTTTATTCTCCGCTTCCTCAATGACTGTTGACCATTCGCTTTATGGTTTTTGGCCATAATTTACGCAGCATCAACGGACTCTTGGCTATAATTCTCATTTTTATGATTTTTCATTACCAGTTTTTGGCCCATAAGTCATAAAATTACTTAGCGAGAGATTTGAAGAGAGAGAGAGAGAGAGGCCTGGCTGGCTTTCCTCAGTCACGTTGCCGTCTTTAGATGCCGTTTGAGTGCTGCATTTGATAAGGCCGAAAAAATTATGCTAATTGCGTTTTAATTATGACAGGGACTGTGTCTGTGCGTGGACCTGAACCTGGCCATGCACCTGTTGAAACCACCTCGGAGACCCACATCCAAGCATGGCTTCAAAAAGTCATTACATGTCAGCGAGATGTTCGATAAGCTTTTGTTTGGGGCTGACTTGACTATTTTGGTTTCTCTGTTTGACTTTGTCTTTAGCATTTCTAATGAGCAGTCAAGGGATTTCCCCTGCCCGCCACTTCTGGCTCTTTGAAATGCGTGCACAGATTTATAACTCCCGATTAAGATGTTTGTCGTGGGCTACCAAAGCTACGTGTGGTCCAACCTGATACTCAATTAGTGTCTGCTGAGTTTGGTTTTTGGGACTCACAAGTGCTTGACTTCCGTTTGTTTTGGGTGGGAAAACTTTGTAGAAGCTTTGTTTTTTAAAGACTCTGTAGGCGTCTTCGGAATAATATATACTAGGGCAGCTGTTAGAGGCTTATATGTTTTCAAAGAAACTCAAAATAGAGCTCAATATGATAAAGACTTCCTAGGATAAAAGCATAACCGCTGTATACTACGGAAAAACTAATACTATGACAGAAAATAACCCTGCTAATTGTCATAGGCTAGGCTGGCGGTTAGTTTAGGCTGTTATAATTTTATGAAGTTTGATTGATAATTCATCTTACCTTTTGCTTTTAAATTTGCTACACAGAAAAACATTCTGCTCAAACTCAAACATAAACAGATGTTAATGCATTTATGTTGAAATGTAAACACAAAAAACAAAAAAAACTGCACTTTACAGCGATGCTTTGCTAAATCACTTTGCGCTTTTCTCTGCCAATCATAAAACGTGCTCACCCACGCACGCAAACGCACATATGTAAACGCAAAACCTCGCTCATTTGCTTTTGTTTTGCTTTACTGTTGCCGCTACTTGGCTTTCTTTGCTTGCTCTCTCAGTAGGTGCTCCCGGGGGCATCAAACAACAACAAAACTGCTGCACAAGACTTTATGCTCAACATAAACTCACTATATAGCCGAACTGGACATACTATAATGCTATATAATGCCAACTTGCATTTACTTCTCTAACTTTTAATTAACACGCAACAAGCAGCAGCAATTTATGCCGGCAGCATCAAATCGTAGAAACAATTTACACATGATCGAATTACATATTAAAACGTTGGCCCGCTTTGTAAATTGAACAACTACATATAGCTAGCATGCCCAGGAATTGTTTACTTATATATATATATTGTTTAATTATAGTTAACATCTGTATTAGGCACTTTAATTGTTTTTTTAAGATAAGTCGTACGCGCACAATAAAACTTAAGCGGAGCGCAAGCGTGTTTTGGCGGTAAACTGAACTTAACATCTGTGGTGGGGTGGGGGTATTGATAGAGAGAGCGCGCTGTTAAATTAAGCAAAAGCAACAGCATGCAGTTAATACATAGTTGAGGAAGATGGGTCAGCTATGTTAGGGTTTAACAGCAAAGCGGTATGTGCGATTGCAACTAATGAAATTGTTGACAGCGGCGTAGCGCTGTTAAGTTTACCAATAACAGGGTATGCAAATATGTAGTAAACAGAAAAGTTTGGCGGTTCAATTTGAAAGCAGTGTATATTTAATGTTTGCAATTTAAGAACAAATTTCATTAAAAATCAATTTTAAATTTTATAAATTGAAGAACAAAATGATTCTCCTAACATTATTCTCTATCTTCATGGTTAAACAACATTTTGGTAATAATTTAATAAATTGCCATTCGCCAGTCAAAGTCCGCCCTCCATCTGGCAATTGTTATTCAACACCTTGTCATAGACAAGGTCCATATTCAGCAAACTTGCAACAAACACCTTCTTTTACACCTTTCAAAAAAAGCCAACAGACAACTCATTAGCCATGCTTAGACACACAGATAGTGAGAAAGAGAGAAAGAGCAAGTAACGAGAGGTTCAACTTTGGACAACACTTACACATCCGGCTTGGCCCCAATAACGTTCTTTGCGCCCAGCCAAATGTGGCTACTTTTTATGACTTGTACTTCCGTGCGGTAAAAACAGACTCGGACTTGGACTCGGACACGGGTTCGCACTCCATCGCCATCGCTCTGTCTGTGAGTCGCCCGTCTGTCTGAACAATTGTAAAACAAAACTGGGAAAAAATGTGATTACTTTAATTATTATGCCACTCACACTTGGAACAATGGTTACTCATCCACCCTCCCCCCACCGCTCTCTTTCATTCGCAGGTGTTTGTGCATGCCAAAGTTTTCTTCAGCATTGGCGGACGACAGTTTGTCGGGGAGCCGGTGCAGTTCTCGTACATGCCGGACCAAGTGCTGGATCATGCACGCGATGTCACAATCAAATTACATCATCGCCTGGGGCGTTATCTGCAGTTGCATTTATATTTCGCCGCCCGTTGGATGATGCTCAGCGAGATTACATTCATATCAGGTGAGAAACAGCGTAGCATCCAGCTGGGACAGCCAGACAAAGTGTTTGCAGCGAAAATTATTTTATTAAAAAAACACAGCACGCAGCAAAATGTGGCACAACGGAGCAACAGGACGAGGCAAAAATAAAAGGGTTAACAGAGCCGTTGTGCCAGCTTATTTGTACGCTGCCAGAGTGGAAGGGGAAAAGCGAGGGAGTGTTTGTAACTGAAAGTTTATTTGTGGCTCCATGTGTCCATGTGGGCTGAAACAGGAGCGTTAATTGAATCAAGTGAAGGTTATACAAGGCATGAAGTGGCTTAAGGTTGATTTAACTAGAAATGACATAGAACTGCTACTTTTTGCTATAAGTCTTTGGGACACTCGTAGTTCATAGAACAGATTTGAGGATGCATAACTATATACTTGATAGTTCTCAAAGCAAAATCTCCTTCAAAGACGACACAGATGGGTCTCTATTTGGAAGAAAATTGAAGAATTAAAAGAGTTTTTATTATCAGATCAACTAAATCAGAGCAAAACAAATTAATTTTTCCCAAGAACAGTATACTTTCACTATCAAAAGATTAAGGAAAACATTAAAATCAAAACCTATAGCTCATCTCTGAAACCTCTTAAAGATATATTTACAGAGGTGTACGGAGAGATCCTTACTAAACTCCCTAAGCCGAATTACTTTTACCTCAAATGTTGCCTTGCAAATGCCCAACTAAGCTCTTTCTTTCTGTTTACGAATATTTAAAATCCCAAAATCAACTGTGTTTAAATTACCTTCAACTAGCCACCACAACTCACCTTGCCCCTTCAGCTCACTACAAAAGCTCGGCTAAATTGCATAGGGTTTCCACATGCCAAGTAAAAACTAAAACCAAACAGTAAACATAATTTAGACAGAGCAAAAAGTACAGCACACACACAAAGCAGCACCTAACGGTTATAACTCTTCAAACATAAACTGCAATTAGAATTGCAACAACAACAACAACAACTTTCAGCAATTGAAAATTCCCACTGACACTAAAAATTCGTTGCGCATTTCATTAAAAACGAAGCCCAAGTTCCTGAGTCCTGAGCGGTAGCGGGAGGAGCACAAACCCCTAGGACTCAGACTCGACTCAGAATTGGAACTCTGACTGAGAACTGGAACAACTCTCGACTCGATGGTGCAAAATATATTACCAACATGCAGATATAGTAAGCAGATTCCTGTATATTTGAGTGTGTGTGAGTATTTGCGTGTAGGCTATGAACCAATTTTTGTTTAACTAACAAATGTTAGAGATGACAGTGTGAGCTTGTGATGAATTATGTGGGAAATATTGAATTGGATTAGGAGGTTTGTGGTTGTGGATGTTAGATTTTGCTTTACTTTTTATGATAGGGCACGGATTCGGGGTCCACTTTTTCATATCCAACAAGCTTTTATAACCAAGAGGTAGGCAGTTTCAAGCCACGGCTTCTGCGAAGCTTAAAGGTGTTTGATCTAGTGCAAATGTCCGCTAAAATTGGCATATTCTCGAAGAATGGACTGCTGCTCGTTTAACAGGTTAGTGCAAACATAGTGCAACCGGGAACGTTCTAACTTGGAGAAAGGGTTTTAGTTCACAGCCATTAATCAGATGCTAACACAAAGAGATCTATGAGGAGAGCAGCTATACCTTTCAGTTCAGCATAAACTCAGTCCGTTTCACGCAGTGTACTGTTTTTTCTGCTAATTTTAGTGATTTCTTAGAAAGCCTCTATTGCACACTCAACACACTTTGAAATTATCATATTTCGTCGTGTCACGCCCTCAACTCTAACTCCACATGGGAGCCTGTGCAACATAGGGGAAACTTGGGTGCCTTACGGAAGCTTTGTTTTTCTGTGCCGTGTGCAATTGTGCATAGAGTGATACAAAGCAGACGGATAGGGCACAGAAGAGAAACTGAAGAAGGGGGTGGGAGAGTAGAAACTGTGCAGCAGAGGCATTGTAACAAGCATAGGAAACGGAAGCACAGCCGCACACACACACACAGAGACACGCACATATAGGAGAGGTGCTCTGCCGGCTGCTCTTTCAGCTTAGCCCCTCAACTAGCATATGCTTCACTAGAGCACGAAGTGGAAGAAGAAGGCGAAGCTAAAGCAGAGAAGTAGAGGAAGCAAAGCACAAGGATATTGTGAAAATTAAATGAGTTGCATTACTTTTGTGCATTTGAAATTTGCAACTCAATGAGCACCCAGCAGGGAGCAAGAGCCAGAAAGGAAGAGCTGTAGCTACAGCTACAGCCAATGCTTGAAAATGGACTAAAAGAGGTCTCGCAGGCAAAGTGTACTTGGATTGAATGCAGTGGCAGCGACAGCAAGGGGGCGGGGGGACAGCTGTGTAATGGCAACGACAACAACATCGTCTTATGCTTTGCTGGCTTACGACCGGCTTTTGGCTTAGAGTTTTTTCCTTTTTTTTTCTTCACGTTGCATAATAAAGCGATACACACTGCACTCTGGAATACTCTATAATTCAGAGTGGATTAGCTAAAGTTACAGGTAGTTGATCAACATTCAATGTAGGATCAGGTTTAGTGAAGGAGGAAAAAGTGTTTCGTTTGAAACATTCTTGAAATTTACTCTAAAAACTGTGCACAAAAGACATTCATAGTCCTCATAACCTGGTCCTGGACCCTTATCTATAAAAACTAATATATTGTGGGAAATCCTAAATGAGTTCTTGCTTAGTTCATTTGTTAATGCGATCTTTTGTAAGATTTTGCTGGATATCAGATAATAGTTTACTCTTAATTCCACAAAATTTCACCTTAGAGTATTTCAACGTCGTCTTTCACTCATTTACTATGCTCCTTTTGTTGCCATTTGGCCATGTCGATGTCGCTTGTGTGTGCTCTGTGTTCTATGTCTGAGTCTTGCTTTGCTTACAGCATTGCTTTGTTTTATTTATTCTACCTTTTTCTTCCCCATTCTTGTATTCGTATTCTTCCTGCTTTAAGCTGTTGGCAAGTGCCGGTGCTTTGCTTTTATAAATCAATAACATTGCAATATATTTCGCTTTCCCTTATTTTTTTTGTGTTTTTTTTTTTTTTTTTGTTCTCTTGAATGCGGAAAACTCATTTTGAGAGCACACACATGCACACACATTTGGATTTGTGAAGCATTTGATGTTCAGTCGGTTCCATCAATCAGTCAGTCAGTCATTCAGGCATTCATTCAGCTCAGTTCAGTTCAGTCATTGCTTGCTTCCTTGCATACAAATTCATTTCCAATAACTGCGCTTTAAATCCTGCTGCTGCAATTTCCCCCAGCTTAATCCTTTCTAATTGAAAATCGCTTTCCTGTGTATGTGGGTGTGTGTGTGTGTGTGTGTGTGCGTGAGGCAAAAGGATATACCTTCGGCAAACATAGAAATGCAGATAGCTGGCCAGTAAATGCAGATGCAGGATACAAATATCTCTAGCAACATAAATCGCAGCAGCTCAATATACACCAGCTTCAGTTGATTTCCGACATTGTAGACCATTTGGCGTTCCCCTTAGCCCTCATCCTGCTGAATGCGAATGTGAATATGAGAGTCCTGGCCTGGCCTGGCCTTGAGCCTCATTTTGCATTTGAAATTTCGTTCGTTTTGTAATTTACTTAATGGTTGAGTTGAAGTGCCAGGCACATTCACAATGCACATTTCCCCAAAATGCACTCTCGAAAAGTGCACATAATGCAATGCATGATTGAGGCAGCAGCAGCAGCAGCAGCAACAGCAGCAGAGAATGAACAAATGACAAGGACTGCCAAGGAAATTGAGACAAGCACAAACAACTAACCATTTTGCAATGGAGAGTGTACAAGACCAGGGAGATACTCTGTGTTCTTCTTAGGAAATATGTAACCTAGAAACTGCGTCTTTCCTAGGCTTCGAAATTAGATTAAATTGAGAAAATTGTAGTATTTTAGGGTACATTTGCATTCACTTTTTTTTATTGCCTAAAACTTAAATGTTCAAAATCATCAGCATGAAATTTGGAAGTGCGTAATTTGAGAGAGAAAGAGTCGATTATCTCTCCCAATCACCCTCAATTATGTGCTAATCTCTTCTTGTTTTGGTGTAGGCTTGTGTTTTCATTCTCTCTTTCTTCTGTACATTGCCTAAATCTAATATACTTCATCTCTATATAAACTATAGCACAGCACAACAACAAAGTTATGTTAATGGAGGTCACATTCTAGAGCATTCAGTAAAATTCACACACACACACACTCACACAACTTTACTTAAAGAAGAAGATTTATTTGTGAAACGAACTGAAGCATAAATCAAGCATTGATGAAAAGTCTTTCACTGAGGCATTCACTGAATGCAATGCCTGGCTCAAATTTCTATAAACTATGCAATAAAGTGCTTAATGTCTTAATCCTAAATATGGAATTTCTGTTGAATTATGTTAGAAATTTATAATCAGTTACAAAAGTATATAAAATATACATTTATTTAAATTGAGAGAGATTTAAAATAAGTTATGTGGAAAATTATACATTTGGCATGTAAGAAATGAAAGAGATTCATATGCATGTCCTGGCAGATTACAACTTCATCTCCAAGATGTTTTTATTTATGAGGCTGGAGGCCAGCAGGAAAGAGTGAAAAACGATGATTGTTTTTTGATTAGGCTTATATTGCTTAAAAGTAGCCAGAGAGAACATAAGAAGGGTCCTTTTTCTCTCTTGTTTTATTAATAACATATAACAACAATCCAAACGTGAAAGTTTTGGAAGAGACTCTCTTCAGACACAATCCTTGACTGCTTATGATATATATGTGCATAACTACACATTGTCAAGGATCTGCCCGTAGCAAACACTCTTTCTGTACAAAGTTAGTAAGAAACTCAACCCCAACATGATAACACTTTCCTTATCTCTCCTAAACGAACATATATATTCCATAATATGGGAATGGCCTCCTTCAAAGCCTTATAAACACCTTGAAAGAATATAAGAATATAATATATTAGCTTATCTTTACCTCAAAATATTTCATCCTGGCCAATTCAAGTAAATAAAATCCCCTCTCCATGGCCTATTAACATTTTTGGAACGAAAAAATAAGAAGAAATTAACATATTTACGCTCAGATAGTCCCAACATATGACGCTTCAGACGCTACTTCCGAGTATTTGGGCTGCTAGAAAAACTCCACTGCGAAAGTGAAAATTGTTCTTGTTGTATTGTTGTGGGTGGCTCTGGGTCGCTATTTGCATGGCAAATTCAAACATACTACGAAAGTAAACAGAAGAACTTTTCTGGAAAAAGTTGCCGACAAAATCAATGCCAGCTAAAAAATTTGCATTTTTTTTTTGTTTTTTTGTTAAATTTTATAGAAATACATTTCTAGACATTTTTGTTTTTAAAATGAGGAAGTTCAACAAACGCTCGAGGGGCCGAAATGCAAAAGGACGTTGGGGAGGGAGTCAGAAGGCTGCATGGAAAAGTCAACAGTGCGTTTGGGTAAACAAGTTTCAAGAGAAGACGAAGAAGACGAAGAGATCATTGTGGCTGAAGGGCATTTCATTGACGACAAACTGTCTGGGTTTGGTTTTTGCATTATATTTACTGTTATTGTCTGGGTCTGGCTCTCTCTCGCTCTCTCTCTCTCTCTCTCTGGTCACAATGCACACACAAACAGAGTCTTGGTTAAAGTGTCACCTCTAAAAAGTATGCAACACTAATTGGCACTCAGCTTGGCATTTTTTTAAGTCGCTCAACTCAGCTCCCAGCCCTCAGTGCTGAGCTCAGCTCGTCAGTTTTTGCTCATTTATCATCATAATAATCGCGCGCTTTCATTCCTCCCTAATTGCCCACAGCAGAGACCCATTAGCTGAGGCAGTTTATCAACTGTCAACCTGACACGCCTGCTCCTCCTACACGTCCTTCTCCTCCGCTGCCACTCCAAACTAGGAACTCCCACCTGTCTGCCATCTTGTGACTGGCACATGCATTTTCTCCATTTTAGCCTACTTAGGCTTGCAAATAAGAGCGGTTCTCAGTCGTCCCCCACCATCACTAACCCATTTTCAACTCCTGCTCTATTGCAGTGCCCGTGGCGGGCAATTTCACGGATGAGGAGCTGCTCAATGTTCCGCCCTCCAATGGCCTTGGTGCTGGCGGCAGCAGCGTTGGCACATCGGATACATCAGAATATCCGTTGCAACGCGATGAAGTTGGACGCGCGGTCAGCAGCGGTGGCGAAAGGAGTCAACATACCACACAAGGTGAGTAACGAGGGCATCGATGAATATGGATTATGTGCTTGATGAAATAGAGGCATATGTGGATGGAAGATGACAGGATTCGAGATTCGAAAATGTAGGCTTTAGTTTTAGCAGCTCATATGATGCCTACGTTGGCCGCCAAGAAGCCTATTCAAGCCAGTTGAATAAACATTTTAGCTAACAAATTTTTGCTTATAATACCTAGAATTAGCGGACCCCACAGAGATACTACAATAATTTGCCAAATCCTCTTGAAAGCAACACTTCCAAATAACTCAACTACTTTATGAAGCTGCAAAGCAAATCGTTAGCTCCCGAAAAACTCTCATAAATTATTTGGCGTCCGCTGTGAGGCGCCAGGCCACAACTAACCTCACCTCACCTCGCCTCGCCTCGTTTTGGCATCATTATTTTCCATGATAAACAAAAGGCTCTGGAGGCAATGCCAATTGAAAGCCAGACAATAAAACCTCATACAAATATCTGCTTGGTTATGCATTTTTCTATTTTCATCAACAACAAAGTATGGCAAGAAAAATAAACGAAAAAAATGGCAAAGAGTTTTGGTGTTAAATAGAGGAAGTTGTTGTTTTTGTTTTACTGCAGACAGAAAAAATGCGAGAGGAGTCTATTAGCTAAAGGCAGAAGCAATTTCAGCTTTGTATTTTCAATAGAAGTTTTTGATCTCGGATTCCATAAGAATGATCAGACGAAAGTATTTCAATTTGTAAGTCTTGCTTAATCTATAGAATTATAAAAAAGTCTCAGTTGATTCTGGTTTTCAAATGACCATGTAGCCAACCATGGAAGGGAGTTGTTGCTCAAACGCTTCTGAGGACAGATCATGACTGGATTTTAGCTATCTTTACTGTTGCTTAATGTCGTCTAGAAATCTCTAGAAAAAGTCAGAGAAAAAGCATACAAAACCATCAGTTAGTTCAAATCGGGGTATATGCTTAGATGTATTTCCCCAAACCTAGAGTAATCTCAGAGTAGGGAATGCATTTCCGCATTTTCCCACTTTTTCATTAGCTCCTTTTTTACTCCTTTTTCCACACCGCTTAGTTGTTAAATGTTGTTTCATTTTGTTCTCTTCCTATCTCTCTCTCTCCCTGCTTTTACGCTCTACAGTTATCTCACCGAAACCCATTGACCATCCGGAAGCGGAAACAAGTTTCGTTGGCATCATAATCACAGTGCTGGCCACAATTATTCTACTGCTGGTTGCCATTATACTGCTGATAATAGCGCGCAATAAACGCGCTCGTGGACGAGGAAATGTTTTGGACGCCTTTCAGCATAATTTCAATCCGGATACGCTCGGTGGTGTTGATAAGCGACTCAATGGGAATGGTGTCTTAAAGGTAAGAGTGTCAGAGAGAGACAGAGCAAACACATCAGGCCATTAATGAAAATCTACTGGACGAGCTGAGGGCTGAGGCTGACCTGACATGCAAAGTGCATAAGCTGTTTGGGGCCTGGACTTGAGCCACCCAAAATGCTTGTCAAACAACACAGCCAAGAAGGGAAGGGCCACAAAAAATGTGTGCGTGTGAGTGCACGGATGGATCTCTGGCCTGAGCTGACCCGGGCCATATGCAGAAATCATGATTAAAAACTGTTAGCAAAAAAATGCATAGCTTTTTTCTCACCCAGCTTCTATTTTTTTGTGTTGTGCTGCTCTGTCGCCCTCAGGTGGTCACAACAATGGATGACAATGAGTCGTCCATTGACAAGAACAGCCTCTACCATGAGCCCTTCAATGTGAACATGTACACGAGCGCGGCCAGCGCCTGCTCCATGAATGACCTGCAGCGTCAGCATGTTACTCCCGATGACTATACAGGTGAGTTGCACTGAGGGTTTGAGGGATTGGAATAGTTCAAACGCCATAGGGCTTGGGTTCGGGAGGTGCAGCCGGACAATGATGTGTTGTGTTGCAGCTACTGCTGGACGGCGGCCATAAAACTGCACATCCATATTCAATTCAACAGAGTGGAGATGAGCCAAACCAGTTTGGTTTTATAGGAACTAGTTCGTTTCCTGGTTTTCTACACTGGGTTGGTAGTTATCCTATTCCCCCGTAAAGTTTCAGGCGGGAACCTTAGTTCATGGAACTATTCAACACTGTGGACGGCCCTGCGGCTGGAAGAGCTGCAACTCCCTATTACTCCAGGTTGTGTCGATGTACCTGCTGGGTGTCGCTGCTGATGAGTTTGATGTTTTGTGTCCTGTGTCTGTGACAGGACATGCAAATGTTTCTGCAGGCCAACACTAGGGAAGCAAAAAAAAAAAAATATGAAAAACGACAGAAGAGAAGAGAACGCAGCAAATGCTTAATTTGGCGCACAACATGGTTCCAAAGAGTTCAGAGTTCAGGTGCCAAAAGGAGATAAACCGAAAAAGGCGACAAAAAACGGGAAATGTTCGCACCGCAGGTTATAGTTTTGAATTGCCAAAAAAAATGGCATATGCAATATCTGACCCTATGTGTGGGCAGCTTAGCTTTGAAGTTAACTTTAAGTTGTCATTATATTTGAAGTTAATAGAAAATAAAAACAGTCAAACTACTCCCCCCACAAGGGCTTTACAAAATCGCAAGCGCGCAGATAATTAAAAAGAATTCCAACATTATAAAATTCACATTAGCGTCCTCTAGATACCATTTGCCAAGAGCATTAAAACTTCTTCTAGCCGCCTATAAAAAGGGCTCGAATTTTTTGCTCCAACTTTTGTGTAGAGTTTTAATTGCCACATGTTCCTGGCTGGACCTGGACCTGATGCTGCTGTTGCTGCTGTTGCTGCTGCTGCTGTTGCAATTGGAAGTTACGACCTCTGCTGCGTAATTTGTAATGAATTCTAATGTCTCTTCTCCTCTAGAGCTCAGCCCGAAGCCTACAGGCATGCGAAACGACATGCGAGAGCATGCAAGTAAGGAGCAAGAAGTTTTCTCATAGTCCATCTCCTACACATTGTTTGCGCGCACACACACATACACATATACATACACATACACATTCCTTGAGGCCCTCGTCCTGGTCTGCTCATCATCAACGTTTATGGCGTGCCGTTCATGCGCTTTGTCCAAAAAGTTTCGGCTTGATGTTGCCTTTGGGTGCATTTTATAACTGGGCAGCAAATATTTGTCATCGTCGTCGTCCTCACAACCCTTTTCCACTTCGTCATAATAATTTAATTTAGCTCAAAATAAATTATAACTTTAGCCAGCGAGGCAGCCATGTCATGGTATATCGCGCCCACCGCAGCGGTCTACTTTGGCAAATTGAGTGCTTGAAAACTTGACAGAAAGACACAACGCTTAACTTTTAACTCAACTCAAGTCAACTCTCGCTCAAATTAAAGTCTATTTCTTGAAGTCAACTGCCAATTTACAAAGTGAAGCAAATAAAAACTTTGCAAAATAACATTGCATGCAAATAAACATGGCCATAAGAATAAGCACGAAAGTCATTTAAAAGCGGTTCCTTGCAATCGCACATAGCAGAAGATAGGCCAATTTTCGAGAGTGTTCGGTGAGGGTGACTGAGTAGATGCTCTTCTTTAGGAGAGGAAGTCGCAGAAGAGTTTTGCAAAATGGACATAGAAGTAAGAAGGAAATAGATGAATTTGTTATCTTTGCTATGAAAGGGACTTCACACCGTCCACTTATTGAACTTAAGTACACCTAAATGTATCTAATTGCAACATTAGCAGGTCGAATTTGTCAGGGAGTTCCAAGCACCTAACTCTAACTAGAGAATTCGAAGACAGTTAAACTGCGTTGAGGGTTTATCTTTATAAAGGATCAGGAAAATATGTAGCTTAATGATTTTCCAGCAACAGGTCATCTACCTGAGGAGCCACAAGATTTCAGCTAGATTTCAGCTAGCTAGATTTCCTCCTGTTCACAACTTGAATCATTTCCATATAGTCTCTTTAATTTATTTCAGTATTATTTTCAACACTATAATTTATGCCACTCAAAATTGTTTTTCTTGACATTTTGATATGCCCGCGTGCAATGTGTAGTGGATTTGCCTAACATTTTCTCTCTGTGCCACAAAAACTTCAAGGCAACTTGAGAACTGAGGCACTGATTGCTCAAATACACAGACAGTTATATATACCACAAGCACACACACACACACAAACATAAACACACACATATAGATAGACATAAAGACACATGCATATTTCCCAAGCAAAACTTGCATACGAAAATTTCGCACAGTTTTGTCGAAAAGTTTTGTCATTAATGTTCGGTTGTTTCACTCGCTCTCTTGCTCCCTCACTCATGCTCTCTATCTCTTTCTCAGTCTGTCTGTTATTTTATGTTTTCAACTACGAATGCAAAAATGACAGCCGCACTCACACACACACACACACACTCGCACACACACAAACTAAATAATGTTATTACAACAACAATAAAATTAAAACTTCTGTCTGTGCGAGCGAGACAGCGCCAAGTTGCAATTAATTTCATTTAGTTTTCTTCCTCTTTTTTCCTCCACCCTGAGGTTATTTCACTTTTTTTGTGTTTTCTTTTTTTGCTGTGCTCTAGACTAAATGGGAAAAGTTTGAAGTTGAAGAAGGCACAAAAGTCTTGGACAAGACAAATGAAAACGATGAGACAAAAGAGGCAGTCGGGGTTAGAGAGAGAGAGAGAGAGAGAGCGAGAGCAAAAGTGCTTGGAAAAAAAGGCCACAAAAATTGTGCAGTATTGCAGTTTTTGTGGAAATTTGGGTTTGCAGTTTTCAATTTATGAGTGAAACCCTGTGGAGGCTGGAGAAAGCTAAAACATGGATATGCTTAGAGTTTCAGAGTTGGGAAAGAGGAAAGATAGGGCTTTAGTAAACAGAGCCCTGCATGATTGCTATCAAAACGTACATTCGCTAAGACTGTTATCACTCCAAATAAATGACTACATAGATCAGGTCACAGCAGAAAGTAGTCACTAATATGCATCAATGGTCGGGGGGATTCCTTGAGATAGAATGAAAAGGCAAACTGATTTGTTGGCCGGGAAGGATCCCATGATCTCTTGTCACCACTCCAAGATATTCAGACTCCCTATATAAGTATCTCAGCTGTATTTCAGTTTCATGATCAGCTGAAACAGCTCTCTGTGAATGGACCCTAAGAACATCCGATTGTAAATTTGCACTAAAGTGTTTGAGTTTAAGTTTTTGGCGCTTTTGTTGTTGCTTTTCTTGGTCTTGGTCAGAAAAATTAACACGCTTTCGTTCTATTTCCGTTTTTCCCAAACATCATCATCGCATCTAGATGTGCCGGATATTGTGTGCCAGGACTATGCGGTGCCTCACATGCAGCAGTTGCTGCCCAATCCGTCGGTTGCCACCAATGCCGTTGCCACTCGAAACTCGCTGAATGCATCCGTGGCGCCACCCGTGCCACCGCCGCCAGAGAAATATTATGCCGCCACACCAATTTGCAGCAAACCAGCACCGGGCTCCCAAAGCAGCGGCTCGTTGAGCTTGAGTTCATCCACAACGGCAGCAACGACGCCCACTGGAACTGGCGGTGTTGGCACTGTAGGGGCAGGTGGAGGAGTAGGAGTGGTGGCCTGCAAACCGCATCATTACAATTTGGATATGAGCGCTAATTTTGCGGACATCAACGAGGAGCAGGCCAATTGCCAAGTGCAGGAGTTTCCACGCCAGTCGCTGGTTATCGTCGAGAAATTGGGCTCCGGCGTTTTTGGTGAACTGCATTTGTGCGAAACAAATGTGCTGAAGTAAGTACAACAACACCGCATTGGGTGGGTCAGTGTAAGTCCAGGATTCGACCAGAGCTTAGCTTAGCCCAGCTCCAAGAGTAATAGAAGTTTTGATACTCTTAGGAGATGTTGTGGAAAGCAGGATCTTGATATGCGTGAACCGTAAAAGAGAACTGGAACTTTTGATTGCAAGCGTACAGCAGTGTGGAATCGGCAACTGGCTACTGCTGGTTCGAGTAAAGAGAGGATTACACTGTTCCATAGAATAGAAAAGAATGTTCAAAGTTTAAGTTTTAGGCAATGAGGAAATTTAATGAAAAATCTTGCCATTCACTGAACCTAAGTATAAACGGTGTACAGTAATCAAATCCTGCAGACGGTCCCAAGCCTGAACGAAAGTTGGTGCAACTCTGTCTCCTATGGAAGGGTATCTCAACTCAACAGTTCCGCTTCCACTCCAGCTACTTTAGGCCTAATCATGTTTGCAGTATTTGCTGTTTTGCGGCCGAAATGCGTGCCCCAAAAATGAGCTGAATTAAGGCTCATGGACTTGAAATTTGGGTTTTGGTATTTCTGGGTGAGTTTTTTTCAAAGTACCGTGAATTTGAACGTATTTGTGTGGAATTTTTTGAATGTATTAAAGGAGTCTACGTTTCTGAACAAAACTGTATTAAACACAACATGACAAACTATATATTAGCTTCACAAAAGTCATAATACATATTCTTCTATATATTTCATCTGGTTGAGGAAGTCAAATATATTCCAAAGTTTACAAGCTTTGCCACAATTTGAGGTACCACAAACTCCAATGCAAATCCCAAGCTCCTTAGAGAAGAAGAATGCCCATTAACCTTTTCACAACTGTGAATATACTTCACCAAAGAACAACTAAAACCGCAGAGAGACAGACATATTTACATTCTCTGGGGGGGAAGAGGAAATGGCATGAAATGTTTTCGAAAAATCAAAAATTCCTATAACAATAGTTGACAATGACAAAAAACCGCAATACTTTAATACATTGCAAGAGAACACATACAGTGGGGTAGAGAGGGGGGAGGCGGAGAGGTATAACAACATCAGCAACATCAAACGGTTAGATGAAAAGACATAAACCAAAAAGCGAAAACGATATGAGACCAGAGAGACAGCGAGATAGAGAGAGAGAGAGAGAGATACATAGAGGCAGACAGTTGCAGGCAGTTATTGCAGGTACGTGGAGTTGTATGTTGCATGGATATACCCCTCCCCTTTCATCTCTGACTATAATGCCATGTCTGCGGTAACAACAACAACAACAATAAGAACAACCATTGCTGAAGCACATGCTGGCCACAAAAAAGCTTATCAGAAATTCCATTATGAAAACTTTAACCAACCAACATGGAAAAAAAAGTAACAAGAAACAAAAGAACGTTATGCGATTCAAACAGAAGAGGAAATGCTCTAAAAAGGTATGGGTATATATATATTAAAGGATGGAATACTTATGAAAGATAAGGTAATTAGTAGATAAAGTCGTTAATAGAGCCGAACAAATGAACTAAAATACACAATTCGTAGCTTCAATCACATTGAACCACGTTGAAAGTCAAGGAATTAACTATAGAATATGAACTCTATCAAGTTAAAGCATTGATCCCTGCAAGGTTAGAACATAATGTAATAATCGAATTACTAAAGAGTTCTCTTAAAGTAAGCAAGGCTATCTAAAAATAAACCAACTAGTCCAACAGACCCAGTTGTCTAATTAGACTTCCAACTAAAGGACTCAAGTAAATTTCAAAGATTAGGTAAAAATTCGAGTTGAATTCGGTCCTTTGAAAACCTTCAATCAATTCTGTCGGGGTCACCATTTTGTAATTCAATAAGCGATCCTACGTTTCCCACCAATCCACAAACTGTTTCACATAGCTAAAACACCTCTTGAGCTTTCACTGAGCCAATGCCATATCATCCCAAACCCAAGCCTGAATCTGACGAGCTTTTTATGTTACTGTTGGAGTTCTGGTTTGTTACCTTTGATTTCATTTTTGCCATTTAATTGAAGCTCTTTTATTGCACATTATATATGAGATGTAGGGACACACTCACACACCGACTCACACACACACGGACACGCATACATTTAGCTTCATTTTAACTGCTTGCTGCAGCAAATGTTTTCATTATTTTGCACTTGGCTCTACGCTGCGTATACGTAACTTAGCTGGTCCTCTCCCTCTTACACAGACACTCTGCGTCTGTTTGATTTTCAACTCTTTGGACAAAAATGTCGATTATAATTTTCATCGTCCTGTGGTCTAGGACAATAAAGTCCATCTGTTGTCTGATAACTGTCTATCCAGCTGTCTATTAATATTTTATCAGACATGCCACGCCCCACACACACACACAGGACACATATTGAATGAAAAGGCTCTCTAACCACTCGGAAGTTCTGGCTCTGCGTGTGAGTTTTGCATGTCTGCCCGTGTGTGTGTGTGTATGTGTGTGTGTGTGCGTGTATATGTTAATTATTTTGCATACATCTGTCTGGGTCTGCTGTCTATCTATTGCTATTGCTTTTTCATACTCAACTTCAGTGAGAGCCTCAGCCTCAGCTCTGCGTGGCCCTGTCAGCACCACAATGGTCCGTCCTCCTGCAGTTTCTCTGCATATTACGTATACGTAATACGTTTTGTGGCTTTCTAACCGCAAAACTATTAAAGCAAGCAGGCAAATCGAATTGTTACGTTACGTATCACAATTGCCCAGGACACAGCAGGACTGCAGGACAATGCAGCTAGAGGACACAGACACACAGACAGGCATATACTGTTTGAGTTGTACCTCGAAATTGATTTTTGCGCTGGGAAAGCAAATTGTCATTGGACATATGTAGAAGTATTTCAATTTAGTTGCCAAAAGGTTGGAAGTAGGTACACCTAAGTCTGTTTTTACACGGTCTTTTTTTACACGGTTTTGATATAACACGGTTTGAAAATTGAATATTTTTAATTTTTTTACACGATTTTATTCCATTTAGCACGATTTAAAATTTTATGTACTTCAAATTTTTTTGTCAAATTTAATTTTTGCGAAGTATGTTCATATCACAAAAAAGTATTTATGAAAGAAAAAAGTCTGAAACCATCGATAGTATTGATAGTGCTATCGATAGTTTGCGAACACTAGCTTAAAGATTTAAGTGAATTCCCTTTTAGCGCGTACAAGCAATTTTTACTGGTCAAAGCAAATGTGAATAGCACTAATTTAGGGGGATTCCCTTTATGTGCATACAATAAAATTTTCTTGTTTTTCACTAATTTTAATAGGTTTTAGAGATTAGGAACAAATCACCTATTTTTGTATACGATCAATGTCTTTTTTTACACGGTTTTTTTTTACACGGCTTCTTCTGGAACCAATCTACCGTGTAAAAACAGGCTTAGGTGTATATATATATATATATCTAGAGACAATAATATGGTGTCACTATAATCAGATTTGTGGCTTGGAAACCTTTGAAATTCAAGCAGAAAAAGTAAGATTTGAAGTTATTAATGATGAAAAACCACAGATCAGAGCTTATCAATGAATTTTCTCAGTATAAAAATGTTAAGTGGATGAGAAGAATGTATCTTTATACATATTTATATATGGCTGATCATTATAAGTCTGCTTATGAACCATTTCGATATAGTTTTAATGTCTCTTCTAATGTTTATTCAAGAATCAAAAGGTCTCTCCGGCCGTGTCTAAGCAGAATGGGTTCTTGATATAAACTGAAACTTGCATCAATACTTGTTCGTAGCGCTTACGGTGTCTGCGTGTTGTCTGTCTGTTGATAACAATCAGTAGAAACAATCGAATAAGTTTTCTAAGTCAGCGTGCAAATTGAATTATCAAGGGCATATGTAAAGCTGTAGAATTTTGTATAAATATCTGTATAGATCTGACTTCATCATTCTTCTCCAAACGACATCAACATGAAGCTGTGCGTTCTTCCCATAGTTGGACTCCTACTATTTGAAACTCATCTGACGCTGGCTGTTACTTGCTGTCCGAAGTCTGTCATCAGTTCGTCATGTCGTCCTTGGTTGCCTCCTTGTCGTAAATAACATGACATGGTGAATGTGTTAAATAAAAGGAAATACATAGCTTGCAATTGGTTGTACTTTTTCTCAATCTCTAAAGTCAAAATTGACTAACCCATTTGTGAGACAGCAAATCTTAGAGCAAATCAATATAATTTTGGTGGAATTTGTTCATGGTAAGAACAAATTAATGTTGTTTGTACTGGGATCTGACTTATGCCCAGACCAAGCAACGCCACCAGGCAGACTTCCTCATGTTGATTGTTCTCTGCTTCATGGAGAGGCTGACATTTTCAGGGCTCTCAGGCTTAGGGCTTGGCCTGTGCATTGTTCCCCAATCAGTCAGTCAGCAAATTAATCAAATTAGCTATCTAACGCAGCGTGCAAAACAAGCTTCAGTTAAAACCTCCAATTGATTTGTTCTTACAGTTTATATGGGTTTATGTAATGATCTAGGATGTTATACATATAAAGAGCTGGATGGGTATTTGCCTAGATCATTCTCCGTGAAGACATCAAAATGAAGCCGTTCGTTGCTTCCCTGCTTGGCCTCCTACTATTTGGCACTCATCAGACACTGGTTGAATGTCGCACTTGCTGTCCTAGCGCCTATGGTAGAGGATGTAATGCAGGACTGCCTCGTTGTACTCGTTATAATTGAACAAGTGTAAATATGTATATGAAATAAATGCTTGAACTTGGAGGTATGAGGTCCAGAAAGCACTGCTTGAGTCTTATTAGTTAGGTAAGATTTAAGTAGGTTAAACATTTTGGCTAGTTTTGTAGAATTTCGTGGTTCCCCATAGCGAAGGCCTCACATTGAATTCAAATCTAATAACATTTTCTCCATACTGAACAATCTTGTTGCAGCGCTACTCTGGTTGCGGTGGCCACCTTACGTCCTGGCGCTAGTGATCATCTGCGCAAGGAGTTTCGCAGCAAGGCCAAGCAGTTGGCCCGCCTGAATGATCCGAATGTGGCGCGATTGGTGGGCGCCTGCCTAAGAGATGAGCCCATATGTATTGTGCAGGATTATTCCAACTGTTTGGGTGACTTGAATCAATTCCTGCAGGAGCATGTGGCCGAGACCAGTGGACTAATGGCTAACAAGAGTCTGAGGTAAAGTAAAAAAAAAAACAATCTCTCTCTCTCAGTCTTGTGCACTTTTACTTAATGTAAACTCACTGTTCTCCGCCCTGCTTGCGCGTTTTTTATCGTGCTTCCGCTGCCGACGCCATTTGCCGACGCTACACTTCCGGTCTCGTGTTCAATGATTACGCCGATCCACACCACCGCCACGAAATGGAACGTAACGCAACGCAACCACCGCATAACATGCGCAAACGGATGTTTAAAAACTTCGTTAACTTTGGCGCTAACCGAAAACTTTTCAAATTCTCATTTGACGTTGGCATCTTCCGCATCCGCTTCGCACACCGCCCCACTCCTTCTACCTACAGCTATGGCTGCTTAGTCTACATTGCCACACAAATTGCATCGGGCATGAAACATTTGGAGCAAATGAATTTTGTACATCGGGATCTGGCAACAAGGTAAGTGTAACTGTATGTGCTTCAACTTCCAGATAACGCAGAGAGCGCAAAAAAAATAAAGTGCGGAGGGAAAGTAAGCGTACAAACAGAGGAAATGTGTGGGGAAGCAGGTGAGACAACAGGGGTAGCTGGCAGTGTAAGAGTATTTTGTCAAGCTTTCCCCTTAAGTTGGTTGGAAAATTTTGGTCGCGTCATGACTGCAAATTGAACTTTAAGTTTTACTGCTTTTTGCTGTTTTCCTCCAAGTTGAGCGGGGGGAAAATTCTGTCATCAAAAAAGAGAGAGAGGGAAATTCAAAGCGAAATAAGAAGTCCAGCAGCTGCCTTAGAAGTGATTGTTCTGCAGTTGTGCAACATATTTACAGCAACGATGGGACAGCTTTAAGCTCTTCGATGTGAATATGATTATTTCACAAACGTAGACTTTTCAGCTTTTATTGGAGCTGATTTATAATAATCTCTTTCAGATGGTTTATGGGTATTGAATCTATAATACCCATATAATACCCATGGTCATGTTGCGCTTTCATTGCTAAAGCTCTAAAACCTTACGACAAAAGACGTAAAAACAATAAGTCTTGGTAAGAGATAAAGAATCCTCACTAAGGCTCACCTTAGCTTAGCTATATATAACTAATTTCCCTATGTATTCTTGAAATTTGATAGAAATTGCTTGAGAGAACTGTTCATCCAAGCCGAACCGAATCGAATCGAACTGAAAGCCCAAGAGTAATTTCAAAAGACATACTCAAGTTACTTTAATGAAATTTTGCGTGCGGCTCCTTTTAACAAAATCATCTAATAATATCACATTATATATTACCCAAGTGGCAGCCCGAAGACCCTCCTGCCCACACACACACACACACACACAAAGGAGAGGCACCACTAAATCGACTTGGAAATAAAATGGTAATTCAATATATATTGAATGAAAGCTTTGGCAATAGCTCCCGTGTCTGCGCAGTTTTTGCGCATAAAATGTAATCAATTAAAATTAATTTGCTAATGAAAATGTCAACAAGGAGACGGCGACGGCGACGGCGACGACAACAACGAGGACTACAACAATAGTCCTTGACAACGTTTTTGCCATTTTATGAGAGCAGAGAAGACATTTTTTTTGCCTTTGCCTTATATAAATGAATGATAGACACTGATGATGATGATGATGATGATAATGATGTTGATGTCGTTGTTAATATGGTTGTTGTTAGCAGCAACATGGCAGAAAATGTTGTGTCCCCCCGTCTTAACTCTATATACACCTCCCCTACACTGTCGGTAGTCATAACAAATCAATAGACTTTTGGCCATATGTCTCTTGCGCCCGCCCCCAAAATAAATACGGCTGCCTTTGAAATCCAATAAGACGAAATTTTTGCTATTTTTGTGCAGGCAATTGTCAAAATATGGTCACCCCCTCTCTCCCCTCTGGCAGGCCCCTACTATTGCATAACACTGCAATCCAATAATCATAAAAAATGGCAGCTGTGTATGCCGTAAAGGTAAGGCAACATATCATTTGACAGCAATTGGCTCAAGACGGGGCCAGGCCAGGCCAGGCCAGACGTATGAGTTTTTTTGTTGTTGTTGGAAAATTTGTTTTCTGTTCGCTTCTGAATTGCCAGCTATAAATATTTCTTCTTTTTTTCTTTGCTTTGCTTCGTGAGAGCATTGTCATACACAAAGCACAAAACATTTATGGACGCTCAGTTGGCGGAAATATTTTGATGGTATTTGTATAAATTTTACTCACTTTTGCGGCTTTGAATAAGAATTGCATTTACCACGAAGCATTCTACAAATAGTTGAAAGCGAAACCAGGGCAAAGTTTGTAATGAATTTGTCAATATATTTTGTTACGTTCAGAATGAGCATGACGAGAAATGTTGTGACTAAATTGTGACCGCATTGTTTTGCTGTATTTTTTAGAATTCCTAATTCGTTCTGGTAAATTTGAAACGGATCGTTTAACCATATCATATTTATTAGAGCCTTGCATAATTGTTGTTAAGATCTAGAGAAATCATTCATTAGAAAATATATATGTATATGCCCAGGGTGCCACCACGGTCCTCTCCTTTTCAGCTAGCTTATTAACCCTTTGCCTCAGGTACCATCTCATTCTCGTGTTCTATTGTACTCTGACCCTGCCCTTCTCAATTTAGGACAAAGAGTTATATATAGATATATAAAAGATAACTCATATCCGCACAAACTTCACCATTATACCACAGTTAGATTTCCTTCTTCCTTCTTTTGCGCTTGAATTCCACTTTTTAAATATTCCATTACCGCATTTCCGAGTAAATTTAACTATGTCCTTCGTTGGAGTTACTATTTTTAGTACACACAAACACACACCCAATTAGCTTGTCACATGCAGAGATTGCGAAAGCTTTAAAGCTGTCATTAAAAGCTTTTGCTACCTTTATTTGTCATAAAAATTAACTAAGATTTCAGCATGAATTCACTTAAATGCCGTTTCTGCTACATTTGCACAGGCAAACAAAAGGTACGAAAGAGCAAATTGACAGAGGCACGGCTGTGGATGAGAGGCAGAGTGCACAAGAGAGAAACAGAGAGAGGGATGGAGAAAGCACGGCAAATATAGACAGAGAGATAGACATGCATACATACATATGTATGGCAAACGAGCATTGGCATTGTTTGATTTCACAGTTTTACCTTTAGATAACGAGAAGAAGCTGAGAAAATAGAACAGCAGAAACCACAGAATGGCAGAGATAGTGTTTGAAGAAGAAATGGTAATTGTGGAATAGGTATCATGGGCTATGGAAGCACAGTTGAAACACGACTGAATAGCCCATAAATGGCATCATCTTGTATGACTCTTAACTGCCAAAGGATGTTATATAAGTATTTCATTCACTTATTATCGAAATCAGTGATGGTTGAAATGATTTGCCTTATTTGACCAACTACGATTTCTGCTTACCAACCCTCATCATGCAACAGAACGTCTATCTTTCGATTTCTGCAATGCATTTCGTTATTGTCAGTAAGAGAATTCATACCCATATAATGTTGCACTTCTGTGGCATCATTCCATTTGAGCCCTACTCCCTAAGAGTTCCTCTCTCTCTCTCTCTCAAACTGTGAAATTAGTCCATTTCGAATCCATTTGGGACATTTGTCAATCCTGACATCCAGAAAAACTGTTTCAAACTTCATAATTTATTTCATATCCTTTTATTTTCCATGTTGATTAAAACAAGGTGGAAAACGATGTCTACAATCCAAATTTATTTCGTCGGGTCGACAGCATCGAATTAAACCTTGCATTACTGCCACATCAAAGCCAAATAATAGGAATCCAATTATAGAATGAACAAACAACTTCATTGTGATGTCTTCACGGAGAATCATCGAGTGAAATCTATCCAGCTATTTATATATAATCATAGAGCATGACATGAACCCCTTAACCTTTTCAATAATGTATGAATAATTCAATTCAAGATGCTTTAATCATGGAGAGCTAATTAGATTGTTCATGTTTATGTAACTGTAACAACCAACTTTATGATCGATGTTGAAAATCGCATGAGAAAACATTTGATTGAGGAAATATTTACCCATTTCTCCTCGAATTTCGAAATGCAGCAGAGCGAAACGGCAATATTCACAAAAGCAACAGTATATTGCAGCTGGAGAGAAGCTGTTGCGCTCCCAAGGAATACAACTGATCCAATCTTAAAAACGATTCCATCTTTCGTCTTCTGCAATGCATTCAAAGCTGTTCAGAAATATTAATAGGAACATTGCATTGAGAGTTGCGCTCTGTTAAGGCCTGACAATTAGAATTTTCATATATTTCACTGGCTAACGCAAAGCCCCAGCCATAAGTCTGGGAGCTCTGTAACTGCCACAGAAGTTGAATTTAATAACTGTTTTAATCACAATAACGATCCCATTTACATGCAATTTTTATAAATTTAGGGCAGCATTCATTACATTCAACCAGTGTCAGGTGAGTGCCAAATAGTAGGAGTCCAAGTAGGGAAACAACGAACAGCTTCATTTTGATGTCTTCACGTAGAATGATCTAGGGAAATACCTATCCAGCTATTTATATATACTTCTCCAGTGTGACTTAAGTCCATATAATATTGTATGAAAAACTCAATTTCAGATGCTTTAATCGAAGCGTGACTTCTTTTCTATGGTGGATATCAAATTAGATTGTTTCCACCGATGTAATCTATCTATATAAAGCTCTTTTTACTGACTGATGGATTGCAAATCAACGCACAGGTCAAACTTTAAGAGTTACAAAGACATGATCACACAAGTTAGAGTTTTTGGCGTAGGCTAAACTTCTAAGCATACTTTCTGTAGCATACTTTCAAGGGCAAAATCTAGAAGGAAATGGTTATAGTTAGTCTTATCCAAAATAAGAGCCCTGAATAAGGATACTAGCAATGTTAGCCTCATGTCATTTCTTAGGGACAACTTTGTCGAGCATCTTGCCTCATTAAGCTCAGCTCTTATCTCTACTTACTGCACTCTGTCGCTATTCTAATCCATTCAGAACTTCACAGTGATTGGAAAAACCACTCTAGTAGACAGTTTCCCCACAAACCAAGCCTTGCGGTCAGACTGAAGAGATCTCTTAAATAAATACTAGAGAAACACCCACTTAACCCACACATTCCTCTACACATTTTTGCAATCTCAGCAACATGGGCTAAAATCTAGCTACAATCAATGACAACATTTGGCTAGTTTGCGGGGAAGGAGGAACAAGAGAAGAAAAACAAGACCACAAAAGCTGAAAGGATTTCACTATACAAAGTCTGTGGCTTTGTCCAACTCTTAGAGTGAGAAATAAATATTTCGTATTAGCCAACAAAAAAAAAAAAAAAACTGAAGCAGAAGGAGAAAGAGAAACATTTTACAATATTTACAACAGCAATAAACTCATTTCCTATGAGCGGGCAGGACACCAAAGGAAGGGGCTGAGAAGCGGCTCAAAGACAATACCACTTCCTGTTGACTAAACACATTTAGAGCATTTGTAGGCGAAAGGAGCATTTTAATGGCCCAGGATTTGGTATGCCAGTTGCAAGCTTTGTGTTTGTGTGGGTTGTGTGTGTGTTTGAGTAAATTTTCCAAACAGACTAACAAACATTCTCCACTAAAAATCCCAGCCAGCACATTAGTTAAGTATAAAATTTTAATAGTGGGCCATGCGGAGTTGCGATGAAACCAAAAGTCCAAACTGGACCAACAATTTGTACTGCTGCCCTTACAAGTTGGAGGGGGGCCAAGAGCGAGGAATCAGGATCAGGCAGGGTGGCCGGGTGACAGGCAGGCTAGAAAATTTGTGCAAATTTGGCTTGTGGCCAAAAAGTACTTTACAGTTATACGGCCAACAGTTTGAAAAAGCAACTGAAATTGTGGTCCATTTTCTTCCTCCTCTGCATTTTCCACTAAGCTGAAGGCAAGTTGAGGCGGGCTTTTGCTTTGCGGTGACTGAAAAGTTAGTGGATCTCTGCTGCGTTTTTGATTTGCAGGCAAAATTCTCGCGTCACCATGTTGGTAGACGACGAGTTCGGCAAACTACTTAATAATTTTCTATACAATTTGGCTTTCTATAGTGTGACTTGGTTGAACTCAAAACATAGGATACTTTTCATCTGGAGCCTCCAAATAGATCTTCTTAAACCCCACTCGATCAATCTATGGCACAGATTTCCTACAGATTCTTCTAAATAGCATAGAACCGTGTTAAAATAACATAAATTTCTACAACATTTCCCATGACCAAATCATTCCTTTACCCACTTTAAGGCCCACATCTTTAACTGCTGGAGAGCGAGGTTCATGTGAATACCGTGAGCTTAAAATCGGGGCTAGGTAGGCATACGCAGTTACCGTTACATAAACCATAAATGATTTACATGCCTGCGTTGTCGTCTCACAGCATGCAGCAGGAGCAGGAGCAACAGCAGCTGCTGGGCGAAGACTTTTATCAACATTTTCCGGCGAGCAAGCGAAGCGAGGACAAGTACTCGCCTGAGATGTGTGTGGCAAACGCATGTGTAGGAAGTCGCGGCGCAGAGCCACAGGATATATGAAAAAGTAAAAAAACGGTAGCCAAACAGTGCATCCTTGGGCCGAGTATGGCGGAAAAAAAGAAAGCCGATTGCAAGGCAGTCGTTTGGCGGCCTTTAAATAGTTTTCGTTGCCTACTTTTCAGCTGATGGTTTGAGTGAGGGGAAATGCGGGTACAAACAATGTACGCGTACTCGTCGCTGCCGCTTACAAAGTTTACACTGTTCAAATATGCAGGAACTCAGACCCTTCATATTGTATAAGGATGCGTTGGCTATGCTTTCCTTTTTTCCCCTTCATTTTTTTGATTCCGCTACCAAACAAAACTCTTATCAGTGCACCATTTCCCTTTTGGGACAGTCAACCGAGGGGGTCGACATTGCGGGGGCTGTGTTTGTGTGGGGGCTCTGGTAGAAATTGTTTAAAAATAGTTTTTGCAAGTGGCGCAACCAGAGGAAGAACAAGCAGATGATGATGTTGATGATGATGATGATGGGAAAAAAGCAAGATGAGAAAAAATGGCAACCCTCAACTAAAGTGAAAGCCCCAAAGATATGAAATTTCGTGTTGTATGGTATGGATACCATCCTTATATGTAGCTTGTATCTATAAGTGCCCATGTGTGTATGTGTGCGTGTTGTCATTTATTGCCATTGCCTTGGCGTGGTTTGGTTTGCTTCCTTTTTTTCATGTAATTTTCAAGTATTTCCTATTTTCAACAGCCAAAAATGGTTTTGTTTTTGAATACACTATAAAATAGGGGTATTATGATTTATCCTTAGAGTATGTTGATGCAGCTTTATTGATATAAAACTTAGTGGGGTAGCCTAAGCCACAAATGTGAGTTTCAGCGATTGCAAATTGTGTTTTAAGAGTGCAATCATCTATTCCTTTCTTCATTCTCCTTAATTTTCTTTCTGATTTCTTTCACGATTAGTGTTTAGCAAATTTTCAAGTAATTTATCTCTTCGCAGCTGCGGCACTAGCCTACGCTTCAAGAGTGTTTGAGACGACACTTTTTTATAAGACAATGCAATGAGCTGTGAATTTACATAGAGAGTTCTACAGTTTTAGTACAAAACCTAAATGAAAATACAAGAGAAATTTCACAACAAGGAAGATGTAAATAAAAGACATTTGACAATTAGTTCGTGACTTAACTCTAATCATAAGGATGTTGATTTATCTTCAAGTGAAACGACAGCTATTGGGGCTCAATTATTTACCCAAAAAACTATCCTTTCTTAAAATATAAAAAATATAAAAAATTATAGAGAATGAAGTCTTTCGATATGATGAAATATGTCTACATTTTCAACTTGTTACAATTCTGCAATGCAGCAAACTTTTGTCGTACTCCCACGCTGCATGTGTGTGTGTTTAGTCTACGTAACCATACCCTCCTCTCCCTAACCTAAGTCTTACTGTCTCTTTCAGCAGACACTGGCACACACACTCGCCACACACACTCGCCACACACACACATATGCCTGAGCTAAGTAAATAACATTTTTCGCACTCTTAGTCACGTTCCTAATCATTTTTATTTGGTAACTGTTTGGAAAATGTTTGCACACCACCAGGGCTAACTGCGAAAGCTGTGGCAATAGCAGTAGCAGTAACTGCTAACAGTAGACACTAACACGCTGATACACACACACATACTACATACACTCTGACACTACACTACACACACAAACACACTGACAATATTTGTTGAAATGAGCTTTGGCACTAATATCGTTTATTAGCTTGGCACTTGAGTGTTTAAATGCTGAAAAATTGTTCGTGATAGTCCTTGGGCAGAGAGCGGCAGAGCAAGTGGTTACTGAAGAGGGTTGGGTGGTGGGTGGGGGAGGCAGCAGGGTTGTGGCAGTCTAGAACATTGAATGTCCTCTTTTAGCATCGTTGAGTTTAATTTGAAATTAGTTGAACAGTTGAACAGTTGCCGGTTTTTCAGTTTTTGTGCCAAGCCAGCACAATTTTCGTCTACTTAAATTGGGCGCAATGCACAAAGCGGGGGAGGGGTGCTAAGGGGATTATTTAAGATATGGGTGTCAGAGCAGTGTGTTGACTACTTAGGATGTGTTTGGGCAAGGTCAGTTAAGTGGGCGGAGAGGCAGAACATAATGGGCTGCAGCAGCAAAGAATAGAACATTAAAACACTCGTTAAGCTTGAGAGTTGATCAAGATATCGCTGGACAATGTTAAAAAAGGGAACTAGTTTATGAAAGTGTTGGGAAATCAAAAAATACCAGATGCCACTCTGGAGGAATAAGGCAGGCTAATAGATTATCAGAGGAAAAGAGCAGAGGATTAAGGAGAAGATGTGACATGTCATTGAGAAAGAAGAAGAGTTACAAAAAATTTAGAGAGATTTTGGAGATGACTTCACTGGAGATATTAAGGATACCTCAAGGAAGGTATCGTGGAGCAAATAAGAGAAGTTAATTGAAAAAATTCCGGCTCATGACTTAAGAAGAATATATATTTGTACTGGAACCCCTCCCAGGCTTCGCAAGGGTGCAATGTATGTGAAAATATGACGTCTTTGTATATTTAATAATAATACTAAATTTATTGGGATGTGTTTATATGTAAGGTTTAGAGCTGGGTTTTGGCTTTTAAGGTTGCTTTTAAGAATGGACAACTGTCTAGGTGAAAAACACTGTAAGCCTTCAATCTGCCCTTTAAAATATGGAAATTGCACAAAAAAAGCTTTGCTGAAAATTGCAGTAGGAAAATCCATTGGCATTAGAGGAAACCGTTGAAATAACTCTATACTTAACTGTGGCGGGTTATTAGTAAATATATAAACCTATATATGTATTTATGTATGTGGTTCTCTGTTAGACTGATCATATATCTAGCTAGAAGTTTTGTTGCTGTTTCTGCTGCTACACTGTTTGCATATTGTTATTAATTTTCATTTTGAATGACATGTTGACAGTCACTTTGACACTGACAGCTTTGCTAAAAACTCCCACCAGCCAAGCGAGAGATATGTATAGATATACATATATATATATATATATATATAGATATATATAGAGAGAGAGAGAGAGAGAGAGCTGGAAAGGCATAGCGTATAAACCAACAAGCACTGGTGTTGCCATCAAAAGGTTTATAATTTCAAAAAGCAACAACAACAGCAAAAACTGAAGAGTTGGCAAACGTCAACAATGTGCAGCAGGTGTAAATCTCTCACACATACACACGCACATATATATATATAGAAACATATATATACTAGTGTCAGATGTACCGTTAGTCCTGTGTGCTGTGTTGTGTTTGCCTGTGTGTACGTATCTATGTGAGTTGTGCTAAGCCAAGTTAAACTTTCTGGCCAAAAACGGCTGCCTTGCTGTTTGCCAGCTGATAAGCTTTGGTCCTAGGTCCAACCCCTACCCCGTCCCCGTCCCGGTTCTATATTCCTCCCCAGAGGCAAGCGCTTCACTGTGTTGGGCGTTGTTTTGCATCTTTTGCATCTTGAAATCTGTCAGCTAATGACATTTTTATTTAAAAAACCCAAGCCAACTCTGGCTCTCTGTGCTGATTTCAGTTGCAGCGAGGGCAAGTCAATAAGTATTTAGAAAATCAACAAATCAGAGAAAAAGAGTCACTGAAAGACTTGCTTCTTCATATTTTCTAACAACTTAATAGCCCACCCTCGCATTTCGCATTTCTATTTCTGTTTGGCTTGACTCAAGTGGCATTTCCTTGGGCCAAAAAGGCTTTTCGCTTTGTTGCTTTCTTAATTACCTTCGCACTCGAAAAAGTGGACTTCAAAATGCAGCAAAGCAACAAATTGGCAGACACGCAAATAGCTTAAGAAAATACCCCAAACAGCGGGTAGCTGAAGTACGCATACCCTAACCTAAGCCTACAAGCCTTGCCACACCCCAAGCAAATAAAGCAATCCCCTTGCTGGTGAGGGCATAGTTATATATGCTCAACCGCATGGCGCTGACCTTGGCGTTTTTCATATTTGGCTTTCCACTTGGCGGACTCTCGCTTGGCACACAAACTCGCACGTCGAAAGCAGAAGAAACCTTGACCAAATGGGGCGTATACTTAATATTTGCCTTGGCTTGTTATTTACTCGCTGACAGAGGGCAAAAGTAGAACAAAGTTTTTCAGAATGCAAGCACAAAGCGAATTCAAGCTGAAGCAATTAAAATTTTTTAAAATATCTAAAATGTACAGAAATTTACAAATTAACAGAATTCGAAACTAACTCGATTCACTAACTCGGGTTTAAAAAATTTGAACTCACTTTATATATTTTTCATAACTTTTTTTTGCTCTCTACTGCAAAAACGTAAAAGCATTTCCGTTGACCGTGTCATTTTGGCTACCACAAAGTTTAAACCGAAACCCAATCCAACTCTCTCACGCCCCACGCTCCATGTCAATGTGTGTTCCAATGTCCCACGTCCATGTCCCATGTCCGCTTTTCGACACCTTTTTTCGCACATAAATTTTAATAACACATGCCAAGGGTCCCCGGGTCCAATGTGCACTGCACATGTAAATTGCACCCACACAGCCACATACAAAACACAAGCACACAGGAGTATATATCTATATATACATATTTATGTGTACAAAACAATTCCCAAATGTAGCGACACGTAGAGCTGGAAAAACTTTTACGCTCGCTTTTGCTGCTGCTTTTGCTGCAATTGGCAAACAAGTCAAGCTGTTTGGTTGCTGTTTGGGTGGATACAGGGTGGCCCTCATTTTGTGTCAACTACGTGGCCGTAAATTGCCAAAACGGCCGAAAGCAACAGCAAGAGTAATGGCAACAAATATGCTGGCGCGGCGGTGCAACTGCAACTGCAGTCAATAAACTATAAAATATGCAATGTTTTAAATATTTTTAAACACACACAGAGAGAGAGAGACTTGTATATATTTGTGTGTGTGTGTGTGTGTGTGTGTACAAGTGACTAGGGTGTACTTAATTTTGCATATTAAAATTTAAGCATGCCCCCAAAAGTGCTGGTGCTGCTGGCCGAAAATAAGGATGTGTAAATGGATGGAGAAATACGTGTGGCAAATATCTTTAGTTCTTGCTCGAAAATGTTTTTATAAAATTTATAAACTAAAAGGTAAACTCAAAGATACGACAGATACATAAAGGTATAGGGAGTGTGTGAGGAAGGTGAAAAAGTGAAGAGGAGAAAAGGTGAAATTGTTTGAAGCCATTTTAGTAGAGAAGAGTTTGCATTTCTCATATTCATACAATTTACTATACGTTGACGTGGATTTTCTGATTCCCAAAACCCATCAAAATTATCAAGAGTAAACGAACCTTATCTACAAATGATCACCAAAGCAAAGGCATTTATTTTTGAAATTTAAATATCTTGACAAATATTTTGCTTGACCAAATGCATGAAAAACACGAATTCGGCAACTATTTGTCTCGAGAAATATCTAAATGGTATATAACCTCTTCTCAAAAGATCCTCATCAAAATTTCTCATTAAAAATGTTTTATTTCCCGATTTCCATTGGTTGTAAATGTCCACCCTAAAGCATCGCAGATATAACATTAAATATTTTATGCATGCAGGTGAATTGATTCAACGCGGGAGGGGCCCAAAAGCAACAACAGCAGAAGCAGCAGCAGCGCCGAATGGTTGGCGGCACCCAAAGGAAATTAGCTTGACAGGAAATTCCACAATACACACACGGCAGAGGCACAAGCAGCCACCAAAAACCACCCAAAGAGCGGCCACCCCCTGGGCTTGGGCCTGGGCCTGCCTGCACACAATGCACGTTGACATTTCCACTCATGCCGATTTTCATATTACATTTGGTTGAGCTTAAATGACAAATGTGGTTGGTAAGCCGACGTCTGGGCCTCGGAAGCCTGAAGCTCTGGAGTTGGCTCTCTGTGATGTGGAGTGATGTAGGGGGCTGGCTGTGTGCCATTGGGGAAGTTGAGGCGTTTTTGGTTTGCGGTATTATTGCTGAATAACAGTCCTGCCTGACTGAATGAATGACTGACTGAATGACTCTGAGTGTATATATGTGTGTGTGTGTGTGTGTGTGTGTATGTGAGTTTTCGACTCTGTCTGTTCGCGTTGGCTTTGTGATTGTGATGGATTGTGGCAATGTAATGGCAATGGCGGCGGCAGCGGTGGCAATGGCGACGAGAATCAACCATTGGCAATGAAGTTGCATATTATACAAGAGTATCTGGCTACAATTTCTGAACTCTCTCAATGTGGTGCCAAAGAGACAGAGCGAGTGGGAGGGACAGAAAGTAAGAAATCAAGCAAATTGAGCCCTAGTCCACAAGATCATAATATCTATGAATGAAATTGTTATTAAGTTTGCATTTGCTAAAAAATATAGTTGAACCAGGAGTTGAACCCTGAACCAAAGCAAAGCTAACTGGAATCTCTAATTTTCGAACTTTAATTCATAGATGGAACTCGATTCGAAACTGTGATCCAGAGTCTCCATACATTAGAGCCCCGATTTGAACTAATTTATTAGTGGAAGATTAAAAACTCTCTCTGTTTCTCTGCTATCCTTATTGGTATAAAATCCATACATTACTTATTCTTCATATCTAACATATTCATCTGAAAAGAACTCTGGAAGTGTAAGCTCTTTGTTTTCCCATTATAAGAACACCATTCTCAAAGCAAAGTTGTGCCTTTCCTCATTAAAGTTCTAGTACAATTCCTTTGCCAAAGTTGGCGGCCAGCCAACACAATCCAAAACTCCATCAAAGAGGGGAGCTTACAAAACACACACAGTAGAGGCATTAAACAAACCCCAAGCCCTCTCCCTCTACTACACTTAGCACAGAATACAACAAAGAAACAACAACAAAAACAACAATAAGATGCCTATCGAAAGCCATAAATAAATTTACCATTTACCATTCATTCAGCCATTCAAGCATTCACGGTAAAAATATTTGAAAATTAATGCAAAGACACATAAATGCAGTAGCGTACAACACGCATACGCAGTGTATGACAAGTCAAAGAGGTTGAGCGGAGGCGGAGAGTGTAATGTGAGGGCAAAAAAGCAATAAAAACCTTCAAGTTGGCAACGAACGAACGATGTTGTCAACAAAATAGAGCAAACAGCCAGTCAGAAGTGAGTTCACAGCTATTGCACCTGCGGCCTGAAAGCATGCAATAAAAAGGACAGACATCCTTATACAGGCATCGTGCTCCAGCGTTGTAGTCGCCGCTTTGCATTAGGACTTTGACTGCGTTTCTTTAGATGGCACTTTATAGGTAAATGAGGTTCGTATATTTGGGGTAACTGAGATTAAAAATTTGAGAAATCGTTTGACAATCTACATACTTTCAGTGGAGAGTAGTGCAGATATATAGATATATCGAAACGAAAAGAGACCTGTTGATGAATTGCAAAACACCCCATCATAGTTAGACAGCATTATTTTGCGAAAAGCCACTTCTAAATTTCTAGGGTATGCATAGAGTCCAAACACATTTAGATCTAAGCTATACTATATTTGCTTGTTTGCAATGCGATTTTAATTTGACCGCGTCTGCAATGGCAACGACTGGCAAACGACTTTGGCGGCCTTACCAAGCGGTGGCCCTTTTGCCAAACGCAGCGGCGCAGAAACTTAATTTTCCCTCCAACTATTCTAGTTGTTGCTGTTGTTGCTTGTTGCTGCCAGTCGTTGCTTAAAAAACTTTAGCCATTTGTTGTTTTTTTCGCCAGGGAAAGGCTATTTGTTGCTTCGCTGGGCCAGACGATGACGATGACGATGGCGTTGGCAATGTGGCGCTTTCCTCCCGCTCCAAAAACCAATCATTTCTGCTACTTCTTCATCCTCATCTGCAATGCTTTTGCAAAACGTAGGACACACAAAATTTTAATATACTCGTGATGCAACATTGGCTGGCTGGCTGAGTGTCCCATCCTTTCGTGTCACGCAATTGCTGTTGTTGTTTTTGCAAAAATAAATGTTATTTCATTTTGCGGTTTCCTCGTCTTTCGATCAAGCGCGGTGCGGGGCCGGCATTCTGTTTATGAACTCGTCGTTGAAATTGTCTTGATGCCGGCGGCTACTGAAGACGATTGCTCCTTTGACCGAAACCCAAACTCACGACAATCCCCAGCCCTTTCATAATACACTGACACTGTGTAAGCAAAAGGGTTGAGAAGTATTTCAAGTTTGGATGAAAAGGATTCTTGCCTACGTTGAAATCAAGATTAAAGGATTAATGTACTATTAAGCACGAAGTATTCGCAGGTCGAATACTGTTTATGTTTAAAATCCTGGAAATGCTTTAGAAAATTACATCCTTTGAGTACATTTTTGTACTCATGATATTAGTAACGTATGGAAGCGTTTCCGTATAAATAGAGAATACGTACACCTTCCATTAATGTAATATAATTTGAATTTAAATATCAGCTAGTGTTAATATAATTGCAGACATTCTTACTCTTAAGCAATGCAGCGGGGTTTAATCTGGCTCGAAGGACCATTTCTGTCGTATCTTTTATAGCTTTTATTGCTTTGGCCCTGTCAATCAACATTTTCTTTACAAGTTTCTTACTTCTGTAAGTTGCTCATGTGTAAAAATAGATTCAGACCGATTGGGAATGAAAACTTAGTACTCGGAGCTCACTATAAATGGCTCCAATGAAACCTGTTCGTTTCTTATTGACATTGAACCAAAAAAAGTTTCCGTAAGGGTATGAAAACTTCGGACATCCAAAGCCAGCCTTAATTTCTTGTTTGGTAAAATTCTGTTGACTTCCTTTTGGGCCGCTCCGTATGTTTCAAAGCTTTCTGATTGCATAACGTTAGAAGGCATTTCCTGCGGGAAATTGAAATTCGCTTAGCGCACTTTAAAGACGCTTGAAACTAGGCACTATCAAATTTTGCTTTACTATTTCACCTTTCGCCTCTCCCTGTCTCTCTTTGAAGTTGGCAAATGTTAACAGCGAGTGTGTGTATACTTTTTGTGTCGATTTCTTTTTGCGCGTCTGTGTCTCTATTTGAGCATGACAAATATTATTTCATTTACTTTTACAATTTTTCGCGCACCAGGGGCGTTATGTTTTTCAAGTGCATATATTGACAAGTCTGTAGGAGCGACACCAACAACAACAACAAACAAAAAGGAAGAAATAGGAAAAAGCAATCGAATTTTGTCTGGCAATACGAGCGATTCCCTTTGATTTCTCGCGTTCAAGTATCAATGCTAATGAAGAGCCTGAAGGGTGAAAGGGAGGTTTGGAAAGATGGGGGCTCTCCACAAGTTCGTTGACATCGTGCTTGATGTTGTTCAAAGTTGAATCGCTTAAGTGGTATGTCATTCAAACAAGGGCCAGAAATCAATTGAAAAAGGTTATATATAATGCTTAGAAATGCGAATGTCGTTGATGAGAAATTCTAGAGCTGAAATAAGTGAGGTGAGATGGAATTCCTTCGAAATTCGGAAGTCAACATAAACTCCATTTACCTTTAACCCTCCGTTGACGAAATAATTCTATAAGAAGTAAGCCCGTATCCTAATCCACACACAAAAAAAAACAAATTCTGGTCTTCAAATGGCTTTCCCCGATTAAAAACCCATCCTCACCCTCAAATGCTCATTCGGATTTATTCATTCAACACAATTATAACAACTGCAACTGCACCTTCCTTCATTTCTTCAACATTTCTTCACCATTTTTTTAGTCTTCCTTCTCTTTAATTGCATCTGCGTTTTCATCATCCTCCATTTGAGCATCCTCAATCATTTGCTGCTGTTCCTTCGGCTTCATCTTCTGCTCATCACCTTGACATTTCATCCATAGGACGGTCATAAGGCTGATGAGGAGTCCCCAAACAATGCCCAGCACAGCGGTGGCGGCGACAAATGCCATAAAATGCACCTCGTTCAGCAAATATCCAAGGAAATCAATAATGGGCTGCACCATATAGACGCAAACAATTTCAATAGGATTGAATAACATTTTGTTGTCGAGCAGATTAAAGACGTGTGTAGATTCGTTCGAAATTTTTGAATAAGTGCGCAGTTTGAAATGTGATGTTCATCACTCAGGTAAATTTGATTTTAGCTTAGATTTGGAGTAGATCTCGTTTGTGTTTAGCTAATGACATAAGGTCATAAGGTCTGGGATATATTTAAAACGTAGACTAACAAATCGCAGCGGTGTTCAATCCCACTCGATGGACCATTTTGCATGGTTTCTCAAATCCTTTTCAAGGGATCTTTTAACAAACTTAGACGTTCGAAGGACCATTTTCTGTGTTTTGTTTTATAGCATACATTGCCTTGGCGTTTTCTCGATCTTTTCAAGATATTCAAGTGGTTTCCTAACAGATCCGGACTAAATGACTATTGTCTGTGGCATTTTGTATAACAAAGGCAATTGCTTAACATTTCAAGAGGCTTTTTGAATGCTCTTCAAGTGGTTTCTCGTCATATTTGAACTTTTAAACTCATACAATATGTAGCGTTGCTCAACCCGACTCGAGGGACCATTTTCTGAGGTATCTTTGTATGTATCCTTTCTTAAATTCATTACAGCTTCACAGTTTCGAAAAACCACATCAACTTAACCTGGGCCTTAACACTCACTACAACAATATTACTTCCAGTTTGTAAATTTTATCAAAATTTTCCGAAAATGGATTTGTCCGAGTACTTGAAGCGCCAATTGATTATTTTCCACTATCATCTAAATACGGACTATGGCATAGTCATCAAGTTGGCCACTTGCATTGCGTTTGGAGCCGTTTGCGGCTGGCTTGTGGGCCTAGTCACCTGGCTCATCTACAAGATAGCAGTGCATTTGGGTGTCCAGCCCATAGCCGACTATTATGCCGACATTGACTTTGAGGACCTGGAGTTGGATCTAGACGAAAGGTATTACCAAGAGCAGCAACAATTGCCACAAGATGCTGATTATGAGCTCTGGCTAAGACAGCGTAGAGTAGGAGCACAGCAGGCTCAAGTTCAGGCGGCCTAAACTTTGAAAAAATCGACGCTACTTCAGACTGTCTCAAGTGCGCTGGGTTTGCGAATAGCTACAGCATCGATAAAGTTGCGAGCTGTCAAAGTCATTAGCACATTTTTATTCCTCTTTGCCATTCGCTCAGCTGCTACCGCCTGGCTTTAAATTCAATTACTCATACGCCACATGGCCCCTCAAACCACATGAAAGTCTTGCATTGCTCCGCCTCGCCTCGCCTCGCCTCGCCTCGCCTTGCCAGTGTTTGCTCGGAACATGGCCTGCGGCTGGAAATATTTAATAAACCATAACGTTGATTTTTTCATGTTCTTTGCTGGGCTTGTGTTGATTTTTCCCATAAATAGCTGCTGGCTATTTTTTGAACACACAAAATTTTATACATTTTATAGAAAATATTTGCTGTCTTCGTTATGTGGGCGTGTGAGTGTGTGTGTGTGTGTGTGGGTTGAAGGTCATGCTTTGATTGGAAATTAGCCTGGCAGCTTAGTTTGGTTTACAATTTTGCTCTCTCTTTTACAGGCAACGCAAGACTAACGCAAAAACCAAATATATCAATAACATCGAGCAAGTTTAGAGAAATTTAAGAGGATTTCATAAGAAAATTGTATTATATGATGAAACAAATTAAAGAAAACTTCAATATTAATTCGATGAGAAACTGGGATAAAGTCCTTAAGTCACGCGCAAATGTCACCTGGGCATGAACAAATATATTTCACTCACAAAATTGAATTTTCGTGATCACTTTCAAAACATCTTTATCGTTCTTATATTAATAGGGACACATGTTTTATCATAGCGAGTACCTCCGATTTTGTACTGTATGAATGATAATGCAGTAGATATTACCAATATTAAGTAATCGAAAGCAAATTCGCGATCACAAGTGGTGTCCGAAATTATGGCATTCCGCAACGGCTCCAATTTCTGATGCACAATCAGTGAGGTGTGCTGCAAAGCCAATCATTATTTCTATTGAAAATTCCAATCTCTTTCGAACTCCACTCACCTCATTGTAGAGCACTTTCAGTGTACGATCATGTGGATAATCCTTTCGTTCATATATCACATTCACAATCACTATTTGCTGTTGTATCATCAGCTCAACACTTCGCAGTCGATCCGTGCATAAGCCTATAATCAGGACATTTAGCAGAGGCAAAAATACAGGTCCAAAAGTGAAATCAGCTATTATATAGATCTTATCCTCAATCTCATCATTGGCAAAGAACATGCACTCCAACACTTGTTCCATATTCCAAATGCAAGTAAAGATGGTCAAGTAGATGACGCAAGGTAACCAGCCCAGGCGACTTTTGACGCATTGATGCAGTTGATTGATTCTCAAATGCAACTTGAATAACCACAACAGACGACGATGATAAGCACCAGCAATGGTCACGCGGGACTCATGATCCTCGATGAAACGTTGCAGGAAGAAATTGAAATTTCTATACCAATTGATAAGGATCAACTGATACATAAAATATCCGAAGGCACTGTACTCCAAGAGTATCCAAAACACAAAGTCCAACTTGAAGAAGAAGGGCCTGATCCACCGCGCCTCCATCATTATATAAAGCACCCAGAGTTTGCTTAGATACACTGCCAGGAGACTCGCCTCGCTGTGGTAGGTCAGCCCAATCTTTCGTTCTATCAACTGAGAGATCTGCAAAATCTCGTTCGCTAAATGTTTAAATAGTTTGCGATCCTCTTTGGAATGCAGAAAAACAACGATGCGCGTCAAGGCATACATAGCGCTGGTAAGCCTAAACACCGTCATTATACAATCTTGGACCTCGTCATCGCCCATATCGTAGAAACTTACGTAAATGCTTACGATCATCAGGTAATAGTCGCCCACCAGCATTAGTGTCAGCTGCACCCACTTGAGGCACTCTAATGCCTTAATTATCTTGGCCATATAACCATGATATGGTAGGTCCTCCATGAGTTTGGTTTTCGGATTGTAGCGCAGTCTGAGAAAGAGACATATACGGCTGATCCAGTACAACATTCGGCAGATATTAACAACCAGGAAACGATAGGCTGCCTCAGCTCGAAAGCAGCACAGTGAACGAATATCCCATCTGTTCCACATGGCTTGACGCTGACAAATGAAGGCTGCCGGGCAATGAGACGGTTGCTTGTTGATTTTTGGTTAGCTAATTTGTTGATGGGCCGTTAAGGCGACAATTAAGGAAATGTGCGAGAGTTCCCCGGTCCGAGCCGGAACAGTTCCGAAGGTGAACTTGACCCTGAATTTTATTTCTCTTCGTAATGAAAATATTATATTTGCTCTCGAAACGCAATCAAATTAGGGATATTAATAGATGCTTTTGGTTAGATAATTAGATAATTCATTACGACGAGCATTTATCATAAACACCAAGAACATTTTTGAACCGAACGCAAATCATAAACTGAGCCGGGTGTTCCTGAACTGGAATTATTATAATTGTTCCTCTTTGTAATACAAATATTATGTTTGCTATCTAAATTAAGTGCCTGACATTGGCGTTGAGTGCTAAGATATAGGGGCATACACTCTAAAATTAATGAGAGCTCACAGGTTCTGGGTCCAAGGCGGCATCCGTGGGGGAATTTGTTATATCTTTAAAGTTATTGAATCGATCGCCAAGAAATGTTCACGGTACACTACTCTCGACTGGGGGAACATCAAGGGCTATACATGGTGCTGGAAAAATAGGCATGGCAACGCAATCTCATAGAGGCTAAAATAAAAATTGGTGATGTCTTTGCAGCCGAGGGACCGATTTTAACAGTATAGTAATATCAACCAGGAGAATGTCAAGGGATAAATATCAGTTTGGAAAACTGAAAACTGAAAATTCGTCATATCTTTGCATCTATAAATGGTATATCTAAATACTAGATTCCCGATAATATATTTTGATATGTTGACCTATCGATATTTATATATCAATATTTAGGAGTTGTTGACAACGTTTACCGACATATTTGGCTATCGTTATATTGAGTTATCGATATATGTACCCTCATAGCAACTTGCATAGGACAGCCCCTTGATTCTGTTTTCTATTGCCCACTGCTCCCAAACCAAGCGTGCCAGAGACTTTAATTTAATTAATTATTTTTTTTTACATTTCTTTATTAAGTTAAAGATGATTTAATTGTTGTAATTGTGGCAGAAGACATTACTAAAACTATATTTTTGAAAAATTCTTAAACAAAAATCGGTAGGATTCGGACCCTAGACCAAAATATGATGGGCTACCTATTTATAATGCACTTCTATGATATGAGAAAAAATCTAGAAGAAAACAGAAGAGCTTCCAAAACCCATATCTCTCCTACTTGTGTGTCACACACTCATCCACACTGCGATTACTTCCAATGGTGTACTGTATGAAGGACAATGCCGTAGACATCACCGTCAAAAAGTAATTGAAAGCAAATTCGCGATCACAAGTGGTGTCCAAAATGATGATATTCTGCAGGGGCTCCAACTTCTGATGCACGATCAGCGAGGTGTGCTGCAAAGCCAAGCATTATTTCTATTGAAAATTCCAATCTCTTTCGAACTCCACTCACCTCATGGTAGAGCACTTTCAGTGTACGATCATGTGGATAAGCCTTACGTTCATATATCAAATTCACAATCACAATTTGCTGTTGTATCATCAACTCAGCACTTCGCAGTCGATCTGTACACAGGCCTATAATCAGGACGTTCAGCAGAGGCACAAATACAGGTCCGAAGCATCCATCGCCAATTATATAGATCTTATTCTGAATCTCGTCAATGGCAAATAGCATGCACTCTAACATAATTTCCATGTTGAAAATGCATGTAAAGATCGTCAAGTAGAGAGCCACAGGTAACCAGCCCAGACGACTATTGAAGGACTGATGCAGTTTATTGATTCTCAGATGCAGCTTGAATAGCCACAAGAGGCGACGATGATAGCCACCCACTATTTCCACGCGTTGCTCATGATCATCGATGAAGCGTTGCAGAAAGAAAGTGAAGTTTCTATACCAATTTAGTAGAATCAACTGGTACATAAAGTAACCCAAGACACAGTATTCCAACAGCAGCCAATGTAGAAAGTTGAACCACATAAAGTGCACCTTGTACCACATCGCCTCCAGCATTATATAAAGCACCCACAATTTGCTTAGATAGATAGCCAAAAGAGTCGGTTCGCTGTGATAGATCAGTCCAAACTTTTGCTCAATCAACTGTGAGATCTGTAAAATCTCATTCACCAAATCTTTAAGTAATTTGCGGTCCTGCTCGGAATGCAGAAATACAAAGACGCGCTGCAACACGTAGAGACTTATGCTCACCATCAGGCAACTCATTATAAAGTTTTGACCTGTACTAGCATCCACCCGAAAGATATGGATGTAAACAGCCACGATGAGTACAAAGTAGTCCACCAGTTGTCGTGCCAATATTATGCACTTCAGCAGCACCATTATTTTGGCCATAAGACGATAATATTGCATTTCCTCCACGAGATTGGTTTGCGGATTGTAGCGCAGCTTGAGAAAGTGACAGGGACGGCTGATCCAGTAGAGTAACCGGCAGATGTACAGCACCAGGTAACGGTAGGTCACCTGGTTTGGGTAAGACCGCAGCAAACGTATATCCTGTGTGTTCCACATGACCCGATGCTGGTTAATGATGGCCAAGAGAAGGTTGCTTGGGTCAGCATTATCGATTTTTAGTTACACAATTTATGGGTTACCCATTAACGCGGACATTAATCTTAATGGCCAAAGACATGGGCCGATAATGATTTCCCACGCTGGCGATGTTTCGTTGAAATAATGTCAGAGAAGTAGGAGAAGTCTATTCATGACCTAAGAAGTACAGTGGAGTATTACTTCAATGCGAGTAAGAGAAGCCCAAGCCTTGCTGTTAATTAATTTTGAGAACCCTTCCTTTAAAGACTTTCCCAAAGCCATTGAAAAAGCTCTTCTTATTTAACTTTTCAATCTCTGGCTGTGTTTTTAACTCAAAATATTTGATTTCTCTAAAGTAAAAAATGCCTCTCAAATTACACACACAGTTGGCTCGTAAAATTATCCAAGAAAAAGTGAAAAAAAGGAGCGCAAAAAATTAACACGAACCGAAAAATATGCACGGAGCAAGTGAAGCAAAAAGGCAAACAAGTGAGCGCTGAAGTTCAATGCACCAGGTTCAGGCCACAGCATGGTGAGGCAGACTGTAGGAGGAACGCGGTACTGGAGGAGCAGCATCCCAATTCCAAATCCCAGTCGGTGTGTAAAATACTTTGCAGTGCCATTTTCCCCAATGGAAATATGAGTGCCGGAAAATGTAGCTCCAGTCTACATCATTCCCTCATCCTCTTATAAAAATGAGCGCTGAGCCGTTTCCTAGACAACAACAACAATAACAATAACAAGAACAGCAACATGAGGAACATAGCAACTGCAGCATGCAGTCAACACTTTACCAGAGTTGGAAGCGTGACAGACACATGCTTTAATGCCGGCATCATGTCGGTCAGTTCGTGTTCATGGTAGCTTTTCTTGAGCAGAATTTTAACTAAATTTGTAACTAAAATTCTTCCAATTCTTGACTGTTTTCCATATATATCAATATATCGGCTTGCTCCACCGAAATATAGAGCTTGCCGATATTATTACATTTTACAAAAAATTCATTAACTTTAGCTAACTGATATTAGTATATAGAAAAACTGATTCCAAAACGATATTTCGATAGGAAAATCGAAAGATTTTTCTGGTCAACGATATATATCGATTTATCAGTTTGTCCATATATCGTTATGTAACTCTTCTGCTTCCCTTGGCCAATATTAGTACATTTGCAACTTTTTATCGAGATATAGAGATATAATTATCGATATATTCTTCTTGACCTTTCCCTGGCCGATCCCTGGATGATTGTAAGCAAAATGCTAAAGGAATCCGAAAATAAATGACTATTTTCACCAGTCAGAGCCAAAAGTAGTCACACAATACCAAAAATCACACTGTATATAAATCGTACAATCGTAGTTATAAAGCAGGCGACCTCGTAACTGAATTTCTTCCAAGAGCTACGCCAGCACAAAGTTTTTCTCTCAAAGCACTCTCACGTTTATTTCAATACAGAGTTTTAATTTAGTAAACAAGTAGAAGAGTGACACAATTTAACGTTGTTTGGCAAGTGACATCAGTCATTCCGAATGGTTGTGGTATGATGCCAACCTCACTTGACAAAGTAGTCATTTGCATGATTTTACAATCATGATTCGTGGACATCAACTGGATAATATGTAATACCGTGTCACGTCTCCTTCTCCAATCTTTACTTAAAATTCGTAGAATTCACTTCAACTACTTCGCCCCACTTTGTGCAATATAAGCCGCCTCCTCGACCAGGCATCATTACCCGACGACCGTCACGATTAAATTGTAAATATTTTTCTATGGCCATGCTCGCATGGCATGGGCATGCATTCATTCAGTCAATCCCTCAGTTAGTCATTCATATTCATACATACTCGTGTGGATCTGGTTGATGGAAAATGCTCATGTTTCAATGATACGAAAACCTTAATGAATCCCTTACGTTTCTCGCTCAAAAAGGTTTTTAGACTTGGCATTTTTATTTATGTATCAATTAAGGCGCCATTCCATTTCGTTCCGCAACACTCCTACCCCAACCCCCGCTGGAACCTATGTGAAAAGTGCATAGCAAGTTAGATGAAAATTTGAGGTCGCGTGGTAGAAACTCCACAGCGCGACAGCTGTTGTGTGTCTCGAGAGCTAGTGCATGGAGAGAGAGAGAGGGGAGAGAGAGAGAGAGAGAGAGAGAGATTGCAGTTATGACACCCTAAGCGCCTTTAGTCAACCCCCTACCACGCCCATGCTGCCGCATCCGCCGCCTGTCTACACCATTAGGACTTAAGCTTTGCATTCAACTCGATCTCCACCCCAACCACTAAATGAATTACGCGAAGGACGTACGTACGGAGTGAATGAGGGGCGTGTGTGTGGATGGGTTATTAAATGCCAGCACCACCATCCCCGCCCCCTCTGCAACAGCACACCACATCAGATCCACTCCACACACCCCAACTCTTTGTCTTCATTTCATTTCATTCATTCAGCTTTCAGTTACAACTGCATTCAAATATTTTTGCAATTATAACTCGCTTCGTTCCTCCGACTCTCTCTCTCTCTCTCCCTCTCTCTTTGTCGAAAGTTTGGATTTGCTTTGTCTTTGGGGTACTTTCTTTCAGTTTTTGAAATGTTGTAATTTTCATGTTGGATTTTTCAAGAGCTTACATTCTCTCGTCTATCATAGACAATGGTTCAAACTAAGCAGGGCCATGAGCGTAATGAAACCACTGCAAAAGGTAATCAAAAATCTAGCTGAAACTAGGTTAACAATTGCTGTGTTTTGGAGTCAACTGTACTTGACTACAGGATAAAGAGTTGTCGGTCCGATAAATTACGTTTCCCTTTACAATATTATCCATAAAAAAAGGTTAAGCACTGTGTATCAAATGACAATGCTTATCATAAAGGTTGAATAGCGTTGCCAGATGTGAATTCCAAGGCGTTAGCATTCGCAATTGTCCTTTCGTAGTCAAAGTTAGGTAAATAGTAAATATTATCTCCGGTTTGATCCAAAGCCGTTCCGAACCAAGAAATGAGCAGAAACAGGTGTACTTGACCCTGAATTTTGTTTCTCCTCGTAATGAAAATATTATATTTGCTCTCAAAACAACCAAATCAGACACATTAAAATATGTTTTGAGTTAGATAATCTATGGATAAGTCATTACGACGATCATTTATCGTAGACACCAAGAACATTTCTTAGTGATCACTTTCAAAACATCTTTATCGTTCTTATGTGAATAGAGGCACATTCTTTCTCATATTGAGTTCTTCCGACTTTGTACTGTATGAAAGATAATGAAGTAGATATCACCAACAAAAAGTAGTCGAAAGCAAATTCGCGATCACAAGTAAGGTCCAAAATTATGGTATTCAACAACGGCTCCAATTTCTGATGCACAATCAGTGAGGTGTGCTGCAAAGTCAAGCATTGTTTCTATTCAAAATTCAAATCTCTTTCGAACTCCACTCACCTCGTTGTATAGCACATTCAGTGTACGATCACGTGGATAATCCTTACGTTCATATATCAAATTCACAATCACTATTTGCTGTTGTATCATCAACTCAGCACTTCGCAGTCGATCTGTGCACACGCCTATAATCAGGACGTTCAGCAGAGGCACAAATACAGGTCCAAAAGTGGAATCGGCTAATATGTAGAGTTTATCCCCAATCTCATCATTGGCAAAGAACATGCACCCCAAAGTTGGTTCCATATTACAAATGCAACTAAAGATGGTCAAGTAGATGACGCGAGGTAACCAGCCCAGACGACTTTGGACGCATTGATGCAGTTGATTGATTCTAAAATGTAAGTTGAATAACCACACGAGACGACGATGATAGGCACCAGCAATGGACACGCGCGGCTCATGATCGTCGATGAAACGTTGCAGGAAGAAATTGAAATTTCTATGCCAATTGATAAGGATCAACTGATACATAAAATATCCGAAGGCACAGTACTCCAAAAGCATCCAAAACAGAAAGTCCAACTTGAAGAAGAAGGGCTTGACCCACCGCGCCTCCATCATAATATAAAGCACCCAGAGTTTGCTTAGATACACTGCCAGAAGACTCGTTTCGCTGTGGTAATTCAGCCCAATCTTTTGTTCTATCAACTGAGAGATCTGCAAAATCTCGTTCACTAAATGTTTAAATAGTTTCCGATCCTCTTTGGAATGCAGAAAGACAACGATACGCTTCAAGGCATACATAGCGCTGGTAAGCCTAAACACCGACATTATACAATCTTCGATCTCGTCATCGCCCATACCGTAGAAACTGAAGTAAATGGCTACGATAAGCATATAATATTCCTCCCACAGCTGTAGTGTCAGCAGCACCCACTTGAGGCACTGCAGCAGCACCCACTTGAGGCACTGCAATGTCTTAATTATCTTGGCCACATTACCACGATATGGTAGGTCCTCCATGAGTTTGGTTTTCGGATTGTAGCGCAGTCTGAGAAAGAGACATATACGGCTGATCCAGTACAACATTCGGCAGATATTAACAACCAGGAAACGATAGGCTGCCTCAGCTCGAAAGGAGCACAGTGAACGAATATCCCATCTGTTCCACATGGCTTGACGCTGACAAATGAAGGCTGCCGGGCAATGAGATGGTTGCTTAGGTCAGTTTTATTGATTTTTGGTTAGCTAATTTAGTGATGGGCCGTTAAGGCGACAATTAAGGAAATGTGCGAGAGCTCCCCGGTTTGAGCCGAACCCGTTCCTAACCAAACCATGAGCCGAACCAGGTGTACTTGACCCTGAATTTTGTTCCTCTGTAATGAAAATATTATAAGTGCTCTCGAAACTTAACCAAATCAATTAGCTGCGTGCTGATTTGCAAAGCACTAAAATGCAGGAAATCTTTTTGATCGGTTCTTGCTATTCACATACATACACTTCTTCCTGGATGGGTAAAACAAGATTAAACTTTAAGCTGGGTTAGCCATGTATGGGGCATCAGCTTGCCTTACAAATTCCTTAACCATCTATTGGTGCCAGCTCTCTGACTCAGTCAGGCATAACAAAGCCGAGAAATGGACCATCAGGACATTCCTCAAAAACTGCTCCTACTCCCCCCGACTCAATACCCTGTGCACCTTTTTCAAATGGCGCCCCATTGAGCACGACCGTTGCTCATACCCCCCGCTTCCCCTGACATTAAACTCAATAAAATAAATGCGCAGCCATAAATTACACAAAGTGCGTCAGTTCCACACACCAAAAGAACCTCCCTTCTGGTGCTTCCCCTGGCCTCTGTGTAACAGCAGACTATGCAAAAATCGACAAGTGCCACCATTTTTTTCACATGCAAAATAATCCTTTCTTCTTCTTTTTTTTTGAGCCTTTGCCTTTAGCTTCCATTGATGAATTATAGCAAATTAATTTTACACTAAAAAGCGACAAAAGCCTAGGCCGCCCCTGTGCATCCCTCCCCTCAAGCAGAGTGTGTGCTTATCAGCATATTTGCCTGGCTGACACTGCCCCCTTGCCATCATCGTCTCTGCCTCCGTCTAGGCAAAGCACACACTTCTCTCCAACCATATCAAATTCAAATTCGCATAAATTTCCAAAACAGAGGCAGACTTTTGGGAAGTTTGTGAAAGAAAAAATCGATTGCCTGCCGGAAGTGCTCCATTTTTGGAGTAGTGGTTGCTTTTGGCAAAAGTCTAACCAAAGTCAAATCGATTATTATTTTATCGTCTGCTTGGCTCTTTTTTCAGGGGGTTGCATATAAAGTTAACTTAAAAATATATATATATATACCAGCAGCAGCTACAACAAAATGTGGCCAAAAAATTGAATATTTCACATTCAGCCGTCAAAATGGTACGTGAACTGACTGTTGAACGTTGTTTGTTTGCTTTTGTTGCCATTGTTGTTATTGCTGTTGTTGTTGTTGTTGTTTGAGTGAACTGTGAATGAGTGAATGAATGTATGCATAAGTTCTTGATAAATTGTGTGAAAATGAGAATGGTTTAGAAAAATTACAGAAATATAAATTCAACGCCATATCGTTGAAATGGTCTATGAACGCATTAAGAGCAAAAAAAGGTGTTAGAGAAACTGTTTAATTAGCTGTAGATTTAATGAAAACTTTAAATACTTTAAATACAAACTTTTCTACATAACTCAGTACTTTAAATTCATGTTCCTAATAATTCCTCTTAATCCTATCAATTCCATCTCTAATAGCAATTTCAACATACACACATTGGCCGCCACTCAAGCAAAACTTTATAATATAATCCCATAAATGGTAATAACTCTTCGAGCAAACACAAATTGATTTGAACTTTGGCATATAATTATTTTGGCAAACTGAAATTTCTGCTTCGAAAAACTTCTAAATATTTTCCCAGCAGCTGGACATAAGTTACAAAGTTTTGCTCTCCAAAATGTATACAAAATTTGATTGAACCTACAGTCTGTGTATCTATCTTTCTAGTCCAGTTCCTGGGGCCTGGCTAATTGAATGCATAATTTACAATTAAGTATGTAAGCTACTTTAATATTTATGTGCATAAATGCACAACGATATGACGCAAGCAAAATCTGAGCCTGGCAACGTCTCTGGGAGGACAGAGGAGGACTTCACTCGTTTGTGCCATTATCGACCATCATTTGTGCCAACTGCAATAAATGTCAATTATTCATGAATTTTCAATAACTTTTTAGTCCGGACAAAAAAATAGAAAAGTTTCCGCCTGCTGCTTGCTTGTCGTCGTTGTCTGGTTGCTTGAGAAACTTTTTAATAATATGTAAATATGAAGGACCAGAGGACCAGCGTGAAAGCGAACGAGATGAAACATAGCCAGGGGGACAGACAAGGAGGACAGAGCAGGCAAACACTGCGACTTGGCGTTAACTAAGAAGCACATAAAATGTGATGCCAAACAATATGAAAACGGCAACGAAGGAGAAGGCGAACAGAGGGACAGGAATGGGAACGGGGACAGGCAGTCTCAGACGTGCTGCTCCAAGCATAGTTCTAATGGTGAATAATTAACAGTTATTAATAATGACAAAAGCAGCTGCTGTACGAGTTCTCTGCTGCTGCTGCTGCTGCTACTACGGCTCCTGCTGCTGTGGGCTGTCGTTGCCCTCTGCTCGACCAAAAAAGCTGCTTACATACAAAAATATACGTATATATATAGCATACTTTTTCTGGTGGGGGCGATGTCGTCAGTCGTAACAACATTTGTGCCAGCTTTTTGATTTAAAATTCACCGCCAATAATAATAAAAATAAATCATGCTCAGCTACAGCCCAAGACGACAACAGCAGCGAGAACGTCTAACATTACGTATACGCAATGTTTAGTTGACTTTTTGCGCACACACCAAAAACTTTTTGTCAGGCCACGCTTCTACACTTCCCTCCTCTCCCTTCCCTTCCCACTCTCCGTTTTTGCTTAATAATTTGCTATAATTTATGAGGCTCGTCGCTTGGGCTTTATTATTGGATTTTCCTCCAACCGCCGCAGACAATTTAAACTTTATGCCAAAACGTTTTTGAATGCTTAATTAGTTCTTGAGCTGCAAAAAAGCATCAGAAGGAAACATTCTAGGCGCCCCCAAACGATTTAATTTGTTTGCTTGTGGATGTTGCGAGGCACCAAATGTTTACACCGAAAAACATATTTCCATTTAATTGGCATTATTAAATTTAATGCGAAACATTTCGAGTGTATTATGTTTGGGCGAGAAATGAGATACATTTGTAAGGCTTTGAAATGGAATAGAAACTATTTGGTGTTACAAATGATGGGGCATCATGTACCTATATGATTCATCATATCCATCTCTATGAAGTAGGTTTTTCATTTCCATCATCCATCACTCCGAACAGAGACGTGTCATATTGTAATTGAATGTTTTTGTATATGTTTGAAATTTTAGTATATTTTGGACGCATTTGATAGCTCCAGCTAGTGTCAGCCTTCATCTAACAATATATTATATATATTTTGTCATAAACTAACACCAGAGGGCGATTGTATTGTCAGCAGCATAAGCTCAGCATTTCCGCCTTTTGTTTTTAGTTACAACTAACATGCACACACACTCTCACACACACACACACACACATACATATTCATATGAAAACATTTGCATAGATGTGTGGTAGTAAACCACCAGAATATGGTGAATGTGAATGCTTTTGCACAGAGTGCTCCGGCACGGCTCTACATTACGCATTGCCAGGCATTTTTGCATTCAAATTCATTTAATTAAATCAACTAGAACCAACAGGAAAATGCAGCAACAGCAACCCCCCCTTCACCCCTGGTGGCCTCTCCTATTTCCTCAATGCCATCCCTCACCATTATGAGCTTCATAACATTTAAAATGAAATTTATTTTGTGTAAATTTTGCCAGGTTCGTTAGTTTTAATTGTGTTTAGTTTTCATTTTTGCAGTTTTAGCGAGATACGCACAGTGGTTTGAAAATATGGGGATATATTGTTAGCGATTGAATAGAAATTTTCAATATTCTTTGTGCAAAATATCAGAATTCATATATATATATTTGCCTAGCGATTTGCAAATATATGAAGAGAAGTCTCATTTCATGAATGCATTAAAACTGCAAACAGAGTGCACGCGGTGATGAAACTGAAGCCGAATAGCATACGATGCGATCAAGTGTGCATAGTGGAAGAGGAAGGTGACTGCCAATTTGGTATTTGTCATTACAACAACAGAACTAAATAGCTAGCAATTCGTCTTCAAAAATCTCTTCGCAAGTTTGAAAGCGAACAGCTTGCATTTCGGCTTCGTCTGCGCCTGCAAAATGCATCCATTCTAGCGAATCCATGCCCAGTTTTTCAGCTTCTTGTATCCTTAAGTTTATACTTTCAATATCATATATATATTGAGAATTTACAGCAGATTCTAATCAAAGAAGGGTCAGATGATCATAGATCAGGATAGTATAAGGCTCTAATATCCATTGGAAGTCTAAGTTATCCGAGAAACGCTAATCGACAAACTTTTGCAGAAATTCTCAATAGATTTACTCAAATTTGGTACATAAATTATCTTCAGCAGTTTCAGCAATTCCTTTACCTTCCTCAATATCTTACTGCCGCAACCCACTGTGGCCGAGCCTTTTGTTTAGCTTTGGCCTCGACAACGCAAAAATGTTTTGCCCTGCTTACAATTAACTTGGACAGGCAAAACGTTGTTGCTCCTATTTTTTTACGTATTTCTCTCGTTCACTTTTGTTGATGCTTTTTCTGCCAATTTGGCAAAAATTTTGGCATGTGGTTTTTAAAAACAAGCAAATCCATTAAATAAAACATAAAAGACAGAGACAGGCTGTCGTTTACTCTGCCTCCCCCTGGCCATGGTCCCTTGGCCTGGCACTGGTGGGGCCAATCCCAGTGTCAATTAGTTGGCCATTGGCTTCGTTCTCGTACAGCGAACCCGCATCAAGCTGTCAGAAAGTTAAATGTGAAAAACTCATTCGTATCATTTATTTTATTATCGCTAATTGAAGGCAAGCAAGCGCAGCTGAAAGGTAAAAATGTTGCGTTCAGCATGCCGCCATATTGAATTTCAAAATGGAAACATCGCCAATACGAAAGGATGTGACGAGGAGAGGAAAAGGGCGGTACCCCAACTCTAGTAGCTTTCAATTCCCAGTTTATTAACACTCGAGTGCATTTTCCGTGCTTTTCTCTTTGCTTGCAAGTCAATAAGATAAAGTTTTTGAAATTATATATACTCGTACATACATATTTTTTGCTGATATTTATCTGTTTGAGATGTTTTTTCTGATTTTCAAAGGAAAATTCTGCACGACTTCACTGAAGTAGCGAAATGGAAAGTGAAAATGTGGAAATGGCAACGACAGCCAGCCGATTTATGTAAATAAATAGCTGTACAAGTTTATCCCAGGCAGCCGGAAAAGTTGAGCTAGTTGTAGGCGGGGCAGCTGGCCGGTTTCCTGAGATGATAAGAAGCTCTTTCGGGTAATGTTAATGTTGGGAAAAGAGAGTTATTTTACGATATAGTCGAATCGATTTCAGTAAAAAGCATAAGATGATTCCTCAGTTTGAATTTGATACACAACAACTATATGAAAATCATTTGCTATTTAGCGCCGTGTGAGCAGATTAGCTACCAGCTTTTGTCAGACTACCATGTTAGATTCCCTTGGGCGATATTAATATACTGATTCCAAACGATGTATGGTTTTCCCAACGATATATATCATTATATCTGTGTGTCCCTTTACCGATATTTAGCTGTTCACCTTTCATTGAAAAGTATAATTACATTTTGGGCACATTTAGAACACGACACATATCGAAAAGTATCTAGATCTTCGTTTTAACACACTAAAAATCATCTCTTAACTATCCCCCAAGCAGATATTAGTATACTGTTTTTTGGCGGGAAGCTTCTTATCCCCTACCATTTATAACTTCTAAAGATTATGCTCCATCTTCTACTCTTCCCCCAACTACACCTCTACATATTCTGCCTCAACACACACACACACACACTCACATTTAATTAATTGAAATGTTCTACAAATTTACTCACCGCAATGCCAACTTCAAGGCCAAAAAACTGTCATTAGCCAAAAGCAACCAAGCATAATTGTGCCCACATTTAGGCATCATTATTTTTGGAAAGCCGTATCTTTGATCTTAATAGTTCGCTTTGACAATTTCTGAGCATTTTTACAGCCGAAGACCGCAGCAAAACGTTTAATGTGATTAATTAATTTAAAGTGGTGGAGAGGGGCGATAAATAGAAAGAGATAGCCGAGCACTCATAATGCTAAGCAAAAAGTTTTCAACAGGCCTCATTCGAAACCCGTTGACAATGACACTTGAAAAATTGTGTTGTTTATGAAAAATGAAGCAAGATGAACGTCGGCTCTATTGTTTGGCCCTTGAAAAATGACACCAGGTGAGCGGCAGGACAACAAGTACAGTCAGTGACAAAAGCCTGGCGGCCATCTTTACTTGATAAACAATCAGCTGGACTATAATTAGATGATGGTTAAATGTTATAATGACTACCCCGAGCGAGAGAAAGACAATACATCAACTGGCTGGGCTGACGTGCAACGTAACTGATAATTGAAAATGTTTGTAATTTTCGCCTGGCTTGGCTTGACTTGGTCTGTTCTCTTTCTTTTTGGTTGCTTTTTGTGTCAAACTTTGCACTTTTATCTGTTGCAAAAAGTTTTTTTTTCCCTGCGTTGGCCCCAAAGTTTTGCGACAGTTTAGGGATTAGCAGCGCCGCAACAAAGCACAGCCAAAAAAAAAGGACCAAAAAGAGAAAGAAAAGTTTCAGGTCATGTCCAAAATTTAAGTGGTGAAAAATTTCGCTGTGGATTATGTTTGGCAGTTGATGAATTTCGCGCGCATGCTGAGGGACCTTTGAGAGCAATGCACTAATAGATTTGTCTAAGCGACAACACAAAATACATAGATATATATGTGTTGAAGAGGGTGTAGGGGCTTAGCAGTTGCTGGCATGAGCGAGGGCAGGTCGCAGGCGAAGTAAACAACAAAAAGTTTTGATTATAACTTGGCAGACCCACACACACACACACACACACACACACACATAAATACAAAAAACTTTGGCCAAACACAGCTGTCGGAACTGAGGCTGATGAACGGAGCCTAGGGACAACGCTGCGGCCTATTAAGATAAATTTCAGACGCATTTTACGCACGCTTATTATTTTTAGCTGCCGCAAAAGTTTACCTTTCAACGCCAAGCAAATGAAAAACTAAAAAATAAAGAGAAGTACAGCAGTTACAATGTTGAGGGACTAAGAGGGTGAAGTTATATGCTCTATATGCGAGATTTTATATTTTATATGGGCCATTTACAGGGGAATTTCGACTTTCGAGCAAGTGTATTTCAATTATTCTTGCTATTTATGATAGAGACGTTCTGCCAAAACAAAACATGTACATATGTATATTTTCCTCACACGTGTTGTTGTATTGGTGCCGTCCCTTTCCTTGTTCAGTTTATGCTTTTGACTTAGTCAACGGAAAAAATCAAAGGAAAATCTCAACACTTTAGACACTCTTTTTTTCATTGATTTGGCAGGTCCCGCTCGCGAGACATTTGCTGTGGCTGTGGCAAAAAGGATGCGTTATTAATTGAAATTTAGTTTAAGAAACTGAACTGTAATTGATTGGCAAGCTGGTCGAATTTGGACCATTGGGCTCTTATTAATACCTCAGTTCCTCTCTCAACAAATCCTGCAACAAAATAATCATGCCTTTTAGGGAAAAGTAAACTTAGGCAACGAGGGTAAAAACTAAGTTGGCCGTCGAAACAGCTGCCATGGAAGTAATTTTCAGTACCTGGAGCCAGACATAAGCTGGAAGCTGTTGCTCTGGCAACGCATGCCATGTCAAAGTTTATAAAGCGCTGCCCCGCCAGAACCAGATGAAGCAGGAGGCACCTTTGCCAGACGAAGAAGAACTTTCCACTAAGACGCTTGTACGTTGAGGCGGCTGTGGGTTTGTGGACTGCTGCTTGGATGCTTTGGCTAGCCGCTTTCGCAATTTAACTAAAAGCTCAATCAATCATCTTAGGAGGAAAATACCAGGCCTCCCTGCCCCCTCACATCCATGGCAATGCTTAATTTGTGCTGCCACCTAACTCGCTGGCAGTCGTCTCCTCTTTTGTCAATGTTGTCTTAGCGTTTGCAATTCGCCTGCTGTGCTCTGTCTTGGTTGGACCAGTCGAAGTTTTAAGCCGCTTTGCCTGAGGTTCCGGGCCATTTTGAAGTTTATCTGCCCTCTGCCTGCCTGCCGCCCAGGTGTAAGAGCAGGACCTCAAATATGTGTTGCCTGCATTTTAGGCTTCTCACATATTTGCTTAGTCCTAAGCCGGAGCACCAGCAAAAGGGTTCAATGCCAAAATTTGTTGCGGCTAATGCGCCCAAAGGCGGCTTAAGAAGGTTTCCCTAAGCCAGTGTAGAGGTGAAGTGAAACGAGGCTTTAAAGTAATTGCTTGGAAATGAGCTGCGCTTTTGATGTTCACCAATTAAATTGGGATTTAAAAGAAATTTATAAAAGATCTTTAAAAAAAAAAAATAGACATATCGCGGGGAAACGTAATACTATATATAACAGTTCGAATAGGATTGCAAATGGAAACAGACCACATTTGTAAGAACTTTTCACAGATTATATTGAAGGAGCCAAGTCGATACAACAAAGAAGGAAAACACTTGTATTTCAGTACAAAATCAAATTCGAAAATTTGACATTTCAAAAAATCTCTTAAAATGTAGTAATTATTTTATTTGAGGTTCAGGTACCCCTGCATTGGCTTATGGTTTGGATCGGAACGGGTTCGGCTCAAACCGGGAAGCTCTCGCACATTTCCCTAATTATGAGTCAATGTCCTTGGCCTTTCGATTAATGCTCTCCTTAACGGCCAATCAACAAATTAGCTAACCAAAAATCAATAAAACTGATCCAAGCAACCGTCTCATTGCCCGATGGCAGCCTTCATTTGTCAGCGTTAAGCCATGTGGAACAGATGGGATATTCGTTCAGTGTGCTGCTTTCGAGCTGAGGCAGCCTATCGTTTCCTGGTTGTTAATATCTGCCGAATGTTGTACTGGATCAGCCGTATATGTCTCTTTCTCAGACTGCGCTACAATCCGAAAACCAAACTCATGGAAGACCTACCATATCGTGGTAATGTGGCCAAGATAATTAAGACATTACAGTGCCTCAAGTGGGTGCTGCTGACACTACAGCTGTGGGAGGAATATTATATGCTTATCGTAGCCATTTACTTCAGTTTCTACGGTATGGGCGATGACGAGGTCGAAGATTGTATAATGTCGGTGTTTAGGCTTACCAGCGCTATGTATGCCTTGAAGCGTATCGTTGTCTTTCTGCATTCCAAAGAGGATCGGAAACTATTTAAACATTTAGTGAACGAGATTTTGCAGATCTCTCAGTTGATAGAACAAAAGATTGGGCTGAATTACCACAGCGAAACGAGTCTTCTGGCAGTGTATCTAAGCAAACTGTGGGTGCTTTATATTATGATGGAGGCGCGGTGGGTCAGGCCCTTCTTCTTCAAGTTGGACTTTCTGTTTTGGATGCTCTTGGAGTACTGTGCCTTCGGATATTTTATGTATCAGTTGATCCTTATCAATTGGCATAGAAATTTCAATTTCTTCCTGCAACGTTTCATCGACGATCATGAGCCGCGCGTGTCCATTGCTGGTGCCTATCATCGTCGTCTCGTGTGGTTATTCAACTTACATTTTAGAATCAATCAACTGCATCAATGCGTCAAAAGTCGTCTGGGCTGGTTACCTCGCGTCATCTACTTGACCATCTTTAGTTGCATTTGTAATATGGACCAAACTTTGGGGTGCATGTTCTTTGCCAATGATGAGATTGGGGATAAACTCGACATAATAGCCGATTTCACTTTTGGACCTGTATTTGTGCCTCTGCTGAACGTCCTGATTATAGGCGTGTGCACAGATCGACTGCGAAGTGCTGAGTTGATGATACAACAGCAAATAGTGATTGTGAATTTGATATATGAACGTAAGGATTATCCACGTGATCGTACACTGAATGTGCTATACAACGAGGTGAGTGGAGTTCGAAAGAGATTTGAATTTTGAATAGAAACAATGCTTGACTTTGCAGCACACCTCACTGATTGTGCATCAGAAATTGGAGCCGTTGTTGAATACCATAATTTTGGACCTTACTTGTGATCGCGAATTTGCTTTCGACTACTTTTTATTGGTGATATCTACTTCATTATCTTTCATACAGTACAAAATCGGAAGTACTCAATATGAGATAGAATGTACCTCTTTTGACACAAGAACGATAAAGATGTTTTGAAAGCGATCACTAAGAAATGTTCTTGGTGTCTACGATAAATGCTCGTCGTAATGACTTATCCATAGATTATCTAACTTAAAACGTATGTTAATGTGTCTGATTTGGTTGTTTTGAGAGAAAATATAATATTTTCATTACGAGGAGAAACAAACTTCAGGGTCAAGTATACCTGGTTCAGCTCATGGTTTGGTTAGGAACGGAACGGCTCAAACCGGGGAAGTGTGGCACATTTCCTTAATTGTCGCCTTAAGGGCCCATCAACAAATTAGCTAACCAAAAATCAATAAAACTGATCCAAGCAACCGTCTCATTGCCCGATGGCAGCCTTCATTCGTCAGCGTCAGGCCATGTGGAACAGATGGGATATTCGTTCAGTGTGCTGCTTTCGAGCTGAGGCAGCCTATCGTTTCCTGGTTGTTAATATCTACCGAATGTTGTACTAGCTCCATGTGTGCCTCTTTCTCAAGACTGCACTACAATCCGCAAAACAATCTCTTGGAGGAACTAACATTTCATGGTTATATGTCCACGACAATTAGGATATTAACGTTCCTCAAGTGGCTGATGCTGGCATGTACTCTGTTCGACTATTACTTCGTAATGGCCCTTATTTTTCTTAGGGGTTAGCCATAATATCCATATATCTTTCCAAAGGCAAATTGTATAAGCTCTGAGGAATTTACTATCTTTAACTCTCAAAAATGCTGATCAATTCCTTAAATTCACTTTAGCAGAGATTTATATAAATTTGTTAGTTTCCGAATTCCGTAAAAGGCGATAAAATCCACAAGATTCCTCACTCTTTGACCGGCGTGTCCCATGTCCTTAACTCATCTACCATTTGCATTTTGTTTATAAATAAACTTAAATAGCCGCCAGCTGCCTGCGAAGCAGTCTGATGAAGATGATGATGAGACTGCAACAACAACAACAAGGGAGAACAATAAGAATATAATTATGTCTGCTTGCTGCAATTATTTCAATTATAAACACAAGCTGTTGCATTCACAAACAATGAAAAGTTGTTGCCGTGGGGCGAAAACACAAAAAACAACGAAAAGAAAAAGAATAAAAATCCAAACAGAATGCGAAAAAAACAGCAACAAAAGAAAAGAAACTGCTTGCATACTTTTCAGCGGGCTGGCACAGAGAAAGCTTGTGCATAAAATGAGCACATTAGCCTAAAAGCAGCACATAAACTGAGGCGAGGTGTTGAACGTTGAAAAAGCAGAAGTGGATGCGCCCGGGTGCATGCAGCAAATTTTGTTTTATAAGTATGTACGTGGACTCTGCAGGGTAAAGGGTATGCCACGGTATTGGGGCTATATTAGTGAGATGATATTCCAATTTGCGGAGATCTGAAATTTTGCAGTGAAAATTTGGGTGAAAATTAGTTGGAAGCTTGAGGAAATTTATCAAATTGCAACTGAATTAAATATCATTTTCGGCTTAGTATTGAAATTGCTTTGGAAATCTGTCGAAAACTACTAGTCTTTAGCATTGTATATATTTATCTATATCTAGATTCAATAACATATAGAAGTTGAAAAGATTCACTTGAGTGTAGAGCAAATCCTGGCCACGATCCAGTTACTTCTTAAATAAATATTTATAGAGCATTACTTCGTTGAGCAAGCTCTGCTGCAACACAGACTTTGCCAGCTTGTTGCACATATAAGTAGTATATATCTTCACGCATGTGTGTATGCTCTCTGGGTCTGGACAGCTACGGCAACAACAATAATATAATTACTATATAAACTGCAGCTAACTTTGGCTGACTCTGATTCTGACTTTGCTGCTCCATCTCCATCTCCATTATATATATATATATATATATCGCTCTCTTTCACTCTCACTCTGAGCTCTCTACTATATGTGTTTGTTTATTTGTGTCACTCCACACTCTATGCCACATTTTGCTTGCCTCTCGAGCTTCATAATAAAACTTTTACCATGACAGTAAAATTTTAATGAAATCAGTGCAAGAAAACTGCAAAACACTTGTGCTGTTGCAAAAAAAAAAAAAAAAAACAGGAGAAAGAGAGAGAAAGGAACAGAGTCAGAGTCAGCATAGTGTTGTGCGAATAGAATATGTGTAGATGTTTGTATGCCATACTTTATTTTTATTGTTTGTTCTTTAGCTACGTGTAAAGTGCCCTTAAGATGAAGCAGAGAAATACGAGAGGGGGGTGAAAGTTGAACAAGATGGCAGATTGTTTTTGTTGTGGTAATTTGTAACACTTCTGCAATATTTATGTAGATGGATGAATGAGGAGTAAAATATGTAGAGAATGTACAGCAAAGGGCATTAAAGAAATGTGCTCTTGAGAGATTTAGCTAATGTTTAAGTAGGAGAAAATTGGGAGCCTTATCGAGGAAATATTGTCACAAGCCCTTGGGAATATATTCTTTATATTATTAAATATAAATAGGCGGCATACATTAGGTAACTTCATCTTGACACTAGTAATTCCGAGAAGAAATGTTCTTCATTATATTTCTTCTTCTCATTGCCTATAAATCAGGATATCAGGCTCACTCCAGGCCACCTCAAGTATATTCATTACGATTATTAAAACTCCAACATAACAACGAAAATTTAATTAACCTTGCAAATGTCCTCAATGTCCTGAACATCTTCAGCACGCCTGTCACTTCACTTCCCTTCACATGTCTTCTCTTCAATGGCTGACTATAAATTCAGGCAGTTAATGCCAAAAATAACAACAACCCCAAAAAGACAAACCACATCAAAACACACACCCACACACACACACACACACCCACAAGAGCTCAAGCAGTGTCCTTGGCCGTGTCCTTATGCGAATCTCTCGTTCTGGGTGCCAATAATGACAATAAACATATGCCTTGGCTCGAGTTGGCGCAGCAGAGGCGGAGGAAAAACAATAAGCAGTCCAAACTTAACGACAACTAAATCCAATTATAAGCAGAGAGTAACAGGAGCCGCAACGCCAGGATTCAAGGATGCAGGCAGCAGACACGTGCGCGTAACGAATTTCGGTTGAATGCTACTTGGGTGGGTGCTGCCTGCAGTTTGCAATTTGGCCGCCCGCCCGCAGTGCATTGCATAAAGGTTTGCTTTTCATTTACGCGACGAACAAAAGGAGCAACCCTTACAAATGCAATCCAACGCTGGCAAACGGGGCAAGACAGGGGCCAGGGCTAGGGGTTCAAAGCAATCCCACCACCGAAAAATTGTAATTAAACTTAATCCGCTCAATTTGAAACGCACACCAAAAGCCCGCAAAGAGCAACAGAACAGGCCCAAAGCCCAAGCAGAGGCCCAAAAGTGCCTCTCTTTCAACAGCAGAGAGAGTGTTATTTAAATACCCTTTACTTCAGCTAAGCGATGAAGAGAGTATGCGAACTTCGAGAGAAATGTCCATTAAATATCGAGTCAAGTTTCAAAAATTCTAAGAATTATCATATCAATTTGCATTGTTCTACGTTTAAAAATTATTCAGATTTCAGATAAGTTTGTATAGGTTTGTTTAGCTTTGTCTAGGTTTGTCAAGACTTTTGTCTAGCTTTGTCTAACTTTGTCTAGGTTTGTCAAGAGTTTGTCTAGGTTTGTCAAAAGTTTGGATAAGTTTGTCAAGAGTTTGTCATAAGATTTTATAGCTTTCATATTTCTGATAAACTCTGTCTATGGTTTTTTAATCTACAACAGGATAATTTCCGCTGAAAGCAAATTCAGAACAAAATACAGCTAATACATATGTGAATTGTTTGGCCTACTTTGTTAAGCATTTCACAAACACTCCGACATATACATGTAGGATTGAATTTCCCTGGCTTTAGAGAGTATCCACTTGGTCAAAATTTTATAGCCGCAGCATTCTTAACTTATTTTTAATTAAAATTGGCGCAAAAAAGGATTCCGGATTCCCCGGCATGCGGGTGTGCTGGCAGTTCTTCTGTGACCAATTCGTTCATGCGTTAAAAAATGTGCATAAATTATTGAATTAGTGCGCTGCAACACAAATTTCACTGACTTTTGTCGCCATGCCTCTCTCTCTCTCTCTCTCTCTCTCTCTCTCTCTTTCACTACGTTGCTCTCGCTTTTCAAGCTATTAATATAAAAAAAAATTTAAAGCATAAATTAAGGCGTCAGCGGCGCACACATTTGCTTATAATTTATGCATGACGGTTTGACTTTGGTTTTCGGTTTTGCAGTTCGGTTTGGTTTTCCTTTCCTTTCCTTTCTTTCATTTCAATTTTATTTATTTATAACACTCGCAATCAGTCGACCAAAGGGGGCGTGGCCAGGGTATTTGAGGTGACTGCCAAAGGGCTGACGCCAATTAGTTCCAAGCTCCTTGGGGATGTTTTAATTATCGCTTTTGTGTGTTTGAGTTGCTGCTCGTCTTTTTATTTTTGGGTGGCTGCGATTTATGTGTCCGATTTAATAATGCAAATTAATTCAATTTTTTTGAAGGCAATTTGATTTATATGTTTCCTAGTCAAATATGTTTCCTAGCCATAGGTTTACACAAATAACACATACTATATTAAGCGCACCCTCAAATACAGTTTATTTATAATACTCAATTTGGGTTTATATGCTATTTAAGCCAACGCCAACCGAAACACCCTTTGCTTGTCCAGTGATCCAAAGGATATGCTTACACCAACGCTGGCCAACGGAATTATTTACAATGTAATTACGCTCGATGCTCGCCACATGCTACACGCTCAAATAATAGTTGGTAGGGGGGGAGTAGCTTGTCTAATTACTTTCGAAAATTGTGATCAATCATAGGATATATGTATAAAATGTAGCGAGCACAGTCGCCGTTCAACCAGGCCCCCGAGGGACACGTTAACCCTCCTCCATGCGCCTCATAATTGACCAAGCACAGTTGAGAAAACACCTCCAGAGTCCATAGGCAAAGCGCTAAGACCTACAGTAGCAGCAGCAGCAGCAGCAGACCAATGGCATGGCTAAAAGCATTTCTGAGGCTTAATCGTTTCATGTCGCGCGACAACTTAAACTCCCAAAAGCCCACACAACGGTTGGAAGGAGCAGGAGCATGGTATACTGGTGTGATGGAGGCAATGCTGAGCTTAGCTGATTGCCGCCTGCCATGGTTATTACAGCTGAGGTGCAACCCCAACCGTTCCCCCACATACCTCTTGCTACTCTTTTGCGTGGGTCAGCTGGACTACGATTTGTGGATAGATTAGCTTTAGGACAGCACAACAGCATAGGCTTTTAGTAATAATTGCAAATCAATGACGCACAACATACATTCAACATTCTACGGCAACAACAACTGCGATACGGACGGACAGCCAATCAATACCTTAATTTCAATTGCTACGATTTGGCAATTGACAAAAAGCGTTGCCTGGTTTTAGGCGGCATTTAAATGACCAAAGCTATTATGGGGCGGTGGCGGTAGGCGTCTGTTAAGCGTCTGTTGGGGGCGGACTTGGGCTTCAAATGATAATTATGATGATAATGATAATGCACCATGGCTATGGCAGCGGTTTGGCTTTGGTTTTGGGTGGGCGTGGCGTGACATATGTTTGTCTGTCTGTGTTGCCTGTGCATGTGTCTGTGTGTGTGTTATTTGTTTTGGCTTGAAATTGTCCAGCCATTGTGTCTGAGAATATATATATATATATATATACGTATATATAATTGATTTAATCAAACAATGACAAAGATTAATGCAACTGCTTGGACAGTGACGTAGTTTGCAAAGGGGAAAACGAGTTTTAGAGAACACGTGTTGAGTGGAAGAAGAAGATTGAGCGGAATCTGGTAGAGACCACCATATGAAGTGACTTCTATACCAGAGGACTGCAAGAGTGCCTACTTTCAGCACTACTAGTGTACTTCACTTGGCGCTAGCACTAGTAGCTGTGGTGACTCCTACTACAATATGTGCAACTACTCAGCCCAGTCGATCTATCTTCTCTTACCTCTCCACATGATTACCTCATCAACAGAAGATTGAATATGAAACGACGAATCGTTGCAGTCTCTTAAGAAGATCAATTAAAATGTTACAACATAAAGAGCTCTACAGGCCTTGTATTCCATTGAGATGCGAGTTCTATTAAGACATATACATTAAACTGAATCTAGTATGAAGTCGAAATGGAAAACTTTATACTTTCAATACCCAAAAGTTCTAAGGGAACCCCCTCATTCTATTGATAAACTCCAGTACTCCACTGTCGCTTTTGCGATACATCTGCTGTAATCGAGATAATATATAATTGTTTATAAATTCATAACTATAAATATGCAAAAATCATATAAAGTGCAACAACAACAACAACAACAACGATAGCCAAGTGCAATATTATTTATGAAATTGTAATTGTTTATGGCATATTATGGACATTATGTGTTATTCCCTTCATTTATTTTAATATGACTTCAATCAACACACACATACATGCACACACACAGGCACACATGTGCCCATTTTCAATCAATTGTCATTTGCATAAAATCAACATTAAAATGGCGGCAACTTCTGCCCCTGCCGACCCCCCTCAACAGCATGCCAACCAATGAAATTTTTAATTAAAAATTGGCAACGAAAAAAATTGCCCCACAACATGCAAAATTTGTCAAGAATGAGAAGGCGGGAAGCCAAAAGCGAAAGTCACTAAATTTGAAAACGAAAATTGTGCAAGGGCTAGGTGAAAGGGCACAGGCAAGGGGATGGCAAAGTAAGCAAAAGCCAGCAATAAATTTTCAACCCAAAAAGAAAAATACAAGAAAAATGCGCATAAATTAAGCGTAAAATGTTGGCAAAGTGCAACAAAGTAGACGAGCGGGGTAAGTGTGTCGGCTGTGAAGGTAAAGGGGAGGGGTGGCAAAACTCTACTTAGAAGCAACCAAAGCACCACTGCAGGTGAAAGTAGTTAAGTGAAAGGCGCTGCAAGAGGCGCAGCTAAGAGAGAAGAAAATTTGCATAAATGCAAATTCTTGATGAAGGGGTTCGGTAGGGTGGGTAGGCGGCCAGGGGGGTTGATGGGTTGATGATGAAGCAGCGGATAAGATCATCTTACGTCCCTTCACGCACTAATAAAGCAACTAAAGAGGCGTGTCAGTGGCAAGAGGTAGGCGTTAGCGTTGAAGACTGCATCAAGATTGAAGGCAAGGCAGCGCCTCAATATTTTTGCAAGATTTAAGAAAATTCTCTAAAACTCTAAAGAGAGGCAACTGATCAAGATTTTAACTCTATAGCTCGTAATTTCTGTGAACTATCTTGTCTATTTCGATCATTGACGATTCTACATCTTACACATTCTACGCGAAACTTTACATAGTTCACAGTGACTGCATTAGGCTTTCTTTTGTCCCCACTTAAAGCTGACAAATCAACTATGCAGCTGTAGTTTTGTTGGTCTTAATTCGCATGGAAATTGACTGGCATTTAACCTATTTGAATGCCGCTTGACATATTGGCCATTAATTAAAACATCAACAACACCCCAAAGAACAACAACAACAACAACAGCAACAACAACAACAACAAACAGCAATGGGGCAAACATCGCCTGGAGACTTGCGCAACAATTTCACATGTCAACGCATGCAAAAATGAAACGAGGATACGGATACGTACGTACGAGTAGCACCGTGTGAAATGTGATCAGGTGGAATGTGTTGTGTATATTGAGAGAGGGCCAAAGGGATGGCAGGTGACAGGAGACGGCGGCTGCTTGGCTTGGATACAGTCAAATGACGTTGAATGAAGCGCAGCAGCGCGGCAACCTGTGCCAATGCCAATAAGGGTCAAAACTGCTGCGGAGTATAGTGTAGAGTGGGTGAGGGGAGGGCAAGAGCGAGACATGCATTTAACCCTTGACAACGGCACGCGTGCAAATAAAATGAAATGATTCTCTGATGCTTGCCAGCTACTCCTGATGGTGCTGCTATTGCTCCTGCTGTTGCTCCTGCTGCTGATGTTGTCATGGACACTCTATCTCTATCTCTCTCTCTATCTCTCTCTATCTTGCTCTGGGGAGCATCAGAGCAGGAAATAATGTTCAGTCAAGCGGAAGTAGTTGCTATATCAAAAAGTATTGATTGACTTTTTACAGCTCTGACTGCAGTTTTGCATTTGAATTGAGATTGAGAATGGGAATGTAGATGGCTTTTAGAAAACTTTGAAATTGACTAATAACTAAACTATGTTGATAACGATATGGAAAATGTAATTAAGTTTTGGATATATCAAATATTTAATCATTGTTTGGACTTTATAGATTTATAGCTTACATATTAGTTATATCAAAACTGTAGACTTCTTAACCCTCTAGAATTAATTGAGAAGTCTAAGTGATTGACATGATGAAAAACACTTTCTTTTCTTGGTAAAAGTAGAGTTTCCAAAGATACTTTTCGTTTGTAGAAAGAGAGCCGCACAAATATGTTGCTAAATCTTTCCCTTTTGTCAATCATCAAAACTATATATGTTTTTATTCAAATCATTCAAATCTATTAGCTCTAAATTCCACAAAAGGCAAACTTGTACCAACAAAAACAAGCAGAGCAAAAAGCAAAAGCCAGCTACTTTCACAACAATTGCAATCACTTCTTTTTTTTTTGTGGCCACACAAACAAAACAAGGACTCAAAATCTCTAGCCCAAAAATAAAAGAACGGAGATTCCAACTAGCTTTGTCCATTGGTTATCACATGGCAAACGCGACAAATGCCAAACTCTGGACATAGCACATCGTGCTGCTGATGCTCATGTTGTGTGCGCTTATTGTCCGGCATATTGTCAAAGGACATCATCAACATAATGGACATGTTCGTAGCCACAAAAACGGATGTTAAATTGAAGAAAAAAGAGAAGAGAACCAAAGCAGAGAAAGGCGCAAAACGTAACTATGAGCAGGAAATACACTGACGGCTATGGACAAGGCCAAAACGAGCTCATAAGCTTATGATGGGGCTAAAAAGCAAAATGGGGGGCAACTGGCGGGGCAGCGTGTAGCCTTGGCTTTCCGCTCAATTGAAACGCTTGAATGACCGACCGAATGAATGAAGGACAACGCGATAAAACAGCAACAACTACTATAGCATATGAGCTCTGCTATGCTTTTTTTATCACTTGAAGAGCATCAGCAGGAGCAGAAGCAAAGCAGGGCGGAAGCAAGAGGATGTGGGAGGCAGCTCCATTGACCATTCAGTGTGTGTGTTTGTGTGCGTGTGGTGAAGCACCAACAACTATTATTATTTGCTGGGACCAAGATACTGGGGACAAGATCTAAGAGACCTTTTCAACCAAAGCTCAAACACAGTGGGGCAAGGCATATGACTTGTTGCATCAAAAATATTTTCAAAATATATAAAAGGCGAACAGTTTCTTACTGACTCTATATGCATGTGACACTGCAGAACTGCAGCAATAAAACGCAATTACTGGTCAACTATGGTGGTGTGAGTATTGCGGTAGTTTGAGGGCCATTGGCTGATCGCCATTGACACCGATAATAAAAGGATACAATGCTCTCCCGCTTATCACTCTTATCGCTTATCATAGTTATATACGCATACAATGTCAGCTTGCCATTGTGGCAGCAAAACGAGAGAATTGTCTCTCACTCTGCACTAGCTGAGCTGAGTAGTTGCATATTTAATAGTGGGAGTCTTGCAGCATCCTGCTATGTGAATATAGTTAGTTCATAACTTTTTCATCATCTGTGTCTCACTGTGCCATCGCCTACACAAAGCAAAAAAATGACTAAGGAAGGCAATAGAGCAACCAACTAAAGCACATAATAGGCCATTGGGTAAGCACTTGAGGGTCAACTCTCGGTCCCATAATGTATGCTAATGATTATTATGAAGAGTTCGGGATGAATCCACACAAGTGCAAAGGACAATATGTACTTGCGAGTGTATGTCAGAGTGTGTATGTGTGTGTGTGGAAGTCGTGAAAGGTTATATAAATATAAATGACGGATTTCGAGGGCAAATTTTGTAATTTATGTTTGCAAACAGTTTATGTTTGAGTCTTAAGAAAACTGAAACTACGATTTAGATACATTTCTTGCCCCAAACTAGACCTTTATTTTGCCAGTCTTTCGTTTTCGATTTAAGGGTTGACCATTTGTTAACCCTCTGGTTGGTGCACACCCTCTTCTCTGTTGTTTGCTCATCAAACTTCACTTAAAGTGTTTGTGTTCTCAGTTTATTGATTGGCCCAATGACAAACTTTCACTGCCACTTCAACTGAATGTTGCACTTAATGTCGTTGGCGTGTGCTTAATGGTCAACGCAGCCCCACCTCCAAGTCATCCCACTCCCACTCCTCTGCCGTCCCATCCCCATCCCTTAATTAACTCGACTTTAAGCTTGAAGAAGCTTAGTTGCTGGCTAACTAATTTATAACCCGAAGCAGACCAGGCTATGGCGATGGTACTGGCTATATAGTCAAGGCTCTCTGGGTCTGGGGCAGACAAAGCAAATACAAAAAATCCCAAAGTCATTTATTTGTCCTTTGCCAACGGTGAGGAGGGGCCCAGCGGGTGGAAGGATGGACAACTAAAAAGCCATAACTATATGTTTTTCTGACACATTTTAAAAGTACGCCGCAAGTCGCTGAAAATTTATTGTTATTGCGTTTTGTTAAGCGCTTGTTGTACTTTCTTTCTTTCCCTCTCTCTCTCTCTCTCTCTTGTCCCATTTTTTCTCTCTCTCAATGTTTTTCTTTTTTTATTTTGTCACAAATCCAAGGACATTTTGTTGTGCATTTGTGTTAAACTAATATGCTTGTAATTGCAAACAGAGAAAAAATCCACAACAATGGAAGAAATAAAGATAAATATAAAAGCGGGACCAAAAACTAGTGGAAAATGCGAGGTTGGATTAATAAGTCTTGAAAGAAGATTATCTAAATGAGTGAGTTTCATGCTAGATCACTTGACTTATTGATCTGAATTTGGCTACACAAACTTGAGCATGAAATGGGGAGGGCTTGTCGCGCTTGCTGGCAGTTTACAATGGACAAAGCTATATGTTGGTTCAAACTTACTTCACCTATATAACTTATGTGGGGATATATGTTTTCCGACCGACCGATCGACTGTTTGCCACCCAAGATGTATATGGTACGGCCTGGTGATTAGATAAGCAACAGATTCAATGTTCTGGGGCCACGATACCAAGCCAAAAACGAGCGACACGAATCGCGAAGACGGAAAAAAACGCTGGTATTTTTTAGAAAGACTCATTAAAACACCCTCGTCTATATATGTATACATACGAAAGTCTAGTTGTTGCTTCTGTTTCTGGCACGCTCACACACATGCACACAAACACACACACACACACACTTAGCTTGTTAGCGAAAGTGGCAAGGACGTAACGACTAACCCAAAAAAATAATAAAAACAAAATAAAAACTGCATTGTCTATTGTTGTTCTCCATTTTGTATTGTTTGGAAGCAAAATTATAACGAAACCTTCAATGCCCTTTAAAATATGTTAGATGAAGAATATATGGCGAACTTGTCCATGTATATCGATAATGAAATAAAGAAATTTGTATCGAAAAATATATCAAATTACCACTGATCGCGCTCTCGCTACTATCAGCGCTGATCATATAAGTTACACATAGTGGCATACTGGCAGTGAAGTTGCGCAGCTTACTGTAACACATTATATGAATTCTTAGCAAAAGAACTGGTCGTGTTTGCTTTAATGAATATAAAGATATAATATGGCAACAGTGATATTAGAGTTATCTTTAAAGAGCATCTCTGCTTCGATAACAAAATCTATTGCTTTTATTTTTTGCTCTCTGATAAATTGAGAGTTTGCTTTTTAATTGATGTCCAGTTTCTGTTTTTCGTGCATGCTGCGTTTTATTTGACCATTATAATATGCTTTATGCGAAATTTATGGTTAACTGGTAACAGTGGCGTAGGTAGGAGGGAGGTTTAGACACCCCTTTGCCTAGGTATGCTAGGAAGCACTATGCATATATAGTTGCAACTTTAAAACTACTTAAAAAACATATACTTTTTGTACCCCTTAAGAAAAATGTTCATTACGCCACTGATGTCTCCATTAATTGGGTTGGCTGAGTTCAGTTTTGGTAGAGAGGAAATTAAACTGTCCTTCATTTCGAAGCGAACTTAAAGACAGCCAAACGAAGAATAAAGCTTATATATGTTAAAGTATCGAAAACGTTATTGACCAAACCCTCGTTCCTACTGCGACTTTGTTACGGACACGTGTCAGTGTCACTGTCAATGGGCATGTCAAGACACATATCATCAGCATAGAAATGGAAATCCTAGGCTAGACAAGCCTACTTAACTGCTCACTCAACATGAAGCGACACTCGATATGGTATGGTCCAACTTGCATTGCATGTCAGCTGAATATTAAACCTTTCACTCAATACGAAATTCAATTGCTTCCACTGTCTTCTCTGTCTACAGAAATCGAAAATCTATAACGAACGTCCAAAAGTTTGAAGAACGAGGGTTGCTTTTGATATCTTCATGTGGTTTTGCTTAGCGATGTTTGGGCTAAACGCATTACCCGTAATTCTTGTCGAGCAACTTGAAACGGATAGACATTTTATTTGTAATATGACAGCACTTCATGTACCCACTTCATGCCCCCCCTTTTCAATGGAATATACAACAGGAAATTATGCACGTCACATGCTTATGTGTAATGCCCTGCAGGATGTGTGGGTTTGCGTTGGATTTCGGGCTGGTTTTCCTCTTGCTGTTGATGTTGAGATTAAGCAGTCGATGTGAGGGCTGATTTTTGGCGCTGTCAAGTTTTGTTTCAGATTTGTGCCCTCAGGTTTGAGTTACTTGATCTTTGCATATTTGATTGCATTTGCGCTTAATGAATTTTTATGTTCATCATGGACCAGACAGATGTTCAACAATTCTTGGTCAGGCATTGAATTACCCATTAGAGTGGTTTTAAAATGAAACTTAATGGAAATCAGAAATTGTTATAATTCATTAATGTCAAAAATATGCTATAAAGTGCAGTCAAACATTTTTACTCTAATTTTCTGATTTTCTCCTATTTTAGTTTCTTAAAATTCATATTCTATCAATATTTTAGCCGTCTAGCTTTTACCATTAGGGCTGCACATTATCAGTCATTAAATCAGTCAGTCAACTTTACATTTTCTATATACAAATGTCCACGAAGTTGTCCCTGAGTTTCATATTTATAGCTTCATATCTCATTCAACATTTGCAGAATTTCAAATGCGTTTACCTACTTTACTTTTTGTATTGTTTTGAGTCATCATAATCCTTTATCTGCAACCCTTTTATTTATTCTCGTTGCCTTTTTGTGTTCGTTTTGCATTTCATACAATCCGTTGGCATTAAAAATTCGCATATTTTGCGCTTCGTCAATTGTCCTTCCTGGCACTAGTACTACCTGGGCTTGGTTTGTATGTGTGTCATCGGTCATAACCTCAAACTGTCAACGTATTTGCTTAACTCTGGCATGCTTCTTGTTCGAATATCAAATGTTGATTGTGTTTACCATTTCATGGTTTCATTTACGGCAAAAACTCCCCCAAATGCATTCCCATTCCACTTATATTGTCATTTGCAGTCATGCTTGAACGTTTGTTGATCTCCGCCGTCTGTGCGTCTCCTCCTCCGCCCTCAACTGAACCTGCTTCCTGCGGGGGAGTAACGAGTCGACTGAAACAATAATACAAATCTTATATATATAAAGCTAAAGCTGGCAAACTCTGATGCTGTTGTTGCTGCCCCCTGGGGGTATTGAGCTCACTCGCACTGACCACTTGGCAGCTGCCAAAAAAAAAAAAAAACGAGAAACCGTAAAGTAAAATCTGTTTTCGTATCACCAGAGAGCCCTGAAGCAGTCCAGCAATGCAGCAGCCAAGCAACCCCTTTTCCAGAGCAGAATTATTGGGCGGGCCGGAGTGAATGGGTGAATGGAAGCAACGCTCATTTGAAATGCATGCGACGACAACAGTGGGTGGGACTGGAGAAGCAATCAACTCGTGTCAGCAAGGAGCATATCCTGGCTGACTGACTCGGACTGACTCGAAGTTGACTTTGGCACACGTTTGGCCTGCGGAGGCAGTGTTTGTTTATTTAATTTCTGGTATTTTTAATTGAATTTTCAATTTTTGATCTGTGTTTTTTACTGATGCACAAACTTTGCGTTGTTTTCTTCCAGGAGTTGCATCATTGGCCCCGAGCTGAGCGTCAAGGTCTGCTCCATTGGCACTGTGATAAATCGTTCGGCCTATGCGTCGGACTATTGCCAGCTGGAGGGCACTACGGGCCGTCAATCACAACCGATGCCCATACGCTGGATGGCCTGGGAGAGTGTGCTGCTGGTAAGTTTTGTTTTCCTCGCCCTTTTTTCTTATTTTTTGGAAAATTTAGAATGCCAGATTCTTGAAAATCTTCCTAGCATTTATGGTTTGGGACTTGCGTCGTCCAATAATCACTCAATCGGTGAGCCAGGACATGGAGTTTTCTTTGTCAATAATTTCCAACAATTTTTCCTCTAAGCTTTAACTGTGATTGGTAACTTTCTGCTTCTTCTGATGATGAATCAGATATTGACAAATGGTGTGTCCATATCTGGCTCTCTCTTTCTCTCTCTCTCTCTCTTTTGATATCTACCTTTGCCAACTCTATTTTTCTGCTATCTCATGCTCATTTGCTGCAGCTCAAATGTTTGGCCAAGCGCAAGTTTATAATTAAAAATTAATGAACAAGTCTGCAGGACACAGTTATGGCCTGCTCCTCTGGGCACAGCTGGAAGAAAGTTGCCAAGAGTTGTTGTTGTTGTTGCTGTTATGACAGCGAAATGAGTTGTAATTGTCTTAATTATTTTTAATTTGCTTTTTCTGTTGCACAGCAGCGCCTTTAAAAGCTAAGGCGATTTTGATATTTAATAGGCAACGGTGAAAGCAGGGGCAGATAGATCATTTACATATAACAAAAAACTTCTGGTAAAAGTTGGAAAATTTCAATCTAATTAAGGTCCTTCATAGTGTAATTTCAATAATTCACAGCATGCAGACTTGAAGAATCAAATTTGTCGTCTTTTAATATTTTATAAAAAATTAAATACGCCTTTAACTTACCTTTAGATTTGTAAACGAAAAGACATTTGCTGGGTTCACTGTTGCTGGCAGTACGCTTGCAGAATCTAAACATAACATTTTCATTTTTATAGCAGCAGACAGCAAAAAGCGCGTATCAACGCAAAAATGTTATTAACAGACAATTTGTCTAATGGCACCTTGCTTACACTCTCACGCACACACATACATACATGCTTGCATAAGCATATAAATAATAACCGATCACGCAGAGGTCACGCACGAGTCGTAAAGCTAGGCACGCGCACGCCCGTCCTAGCTTACCCTCAAGGAGTCTCAGCATGCTGCAGTGAGCTGCATATGTGTGTGTGCGCTTTTTCCCGCACTTTTTCTGAAAAACACTTTAAAATGCCATAAAAACAATTGCTTGACACAAAACTCGATCGCACATATATAGAACACACATTCCCGAACCGATTGCAATTGTTTTTAGTTAACGATCGCAATATTAAATTACTTTTTTTTAATTTTACGCTGCGTCTGCCGCTTGCAGTGTTGAGTTTTGTTTTCAACTGGCTGTGTGTGTGGGGGCGGCTGCTAATCAACAGGTGCATGCTAGCTGCCTATGTTATTTTAACTAGCGCTGTTAAATTTGACAGTTGAACTTGAATTTCAAAACAATTTGCTGTTAAATGAAATTCTGCATTTAAATATGCAAAGAAAATGTGTGAAAAATTAGTGTTTAATTGATATTTAATACAAATGAGGGCACAAAATAGCAAAAGACAAGACTTAAACTAAATTGGCAAGGTTTTAACTAAGCTAAATAATATGAATATGTTTAAAAATTCTAGTAATTCATATAACTATGTATATATGTCTGTTATGACCGCATTAAACCCTAAAGAATTCAACTGCTATCAGTCCAGCACTTTAATATTACGCTGCCTGTGGAATGGGAATAAAATGCTGTTGTTTTTTATTTTACTTTTTTTTATAAACAAACAGAAAATAAGCAAAACAATTTCAGCCGCTTGCTTTCTCGCTGCTGCTGTTATATCTCAACAGGGAGCTAAAAGCAAACCGAAAACAACAACAAAATAGCGAGAAAAATATTTTATAAATCCCAGAGCGAAAAACCGCACTAAATAAATTAATTAACTACACGAAAAACGAGAAATGCTGCAGACACAACAACAACAACAACAACAGCAACAGCAACAACATGCCACAGGAAAAAGGGAAGCACACGCATGTCCATATATGTATATATTTGCTACATATGTGAGTGCTTTTGGGTTGGTTTTGCCATTGCCATTGGGGCAAATGAAACGGCTGGCAACAGTGGCGGCTTGTGGCAAATGCTGGGTGGGAAGAGGGGCACAAAAATTGCCCTTTTTAAAGCAAGTATTAGAGACAAATGAAATCCGTAACTCCTTGAGATATCGAATCTGTTGCCAATCTATCTAAAATTGCCTATTAACCTTATTATTCCAGGGTAAATTCACCACCAAATCCGATGTCTGGTCATTTGCAGTGGCTCTTTGGGAGATCCTCACATTTGCTCGCGAACAGCCCTTTGAACATATGACAGATGCCAATGTTATTGAGAATATAGGACATATCTATCAAGATGATAAAATGCATGTAGGTGTCCACAATCATTCTTCAATTCTTAATTCCTCAAAATGAATCACTTAAAATGTTTGTGTTTCTTAGGAACTATTGCCCATGCCGCTGAATTGCCCACGTGAGATTTACGATCTGATGTGCGAATGTTGGCAACGCAACGAATCGACGCGTCCCAATTTCCGTGAGATACATTTGTTTTTGCAACGCAAGAATTTAGGTTTTAAGGCACAAACCCAAACGCTGATGTATTAAGCAAGATGACATATGAAAAGTAAATATAAACTAAAGGTCTACTTAAATGCATTGAAAATGGCAACCGATGTGTACAATGTTTTGCTGTACAACTCTCTCACTGTACATTGAATGAAAATGTTTGCAAATAAATGAGAGTAAAAGAGAGTAATTGAATCAACTTCTGAGACTCCAAGAGCAATGAAGCAGCAGGTCTCTCCACATCTTCGGTATTTAGAGCACTGTCCAGCAAGCGAAGTGTACATCAAAGCATTTCAAAGTACAGTACAGTGAAGTTAAGAATGAACTCAGTATTGCCCAGTACAGTGGTATTACAAATGAATGCATTTATGCAGACCTCTAATATAATCACAAACTACAGGCAATTTTTTAGCACACATTTCACATTATATATAGATATAATATATATATATATATGAATACATAGTAATAAGGCTTAAGCTATCCGAATTTTGTGCATTTAAAATGAGAGACACATGTGTTTTAGAAAAGCTAAAGTTAATGTCTATTTGTAGTTTTGATTATGAAAAGCCATAAACCATAAGATTGTTGAATGGAAAGTTGACTTTCCCAATTCTATTTTCAAATATAACTAAAGTATATCCGCTTATACGTGGAATTACTACAGCTGAAAAGAGATCAAATCAGCAAATCATCCAAAAACTCATTCGGATTAAGGCTGAACATTGCCAAACATACTCCTTCTACGAGCGAGAGTGTGTGCAATCGCCGCACCTATCCTTGATTACATCACACGAACTTCACGTTTTTTTTTCCATATTTCCTCCAAATTTGCTGAACTGTCTGGCTTTCAATGGCTGTCAATCACAAAGTAAGTGACGCAGCTTGCTCAAAATCTGGCAATAGTCTACTTATAGACTTTGCTTAAGGGAAGCAGTCTTGCTTTTAAGATTACCAAGGGGGAAATGGTCAAACTGCCCTCGTATACCATATATATCATATAAAACTAAGCCCTTTAGCATATTTTTTTTGGTTTAGTCATAGTCGCTGAGTTCCAGTCAATAGCTTAAGACTTTGTACATAATTTGCATAATATATTTAAGTACAAAAATAATCCCTAAACTATTGAACTATTGAACCAAATCTAGCATTCTATGAAATAGAATCGAACATCATTGACATATATGTGTACCTATCGCTCCTCCACCTGAATGCTCTCACTCTCTAACCATGTAGAACTATAAATATGCTTTGTATATAAGAAGAAGAAGAAGAAGAAGAACTAACTCTATATATTTATATCTCCACCCCTGTGCCCCCCCCCCCCCCCTCAAATATCTAGCTAAGCAAAAAAGATCTATCAAAATTGAATTTTGATATTAAGAAAACCTGCGTATATAATTTGGACAATAAATGTTTGCTAAAATGAAAACTTCAAATGAAAAATTTGTACTAAGCTAAGCAACATTTTCTTTGCTGATTTTCTTATATTCTTTGCTCAGCTCAAAGTCAATTCGAAGCATATCAATATATCAATAATATATAAGTCTCATAAGTATGTACTATATACATAAATTTCATCGTTTATCAAACATTTTCGCTGTGCCTTTTGCTTAGCTCCCCACTCACTTTTGTTTCTCATATCAATCCCATGTGTATATTAGGTTTGATTCCCATTGAAAGTAAAGCTTTATCAGAGGTTTCGCTATAAATAAATATTTCATAAAGAACATATATTTAAATTGAAAATGTTCGGCTAGCCGATAAAATGCCCTAACGAAGTATGATTAACATTCCTTTCTCGTCTCGACTCCCTCGATGTGGCGGCACAGTGGTTCGTATGTTGAGAAATATGAAATGAATTTGTAATATTTTTTAGACCTTTTGATCTCCATTTCAATTTTATTGGAAACTCATATTAAGCAACTCCAACTCCTACTTCGAATTATAAAAATTCAGAGAAATCAAACAACGTTTTAATATATCTATGTTCACCAAAATGATGTCGTCAGTTTGAGTTTTGAAAATGTGTTTTTGTAATTCATGATTAGCTATTTTAAGTACGTATAGCTACCAAATTTTATTAAAATCGATCGAGGTTTTAGTATATACAGTTACCATAATGAGGTGGTTAATTTGAATTCTGAAAGTTTTACTTGAAATTCGTGCTTAGCAACTTTAAGTTAGCGAATTTTTAATGAATCCGTAATGCCATAATGAGTTGGCCAGCTTGAATTCGGAAAATTAAAAAAAAAACGCCTGATTTCATAAAGATTTATAAAAGTTTTAAAGAATAATACTTGCATTTCCCAGACATTGAACCACTGTGCCTCTTAGGCAAACTGAGCTATCGCTATACATATATCGCCAAGAATATTATATACCGAATGAATCAGCTAGCATTAGTTTTCACTTAAAAATTAAATATAAAATTAATTTCAACTCGTGCAATTTATTTAATTAAAATTAAAAATATATATATATATATAAATTTAATTAGAAAAAGACAAAACAAAAGTTTCACCTGCAACGAATTACTTAATGGCTAATTCATATAATTTATAAATTTAAAAAAATGATTAAAAACAAAAAGAAAACAAAACCAATCGTTAAGCACAATCATATTTAAAGCGCATTGAAAATGACAACCAGAAAAATTTATAAAAAATTAATAAAATATTAAATGTAACAAATTATTAAGCTTAAAACTCTACAATCTTAAGTACACTTAAAGCAAGGCAAAGGAAAATTTAAAATAAAAATTACAAAATAAAAATAAAAACAAAAATAAAATAAAATTCTTTTCAAAGAAAACATTTTTTTAAATATTTTTTTTGGGAGACTTTGAGCCGCTGCCTTTAAGAAAAACAGCTGAGACCCAAAGGCAAGTACAAAATTCTAAAGGGGAGCTCTGCTTCATCTGACAAACGAACTCCCCCTACCCGCAGCTCTTGCTGTGGCTGAGCACAAATTAAATAACATAAAATACAAATCCGCTGCTTATGCTCCTGATGATCCGGGGATTTCGAGTGTGCGGAAGTTAGGGCTGCGGCGAAATAGAAAATAATAAACTTATTAATTCAAATGGGGGCAAATGGAGGCCCGAAACAGTGGCTACAGTCTCATCATATTCCGCAAGGCCAGGCGCCTCAGGTGTGACTTTGCTGAAACTCAATTACAGGACAGATTTTCGTTTAGACAATTTGGAACAGCCAAGGCAGATTTTGACAATTTTAATTTTTTTAAATCGCCAAAATGGAAGTGGACATCTACGGATTGAGATTTCAAATGATTTCAAATGTTTTCTTTGCAAATGAATTTCAAATTAATAGAAGTTCAATTTGCAGAAATATAATATTGTTAGAGAACTATTTCCGAAAAATTACAATCAAAATCGATAAGCTATTATATATTTGAAACAGATCTCAAGGGTTTACGACTTGAATCTTGGTTGAACAAGAAATAATAAAAACAAACCCCTAAATCCCAGTTGCAATCATTGATTTCTGCTTATTTTGGTTGGCAAAAGCAAATGAAAACAAAAGCAAAGCCACAAAAAAGCAAAGCAAAAAAATATAAAAATTGCCAAAAATTTCGGAAATTCATTTGCATATATGTACATAATGTTATCATCATTCAAAGCAGCCTATAAATACGATCAGATCGTCAGTTAGGGGTTCAGTTAGCATCGACCATCGTCAGTGATCGCCATGAAGGTGTTTTGGTTTCAGTTCGCAATTGTGTTGTTCCTCATTTGCTTCGGTTGTTTCGGCGACAAATCGGAAACGAAATATACATCGCCATATAATATTCTTGATGCTGTTAATGATACTAGATGGAGTCAGATTGAAAACGACTTACTTCAAATAACTGAGTCGGTCAAGAACTTTATTGGCAATCAGCTTAGTGATATATATAAAGTTCCCAAAGACTTCAAAACAGCTGAAATACTTCGATACTTGTTGGACACGAATGTAACTGGTCTGAGCCGGCAGTATCCCAGGTCCTGTCCCACCTACACGGATGCCCATGGCGTCTACACTGTGAGCGTGCCGAGTTTGGAGCCCTTTCAAGTCTCATGTGATGCCAAGCTAGCAGGTCCAGGCTGGACAGTGATAGCCAGGCGAACTAATCAGAAACTGAATTTCTTTCAAAAATGGTCGGAATATAAGCGTGGTTTTGGTAAAATGTCGAGCGACTTTTTCATAGGATTGGATAAGCTGCACGCCATAACAGCTAATGAGCCGCATGAGCTCTATATTCATTTGGAGGACTTCTATGGAGCCACACGATATGCGCGTTATCATGATTTTTTGGTGGCCTCTGAAGGCGAATCTTATGCTATGAGGAAATTGGGTTCTTATTCGGGAGATGCGGGGGACTCTTTGCGTTTACACGAGAATATGAAATTCTCCACTTTCGACAACGACAACGACGCTTACAGTGAGAATTGCGCAATAAATAAAATGGGCGCCTGGTGGTATAAGGACTGTACCAATAGGTATGTCTAAATAATCGTTTAAATAATCGGATTCGATCAAAACATACTTTTATTTTTTTTTCAGTAATCTTTTCGGAATGTATTTGACTGGTTCATATGAAAAATCCTTCGATGCTAAAGGGATGACTTGGTTTCATTGGCGTGGACATTATTATTCCTACAAAACAATGAAAATGATGGTTCGACCCAAGAACAGATGTCTTTAAGATGCTGAAAAGAGGAAAAACCTTAAAAATTTCTATATAATGCAATTTTATTGATAGCCCACAGATAAATCTTGAATAATTATGGTGTTTCTTAAATTTGTACAACTAAAATTTGTCGATGTCATTAAATTTTACTCTTCAACAGCCCTAAAAAGGCAAACATGGCTGCATTAGCTGTTCCTGCTCCTATTTATGTTTGCTTATATATTTTTTATGTTTATAATTTTCAGACAAAATGTAAGTATGTCCTCTATGCTTAGCAGCCCTCTTGGTCCAATTCGATGCGCAAGTTTCACACCCTTGTGCCATGCTCAACCCCTGTCCTTGCCCTGTTGCTTTTTTATGAGGTTTTGCTGGAGCTCAGCATTTTGGTGTGGTTGCGGTGGGGTTTGTTGTGTTTGCCCGCCTGTCTGAGGTCATCAATAATGGCCCAAACATGCATTTAAGTCGCTTGCTTTACATTAAGATGAGGCGGCTTATTGAAATTGGAACACATCCTGAGGGCTAAGCTCCTGTGTCCCCTTTTCTGTAAGGGTTTTCTTAGAGCTGGGTTTGGGCTAGAGTTCCCTGGGGGCTCACTACTTTCAATAAAACATTTGTTTGTGTTTTTTTTGCGGGTTTGTTAGAGATTCGTTTGAAGCAGCCGGCAGCACCATGGCGGTTATGTTTTGAATATGTAAGCGAGTTGGCAGTGTCGCAATCCAGCAACAAATTTAAATTTACATTGCAAATAACAATTGGAAATTTATTTGTTAATGTATACGCAAGTGTTTAAAGCAGTTATATGCATTAAAACAAACATAAACAAAAGAAAATACTAAAAAATGCCTTTGCCAACTTTTACAGCTCTTTTGTGATTGATAAATCAAGTAGGAGCATACTTTTGGGAGCATAACTAAACATTGAAACTGTAAGGAAAATACTCAAAAGTTGTACAGCACTGAATTGGCGCCAACTGTTTTGATAGATAAATCAAGTAGGAGCATACTTTTGGGAGGATAACTAAATATTTTAAAATGTAAAGAAAATACTTTAAAAAAATGCTTTTGCCAACTTATACAGCACTGAGTACAGTAGTTGCATACTTTTGGGAGCATAATTTAATTGCTTAATAATAAACACATCCCCTTTTGTGCTAGTGTGAATTGCCGTTTATTATGTTTAATGTTGAAAACAAAGACTGTTAACATTAAATGTTTGCTCAACATAAATATAGTTCCTCTAACAGCTATCGTAACTATCGATTCTGACATGTCGACTATCGATATATTTATACTGAATAGTGTAATTTTCTCAACACAGCAAACGGTCACACTACAGACGCGTCTGATATAGTGATTTTTTTTGTTGCTACAAATTTCATTCGAAAAATGGCAAATGCTATCCCAAAAACTAATAAATAAAGTGCATTATCGCAGCCTATACAATAATACATGTTATAAATTATTTAAAATTGCATTTTGTTTACGAGCGAGTGTTAAAAATTCCAGCAATGCGCAAACCCATACCAATACACACACATGCACACGCTGGCTGAAATTTCTTTTGAACGAAATTGACGGGGTAGAAATTTTACATGCAGCAGAAGCACCAATAAATAGATGTGCGTATAAAATTAGCAAGTGCCACAAGTGTGTATATTGATAATAAAGAAAAGTGTGCAACAACTGGTGGTTGGGGAAAGGAGGGCGCTCCCACACAGCTTAAGCGAAAAAACCATTGAACTGTACAAAAAAAAACACGCCCATATTTAGTGTGTGTGTGAAATGCCAGGCTTGAGTGCGCGTTTGTGTGTGTGTGTGTGTGTGTGGTGTATGTCTGGGGGACACTATGCCCCAGTGTCAGTGTTTTCATTTATTTATTACACTTTTTGATTTTGCAATGATCTCGCTGCTTGTTATTGTAATTACGGCTTATCCAATGCGAACGGAAGTCGCGTCGCCTACAATTTTACATTTTTTTTGTGTTGCTGCGTCCCACACACACACACGCCAAACATACTCACAGTTTGCTTATACAGTAGCTGTAGATGAGAGAGCTGAGGCTGAGCGCGCTCTCCCACACAATTTGTCGTTTAGTTCGCCGACGTTGACGTTGCACAAAGCCGACTCAATTGCATGAGAACTCAATCTGTCTGTGTTGTTGTTGCTGCTGTTGTTGTTTTTGTCGCTGCTTGACTTAATTTATTGGCAGCAATTGTTGTTTTTGTTTTGTTTTGTTTTATATGTGTATGATGGGGGTTATTGTTGTTGTTGCTGAAAATGAAAGTGTGTTAGTACTAAAAACAAAAGCACCACAGCAACAACACATCATTGGCCAACAAAATCTCACAGCAACAATTTTGTTTTATGTTTTTGGCGAAAGATTTAAACCGATTTCATTTTTCAGCCACTTATTTAGGTCTTAATTATTTTCAACACTAGACCACAAAATTATGGAATTGTTGTGGCTTCAACTTGGCTCTAACTTTTATAATCTGCTGAACAAGTGATGTTTATTTCAAGGGGGACCAATATCATAGATAATTTTTGTCCAATTTTCTTTGCTTTAGAGAGCTGTAACCTATGGCTTTCCATCATATGATATTATAGCACAACGTTTCTGTTCAGATCGATTCAATTTCGATGCCTTACAAATTTTCCTAACTTCAAATTCTTATCTTTTGAATTCATTTAAATATCGCAAAATCTAAAGAAGAGGATTACCATAGTTAGCTTATATAATTTAGTAATTCCCCATTCTGTTTAAATCAAAACTATGCCCTGCTATTCCTACGCCTATTCACTGATTACATGATGTTTATTTTCATCATTTTCTATCCAGCTAAACCGAACATACGCAGTCAGGTCTAAAGTTCAAGCGCACATATCATCCATCCATCCCATGCTCTCTGGTTGAGCATGCCGTAGCAGCAGCCCATAAAGCACAGCATTCGTCTTAATGGATCCATATCATCATATCAGACATCATGTGAGTGGAAGGGGACGAGGGTGTACAATGTCGTGTATAGACTTGGCCCATTGTGTGTCAATTAACGTTTTCACTTTCTATAATATTCCTTCCTTGACCCTACTTCCAGTATCCACCCAATAGTACAGCGACCAGCGGCGGCACGATCATCGGTAGCTCAGGCGGCGGTGGCAGCACCATCAATCGACCGGAATTGCATCAAAAATGCAATCGAGGCTCACATTCGAGTGACACAAGTTCAGCGTACAGCGGCAGCGATACAATGGCCTCCGTCTACGGCTCGTCGCTGGAGGCCGAGGAGATTGATCTCTCCGGCCTGGTGGAGTCCGTCGTTGATTCAGATGAGGAGGATCTGGCCGAAAGCATGGATGTGAGTGGGTCATGTCAAGAAAAGAAGAAAACTCTACACGAGTTTTTGGGTTCATAAATTTGTCAGACGATGTCTTCATAATGGTTTCAAACCTGATTTAATCCTCCTAATCTCAATTCAACAAATGCTAGTTTTGGAAAAGGGTAATTAAAAGACCCTTAAGCTCCTTTCCGTCCAATCCGATCATTCCTTTGGTGAATGGTATGGGATTTACACCCAGGAACTCTCGAAACTTACAATGCTCGAAGGACCAATTGTCGTTCACTAAGCTTGGGGATTTAATAGACCAGAAATCTAATTTGGGTAGGTCAAGGGTAGGTCCTGTAATCCTGCCTTGGCTTATCATTGCTTAATACTCCTGCCACCCTACAACCCCGCTTATCGCTTTCAATATTCCCCAGTGTTAGCAGTGTCACATTCGCTTTGCAGAGGCTGTATTAGGCACAGACTCTCCAGCCAATCAAGATGATGCCTAAGGCACAAAAACGGTTGTTTATGACAATTGGCGCCCAAGGTGGAGCTGGAACTGTTTATTTTCCCCTCTAAATTCCATTTCTAATAATAATTTCTTCTCTCTCCTTCTGCAGAGTCTCAATGTGCGCGATGCCGTTCGAGATTGCCTGGAAAAGGATCCCTCGGAACGCAGCGAAGACGATGTGGAAATACTGTTGGAGTTCACCCAGGGCCTCAAGGCCTTCACGAACATAACGCTGGCGGTGCGCCGAGCCCTGTGCTCGGTCATGGTGTTCGCTGTGGTTGACAAGGCCGGTACGGTTGTGATGTCCGACGGCGAGGAACTGGACTCCTGGTCGGTGCTGATCAATGGTGCAGTAGAGATCGAGCATGCCAATGGCACTCGAGAGGAGCTGCAGATGGGCGACTCCTTCGGCATACTGCCCACCATGGACAAGCTGTATCATCGGGGCGTGATGCGCACCAAGTGCGATGACTGCCAGTTCGTGTGCATCACCCAGACTGATTACTATCGCATCCAGCATCAGGGCGAGGAGAATACGCGTCGGCACGAGGATGAACAGGGACGCATTGTGATGGTCACCGAGCTGCGATCCATTGGCGGCAGCGGCTCTGCGGCGGAGAGCACAACAACGGAGAGCAACACGCTGAATACAAAGCGCGGTCATGTAGTGATACGTGGAACACCCGAGCGTCTGCTTCAGCAGCTGGTGGAGGAGAACTCAATGACGGATCCCACATACGTGGAGGACTTTCTACTCACCCACCGAATCTTTATACAGGATCCCCAGGAGGTCACAAGCAAGCTGTTGAACTGGTTCGATCTGGAGCAGGTGGACCTGCACAAGTCGCAGGAGCTGCGGGATCGGGTGACCCGCGTGGTCCTGCTATGGGTTAACAATCATTTTACTGACTTCGAGGCGGATCACGAGATGATGGAGTTCCTGGAGATCTTCGAGGCCGGTCTGGAGCGGAGGAAGCTGCTCAGTCAGCTGCGGCTGCTGCACATTGCCTGTGCGGCTAAGGCGCGCCTGCGCAGCTGCACCTTGACCAGATCCTCCCGCGATGAGCCGCTTAATTTTCAAATTATCGGAGGCTATGAACTGCGAGGAGTTGCAGCAGCCACTGGCATCTACATTTCCCATGTGGAGGCCGGCTCCAAGGCCCAGGATGTGGGCCTCAAGCGAGGCGATCAGATCCATGAGGTGAACGGCCAGTCACTGGATCACGTGACCAGCAAAAGAGCCATGGAGCTCTTAACCGGCACCACGCATCTCAGCATCAATGTGAAGAGCAATCTTCTGGGCTTCAAGGAGATTATGCAGGCTTTGGAAAACGGTGGGAGTGGGGGAGGAGCAGGTGGAACCGCCGGTTCGAGTGGCAGCAGCCTGTCAGCAGGAGCTGGCAGCTTCAAGGGCTTGCGCAGTCCCCGGCGGATCTGTGCCAATGACATAGCCAAGCTGCATGGACGCGCCGCGGATGAGGCAAACGCCACGCCCACGAATCGTGCACACATGGTGAGGCTCAGTTCGGTGGACATGCTGCTCACAGATCAAACGGATTGTGCTCCCCAAGCACCTGTGATTGGTGGTGGAGGAAGTGGCTCCAGTCTGGCCTCTAATTTTATGCAGCTGCTCCAAAGTGTGAACACAAACTCCGCCAAAAAGGCAGCCAGCCAGGATCAGCAGCAGGAGGGCAAAGCTGGAGGCGGTGGTTTTATGACCCTGGCTCCAAAGCGCCGCCTGCAGAAGGCCTTGGCCAAGATGAATCTCTTGAATAAACAGCAGCATCTCAATGACTCAGCGGATACTTTACTAAATGAGCCGAAGGCCAAGCTGTCAGCGGCCAGTTCCGGCGGCAGCAGCTGCAGTTCGAGCACCAATGGAGCCGCTGCTGGCGCCGCCTGCAATGGACGTCTCTATCAATCCCAATCCAATCCAGATTTGACCAGTTTGAACTACGAGGAGGCTACGCCCGTATCAGGAGCTGGAGCAGGAGCAGCCGCCACCATGCTGCAGATGAACTATTTGAGTGCCAATCTTCAGCAGCATCGTCCTTCAACCAATTCCCTGCTCCCCGACTATCCGGAGCATGTGCTCAAGGTGTACAAATCGGATCAGACGTGCAAATATGTGTTAATCTACAAGGAGACCACCGCCCATGAGGTGGTGATGCTGACGTTGCAGGAGTTTGGTATACACGATCCAAGCTCCAATTTCAGTTTATGTGAGGTGAGTGTGGGCGAGGGAGGATTGGTCAAGCAGAGGCGGTTGCCGGATCAGCTGCAGAATCTGGCGGAGAGAATAAGCTTTGCCTCGCGCTATTATTTGAAGTTGAACGACAGCACCGAGCCTCTAGTGCCAGATGAGTTGGCCTTGGAATTGGTGAGAGAGTCTGGTGTCCATTTCCTCCAGTTGAATGCCTATGAGTTGGCCATCCAATTGACCCTCCAGGACTTTGCCAACTTCCGGCAGATCGAGTCAACGGAATACATTGATGAACTGTTTGATTTAAAGTCCAAATATGGAGTTCCTTTGCTGAGCAAATTCTCGGAGCTGGTCAATCGCGAGATGTTCTGGGTGGTCAGCGAGATCTGTGCAGAGCACAACATAGTGCGGCGGATGAAGATTGTCAAGCAGTTCATCAAGATTGCTCGCCATTGCAAGGAGTGTCGGAATTTCAACTCGATGTTTGCCATCATTTCGGGCCTGGGACATGGCGCTGTCAGCCGGCTGAGGCTCACCTGGGAGAAGTTGCCCTCGAAGTATCAGCGGCTGTTTAATGATCTGCAAGATCTAATGGATCCCTCGCGCAATATGAGCAAGTACAGGCAGCTGGTCAGCGCGGAGCTAATGGCCCAGCATCCCATCATACCCTTCTATCCCATTGTCAAGAAGGATCTGACCTTCATTCATCTGGGGAATGACACGCGCGTGGATGGTTTGATCAACTTTGAGAAGCTGCGCATGCTGGCCAAGGAGGTTCGCCTGCTCACCCACATGTGCAGCAGTCCCTACGATCTGCTGGCCATTCTAGAGCTGAAGGGTCAGAATCCCTCGAATGCCCTGTTCTCTCTCAATCAGATGTCCTCGTCGCAGAGCAATGCCGCCAACGCGGGCACTGTGATTGCCGCCAATGCCGGCCAGGCCACCATTAAGCGGCGCAAGAAATCCACAGCGGCTCCGAATCCCAAGAAGATGTTCGAGGAGGCGCAAATGGTGAGAAGGGTGAAGGCCTACCTCAACAGTCTGAAGATACTCAGCGATGAGGATTTGCTGCACAAACTCTCCCTGGAATGCGAACCACCTCATGGCTCCGGCTCCAACTATGCCAGCAGCATTTCCTCACATGGCAATCGCAGTGGCGCTGGTTTACCCAGCGGTGGCGGAGGCAGTGCATCGGGTGCCGGCGGTCTCAGTCTGAATGCCGGCGATCAGTTAAGCATCTATTCGCACACCAGCTCCAGTTCAGCCCCGAACTCCTCCCTATCGCTGCGCAAACGTCATCCCAGCTCGCCCACCCTCTCCACCACCAGCTCAACGAGCTCCACCAGCGACCATCAGCGGCGCCAGCAGCAGCATCATCATCATCAGCAGCAGCAGCATCACCAACAGCAGCAGCAGCACAACAATGGTCCCAAATTTGGCACCGCTTCGCCGCAGGCGGTCAAGAAAATGCTCTCGCTGTCAGAGTCCTCCAAAATTCGGCCACATCAGCCGTTTGTTCCCCGTCACAGCTCTTCGGCTGGACTGCCTTCCAGTGGCGGCATGCTGCCCACGGCTCACCTCATGCATTTGGCTGGAGCTGCAGCTGCCGGCCAGGTGGCCACGTCCAATGTAGCAGCAGCAGCGGCGGCCGCCCAATGCACGCCCAGTCCTAGTCCCACCTGCTCACATAGACGCCTGGCCTCGGGAGGTGAGTTGAAACGAAAGACCTTATGAAACTTAATTTATCGGTATACATATATCGATGACTCAATAGGCAAATCAGTGTATCGATATAGCCGATAATCGATAAATTAATATAACCATATATCGATATACATAATCGACTAATACGAATCCTTTTCAGGCAACATAATGCCCGTTCGAGGCGCCATCCATGAACGCTCCCATTCGGATACACCTGCCCCGGCTCCGCCGCCGCCGTTGCCCTCAGTGGATCTGTCGCTCGAAAGCAGCAGTGTGACAACATTTCGTGATTTACCGCTGCGCAAATCCGTGACTTCCGGTAAGTTTGGTTCCATTTTCCTGTTGGCTTATATCTTTTTAGATGCTACCCCCGTTCCCCTTCTCACCCATCGCCTAACTGCATACTAAAACGGCAGAGCCGATGCCTTTAGAAGATCGTAAATCCAAAAATTGTAGTTTTTGCATTTGGAAAAGATATTGTTGTTAGTTGCTGCGCTTTAGATGATCGCTCTCGCTCTCTCGTGTTGCCCCTCGCCCCGCCTCCCTGCTTGCATTTTGTAGCCAAAAGAATGTTGTAGTGTTTCTTTTGGTGGTTTCTTTTAAGTGGTGGCTGGTTTTACATATACAAATATATAGCATACTATTATGGGCATTGGTTGTTTGTTAAACACATACGCACACACACACACAGGCACGCATACTTTTGATATTTAAAGAATGAACTAAACTATTGCCAAATGTCATTACTTTATTACTTACGAAGTAAGCAGATCTCTTAAAAGTTTAGGTATAAAAGTTTGAAGAATTCGAATTAGTCTTCCAGAAATTAGATATAAATTATAAATATAAACTATTGAGATATTAGATGTCTCGAAAATTTTGGTATACATTATTACAGTGTTTGAAGGAGTCAACCCACATTCTAAATTTATTAAAGATTTCGTAAGGGTTCTAAAATATTTTGGTATAATTTTTGGTATAAACTTTAAGAAATCAATTTTTTCAAGAAATAATTCATCTTTTTAACCCCATGCTGTAAATTTATTAAAGATTTTGTGACAATACTTAGAAAATGTTGGTATAAATTGCTATATTTTTTTGTATAAATGCTAAGAAACCTCTTCTATCAACCATAAATGAAGGTTAACTTGTTTTCTGAAGCTCCTAGTAATGGCATTTAGGCAACTCTTAGTTAGAAAGAGTATTTAAAAGTCACAAGTATGAAAGTACAGCTCTGCCACATACACGCACACACACAAAACTCTTGCTATATAAGTGCCTATTCTTTACAATTTCTACTTTACAACAACAATAAAAAAAATACCCTTCACACACACACACAAACACACTCAAAACACACGCAAAACAAAGGTTCCGTTTCATCATGCGACAGTGGGCATGGTTCTTACGCTCAGCAGCAGCACACGCAGCACCACCTACAGCAACACCACATAAATTACCAACAACAACAACAGCAGCAGTCACCAGGATCACAGGAGCCATCACCGCCGCCCGTTTACACGGCCGCCGATTGCCGTTTGCTGCAGCAGATATCGAATAACGCCGTCACCCGCAACCTAAACAGTCCCATCACAACGGGCACACGTACACCACCAACTCCACCACCGCCCAGCAGCACCACCACACCCATGCCAACAGCACACAATCCCACACCAGCCGCCGCTACAGCCGTACAGCTTTCCGCACCGCCGCCAACGGCGTCTGCTTATTTGCACCTGCGTAATCAGCAGCAGCAGCATCACCAGCAGCAACAGCAATCTCTGGCCATGCCTCCGCCACCGCCGCCGCCTTACAATGTGCCACCCTTGGCCAGTCTCTATAACCATCATCATAGCAATCCGGGAGGCGGCAGCAGACATATGACAACATCTCATATGCATGGTAAGTGCCCAAAAGGGGTTCGGAACACAATTGGAGACCAGCATAAACCACCCAACCGCCAGAAATGCAAGACAGGAGGCAAGAGTTAAGCTAAAAGCAGAGCTGGATCTAGGACCTCTATATATCCGTTTATAGCTTGAATGATCCTTTTGGTCTAAGATATCTCTGTTGAATTTACTTTTCGAAGAGGTTGTGTAGCTTCAGCGTCCTTTCCAAATTACAAAATTTAGATCTAGCCGGCTCGTGATCACTGTTGGACTTGGTTTGCTTTTAGCATTGATAACACCAGCCCATACGAGTCCTGAAGATGCCTGCTGGCGATTAAAAACTAATCAGTTCCAACATTTTCTTGAGCTCCAGCCGGTTAGAACTAGACTGTACCTTTCGAAGATGAAAAATATGTTGAGGTGAAGGGAATGGAGGTTATTTTTATATTAGAAGTTCGACGAAGTACCTAGAAATAAAATAATAATGTAAAAAGGTGTACAATACCAAAGTCTATTCAAAAATCATACTGTATATTTATATTAACATGAATTTTAACACATCTAAAATTCTTATACGATTTCTTTTCAATGTTTCTCAGGTGGCCCGCCAAATTTTATGGATAGCACCAAGTGTACCATATGCCCCATGCCACCCATGAATCAATAAGGAATCAAACTGTGCTGTTTTAATAACTACTAAATGTTAATTTAATTAGTTGTGAGTATAATGAAAATCTTGAATATTTTATCCGAGAGATATTTCCAAAGATTTAAAGTGATTCTGCAGTATACTGCACAAATATCAGCTATTGTTTTGGCAGGTTTTGACATATGACAAGTTTAACATCGCTGAGCCATGCATGCTAACCATGTGATACTCTCTACTTTCTTTCCAGCATATATGTAGATGCCAAAATTTGTTAATGGTTGTGGTTTCCAATTCACCAGCAACGTAGCAGCAGCAGCCGCCACCCGCCTTTCTCATGTGAAGAGCTGTTCTGTTCTGTTCAGTCCTTCTAAAACATACCCTCACCCCTCGCTCTTAGACACAAAAACAATGAGTGGATGATTCATTCAATATTGTCGCGCAACTTCATTAATATTATGTCACATGTATTTTGTAGTCTGTAAGCGTCTCTCTCTTCTTTACATTTTAGTTTTAAGTGGCTTACAATTAATTTTAATTTAGCAAAAATTCTTTGTAAACATTTTTCAAAATGATTTGAAACCATCTCTCCCCCCATTTACACATACACCCCACACATATTGTCTGCAGGCAGACCTCGGCAGACCTGAAACTCAATGATAACTATTCTTCAAGACTTGTAAAAGCGTTGGCATTTAACGAAACGTTGGAGCAGCCCACTCCCAAGAACAATAACTACGATCGATCGATCTATCGCAAGATCCAGCTACTTCCCATGTATTCCATATTATGTATACTAATTTTTATATACATACATATTTAATCGATGTATGTGTAGAAGCTAGATTTAGTTTAACACTTGAAAGCACGAGGGTGGTCTGAAAAGTACTCGCATTTGATATAGAAAGATAAACTTTGACGTTAAAGTAAAATTTCCTTTTCGAAATTGACGGCAAATTTGAACTAATTTGGTTATTGATAATACTTTCTATCGATTTCATATACATTTTTATGACATTTTAAGGAAGATCTTTGAATCAAAAAGACCTTGCTGTGGAAAGACCGCTTCAAAGTAGCGTTTCATATCAAACAAAACACAAAGTGACGTCGCTTGAAAATTAACAGCATAACTACATTCAATGAGCATGGAGCATGTGACTAGCCATGAGCTGGAAGGCTTTGAATCGATAAGAATCGATAAACAATGCAGCTATACAAGTTTGTCACATCAGTTTAAATAATGTCATATATTAGCTCAGATTCCTTGGTTTATGGTATAAAGCTGGTTAAACTGCGCAACATCTTAATAGTTATTTTGTATCCTCAGAGTTGTAAGACAGATCTTGTAAAAAAATCAATTGGAAGTATAATCTTTAACAAAATTATGAATGGATTACCAAGATTCCAAGATTATCCCTAACTGCTAACAAAGGCACAGACAGACAGAGACCCTGACCTTGACTATTTTGTTCTTAGTTTGCAAATAAAATTATTTATAACAAAGTTTGTCTTTCTAAGTATCAGCCACTACTTTTCCGACTGCCCTCGCATATGCAAAGTAAACAAAACAAAAAAGGAATGAAAAAACAAATGAAAACCAACCTTCGCTCCAATTCCAAAAATTTAGTTTTTTAAGCCGCAAAGTAGGCAGCGCGAGTGTAAGCACATCTCTGTACGATGTGGCTCCACATATGTATTAAGACATAAATGCAATACAACAAAAAAGACAACAGCAACAATATTTACAACAAAAGCAACTAAACTAAAGTACAACCAACCTTAACAAAAATTAAAGTAAAACACAAACCTGAGACTTGACAAGAAACAAAATTGAATTAAATAATCATTAATCATTTTTGTACACATATTTTTCTCACACGTAAAGGACTCCAATATATATATTTTGTCTGTGTATATACATAGATATAATATACATACATATATAGATATATAAATATATTTACCATATACAACAAACCTCTACATGCATGGCCTCAATGGTGTCAAGGGTATCACAGAAATCTCTAGAGGTTTGAAGAAATGCAGGCAATTCATAGGTTTATAGGGAATGGAGGAAAAGTTCAATGGCAACCAGAGCTCGCAAATAACGGTTTACCTTTTCTCGTTGTCCGAAAATACGTGCTTTCTACTAACACTTTGAGCAAAGAGACAGAGAGAAACCATTCTTTCCTCGTTTAACCATTTGTTTGTGTTCGCTTTTGCTCTGATCATTCTCGAACCATTTGATCGCGTTCAATGAAGAAAAAAATTTCTTTGCTGCTCAGAGAAAGAGAGAGAGTGAGTGTGTTTGGTTCAACTGTTATTTGCGAGCTATGATGGCAGCTAGATGCATTTGAGTCGTTTTTGAGGGTTAAACAAAATCAAATTACTACGAAATCTGGTTGCCTTTGAGCCTTTTCTAAATCCTGGAAGGGCAGCTGGAAGCAGCTATTATTTGGAGTGTTCAAATCTCTATAGTATTCCATGACACCTCCATATATATATATATATATATATATATTCTTGATATACAATAAAAAAGACAACCTGAACAAAGTTTAATTTCAAATACTTAGCTTAATTTGTATTGCCAAATGCAAGAAAATCCAATTATGTTTTGCTAACAGTAAAACAACAACAGAAACAAATCAAATACAATCGATTAATATTTAAACAATTATATATATAATTATTTCTAAAAATATATATGTCTACATTTTGTGCTCTTTTATGTTTAAGTTTAAGCTTAAAACAAAAACAAATCTTTGCTTAAAAAAAAACCAATTAAATATTAATAATATTAATAAAACAAATGCATTCGATTTGTGGGTTTCAATTTTGTCATGAAGCCTTTCCGACCATTTAAAGTATATACATTCTTGATCAGCATGACGAGGGGAGTCAATATAGCCATGCCTGTTTTCTTCAATCTCAAGATCTCAGAAATCTTTAACTGCAGTGCTTAAATTTTTGCCAGATGTTTCTTTTGTCTGCACTCTGGTTAAGTTCAATATTCCTCCAGATCGGACAAGTATATCGTGTAACTGCCATATAACCGGGTGCTCCGGTTTGTATCCACTTGAGACCCCAGGTCCGCCATTGCCAAGCTACGTCAAGAAGGTGTTTTGGATACAGTTCGGCTGCGACCATACCGTTTCCCGTTTTGCAGCTAGTAGTGCTTTTGGCTGCTCCGTTAATACCTTGCTATAAGTGTCGTGAGAGATGTTCCATTGGAAGTTAATTTGTTTCCAAAATCATGAAATGCTTTACAAAAATATATAAATTTTTATTGCTTTGCCGGATGATATATCAATTCGTTCGTTTTTGTTTGTAAAATACAAAAAGAAATATGCATTGTGAATTATAAATAGTTTTGGTTTTATAAACTAGGACACTAAGATTAACACAAAATTTGTGGGTATAAAAATATATAGTTTAGCTCGAAAGTTTTGGTAACAACATTCTAGGTGGAAGAACAACATAGCGTGTGTACATATTGATGACGATGATGCATGAATGGAACCAAGTCTTGTTAGTTGTTTTTTCAGGAGTTGATCGTTTCGAAATATGTTTTCTCTTATGAAACACGATGGGAAGGAGCGAGGGGGGGACGGTGGCATCCATTCCAACTCTTTCTAAGGCACTCATATGTATGGGGAAATCCAATCTCAGATCAATCTGGTGCGTTTCAGATACGTGATGAGCAGATTGTAGATGAATTTGTATTGCGCTAAGCAAGGTATAATGCTGTCCCTTTGATGACGCAGCTGGCCTATGACACGTGGTATATCCAGATCCTATGGAGGCATGAGAGAGAAACATAGATTAAATAAGGATATCTAAATAGAAGTGATTTTTGTCTGACAGGAAGAGGAAAAGAGTATAGGGACAGAAAGAAAAGAGATTAGCACGCCGAAAATAGACAGCGGAGATAGGAGAGTATAACAGAAGAAGGAGTTGGAACAACGAAACAGATTCCACTCACCTCATTGTGATCCAAAGTGTAGAGCAGCAGATCGGCGGTCAAGGTGACGCCCGAACGTCCGCCACCCTCTAGGCAGTGTATGAGCACTGGTGGATTCGTGTTATGGCCAGGCGGCACCTCATGCGTAGAGGCCAACCGCACCGAATTGAGTTCCTCGAGAAAGTCCAAAAAGTGGTTAACATCGCGCGGACAATTCTGCTCGGCCCAGTCGGCGTACTGCAGATGCCAGACAGATCTGTAGCGACGCGAGGGCACATGATAAAGACGCAGCTTGCTGGTCGTGCAACGGTCGGTGGCTTGTGAGAATTCCTGATACAACTGGAACTGTACGAAGGATTAGTGTGTGAGATGTCAGTGATGAATACTGTGTTCCCTGCCGTACCTGTCCAAACTCCATGCCCTGCTGACTGCTGAGAGGTATGTAGCTCATGTCCTCCATCAGCTGAACCACTAGATAGACATCCGCCTCCCAAACACACTGCCAGAAGATGCGCATGGTGAGCGCAGCTTGCGGGGATTGGGCGACTATGTAGAAGCGTTGCTTGGTGCCGACGGTGGCCTGGAAATGAAGAAAACATAACGGGCATGAGCTGGTGAGGACGACGGCGATGGTCCAGGGGCTAGTGTGCTCAACTGGCAACCAAAAGTTCGCGGTATTCCGTGGTTGAATCAACCCGAATCAACAACGGATGGATGCATTGAGTGTACCCACCGATATATACGAGGCATTCACATAGCCGTGCCGATTGTCCATGGCGGGCGTGAGACGCACCCGATTGTCATCGTAGGGCAGAAAGTTGGGATCATGATTCTTGCTGGCGTTCTCCTCCAGCAATGCGAAATCATATTGCGCATGCTCCCGTCGCTTTGGGATGCGTTCGAACTCCATATAGAGCTGCGAATCCTGCAGCTTGTCGTCGAGTATTTGGCACTACGGAACGAAGTTGATTAACTATCTAGGGTATCTTGTCTTCCTCGGGACCAACTCACCAACTTATCCTTGGAATACTGGGCTGAAATGGGCTGCGCCTTGCTGACCCCCGTGGACCAGCGATGGGGCACATTGAGATCGTCCTGGGCAAGCTTGAGCTTCTGGGCCAGTTTGGCCTGCTGCGCCGCAAGGCTGGTGGAGGCCTTCTCCCTGCCCAATGTGGCCGCACGCTGCTTATCGGGGGTTTTGCTGCGGGATAGAAAGTTCCAGCGCTTCTTACGCTTCGTATCCTTGCTGGCCGCCGAGCTGCCGGTGGTGTCCAGCATGGACGAAGTGGAGGACAGATTCATGGCACCGAACTGCTGTTGCAGTGAGTCGCCAGCCGGCGATATGACATCCACATGCGTGGGAGGAGCACGCGATGATCGCGGCGGTGCTGTGACCCCAATGGCCGGAGCAGCACTGGCCGCTCGAGCGGCTCGCTGGATGGGCACTGGTGGTTCCAGCAACTGCAGCTCTGAGCTGGCGGCACGGCCACCTGCATACTTCTGTATGTTGCGCGTGATCTCATCAGCAGGAGGAGCTGCGGCAGCGGTGGGTGGCGGCGCTTGGTTAAGCTGTCGGGCAGCCGGCACAGGCGCCGACGACTGAATGGAGTTCGCTCGAGGACGCGGAGTCCCCTGACCAGAGCTCCCATTGGAGGCTCTCTGTGGCAGCGGCACATTCTCATAGATCGGCTCAATTGAGCCATTGTGGGCCGCCGTCGGCGTTGGAGTGCTGCTGCTGCTGGTTGCCTGCGCCGCCGGAGCCGAACTGCGATAGCCACTGGGCGGCGGCGGCAAAGTGGGCGAACTCTGAGTGGCCGCCTGACTCATGGCCGATTGACGCAGCTGCGACATGATGGACGGCTGCTCCTCGATCATGTTCAAGTTCTCGAAGGTCCCATGCGGCGGCAAATACGGCTGCGAGTGGCCCATTCCCATGTGGCCCATGTACGGATACTGCTGCAGCATGGTGGCCCCGGAACTGGTGGGCATTTGTCCGGCCCCAGATGCCGCCGTCAAGGTCACAAACTGACCGCCGCCGCCATTCAACAGAGTGCGATTGGATACCAGATCGGGTGAGCTACCGCTCACATAGTTGCGATAGCCCTGGAGAGGCCGCGGCGTGGCTACAGCCAGATCTGGGGTGGAGCTGGAACTAAGGCGATTCACCGCATATGGAGGCGGGCCACGCTGCCTTATGCGCTGCATCATCTGCGCCAGCTCCAGATAGGCAGCTGTCTGGGTCTGATGATGCTGCTGCTGCTGCTGCTGTTGCGTCTGGTAGAGATTGAGCTGCTGATGATGATGGGCATGCAGGGCAGCCGCCGGTTGAGCCACGTCTGGATAACGATGCGCCGCCGTCAGGTGGCCAAACATCAGGTTATCGGCAAAGACAGCATTGTGGACATCCGGCTGAGAGCCGGCATAGTGGGCATAGGCAGCAGCTGCCGTCGGAGTGGTGGCGGCCAATGCCAGGGTCATATTGTGGTGTAGCTCCACCGAGGGCGTGCGATAGTTTAGCTGCACGGCAGTCTCATAATCCGGCGCTGGACGGTATGTGGGCAGCATAGCCTTCAAACGTTCACGCTCCCCATCGCTACTGCTCCCATTGTTGTTGTTGTTGTAGCCCGTTTGCAGTCTGCAATAAAAAGGAGATGGGGGAGGGAGGGAACTTGTAGTAGGACTTGATTCTTGAGGCTAAGAAAGTTGGCTTAGGTTTTTCTTAAATGGGAGATGCTCTAGCCAGAGATGGTGGATAACCAAGTTGGACAGACATCAACCTTTTTTGGAGAATGAAATGTCGCTACTTACCCTTCCCTGCTGTTGTTGTGCAAGTTGTTGTTGTTCAGATTGCTGCTGATATTCAAATTGTTGTTGTTGTTGTTGTGATGCAGCATACCCGAGCTGCTGTGCAGATCCAGGCACGAGCTGCTGCTGCCCTGCAAGAGTTGACTCTGGGATGTGGTATTGGCCAGGGACATGTTGGAGCAGAGAAGCTGCTGTTGTTGTTGTTGCTGCTGATGTTGTTGTTGTGGCAACTGCAGATGTTGTTGTTGCTGCTGTTGTTGCTGTACTGCAGCCAGTTCCCCATAATCATAGTCCACATAGCCCACACCAGCCACACCGCCATTGGCCAGCTCCAGATCCGCCCCGCTGCCCAGGCTGGAATGGGTCGTCCCCGCCGTATCAATGTAACGCTTGTAGAACTTATGCTGGGCTATGCACAGTTTCCAAAAGTATCTGGCTGTCTCGGCCTCCGGGAAGATGAAGCTGCCCACAATGCTGCCATCGCCGTCCATTTTGTTTTGCTCAATCTTAATGGTGCGCTTGTCAATGGTCACCGTGTGAAAGTCCTTCCAGGGAAAGTACTGGCGGCCGTTGTCCGCATTCACCACCATGCCATTGATGGCCAGACCAAGGAGCAGCTCATTGCCCAGGGTGTCCTTGGCTGCGAAACGCTCCTCGCCGTAGCCATCCAACTGCTGGCAGCACTGTATGTACATCTCCTCTGCCTGGCTCTGGCTCAGCTGGGTGATGCCTGCCTGCTGCTGTAGTACCTCCATAATCAGACCCTCCAGCATGCTGTCATCGTTGGCCAGGCCCTGCATATTGCGCGGCAGGACCAGGGACTTTTTCAAATAGTCCTTGGTCTGCTTGTCACCCTGATAGCTATCGTACTCCGCCTGCCGGCAGTAGAGAGCGAGGAGTATGGCGGTGCGTATGTCGCAGGCAATCCTCGTCTCGTAGATGTCGCTCTTCAGTTGCAGGAAGTAGTAGAAACGCGTGGCCTCATCCGTCAGATGGCGCACGCCCGTGGTGACATAGTGGCGCACCCGCAAATAGAGTTTCATGCTGGCCGCATACTTCTCCAGCTGGCGGCTGAGCGAACGCTCCAGGTCGATCCACTTGTATTCATCCTCCTTGCCCTTGACCAGGTACCGCAGGCCAAAGAACTCCGGCTGATGGATGAGCAGACGTTGGCAGACATTGTCCAGGCACTCTTGACCCTGGCTCTCCGAACTGATGGTGCAATCAACTGTGCTGGAGGTGTCTAAAAAAGAGAGTAGGTTAGTTAAGGAGCAGAGAAAAGAGACAGGAGAGAGAGAGAGAGAGAGAGAGAGTTGGGCTGGGCGTCGCTTTATACTCTATAGAGATTCCTGTTTAAAATGAATTGAGTGAAGTCGAATGTGAAGTGCGCGTGTAAGAATTAGTCATTCAGCATACGTACATTGCTGTCTAGTATGGACAGGTTCTCTCGAAACTCACAGAACTTCAAAGCTCGAAGGACCAATTGTCGTTCTTTAAGGAAAGAAGAAGAACATCTCGGAGACCTCTAATATCCTACCAACAACAACTGCTGATATGAGAATAATCTTAAATGGTTTATTTGTTTCGTACTTTGCCAGAAGCTGCTTTAAATAATCTCTCCTGGCGTCATTATGCAGACATCATCAAGCCCCAACCTACTCTATTTAATAAATAGTAAACCTCTAATCACTTTATTTGGCAAACACCACAACAAAAGCGTGATTGCCGCCTTTGGAAAGGGCATACCAAAGCCACCGCCACCCGAAAGATAAAAACGTGCCCAAAAGCAGATAGAAATGAAGCCGACAGCAACAACAACAACTATAACTCAGTTGGCAACCAGCACGCGCAAATATGCAAATGTAAATATTTCTAATCGTTTCTGTAGGTCCGGTCCCGGCCTTATACGATTTCTTTCATTTTATTGACGGAAATTGTGAGATTGAGATTTGTGTTTATTTTTTTCAGCCAAAAAAACAAAAAGCTGCTAAGCCAACTGTTAAGCATTAAGGGGAGGCAGCTCTGTTAAATAACAGCAGCAAGTACATAAGCAACATATACATACTCCCATACATGTGCTGCTACTGCACTTCGTGAAAAAATTCGGAAAACTCCAAAGAAATAAATAAATAACTAAAAACTGGTAATTAGCAACAACAGCAGATACACTGCCTTATCGGTTTGCGTGAGTGTGTGTGTGTGGGCCATAAACATTTATACAATTATGTTATGGCCAATTAAAGAAAACTTGTGCTGATATTCAGCTAAAAAAAATGTTTATGGCAGCTGTTTTGTTGTACTTGTTGCTGTGATTGTCATTATTGTTGCAGGGCGACTCATTCCTAGTTATACATAGATACGCCCCCATCTGCGTGTGTGTGTGTGTATAACTCACCTAGCAAATGATGCACTGATATAACAAATAGACTTTTCGACGTCACATTATATTGGCGACATTTCTTTAGAAATTTTAAAGGCATTTCCCTGCCGTCTTCGTTTTAAATTATAAAAAATTCCAATGCGTTTGTTCGCATATATGTGTGCACACGCTGCTCTCTGTCTGGTTTACAACAAAACAGCACAGTTATTTTTTTGGCATGTAAATTACACAATTTGTTTTCTTTTTCTTATTGGCTATTTTTCGCTGATTGCAAATGCAAATTTTATAAGGCACTTTTTAATATTTGTTTACAACACTTGTACACAGTATAATTAAAGCTTAAAACTAAAGCTAACGTCTTTGCAAACTAATAACTAAAATAAAGTTAACAAAAAAGCATAAAAAATTACGAGTGTGGCCGTTTGATGGTAAGCACACAAATACATCACAAAAATACCAAAAATACTAGGCCACTGTGTCACAAAAATACCAAAAGTATTAGGCCCCAGTGGACGGAATTTTAACATTTTCGTTAGTTTACTTTTAAGCAAGTGCTCTCAATAGTCGCGGATTATAGTTATAGTCGACGTTCAACCGACACGCACATCTCGCCTAAGTGCATATATATATAGACAGAGAGCTACATATGTGTGTTTGTACGCCACTTTAACTAAATTGAACTGCAACTGCTGCTGCGACGTCGCGTACGTGTCCCAAAAAATATCTTCCTGTGCCGCAATAACAGCAGCAAAAAGGTGTTGAAACTGTGTAAAGCGCATGCCTAAACAGCTTTGGGCAGGATTCGTGTAAGTTGTTCGATATAATTAAAAGTTTATTGTTTACCATGAAGACACGCTTAAACGAAATTGATTGATAAACCCTGCAGTTGATGGTCAAGGTTACAGCACACACACACTCGCATACATGTTACTTGGAGTGCGATGTAGACAGGTAGACAGGCAACGGACAGACAGTCGCAGTCGTAGAGTGAGTTTAAAGTTCATTACCTGTTGCTTCAGCTCTAAATAGCATGAAACAGGTTTAATTTGAGGTTACAAATTTTGTTGTATATATTTTTTGCGTTTTATCAACGAGTTTCTACGAGGCTGCAATTTGACTTAAATCATTTTTTGTGTGGCTGATGTATTATTTATTATTTATGTGCTATCTTTAGGCACGCCCAAAAAAATAAGCACGCACGCAGGCGGGCAAACAATTGCGAACTTTGGAGGCAAATGTTATGACTCGTGAGTGAGTGTATATGTGTGTGTGTTTGGGCTCGTATCGGTGTCTGGAGAAATCTGTTAAAATATAGCCTGGCGCTGTTATTGCACATTTTTGGATTGCATAATGGACGACGACCTGTTCACATAAACTAGGCTCTCCTCTTGTCAGCTGCTGGCTACTGCTTGTTGTTGTTTTTTTTTTTTTTTAATTCGCTCACAGCTGATATTCGGCTTTGAATGCAAATACAGGAAGCAAAACTTAGAAGATTGCTCATTGCGCTAATATCTTAAGTCTACAAGTGATTACCGGGTTGATTTCTAATGTGGAAGTGTGTGTTGGAAATTTTAATTGATTTCAGTTTACAAATTTCTGCAAGTTTTGCTTATTCAGCAAAAAAAAAGTGACGAAAAATGTATGAACATTTTAAGAGATTTTAGCTTGAGATTGTAACATTTGCTTCCAAAGACCTGGTTCCTAAGACACAGTATGAAAATGTTTGAAATTTAGTTTTGCGTATATATGAAAAATTGCCTAATTTGGTTTTATTTGGATTTTTTTTTTTAGTTCTTTTACGTAATTTTAAGCATTTTTTAAGCAGTTCACATTTTGGTTTAATTTTCTTAAATTATAAAAGTCTCTTTAGTAAAAAAATTATAACAAGTAAGAACGCTATAGTCGATATTCCGACTATAAGATACTCAACATTTATCCAATATTCGGCACACTCAAAAGTATAAAAAAATTGTAATTGCACTAATTTGAAAAATTTGTAAGATTTCAATCTGTAGAAAGTTTTTCCCGTGTTTTCAAAATTTTAATGAATTAGTAAATATGTAATATTTGCTTTTCTGACGTCATTGATTAAATCAATTGAATGAATTTGAATGAAAATACCATCTTCTTCTATCTTGTAAGAGTATCAATCAATTTGACAAAAAGTAAAGATATCGTTGCTCTAGTTTTCCGAAAATATAAGTATTACATCGCGAAACACTTCGTCTATGGCAGTTGCATATGTGTATAGCTCTTTCTTTCAATAATCTATTTGGTGACTAAGGTTGAAGATCAACATATATTGTATAGCTGATAGCGACCAATCAACACTCATCAATAGAAGTAGTATTACTTTCCGTAGAATTAGTTTAGGTTTCAGTTTGGAATTATATTATTTATAATCTTTGCTTCTTCACATGTTTTACTTCTACTTCGTTTATCACGAAAAAAGTATGATATGTATACATATACATATATAGAGGTGCACACTTTTGCAGGCCTGGCGACAACTCAAACCAAATCTCTCGTTCTGGGCATTATTTGAAAAGTCACAATGCCTGGGTAGTATTTCCGATCAGAGCGATCGTACTGACCATATTCATAGTAAGCATGATTAGGCAGCATTTCAAGTTGTTATCGGAAAAGTTGGACGCCTCAGCGTGGGGGCGGAATAGTTAGCAGTTGTTGTTCTGGTGATTCATAATGGGAATATCTCAATGTTGAAAGTTTATTCAACTCTAGGACAAAATAATTATTATTAACAAGAGCAACCGAACCAAAGTATAATTGAGGTCAATGTCAAAATGAGCCGCTAATATGGTTGAATGTTTTGTAGTTATGCGGTCGTATATGACGGGGCGGTCAATGTTTAAAAACGCTCACAAATACAAAGTTCAGTTCATTTTATTTCGCTTGAAATGACCTCAAAGACAGTATTAGAATTTGAAATTAATTTGAAACTTCAAGTAGGTAAGTCAAAACCAGCTCCTGCGTCACAAATATACGTCACAATTAGGGTGTTCCGTATGATTTCCAATTATACTTTCCTTCTGAAATAGGCGCATGGATATGATAGCTAGAATAAACTCTTACGACTGGGGTGCAAAGAGCGTGCAGAAAATACTAAAAATATCAATAACATTTTAGTATATTTTGGTTTGTAAAGTGACAAGAGAGTAAAATGAGAGAGAGTAAATATATGTTTGAGCATGAAGTAGGAAATTTCCTAATGTAGTACAAACTCTCTCCTGGTATTTTGTTTCATATATGAAATTTGATAATTCATAATTGTCTACTTCAGTTTGTGCCTCACCGAAGGCACTTGACAATATTTGGAATCGCCAGAATGGGCGTGATTTGGATGAGATATTTTGTGCCAGGCCCATATCTATATGGAACATTGATATCACGTAAAAGCTCTACTTTCTATATCTTATTCTAATGGCTTGAGAGGGAGAGCCACGTAGATGTTATCTCCCTGTTCTGATTAGTGCACCCCAACCACTTCTCGTTCTTTTTCTCGTTACTCCAAAGTTTGAGCGAGTAAGAGGTGTGATTTCCTCTCTCTCTCTCTCTCTTCCTCGCTACTAAACTTTGATAAGAGTGCACCCCAAACACTTCTCGCTGTTTCTCTCGTTACTCCAAAGTTTGACCTTCGCATTTTATCCAAAGTAGATATTTTCCTCTATTATATATTTCATATCCACAACTTAAGCGTTCCCCAAATGGCGTCACTGCCATGCTTGACCTACAATTTGTCGCATATGCCTTTAGCCACTTGTTGCCTCGAGTGTGCACCCTCCTCTATCTCTCCATCTCCGTCTGCTATTAAATTCGCATTCGTTTGCGCATTGATATCCGTACACTCGCATTGCTACATTTGATTTGACCATACACGGGTGGGTACGAGTATATAGCGGCGACACCGACACCTTTCCTAATCCTCAAACGCACAGCGGAATTGACGATCGATTCGCTGCTTGTGAACATATTTGCATATAGTCGTTTTTTTTTCTTCTTTTTTTGTGTCGCATGTTTAATATTTATTATTTTGCCATTTGTTGACCACAGCAACAAAGGCATAGTCAGGAATGGAGCAGAAAGAGGAAGCGGAGAGAAAGAACTAAACACGTAGACAAAAAGCAAAAAGCAGCCGCATTAAAACATTAAAAAATTCGATTGGAAAATCAAGGTGCAATAGCGTCAGCTATTTTTTCTGTCGACATGGAAACAGGCTGACAGAAACTGAACCATTAACCCCTATGGCAGGCATGAGAGCTAAAATGGGCCCTTTTATATTGGGAAGATCAGTTTTTCCTTAAGAGTTCTCAACTGTCTCCGCTTTCACTTTCCATTTTATGTGACTTTTAATAAACTTATTAATTCTTAGTATCTGTTTCGCTGTTCCGGCCGTACCTCACTGTATTTGACAACGAGCAGGCTTACTTTACAGGCTGTTTCAAGACCTGCTTAACAACTCAATCTTATGTCAGGCTACGTCATCAATTCGAAACTAGAACCCACTGTGAATTGTGGTACGACTGAAAGTCCAACGTTTTTCTTTCTCACTCACGACCTTGAGCCGGCTAACCCAAACAGTTGGTGAATAAAGCTGGCCAGGCACATGTATTACATTTCGTTTTCACATCTTTCATTTAACATTATTTGACATCGCACAAACCCTTTATACTGTAAATACCTTTCCTAAGCTAAGCACATCATAAGTATACAAACTTGTCTGTGTTTTGACTGAGATTGTTGTAAAAATAACAAAACATTTTGAAATAGCCATTTGCTTGGCAAACAACAAAGCTTTTGTTGTTTTTTTTTCTCTTCTTTTCTTTTCTCAAGTGAATTTTGCATTGCAAAATGTTGTGTAAAAGTTTCATCAAGTTCAAACGCAAACGCTGCGATCTAATCAGAAAGTTATTTTTGAAATAATGCCAATAATTAGTAATACGAGTTTTGCTGGTTCGGACTGTGTTTGTTTGACCCCTTCCCTCCCCTCCCCAAAATGCTTGCCTCTCTCATCACCACAATCACCCTCCAGAGCTGATAAGGCGTCGCCTGGAGTAGGAGAACATAAAACACTTATCAGTGTATCGGTCAGCTGTTAGTTAACAGTGTGCTGTTAAGGCGAGCAGACAGAGCCACAGACAGCGGCAAAAACGAAATCAGACCGAGGCCGAGTTCAAACCCTGCACGACTGCACGCGCGCGTTGCTAATTGCATGGAAATTGAAATTATTAAATCAAGAACACTTTCAAGAGGTACAACAGTTATTTAAAGCAAAAGTGTTTAAAAAGAAGGAAACGTTATTTAAATCAAATCCAAAACTTTAAGGCCTACCCTCGCAATTAAACAACAAATCAAATGAAATTAATAATTGTGCATTGCATAACTGTAAAATAAATATATTAATACTTGTATTCCAAGGCGAAAACACTTTGATATCGCCTTAATAGCTCACAGTTCCAGCTTCACACTCGCCTCCCTCAATGTCAAACAGCCGCCGCCGATGTATTATGCGAGAGTGAAAGATAACGTTTAACTCGGTGCATGTCTCGGGTGCCTGTACCGTTAGATTTCGATCATGTGTTGTGTGTGGCGGACGTGTGTTACCGTTAGACATGCAAAATACAATAAATATATGTAGTTTAGGCTTACGTGGCATACATTAGCCAAGTGCGTATGTTTCAAAGTGCGAGTGTATATGCAAATTGCTTGAAGAAAATAGAAAAAAAATTAGAAAAGAAAAATTCCAACAAATTCTGACCGAAAGTTTGTATACCCTACAGAATGCAGAAATACGTATTCTCTCTCCCTGCCATCTAGTAGATAATGTAGATCGAATGAAAAGGAGAGAGAGAGAGCCCATGTCTTGCAGCGCCTAAAAAAGTAGGAAGCAAATTTCATACAATTTCGCCCAAAATTTAAAAAACGAAGCAACTGTTCTTTCAACTATCTGCTGAATATAGCTTAGGTGCGATATCTTTGTCTTCTCCTGTGAGACCATTTGCAAGTTGACCGAATTTTTGGCTATTGCTAATATGAGGGAGCAGTGCTGCACCCATTATTCCTAAACAATATAAAGCTCTTGATCTGCCTCTGACTGATATTAGTGTACTATAGCGGTCGATCTAATATTAGATAGCTAGATTGAACCATTTTTTTCTCCTTTCCAGAAGACTAAATCATGGCCAGTGAACAACAGATACCAGTTGAGGCCGCCGCCGCTGCAGCTGCCGGCGATGAGCCCTTTCTGGGTCTACTCGACGTAGCCCTGCTGGCGGTGCTGATAGGCGGCGCTGCCTTTTACTTTCTGCGCGGCAAAAAGAAGGAGGAGGAGCCCGTGCGCAGCTATTCCATACAGTGAGTGAAACGATCCTTTAGTACCGCTTACAGCCTCATTTTCAAGCAATTCCTTTGCAGACCCACCACAGTCAGCACTACGAGTGCCGCAGATAATTCGTTTATCAAAAAACTGAAAGCCTCAGGACGCAGCCTAGTCGTCTTCTATGGCTCACAAACCGGCACCGGTGAGGAGTTTGCCGGTCGTCTGGCCAAAGAGGGCATCCGCTATCGCCTCAAGGGCATGGTGGCCGATCCGGAAGAATGTGATATGGAGGAATTGCTGCAGCTGAAGGACATATCCAACTCACTGGCTGTATTCTGTTTGGCCACCTATGGCGAGGGTGATCCCACCGATAATGCCATGGAGTTCTACGAATGGATCACCAACGGCGATGTCGATCTGACTGGACTTAATTATTCGGTAAGCACACACGTACAACCAGATATGCCATATCTATCCCTAAGCACATGGCGACCTCGAAATGTGGCCAAAACGCTCAAGTGTGCTTATCGAGCAGTGGCCTATGATAATGCCAGCCAGCGAGCACTCCAGCTACCTGTATACGCTGTCCATGCGTATCTAGATCAGGGTGTGTAATGAGCGTAAACAATAATGTTTGCCATGTGTCCGGGCGGTAGCTCAGCGGGGTGAGGCTGGTAATTGTAGTAAAATATTATTTGCATTTTATTGATTTCGAAAACCCTCACAAAAAATACTGTCTAGTCGGCATGGGAAGTTTGTTAGGTGCTGGTTTATCAGTTGATAGTAAAAATGCATTTTCCCTTATCAATAATCTAACAAAGGTGATAAGAACTTTGCTCAAGTAGTTCCTAGTTGTATTTTAAATGTAATTAAGGAAAAGTTAAATACTTTTGTTCGTATGATGTTCGACCCGTCCGTTTGCCTGGCTTCTTGCTGCTCGTTCTCCTGCCTTTCAGCTTACTTTAATAATTAGTTTGCTAAGGAACAGGAGGCACAGAAAATAAATGAGAACTCACAGGTCCTGGGGTCAAGTCATACCTCATAAACATTAAACATTTGTCAGTCACAAATCGTAACTGAATATTTGATTATCACCCAACATTTGGGAATCAGAAAACATATTCCCTGCGTGAGTGGTCATAGAAACCATGTTTGCTTTTAGCCACAACAAAGTATCGCATTGTCAATTAATGCTTATTTTGCTCAGTACAATTTACGGCTCCTTAAGCCAAACTTCCTTAATTGTCATCTGTCTTATTTCTAGAACTTTTCTCATCCTCTCATCCGTTCAAGACAGTCAAGGTTGAACAACGAGGTTTTCCTTAGACCAATTCAAAGAGAATTCAAATAATTCGCAAATATAGAATAAAAATATTTGGGACAGACCGTATATTTAACCCCAAACCTTATGTCATTGATACTACATCCACGGTTGAGCCATCAAAACAGTGATTTTCGTTATTTTGGCTTAGTCGTAGCGTCTATTTCGTATAGCGCCTGGCGAATAGTGACAATATTAAAAAGCAGACTAGACAAGGCATATATGTATGTATATCGAGAAGGATCGGTCGTACATTGGTCATATTTTGCAAATGGAACAACGGTTCTTCTTACAAAACTTGTAGATTCCACTTCTGCCTAATCACAGCGTTTCACAAAGGAAACTACTATCTCCTCTTACTTTGCAACGTCTCCTTCATTTTTCTAGCAACTTCATTGTCAATGTCTATTGACTAGCATACTTATTTCCTTCAATACAGTTCTCTCATGTTACTAATCGAAAAGGTACTCTGAACATATGTATCTAAACACACTTAATAGTTGAAAAAGTTATCAGTATGATAACATAATGGGTTGAATGTCGGGATAAAACACGTTAACTCAGCTTTGAGATAAAGAAATTTGTCTTTTAGTAAACTTTATCTTTTAGTGTGACTTTAAAGATATAGCTAAGATAGATAGGCCTTATTTTGGAATAGATAACCTTAGCTAATATAATGAGAATTTAATTAGACTTTAAAATTGTCGATCCAAAGTTGTTTTGGTTGAATGTTTTTAATTTTTTGTTACATTTTTTACGTCATCTATTATTTATTTTTAAATATTTAATGTTTACTTAATTACAATAGTTTTGTGTTTAAAATCGCTTATCAAAATAATTCCACTCATTAAAAATTAGATTACGATTTTACTTTTTCAAATTCATGCCCATTTAACATTTTCTTATCTGCACTGTGTATCTATCAGTGTCTGACGTCAGACAGCAGTCTGTTAGCTTACATAGCGCTTAACCAAGTTGACTAGCCAACACTGGCCATAACAAGCTATCAGCTGTTCTGGGCTCTGTTGTTGTGTTCTTCTTCTATGTCTCTGTAATTGTGAGTGAAAAACGTGCACATAAGTGCCGTCGTTGAGACAGACTTGTTGCGCAATTTAATAATTTTCTGCTTATTGAAATTCAAATTGTTGAATGAATTGTAAACAATGTGAGCTGCTTATTGATTTGCACAAGAATCAAGCGTGAGCATGTTAAAGACTGCAGGTGCAGCAGCTGCTGGTGCTGCTGTTGTTGCTGCCGTTAAGACTGCTGTTACGTCTAATGGCCTTTGCCTTGGTATTCGCACGCGTCGCTCTCAAATATTGCGAACTTTGCGCGGGCTCGGGCTGTTAAATTTGAATTCGAATTTATGTAATAAATATAAATACAAATTAAGACAATATAATAATATTGTACATGGGGTAATAAAGCATACATACATACACTCGTATACATACATGTCTCAAACAAGTGTTACATAACTCAACCCATGCCTCATTTTCAGGTCTTTGGACTGGGCAATAAAACTTATGAGCATTACAATAAGGTGGCCATCTATGTGGACAAACGGCTGGAGGAGCTGGGCGCCAATCGTGTGTTCGAACTGGGACTGGGCGATGATGATGCCAAGTAAGTATAGATTAAAAACTCTGATTAGCTTTCATTCTCAGATTCTCAAACTAAACCCGTTCCCCTAAATAGTATTGAAGATGACTTCATAACCTGGAAGGATCGCTTCTGGCCCGTCGTGTGCGATCACTTTGGAATTGAGGGTGGCGGCGAGGAGGTGCTCATACGTCAGTATCGCCTGCTGGAACAGCCCGATGTGCAGCCGGATCGCATTTATACGGGCGAGATAGCTCGCTTGCATTCCACTCAGAATCAGCGTCCGCCTTTCGATGCCAAGAACCCGTTCCTGGCCCCAATTCGTGTCAATCGGGAGCTGCATAAAGGTGGCGGCCGCTCGTGCATGCACATCGAGCTAAGCATTGAGGGCTCCAAGATGCGCTACGATGCCGGCGATCATGTGGCCATGTATCCCATCAATGACACCGCGCTCGTGGAGAAACTGGGACAGCTGTGCAATGCTGATCTGGATACCGTATTCTCGCTGATCAACACTGATACGGATAGCAGCAAGAAGCATCCGTTCCCCTGTCCCACCACCTATCGCTCCGCTCTGACGCATTATCTGGAAATCACGGCCATCCCCAGGACGCACATACTCAAAGAGTTGGCCGAGTACTGTACGGATGAGCAGGATAAGCAGCTGCTGCGCAGCATGGCCTCGCTGACGCCGGAGGGCAAGGAGAAGTATCAGAGTTGGATACAGGATGCCTGTCGCAACATTGTGCACATCCTAGAGGACATCAAGTCGTGCCGGCCAACCCTGGATCATGTGTGCGAATTGCTGCCACGCCTCCAGCCGCGTTACTATTCGATTTCCTCATCGGCCAAGCTGCATCCCACCGATGTGCACATCACGGCCGTTCTGGTAGAGTACAAGACACCGACAGGTCGCATCAACAAGGGCGTGGCCACCACCTACCTGAAGAACAAGCTGCCCAAGGAAGGCGGCGAAGAGGTAAAGGTGCCGGTGTTCATACGCAAATCGCAGTTCCGGTTGCCCACCAAACCAGAGACGCCCATCATAATGGTAGGTCCAGGCACTGGCCTGGCACCCTTCCGCGGTTTCATCCAGGAGCGTCAGCTGCTCCGGGATGAGGGCAAGACTGTGGGCCAGTCTGTGCTGTACTTTGGCTGCCGCAAAAGTAGCGAAGATTACATCTACGAGTCCGAGCTGGAGGAGTGGGCCAAGAAGGGCACACTGACGCTGAAGACGGCCTTCTCGCGCGACCAGGAGAAGAAAGTGTATGTGCAGCATTTGCTTGAAAAGGATGCCGATCTCATCTGGAATGTCATTGGCGAAAACAAGGGACATTTCTACATATGCGGGTGAGTGTGAATGAATGTTTGTCTGTCTGTATGTCCTTTATAGGGGCTTAAACTATTGAACCGATTGAAAGGAAATGCTTACAGTATACTAATATCGGTCAATGCAAGGTAAAAAGTTATGTATATGTACGCAAAATCAGATATATCGATAAATATCGATATATATTTTCTTGGAAAAATTTGTACATTGCACTAATATCAGCAAGAAGAAGGTCAGAAGCGATATTTCAGCTTGGAATATATTGTACGCATACTAATGACAGCCAGGAGATTGTCAAAGACCTTATATCGGTGTAGAAAACTCAATTTATCTATAGATATCGGTAAATATATATCTTTATATCGCTTTGAAAACATCTTTACAATCTGCTAATATAGACCAGGAAGACATCATCATATTGAGTTTTACATATTGAGGTTTATATATAGATATAGATATAGATATAGATATAGTATATATATATATATATATATATATATATATATATATATATATATTGATTTATCGGTGTATGTATATCAACATATGTATTTATCGATATATTTTTTAATATATATTACATTTTCTATATAAACTTATCGATATATTAAGTTTCCTCTATATTTGTATATCGATATATTGAAATAATAACATCTTTCCTTTCCTTTACAGTGATGCCAAGAACATGGCCGTGGATGTACGTAATATCCTTACCAAAATCCTGTCCAGCAAGGGCAACATGAGCGAGGCGGACGCCGTGCAATATATTAAAAAAATGGAGGCACAAAAACGTTATTCCGCCGATGTCTGGAGCTAAATCCATATGAGAGAGCTGCCTCAGCACTCTGTCAAGGATTACACACAAACACACACGCATACAACTGCGCCTAGACCTACACACACACGCGCACATGCTAAGCCTAAAAGTTGATTTTAATTTAAGTCTAAAGTTTAAATTTTAAATAAATAAACACATTTTCTATTATCATTAAATTTCGGTTTGGGGAACTTTTGCCGCAGTTCAACAAACAGCATAAAGTTATAAACAATTAACAAATATGTTAGCATAAAATTCGATAAACGATTATTATAAATATGATAAATTGTTTGCCTTTCTCAATTTGTTGAGCCTTGAAACAAAAGATGGAGAAACGTCAACTAAAACATAATTATATAATTTAAGTAGTAGATTTTGTATTTGTTTATTTTTGGTGTAAAAATATGTTAAACAAATCATTGTGCAATTTTAAGATTTTGATATTGAAATTGTGTATTTAAATTTTAAATAAATAAATGTAACGAATTTTAAATATAGGACTTTCATTTGTCTAAAGCTTGCAAGGAGCTAAGAATGGATCTCCTATATTATCAAGAAATATATATAGATTTTGGTTCCATAACTTTAAAACTGATAATGTAGCTTGCCTCGAAACAGATAGACATAGAGACAAGAGAACTGACAAAATTACAGTTTATTCCTGACTTCATTCGATTTGCATTCATTATTGCCGAAAACTTTTCAATGTGACTTCGATAACATTCAATTCCCAGATCGTACTTTTAGAGAGGCAGAGAAGTCCTCTCTTTACACTTGCCTCAAGCCGGCTATAATCAATTGACGACTCCGCATTACGTAACGCTCAATTAGGATGTACATGTGGAAGAAACTGGAGGAGGCAACGCGGAGGTCTTAGATAGTTGCTGCGATTTGGGCGTAGAATATGTACACACAGAGGATTGGGGAGGATCTGGCAGAGACCTGGCCACATTGAGTCACATATACTTTACTGAGTAATGCTTGGGATTCTCTGAAATATCCGTTCTCAGACATACCTAATCTTCTCTTTTCTAGTAAATCAATAAATGTTGGTTATGGTGGAACCTTAGGCAATTCTATGCCTCATTTTCGAAGCTTGTATTAATAACAAGAAGGAAACCAAATATGTAGACCCAACTTCCTTAAGTTCAGACTGAGATATAAATCCCGTTGTTGAAGAAGCACAAAATGATTCCAAATGGATGCAGGTAGACATATGAATGCACTCGTCGTCTTGCATTTACTTTCTATAATGTACTCCTTCTCTTATGGTTTCCAAGATCTTGCTTTTCATACATCCCAACAGACGCCCATGACTGTCATGCTGGTCAAGAATCCAGATCGGAAACGCTTCCTTCTGCCTGTTATATGCATTGCAAAAACTATACCATAGGTAAAAGGTGTAAACAGTTCTTAGAATTACCTTATCATATTTTGTTCATAATAAATCTGTCAATTAGGGTGAATCATATTTATTGCTGTACTTCAACCCACGACTATCAGCATTCGCAGCAATCTATAAACATCAGAAGTCCGCAAATATTTTCCAGTAGCATTTAACCAACGCGAATGATCACAATGAAAGTGTTCTGGTTCCATTTGGCAGTTCTTTGCCTCGTTTTGCAAACTTGTATTGGTGACAAGGGGGAAACTTTTCTGACTTCAGACTCAGATGTAGGTGAAAAGGCTGAAAATACTCCTAGATGGATGCAGCTACATCTATACATGCACTTATATAATTAAATTAAATTTCTAGTTTAACTATTTCATTGAATTACAGATTGAGGACGAAATAGTTGAATACCTGATCGCCTCGAATGCAACTGGCCTGAGCCAGGAATATCTAACATCCTGTCCAAACTCTATGGACGCTCATGGCATCTACACTGTGAATGTGCCTGGACTGGCGCCCTTTGAGGTGTCATGTGATTCATATATGGCGGGTCCTGGCTGGATAGTCATAGCACGCCGTACAAACGAGGAATTGAATTTCTACCGCAAATGGGCTGAGTATAAGCGAGGATTTGGTAATCTTTCGAGCGATTTCTTCATAGGATTGGATAAACTGCATGCCATAACGAGTAATGAGCCCCATGAGCTCTATGTATATTTGGAGGACTTTGATGGAAATTCACGATTTGCTCGTTATGATCGATTTTTGGTGGCCTCTGAATATGGATCTTATGAAATCCAAACATTGGGCTCTTATAGTGGAGATGCAGGAGACTCCTTAAGACTCCATGAAAATATGAAATTTTCTACTTTTGACAGGAACAATGACTTGCGCGATGGGAATTGCGCATCTGCATATATGGGTGCCTGGTGGTATCGTAATTGTCATCATAGGTAAGTCTAGTACAAATAATTTAATAATTAAATTTAATTTTAACATGGTCATATATATATTTTTCAGTAATCTTTTCGGAATGTATTTGAGAGGCGAATATGACCAATCGCTTTTTGGGAGAGGCATAAACTGGTATCACTGGCGTGGATATTATTATTCCTTCAAAACAATCCAAATGATGGTTCGACTTAAGTACAGACTTCCATAATAAGTTGAACTCTACATGGACAATGACTTGGCAAAGAGATTTACTACTAATTTTTAAACAATTTGTACACTTTTGTGTAATAAGAAAATAGTTTTCGTTTTATCATCATACTCGTTCTCGTAGAGTTAAGAGATCGCGGAGATGTTAAAGCAACAAATCAATAATAAAAAGTATATCTCTATCTATATGATCTATATGATGCCTCTTATATCTGCACGGTGATATAATCCATATCCAAATGATGGTGCGACTAAAGTACAGATAATTATCTGCATGATTTTATCATTACATTCATAAGAAGTTGAACTCTACAGTGACAATGACTTGGAATATATATCCAGCTCAAAAATATTAATATCAATAAATTGTTTGAGTTTTTTATTTTTAGCTTTTTCTGTAATGAGAGAAGAATTCTTGTAGATGTCCGTAATGGATGAAAGGAAGCGTTTGCGACACTATAAAGTATATATATTCTTGATCAGGATCAACAGACAAGTAACTGCTTGTTTTAGGGACCAGGATCAGTGACTACATCATATAGAGCCCATATTACCGGTTGCTTCCATTGGCAGGAAAACTTCTTTGTTTATCAATGAAATCAGGTCTTTTCGATTTGGCTTGTCGTGTTTGCAGATCGTAGTACAAGTCGAGACATTTGTTCCAACTTTAATGATTAATGATTGAGATTCATTAATATATCAATTCTTAAAAATATCCTACCAATTGTTTTCTTATAAAACAATTAATCAATCAATCAACTTTGCTTGTGGCGGAGCTTTGTTTCATGGGTGCACGTCAACAAATGATTACACTGGCTAACAAAATGAATCTTTTTGTTTGCATCTTTTACCACATCCACTTTTTCTGAAACATATGAGGCCCAGAGAATTTGCTTTTGCATGTAGTTACGAAATCCCGTCATATATATCTGTATTAATATGAATCTCATCATCATGACCAAAAATCAATAACAATACATTATGCATATATATGCATATATACAAAACTAACTCTATAGTAACTGGCTTTCTTAACTTATCTTATCATAACGGATCATGTATGTATGAAATATCATACCGACTAAGTTCAGCAATCCATTTGTTGATTCATTCATTCATCTGCAAAGCGATGCCAGAAGATAAGCTTCACCTACTTTAAGTTGTTCACTTATTCTCAGAGAAGCAATTGAAGGAATATGGGAATACAGTTTATGGAAACCTTTTTGATAATCCCGCTTTTACTGGACTATAACATAATATACATATCTCATTAATATTGACGAAGAGTCGCTATTGATGATTTATTATCGGTCCTAAACGGTGGGCTTGGTGAAGTGGTTTTGGTGACAGATGCAATTCGGCTGTTACCCAGTGTTATCAGCATTCTCAGCGATCTATAAATATCCAGAAGTGCGCTTATATAGCTCCAGTTGCCTTTCATCAACGCTTGTGATCGCAATGAAAGTCAATTGGTTTCATTTTGCCATTCTGTGCCTCGTTCTGGACACTTGTATCGCTCACAAATGGCAAACCAAGTTTGTGGAATCAACTTCCTTGACGTCTGACTCGGATATAATTACTGTGGAAAAAGATACTTCTGGATGGACAAAAGTATTCCTATGAGTACGCTTGATTGAATTTCTATTATGTGTTTGTTCATTTACTTAACTATAGATTGAAGGCGATATATCTGAACTGACCAAGTCGATTAGGAGCTATATGCGCTCTCAAGTTGCTAATAAAAATATTAATTTGGAAGAGTTGAATACAGCTGAAATAGCAAAATATTTATTGAGCATTAATGCAACTGGTCTGAGACAGATATATCCCACATCCTGTCCCACCTACGCGGATGCCCACGGTATTTACACTGTAAGCGTGCCTGGATTGCAACCTTTTAAGGTCTCATGTGATGCCAAGCTAGCCGGTCCAGGATGGACTGTTGTAGCACGCCGAACTAATCAAGAATTGAACTTCTACCGCAAGTGGGCTGAGTATAAGCGAGGATTCGGCAATCTTTCGAGTGATTTCTTCTTAGGATTGGATAAACTGCACGCCATAACTGCTAATGAGCCTCATGAGCTCTATGTATATTTGGAGGATTTCGATGGAGCTACACGATATGCTCGTTACGATGAATTTATGGTGGCGTCCGAACATGCTTTCTATGCAATGCAAAAGTTGGGCACTTACACTGGAGATGCCGGAGACTCTTTGAGAAACCATGCAAATATGAGATTTTCAACCTTTGATAGGGACAATGAACTGAGTAAGGACAAGTGCTCAATGGACTTTATGGGTGGCTGGTGGTATTGGAATAGTGGTTGTCACCATAGGTAAGTCTACAACACATAAGTGTGTATTCCATTATATGAACTTCCATCTATTTTTCAGTAATCTCTTCGGAATGTATCTAAGTGGCGATTATGACAAAAGGCTCTTTGCGAGAGGCATAAACTGGTATCAGTGGCGTGGACATTATTATTCCTTCAAAACAATCCAAATGATGGTGCGACCCAAGTGCAGCTGCACTTAAGATATGTGAAAATTGTCAAGATCGCACCACAATAGCTTGCAAATAAAAACGACCGATTTAGAATGAAATCTTAGTGCATAAATTGATTCTGTTTTTTATTATTAGAAGTCTCTACATCGGTCTACCAAATTTGATCTGGATCGTGCTAAGTTTAACTGCGCCAATTAGTTAGCTTCCTCTCTTGTGTTTATATTGCAAGAGATCCAAAATCGCTTTGAAATCTTTGCCAAGCTCTCCCCTTCCATTCACAATGCTAACAGGTTTGTATAGCTTCGTTCTTCTAAGTGTTATAAGTATAAGAAGTGCCTTATATTCTTGAAGTATCTGTTCTAAGAACTATCTTATCATATTTGTTCTAATGAATTGATCAATTGTGGTGGAGTGGTTATTCAACATGATCTTAAATGCTGCACTTCAACACAATTTAACTTACCGGCGATATACAAATATCAAAGGTCCGCAAATATAGTTTCAGTAAGATTTAACCAGCGCGACTGATCACAATGAAAGTTTTTTGGGTTCATTTGGCAGTTCTCTGGCTCGTTTTAGGAACATGTATAGGTGATAAAGAGGAATCCAAGTACGTGGAATCAACTTCTTTGAGTTCAGGTTCAGGCAATGTCAATGAAAAAGCAGAAAACAATTCCAGATGGCCAAAGGTATTCATATAAGTTCACTCATTGAATTTTATTGAATTTCAATTATTTCCTTTTTTATTTATTTATCAACAGATTGAGGGCGATATATCTGAATTGACCGAGTCGCTGAGCACTCAGCTTGCCACAGAAGATGAAATACCAGAATATTTAGTGGACATTAACGAAACTGATCGGCGCCAGAGCTATTCCAATTCCTGTCCTACCTACACGGGTGCCCATGGCATCTACACTGTGAGCGTGCCTGGTTTGGAACCCTTTGAGGTCTTATGTGATTCACAATTGGCGGGTCCTGGCTGGACTGTTATAGCACGTCGCATTAATGGGGAATACAATTTCTATCACAAATGGACAACTTATCAGCGTGGCTTTGGGAATCTATCGAGCGAATTCTTCATAGGACTGGATAAGCTGCACGCCATAACAGCTGTACAGCCTCATGAGCTCTATGTATATTTGGAAGACTTCGATGGAAATACGCGATATGCTCGTTACGATGAATTTTTGGTGGGCTCTGAAAGCGAATATTATGCTTTACAAAAATTGGGCTCTTACTCTGGAGATGCCGGAGACTCTCTGAGAATCCATGCAGATATGAAATTTTCCACTTTTGACAGGAAAAATGACTTGAACGGCGGCAATTGTGCATTGGAATATATGGGTGCCTGGTGGTATCATAATTGTCATCATAGGTAAGTCTACAATATTTTATTAAATTACATTTCATTCTAACATATTCTTATCCACTTTTCAGTAATCTTTTTGGAATGTATTTGAGCGGTGTCTATGATGCGAAGCTCATTGGGAAAGGCATCTCCTGGTATCTTTGGCGTGGCAATTCTTATTCTTACAAAACAATGCAAATGATGGTGCGGCCTAAGTGCAGCTGTTCATAAGAAATGGAACCCTGCATTGGCGATGACTGTGACTTGGCTAAAAGATATACTAGCACCTTTTCAATATCGATCAATATCAATATATATTTGCATACCATAATTTAGCTGTTTATTGTAATGAGGAAAGTATTTTCCTTATTTATTAAACTCGTACTCGTAGAGTAAAGAGTTTATTGTGTATTTCGCCAATAAAAAAGGTTATCTCCCTCAATTTTTAACTCATTTCATTATATGCAGACCGACAGACGGACGGATGGATATGGCTTGATCGACTCCGACTCGTCTTGTCATGCTGATCAAGGATATGTTTCCTTCTATGCGTTACAAATATATTTACAAATGCAAGGGTATAACAAGTAAGAACGCTATAGTCGATATTCCGACTATAAGATACTCGAACTCAGCATTTATTCAATATTCGACACACTCAAAAGTATGCAACACTTTGTGATAAGCCTAATCCGCTACTATTACCATTGCTTGAGCAGGTAGAAGAAAACCCTTTTTGCCAATGCAGCAGCAAGAAAAGTTGTGCTCCTAAGTGTTCATTTCGGAACAATCGGTTATATGGTAGCTGTATGTTATAGTTGTCTGATCTGGATAAAACTCGAACTCGAACCAGCGTCTAAACAAAAGAAGCATCTGGTCCAAATTTCAGATAGGCAGCTTTTAAGACGGACAGACGGACATGGTTGTCATGCTGATCAAGAATATATATACTTTATATAGTGGGAAAACTTCCTGACAAACTAATATACCCTGTTGTGAATGGTATAATTAACATAGAATGCAGCTGGCATAGAAGCGGACGTATATTTACAATGCGAATGGCAGTGCCTTTCCTTTCTTGTTATATTTTTCTACTAAATCTATCAGTTAAGGTTGAGAATCTCTATTGCAGCACTTCATCATATAATTCCAGTAGCATTTAACCAATGCTAGTGCTCATCATAGGATAGGATAAACTGAAACAAAGCTTTACGTTCATCTGAAGGATTTCGATGGAGTAAACGGTGTGCTTTATAAACGGAGCTTTCCTCTCTTGTGTTTATATTGCAAGCGATCCAAAATCGATTTGAAATCATTGCAGTGGAGAATGATCGACAACGAGACAAACTCTCATTTTCCTTTCACAAGGCTAAAAGGTTGGACATACCTAAGACGGTTGAAATAGATCTCTTTTTGATACAGTACCATCGATGTATATGAACGAATTTTACATACGATTAACTTAACGGCCGAAGAACTTTTGGATAATAATATTACTAGTTTACTATAACGTTAAGCCTATAGTTTTCAAGCTGGGAGATAAGTTCAAGTTCATATAGAAACAGAAGGAAAAACACGGCTCTATCGGATGTTTACTCTTGCTGACGAAGAAGACAAACACTTTAGGGGATCGGATGTGCTTCCCAGCTAGTGTTATAAATATAAGAAGTTCTTGAAGTATCTGTTCTTAGAAATATCTTATCATAGTTGTTTTAATAAGTAAATCAATTTTGGAGTGGCTGTTCACAGGTACTTAATTGCTGCACTTCAACAATCATGAGTTTATCAACATTCGCAGCAATCTATAAATATCGAAAGTCCGCAAATATAGTTTTAGTAAGATTTAACCAACGCGACTGATCACAATGAAGGTTTTTTGGGTTCACTTGTCAGTTCTCTGGCTCGTTTTGGAAGCTTGTATGGGAGAAATAGAGGAAACCAAGTATGTGGAATCAACTTTCCTAAGTTCAGATTCAGATATTGGTCCTGTAGATGAAAGTGTAGAAAATACTTACAGATGGCCAAAGGTATTTATATGAGTTCTCTCATTCAATTTGTTTGAATTTCAATAATGGTTTCTTTAATTTTTTTTTATCAACAGATTGAGGGCGATATATCTGCTGATGAAAATGCTATGGCGGAAGACTTGAGGACTGCTGAAATAGCAAAATATTTAGTAGACATTAATGGAACTGAATATTTAACATCCTGTCCAAACTTGATGGACGCTCATGGCATCTACACTGTGAACGTGCCTGGACTGGCACCCTTTGATGTCTCATGTGATTCATATATTGCGGGTCCTGGCTGGATAGTCATAGCACGCCGTACAAACGTGGAATTGAATTTCTACCGCAAATGGGCTGAGTATAAGCGAGGATTTGGTAATCTTTCGAGCGATTTCTTCATAGGATTGGATAAACTGCATGCCATAACGACTAATGAGCCCCATGAGCTCTATGTATATTTGGAGGACTTCGATGGAAATTCACGATTTGCTCGCTATGATCGATTTTTGGTGGCCTCTGAATACGAATCTTATGCAATACAAAAATTGGGCTCTTATAGTGGAGATGCAGGAGACTCCTTAAGACTCCATGAAAATATGAAATTTTCTACTTTTGACAGGAACAACGACTTGAGCAATGGCAATTGCGCAATAAAACATATGGCTGCCTGGTGGTATCGTAAATGTCATGAATGGTAATTCTAGTACAAATAATTTAATAATTAAATTTCATTTTAACATGTTCATATATATTTTTCAGCAATCTTTTCGGAATGTATTTGAGTGGCGAATATGACCCCGCGCTGTTTGCGAGAGGCATAGTCTGGTATCACTGGCGTGGAGATTATTATTCCTTGAAAACAATCCAAATGATGGTTCGACTTAAGTACAGATTTCCATAATAAGTTGAACTCTACATGGACAATGACTTGGCAAAGAGATTTACTACTAATTTTCAAACAATTTTTATGCAGGCCAATAATATCAACATCGATACATTATTAAGCTCTTTTGCTCTTTTGTGTAGTAAGAAAATAGTTTTTGTTTTAGCATTATACTCGTTCTCGTAGAGTTAAGAGAACGCGGAGATGTAAAATAAACAAAGCAATAATAAAAAGCATATCTCTACATGATCAGCATGGCAAGGGGAATCGATTTAGCCAAGTGTGTCAAATGCCTCTTATATCTGCACGGCGGTTAAGTCCAAAATTAATCCGTTTCGGATTACTCTTGCATCGTGCATTGTACTCACAGCAGCAACGAATATTTAAATGCGCGCCAATAGCAAAAAGTGCGTTAACATACGTAACTTGCGTGTGGATGTTCTCTCATTGTTTTCTTAACTTCAACTTAACAGAGATTTAACAGAGTGTTTACGACCAAATGTAATCGAGAAAATACCAAAAACTACGAAAGCAACGGTAAATGCGAAAATAAAAAGTGAGAGCGGATGCGCGCAGAAAAATCGCGAAAAATAATACATTTGCAAATAATATATTTAACCATATGTATCAACAATGTGCAAAAATTTGTAATTTAACTAAATAAAGTGAAATACAATACACAACAGGTGGGTGAATCTCAATATCAATCTAAGACTCCAGCGCCGGCGCATAAAAAAGGCGGCAGCGTGAAGCTGAAAGCGCAACGGTAAATGCAAATGCAAATAAAATGAAATGCAAATGAAAAAGTGAGTGCGCGCAGAAAAAAAAAACACTGAAAATAATGCGCTTGCAAATAATATACTTAACCAAAAGTATCAACAACGTGCCATAACTTTTAATTCAAATAAATAAAGTAAAATACAATACACAACAGGTGGCTAAATCTGAAAATCAATCTAAGACTCCAGCACCGGCGCGTAAAAAATGCGGCAAGCGTCAACGGTAAATGCAAATGCAAATAAAATAAAATGAAATGCAAATGAAAAGTGAGTGCGCGCAGAAAAAGAAACACTCAAAAGAATGCGTTTGCAAACAAAAGTAACAACAATGTGCAATAACTTTTAATTCAACTAAAAGTAACTATGGTGGTGCTGTTATTATAGAAGATGCAGAAGCAAACTACAATACACAACCGGTGGGTCTCAATCAAAGACTCCAGCGCTATGAAAATGAGGCAGAGTGTAGCGCAGTGTTTCGGATAGGCGCTTCGATTCGAACATTTGGGCCAACTTTTGTTTGGCAAAATCGGCATCCGAGAAGCTCTCCAGGTTGTTGTCGGCAGTCTGTGCCTTGTCCTGGCTTATGGTGGGAAAGATGCCGTAGTTGGCAAAGAATCCGTAACTCTCGCGGCGATGAACATCGGCCAGCACTTGCTCATAGCTGGGTATGGGTATGTCCAGATCCAGAACAAGCAGCGTCTCTGCCAACTTGTTGTGGTAGCTCTTTAGCAGCTGTGGGCGCTTGTGTTTGAGCACCTCGAGATTGAGGCTGGTGTAGAAGAAGTAGTTCAGATCAATGCCTGGGCTGCCCCAGACGCTGAGCTGAAAGTCTATGAAGATCACATCCTGTGGCCTTTGCGACTTTTTGTCGTACTTGAAGAGTATATTGTTGACCCAGAGATCTCCATGGTTGAGCACCTTGATCTCCTTGTCCTGTGGGGCCTGGGCATGCACCAGATGTTTACGCTGTTGCTGCAAATATTTTTCGATCTTCTGGGCAATGTGCTCAAAACCGGGCCAAGTGCTGACCAAGGTGTGCAGCTGCCGGCCGTTGCCGGCAAAGAAGCGCATGAGCAGGCCATCGTCCTTGGCCAGACCTTGCGGCGACAGCATGCCATCCGTGTAGGTATCGAAAATGTGGGGATCCTGGCAAGTAATGAGCTTTTCATTTTGATTTTGGAAACACCTTTGACTGCCTTACCAACACATTTAGAGCCATGGAGGCGGCATGAAACTCAGCCAGACGTTCCATAACCAAAGTGCAGTGCTGCTCATCCAGGCCCGTTTCCCTTGATGCCATGACAAAGTCCTGCTGGCCCAGATCTTCAAACACCAAAGTGCTCTCCGGCTCCTTGAGGCACTGAAACAGTCTGTAAATAAATGTTCGAGGATTAGTCACTGTTTATTAGCTTGATCGCGATCAATCCTCTCCAACTCACTTGGGCCCAAAACGTTGTTTGCATTGCAAAAGAAGCTCCAATCGCGGCAAGACCTCGTAATATGTGATCTTCTCCTTCAAGTACACCTGCAAATCCTCTATAAACTCCACTGACTCAATCCGTGGGATACTCTTGACAATGAATGCCACTTCCTGATCCTTCAAGGCTTCGGTACGTCTGTATTTGATGCGCACCCGGTAGATCTGGCTGCAATAGTTCTCACCAGTGCTGCTGCCCAAAGTCACATGTATGTCCACCAATTGCACCTGGGCGGTTCTCAGAGCCGTTTCGAGTACTTCCTCAAAGAAGCCCACATCCAGATGCTTCGGTGGAGACACTATCTCCGGATCAAATACAATGCTAGACATTTTGAGTGCGCGAGACGTTTGAAAAGCTTCGCCAAAGTGTTTCTCAATTTATATATGTGCTCCGCGTCCGCGTTCCCATTCCAGCTTCGTCATTCATAGTCTCATATATGGTTATAATATATAATATAACTATGTTATATATTCGTGTATAATTTCACTTAATTGGCGACAAACAAACTGGCAGCGCCAACTTTTCAAGCACACGCAACCTCACGCAAATGAACAAAAAAAAAACAACGTGAGTCGACCTTTTTCTATTATGATTAATCGCTTTCTTAAGTCTATATCAGTTTTATTTCCCTTTTGTTTTGCTTATGATTTTTCGTTATCATCAGTTCAACTTCATAAGCTGCGTAACTGTTCTTAGCGCTTATGTATTATTATCTGAACTATGATATTATCTCATTGTCAGACAATTTACTTGTGTGAAACGGCGCGCCTCTAAAACTTAGGCAGGCGGACTCGTCTCTTTTGCGAATTCATTGTTTATTCAGAGCTTATAACACTTTAATAACAATTTAATATTCTATATATTTATAGTATGTCCTAGAGAAGTAGCCTAGCCGGCTTTGCTCGTGTTAATTCTTTATATTATTCTTAGTTTTCGGTAGTTTCTAAGGTCGAATCCTACATAAGAAGTGTTTTCATTGAAGAGAACTTACATCGTTATATTATAGTCTACTAGCTAACCCGGCGTATCTGTCCGTATATTTTTTATGAGAACTAATCTTTATTTTACCAATGAAAGTCATCACGTCGTTACGCTGTGTGTAAAATATAAAGAAAAGGGCGATCATTCTTTTGGAATCAAAATTTGTTTTGATCCCAGGGAACTTTTCGTTGTATGCTGCACATAGCAGTATGTTCTCTCTCTCTCTTTCTCTCTCTCACTCACAGAACTTAAATATATATAGCAAGGAGCTAGCTGTTCAGTGAATACAGTGAAAAGTTCCTAACCTTCACAAACAAACCCACATTCATGTTTGATACATAAAGATGATAGAGGCAAAGATTCTCAACAAATTCTTAACTTTCTTAAGATGCTATAATTATTTAAAATTGTTGTTCGTTGAAAATTTAGTTATTAGAGAGCCGCAAATCTTGTTTGGCAACAAATTGAAATGCTGCTAAAATAATAATGATTTATAATTAAGGCAAAACAATTTTGCACGCTATCAATTTTTATATAATTTTTGTATTTTGCATGTTTGAGAAGCTGGAAGAACTTTTGATATTTGAATTTATTTATAAGCTTTTGGATTATTCTGAACTCTCAAATAAAGTAAATGGTGCAATAAAGGAATGAAATTTCAATCAATCTCCGACTACAAACGCAATCATTATGCGTTTGTGTCCAACCGAAGAAGAGCGTGTGCCTACAAATTCATTGTTCATTTCTCACCATTTCAACCAAGTTTGGCTTCGTGATGCTTGCTCTTTCAATAATTTAGTTCAAGGCAAAATCAAAAACGAGTGCAAAGAAAATGAACCCAAAAGAACGTGTGAATATTTTAACTGATTTTTATCTGCCAGAATTATACATTCAATATACTATGTCTAGGGCATCTCTCAGCTTTTATGAACTTATGTAATCACTTTACTTTTCCACACTTGCTTACATTTATATATATTATTTTTCACTTTCCTCCGTCAAATGTCAATTAATAAAAGTCAATCAAGAGTTTTGCAATTCATTTGCATGCCATGCAGCTCTGCCGTTCCATATATGTATAGATTTTAGCAATTACACTTCAAGTACGATTATTATAGTGGCAGATCTTTAGTCAAAGATTTGCAAATCATCTAAACGCTTCAGTGTGAACTTTAAGCTCTCCAAAGTGCGTACATTGCCCTCAAACATCAGCTGGACTTTCTGTCTGGCGAACTCCTCATCGTGAAAGTTCTTCAACGAATTATCCTCCGAATCAATGCCAATCATGCTCATCAGCGGAAAGAACCCAAAGGCCACAAAGAAACCATAAGCTTCTCTAGAACGAATCTCGGACATGATCTCATCATAGCTAGGCAGGACCTTTGTCGACGAGGGCTGCAACTGTTTCAGGCACTCGATTAGGGCTGCATAGTAAATGTCTATAAGCTCTTGACGTTGCGTTTTCAACACTTTCAACTCCAGGCTAGTGTTGAGGAAATAATTGATATCGAAGCCCAGACTGCCATAGAAGCACAGCTGGAAGTCGATCTGTAAGAAAGAGAGAGGGAGAGATAGAAATTTCTAGAATTTAGATTCTTGATTAAAGAAAGAAAATTTTATAGAAACAAGCTGTCTGCTTATGCTTTTGTCCCCGCTTTCCGTGTTATACATTATGAGGCTGTGCCCCTCGGCTTTAAGCCTGGGTTTTGAGTGTAACAAACCCCGCGGCATTGTACGTCAACGTCCCGTTATAATATTGTCCTCAAATAAGAAACTTTAAATTCAATTTCAAACTATTGTCTTGATTTTAGCCCGAAATGTGTTGATTAGGTCAAATTTTAAGAGTTTTGTTTTGATTTTAGTTGGAATTTCTTAATTTTTTTCTGAGTGTACATGACTAAGAAGCTCCTTTAATACCTAGAACATTCCTTTATCATACCGAATCTATCTTTCCTTGTGCTTACTCACAATTTTCACCTGCTCCACTTGATATTGCTCATCATATTTGAAGAATATATTGTTGACCCAAAGATCGCCATGGTTGAGCACATTGTGTTGGCCACGCAGCGGATAAACCGCTTTCAAGACACGCTCTGTGAAATGCTCATGATAGCGATAGAGCTTTCGTGTTATAGCACCGAATCCTTCGCAGTCGTCCACCAAGGCGGCCAACTTCAACAGCTGCGTGCCAAAGAGCAGCTTAAAAGGTTCCGATTTGATGGCATCCATGTGGAGCAAACCAAATGGATAGCGATCTATGATGGTCGCCGGCTCATGTTCAGCCATGACCATGGTGAGGGCATGATATTGGGCCAACTTAATCATGACCAGCCGGGCATGGGCATAGTCCAGGCCCAGTTGCCGACATTTTAGCTGATAGCCCTCGCCACAGAGGTCCTCGAAGATGATGGTTTGCTCTGGCTGAGCAGTGGAGTAGTAATGTCTGTGTGTTGAATTTCCATGGTTAAAGTTATATGGATTTTCAAACCTCAGCTCTCACCTGGCGCCCAAGGACCAGTCATCCTTCACCCGCCACATCAACGTCTCCAGCTTGGGTTTGATATGCAAATAGAACAGAGTCTCCTTGTTGTATATATGCAGACGAGCCAATATGGCCTGCTTCTCGGCGGGCATCCATTTGACAATCAGCGAGGTCTCCACTTGGCCGCCATCCTTGCTCTCGTATTGATTCTGGTATTTGATGCGCGCCCTGTAGATATTGCTGCAGTAGTTTTCGCCGCCACGCGTCAGATTGCTCAGCTGCACGTCCAGAACCTTAAGATCCTGCCGCTGTAGGCCATGCTCCAGGCAGCGTTTAAAGAATTGCGGCGTTAGGTACAGCGGCAGTTCCTCCGATTGACTTGACGACATTATGTTTACAGTTCGAATGCGCCGACCAACTGTTGCTTTATATATAGATGGCAGCAAATCAAAGTCTTGACGCGTTTCGATCTTAATTGATCTTAATGAATCTTGAAGAATGGCCTAGGTCGGGGCGCGCATCTTTGGGTTGCAGCTGTCGTTCTCTCTCTCTCGGTTTGATTGGCTTAATGGAAAGGCAGGCAGTGCAACAGCCGATATACATGGATTAGCGGCATTAGCTTTTGATGTCAGGTATAAGAGGCGACTAAGATGTCAATGATGAGGATGAGGATGACGAAGACAATGACTACGAATACGACCAAGACTACGACAAAGACTACGGCTATGACTATGATGATGATTACGTTAATAATTCCCAAAGATATATGAAGGGTTAGATAACATTTCCAAAGATCGGATTTCAGGTACCTCGAAGCCAGCGATTTTGATTCATTTAACTTCGTGTTCTGTCTGTATTGAAACATCATGCGTGAATCCAACATAGATTTGAGAGCTCTTCTAATCCCCCAACAGCAGGTCGCTAAAAATATCCCCATATTCACGCAACAAATTCAGCCACAAATAGGTCGCTTTAATTGATCTTTCATCTATTAATAGCTAATCTATATTACATATCAATTAGTAGGAGCTCAATGGAAGCCGCTGGGCCAAACAAGCCCAACTGTCTGTGCGCCTCAAAGGCGCCTGAGGTTTTATCACAAAAGTTTGTTGAACTCAAACCGAAATCCATGTGAAAGGAATGCACATTGTAATCTACTGCTGCTCTCTGCTAATAATCACCAAAGACGCCCACCGCTTCGGCACGTTTGAGTGTCCATTTGTGATAGTCATTGAGGAACTTCTGACCAAAGATGGCATCCATTTTCTTTCTCTTAAAAGCCTCATCCGTCATCTGCTCAATGCTATTATCCTGCGACAGTTCCGTCGGCATTGTGACCATGGGCAAAAAGGCAAAGGAGGCAAATAATCCATAGGTTTCGCGACTGCGCAGCTCCCACAGTAAATCCTCATAGCTAGGTATCTGCTCGAAGCGTGCATATTCCAGGGCAGCTCTGAAGGATTCGTAGTACACTTTGATGAGGTCCTCGCGCCGCTGCTGCAGCAGCTCCAACTTGGGGCTGGTGTTCAAGAAGAAGTTCAAGTCACAGGCCGGACTACCATAGAAGCTCACTTGGAAATCCACGAAGAGCGAGCGTGTGGGCACATTCGGCTGATCCGCCTTATCGTAGGCGTACATAAAATTATTTGTCCACATATCACCATGATTGAGCACCACATAGCGATCTGTGGCCTTCGGCTTGGAGGCAGCCAACAGTACAGCTGCAAAGTTATCCTTGAGACGCTGCAAATGCTTACTGATGTGCTCATAGCCTGGCCATTTGGCTGTGGCTGAGATGAGGCCCTGCAGGAAGCCACCAAACATAGTCTCAAAGGTGTCGCTCTTGACTAGCGTTCCCTCGCTTAGCATGCCCTGACTGTAGGGCTTTACAATGTCGGGATCCTGGCAAGGATGGAAAGTGAGTTATATATAACTTCTTGTTAACATTTTCAAGGTTCAAAGCTTACCTTCTTGGCCAGCACCATGGAGGTGGCATGAAACTTGCCCAGCTGCTGCAATATTAGCGAAGCATGTTGCCAATCCAGACCAGCCTGACGTGAGGTCACCCTAAAACCCTCCACCTTCAGGTCATTGAAGACTATGGTTTGTACTGGAGTTTTCACTGAATGATAATACCTGTAGAGTTACAAAGAGATAGATCAAAACTAACAGTACAAAATGAGCTCGGAAGTTATTGAAATGACCCTGCACTCCCTGGCTACGCCCTTAGACCTTAACCCTGCCATGCTCTGGTTGGACTTGCTTAGGGTTGTTACCTTCCCCCTTGGCACACACTCTTACTTATATGCTCTTTCAATATATTTTGCAGTCACTCTCCTTGTCTTCTCTCTCACTCTCTCTCTCTCTCCATTGCAGACTTATGTTCGTCTTCGTAATTTGTATGTACAATCTAGGTAACCCGGCGTGCATCGCCTCCTATATATATTTTACTGATATACATATATCCTAGGACCTTTGCCCTGCCTATTCTTTATATATGTATATCGATACATCGATCCACCTCTTTCGCAGTCGCTTACTTACTTGGCCCCAAACCGTTCTCCATTGGTCAGTATATCCAGTCTGGGCAGCACATCCGTATAGGCTTGTTTCTCCTTGAGAAACACACTTATATCCTCTAAAAATTGTGTGTCCTTTGTAATCGGTATCGTCTTCACAATCACCGAGCGCGTCTCCACTTCTTTGGAGTTCGAGCGGCTAAATTTCAACACGACTCGATAGATCGACGAACAGTAATTATCACCCGGATTACTGCCCCATTCGAAACTGATTTCATGCAGGCTTATCTTCGGCTCCCGCAAACCCTCCTCCAAAGTGTCCACGAAAAACTGTTCATTGAGGTACTCGGGCACCGATATCTTCTGCACGTTGTTTATGTGAACCATGCTTATATGCCGATTGAATCAATATCACCACGTTATAACTTGGCGTGGGAGCGCCTTTCTTCTAACTAATCGAGGTGAAGACTCTTCGATTCGGACTGCCTTGCTTGTATTCTAAGCAGAGCGTTTTATATACTATTAATTCGTTTCGCTGATTTGTTTTATGGTTAGCTATTTTTAGAGTTCTTATTTGCAAGGGCGGCAGTGTCATAGTGAAATTAACAGTCGCGCACAGTGGGCTTAGAGTTGGTGAAAAGGGAAAGCTAGCTAGATGTTGTGATGGAAAGAAAGAAAGAGATGAGGAATTTTGGCATTCGATGAATAAATATATTTTTTTGAGAGCTGAAATTGGATGTGAGAAATATATTTCTGTTGTTTCTGCATTCTTAAATTTCTTAAACACAATCTGCATTATTCCAAAAAAGTACTGAAAAGGCACATTAATAAGGTTAAAAAATGTCTTTATATAAAACGTTAACCTCCTATCTCGTACCGTTTCGACTATACGTTGTTCGCTAGTCAATTAGTCGTCTCTTAAACTTGTGCCTTTCTCATGCACAGCCCAACAGTCTCCTGAAACTTTAGACATCTCTTCCAATGTTATATATTATTTTCCTAGAATTTCCTAGAATTATTCATGCTCATTATTCTTTCGTTTTAATAAATTTCTCTTCGTTTCACAGAAGATTATATATCTTTCAAACCATAGCCTTGCCCCACTGTGCAGAATAATAACGTTAGTCTGAGCGCTTGAGTTCATAGCTTCCTCTCCAGGCAAAGTAGACGTGCTTGTAGAAAGTATCTCTATCTGGCACATTTGTAAAGTCATTGTCATTAAAATGAAAACGATTTACTTTTTAGTGAGGTAATTAAAACTATAATAATGATACCCTGTAGTCCCAGGAGTGGCTCAGTGTATAGATGTTGAAGCAAATGTAAAGTCTCCATGCAACTGGCAAGCATATTATGAGCTACGAAAATATATCTAAGAGTTATTTTGGTCATATCTTAAGCCTGTTTAGAATCATAAAAAACTTTTTTAAGATGGCTAAAAGGAACGATATAAGAAGGTCTTTTAATACCATCATGGTCACCTTTAAGTAATCACTCGTCAGAGCCATATCTACCTTGATTTTTGCCTACTAAGTGCTCATTTTGAATCTGCCTTTTATATGGCAGCTGAAGTCATGATCCATGATCCATAAAATAAAGTCTTAAATTTGATCAATTTCAATATAGCGTATGCTCGGAGTCGCGTAGTTAAGGTTTGCATTCTCGTGCTTTACTCTTGCCCTTGTTTATTCATTTCATTACAATGTGAAAAGTGTTTGTCGATTGCTTCGACGTGTAGAGGGGTTACCTATTAAATATAGTCGTGTACGTGCAATCTTAGCAGTAAAATCAAAGTGTTATCAGCGTTATTTTAGCTAGAGCGATAGTGTCAGAAGGAATGTCTAATAACACAGGCGGTGCTACGACCAAATGCAAGTCATAAAGACACTGGAGTGGGTCAATTTGATATTTGTAATTGTATTTTCTATTAGCTGGTATGTTCTATATGATTGTATAATCGGTAGAGCTATTGCAGGTATATCTTGCCAGAATTTCACACCTTGCCATATTAGGTGGCGGGGTGGAGTGCACCTATCCCGCCGTATCTCTAATCTTTGTATGGCGAATCAGTATCAGTTGAAATTGAAAAATATAATTTTATGTTCCAGCGGTTCTGATTACTTAGAGTTTATTTAATTTTGTTTTTCATGAATCATTTAGACAGTAAGTTTGTGTAGTATCTGGCTAGACTTGATAAGTAAGAGCGCTTCAAAAAACAACTTCATTAGATTTAACATATAGATAGGATATGGCTGTCAGGCAACAGCACGAATGTATGCGCATCGGGAGAATGGGCTTGTCAGATTTGGGGTTACATATGTATCACTTCTTAAGCAGCTAATTCCAAAGTTTGTTCAGTTGGATACTGAATTCAAGGGCTTGATACTTAGCTAAAGGATTTCTTCCTTGTTTTGATTTTACTATCGAATTTTGGTTAATCTTTAATTATTATTATCTTTTTAAAATGTGCTGTTAAAAAATCATAAGAAGAAAATTCAGATCGATTAAATACGTATATCCAATGTGTAAACCAATGCTTGTGATATTCCCTGTGCTGTAAGTTTTTTCACATATATAAAGAAACTCAGCCAAAACATACACCAATAGTCGATTTTCTCTCCCTCTCTGTTGCTAAAACTCGCCGTCAATTTGCCCAAAATTGAACATTTGATCCCTCTCTGTTGCTAAAACTCGCCGTCAATTTCCCCAAAATTGAACATTGATCCCATCAGTGCGCTAAGCATCCAAGCTTACTAGATATAGATGGCGCCAGCTTTTCCCCAGGCGGACTAAAAAGTACCTTAAAATTTCTTTTACCTTAAGGGAAATGTACTTTACTCCGAATAATTGTTTTGCCTTCTAGGCCATTTTACAGATAGATAAATTCCCTTGTTTTTATCGATAAGGATATTTGCGCTTTAGCGCAGACTCAAACTCTTATAATTTGTGTTAGACCAAAGTTAACAGAGCTGTAATTGAGCATTGTTAACGTACTTGTTATTAACATAATGTTAAGAAAACCTGGTAAGGAGGCATACCTTAGGTTGAACTCCTCATAAACAGATGGCGCCAGCATAGAATCGCTCTTCCACTATGAGCAAAATAATAATAAATATTTAAGTAAATATTTAATTTTAATAAAATGAAACAAACTTTAAAACTTAAAAGGAAAGCTGAAACTGAAATAGACCTGCTGAAATGAAATAAATAACTATAACTAAACTGAAAGGTCTTGCGAGTATATATTTCTATATAGAACTTTCGCTTTGCGATTATTGAAACAACTTAATTTCGATGAGAAAAACAAGTTCTCATGTTGAAGAGGAGGTTCGGTGGCAGCTATATGATATAGTAGCCCAATGTCAAGGTCTATCGGCTGACTAGCTATGAAAGCGAAGTTTCCCATACTAATGTTCAGTCAGAATCAGTTGGCAGCTATATGATATAGAAATTCGATCTTGAAGATACTATGGAATCAAGTCTACCGTGAAAATTTCACCTCAATAGCTTTATGAACTGAAAGAGATATAGGAGTTGTCATAGAAGTTCGAATGTGGTTACAAATATCGTCAGATAATAGTTAGATATCCACAGTAAGAGAGAGAGAGAGAGAACGAAGCGTTATGCATCTGCATCTGGGGGATAGAATTTTTGGTTCTGTGACCTGAAAATCCAAACACAAAAGACTGACACGTGGTGAATGTAGATTTACTCTACGATTCGTAGCTGGCAAACCCCTCTTACGAAATTCTATAAATATTTTTGAACAATACAAAGGGAAAGGATATAAAGGCTTCGGCTGACTGAAGATAGTTTTTCGCTTCTTGTTCTATTTGCCGCAAACTTGCGCTACGCATCACCAGTTGCTTTTTTAGCGTGGACCCAGCCAGAGGCCAGGGGGTCCACGTCCATATGAAAGGCCAGCCATTTTTGCAGCGTCGAGCTTTTGCCTTTGAGTAGCCGCCGGATATACATACACATACAAACACAGGCACACAGGCACAGACAAGGACGGGCTGCATGTCACGTGTTTTTGCAGTTCATGACGGCTTAATTAACTAGCGAGTTGTTGTTGTTGTTGTTGTAGTTGTAGTTGCTTTGACTTTTGGTTAGTTTATTTTTTCCGCTCTTTCTCTGGTTTTTCTTTTTGTTGCAGCTGCAAATTTGACGTTAAATGAAATACATTAATAAATAAAACCGCCACAAACAACGGGCAGCGCATTTAAATGCGCCATTTCACACAAATTAGTGACCAAAAGGCAGAAATCGTCTGGCCATTGGCCACGCCCCTGCCCCCCTCTACCAACTCTATTCAGCGCTGATGTATGCGATTTTAATCGCAAGCGCTCAGACGCGTCCCCGCCACGAACATGCTGCTGGCTTTTGGTGGAACTCCGAAATCCATGACAACACCCCGCCCCTGCCTCTTTGGATGCGAGACAAAAAAGATAATGGAGTCGTGTGTAGACAACAACAACAACAACAACAACAACAACAACAACAACAACAACAACAACAACAACAGCAGCAACAGCAACAATCGGAGCACAGAGCTGAATAAATGACCATAATCAAACACTTTACGCCTGAAAGCATGCAGCAAGGTTTAACGGTTTCTATTGCGTCCTTGTTGTTGTTGATGAGACAGCTGGACTGTAGGAGCAGCAGAAGAAGATGCCTAAGTTCCAGATTCCAGACCAAATTGAAGGGGCAGAGGCAGACTAAGAGAGAGTGGGCGAGTTTGCCTATCGTAGCTGTGCATCAATTCAGACGTCGCCGGTAGCCAAATTTAATTAGTACCCTCCAGTCGCCGCCAAGTCATACCCTGCCATTTGCATAGCATACAGTTGGCCTTATGCTAAAATTCAGCCTTATAAAGATAATTGTTAGTAGGCTCGTGGTCGATATGATATGATATTTGTATGAAGACCTCCGCATATATATAAGAAAGTCAGGAGGGGATGGCCAAGACAAGGCCTAAAGTGAACTTGTGATGTGGCAGAGGAAGTGGCAGAGGAAGTGGCAGAGGAAGTGGCAGAGGAAGTGGCAGTTTACGCCAAAGGGAGGATGTAAAAGCGGTTCTTAGGAAATCGAAATCTTTTACTAGAAAGAGCTTCTTTCATATACCCAAAGTCTTCCGGATTTTCCTCATAACTCTTACCTTGTTCTACTTCTGCTTTTCCTGTACTGAAAAGTGTATAAACCTTAAGAGAATTCACTGTACGGGGACATATACAAAGAAGGACATATATATATCACCATATCTGTGACCTTCCGCTGCTAGGTACTACATAAGTCTCCTGTCTCCTTCTAGTCTATGTGAATTCTCGAAAAGCAAGAAACCAAGTTCAAATGTTGCCTCTTTCTTGCACAGTTCAAAACTCAAGGAACACCTTCACAGAGTTGTCACATCCCTGCTTCAGAGTATTCCATGTTTCACCAAGATGCACTTACCCCATTTACCACCTCCCTTTCCCCCCTTTCCTATAGATTTTTGTGCTACTGTTTAAATTCAACTTCATTTGCACAACATGAACATTTAGTCCCAACGCCTGCGACTGGAGCCTGGGACGGAGCCTGGCCTTTAATCACAGTTGGCGCAAATCAAACACAAACAAATGCCCATCATCATCATCATCATCGGAGGGGGCAAGAGAGGTAGTGTCAGCGTGAATGAGAGGCCTAGGCCTCGTCTTTTATCTTTGTCTGTCTGTCTGTCTGTCTGTCCGACTGTTTGTCTCTCTTCTCTCTGTTCGTCTGGGCTGCGCATTTTGACCGAAAACAAAACTGTTGCATACCATTGGGCGGCGGCGCATGCCTTGCATACTTTTTAGCTGCGTGGCCAAGCGCATGAATAATTGATTTCCATTTTCCCCAACCGCTCACACCCCACCCCCTGCCCTTCTACCAATGAGTCTCGCATTCATTTGTCAGCAAAAGAATCGTCAGTTTATTTGTGTGTTTGTTTGTCTGTCCGTCTGTTTGTTTGTTTGTCGGTTTGGTGGCACATTGTTTATTTGTTTGTCGGCTCTTGTCGTCGCATGCAACATATTTTCACTTCGACAGCAGGGGCAGGGGCAGGGGCAGAGCATTATGCTCTTCGACCAGTCCAAAAAGCTTATCAGTTTATTTTTGTTCAGGCCATTTTGCGTGTGGCTGCCGCTTGATCCGTTGCCACTGCCACTGCCACATGCCACATGCCACATGCCACATGCCTCTTGATCTCCCCCTTGGCAACACCCCTTTTGGAATTTTGCATATGTTTTGTGTTTATATATATTTTTTTTTTGTAGAACTGGAACTGAAACTGGTTGAACACGCGACACGTTTCGACTTTAATCCCAGGCAACGCATTATGCAGCCATGGCTATATGTATATATATATATGTATATGTATAGCACTAAGTCCTACCTCTAAACATATTTTGGACCGTGGTTGGCATTTAATTTCCATAAAATGTTTGTTATGCCATGTACGAGTGTTATTAGTGTGTTGTTTGTCTTTTAGGGACCCTTGAACTGTAATTGCTGGGCACATTTAATAAGCATTCTGGCAGGTTTATAAAAGGGGAGGAAAGGGAAGGTTGGTGGTGTAGGGACACCGAATCATTTGTGGCTTGTTGACAGGTCCTCAAATTGCAGTCCTCAGTAGCAAATTATAGCCGCTGTCCGCAGCAGCAGGGCTTGGACAGCTCGATTGAACTCGCAGTTTAATTTGTTTAATAGCTGGAAAGCTAAGCTAAGTTTTCCAAAGCTGAAAATGTTTAGGGAAAGTCTTAGAAATTACAATTATCTATAGATCTTATTTCTGAATGTATTGACTATATAAAAATCAGCCTATTACTACAATTTTCCTACTCAGCGTTGTCTAGTTTTGCTCCAAGAAAGTTGTTTCTCTTCGTAGGTTTGGTCTCTCTGCCTTTATTGTCCTTTGCTAATCTTCTGCCTCTCTAGTGAATCTTGTATTACTTCTAATTTAGTCCTCTGCTTTTGCTTCTGTCTATTCCGCCTGTCATTTCCTCTTCTCTCTTCCCTCTGCTTGCTTTTCGTGTGTCTCATCTACATCTTTGATATTGAAAAAAAACGCGATTTTTGTACTCAATTGCATTTCTCTCTTCTAGCTTCAACTTGCTCTGCTGTTTGATCAATATTTCTCTTGATTGCTTCTCTTCTATTACTTCATTTCTTTCTCTTCTTCCTATTTTCCCTGTGCCTCTCTCTTCAATCTCCCTTTGCCTCCTCTCTCTCTCTCTATGTTCTTTGTCTCTTTGACTTCTCTGCTTTAAATGCATCCTCTCTATGCCATTCCCAATCTCTGATGCTGTCATTCCCTATTTAAATAGCTGCACGTTGCTCTGCTGTTCTAGCTCTTACCGTTGGGTCTGTGCATTGTTTGTCATTCAGTCAGGCCAATGAGTTTTATATATATAGATAAATGCTTTTAAAGCTTCTCCACCTATTCTATTTTCTGTGAACCTTCATCAAGAATCTACACTAAACACCTCTCACTTTCACCTATTAGCTGTTATCGTTCACTCCATCATCCATCACTTCATTCCGGTTTTTCTTCATTGTTCTTCCAAACTACCCTTAAAAGCAAAAGTCCCACCAACACACCCCTCCATACAAAATATATACCAAATGACGTCACATACTTGCAGGGGTAGTTTTGAGATATTTCCCACACTTCCCCTACATTTCCAGTGGTGTCTGGGTGTGCGTGTGTGTGTCCTTTGGCTCGGGTTTTGGGGTAAATGAAAACACCAGTTGATTGCCTTTTACCTCCAGGCGCAAGCAAACAGTTTCTAGTTTCAGTCTTCTGACAGCCAATATAAATGCACAAACCCCAGGACTGTGGCAACAGGCCACCCATCCCATCTATCCATACTTTTTTTTGCCTGAGCTTCAAGCCTTTTGTATTTAGGGCGAAATGTAATTAACATGCGATAGGCGATTTGCCCATTTGCATTTCAAGGTGTCATAAATCAGAGCATTGTTTGCTCGCCAGGGATGCATCAGCATTCCCACAGCTGGTTGTGCAGTTGATTGAGAAAGGGCAGGTTTCGTTGTGCGAAGTCATTAAAAAGCTCACGTTACCAGAGTGATTTTGTAGAAGCATGGGAGATTCGCAATGGAGGTCTATGATAATGGGGGTGACAATGATAAAAGGGGGAATCAGTTTACAATTTTTCATCTGTCTTGTTGTTGCGCCCTCTGCCTAATTAAGTGAAATATATATATATATATAACGAAAGTGATCAATCTGTTCCAAACTCTATTGGAGCCACTATAACCCTGAAGACCCAGCCTTTCCACTGGCATAAACCTCTTACGTTGGCATGGTCCTTTCATCTTCATTTCAATTCAAACTTCAATCTGAAACTGTTGTTCAACTTACGCAATTATATTTCAAACTGTTTCACTTCTCCTTTGCACCTTTGTGTCCGTCTAACTCACTTGTTGGTCAACCCGCAACCCTCTTCCTCTCCTTGTTAGTACTTCCTCTCTTGTGTTGAGAATGTCGTAAATTTTGCAAATATCTCTGATGTAGATTTTGGCACACTCGATAAGCAATGTCGCTACACGTCCACAATCCATGTGGACTCCCCTCTTTACCCTCGCACCTTCAAACTTCACACATTTGCTCACTAATTAGGTGTGAGCTGTTGAGGGATATGGTCGGGGGGGCGTTACTTGTCAAAACGGGGCGGCTCTTGCACTGTGTGTGAGTTATAATTAACCAAGCTCATGCGATTTGTCCTAAATCCAGTTAGGACTGATGATATTGTAGCATCAAAGAGCGTCACGTTGCAAGGCAGCCTTTAAATTGAATTCAGAAACATAAACAAGGAATGATGGGAGAGGCGGTGAGAGAGACACTGCTGCTTGCTTGCCATTTCCGTTTCCGTTGCCGCGCGTGCCGCAGTAATAGAAGCTTTGATTTTGATTGCCCAGGACTTAGGAGTAGATTTTGAAAAAAATCACTTGAAGCATATTTAAAATGTTGCCCAAAAGATGAAAGCTTTATTTTTAGAGAATTTAAAGAAGTGGGAATGAAGGAAGACAGAGAGAGAGAGAGAGGTGAAATGGTGAATACCCTAAGAACATTATAAGGCAAATAATTTCAAACTGAATTTCCTTTCATTGCTCAAGCTTCATCACAAAGTCAAAACACTCAGCACAAAAGAACGTTTCCCTTCTAAATTCCAAATTTTTTGTCACCCTCCATGGTAAACCTAGTCTAGCCAGGCGTACGTACGTAGCTAATCCATGTTTACCCCGCATCCCCTATACCATTTGCCAGCCTTGATTTGGTTTTTAGTCTTGAGCAGATCAAAAGGCAGCCAAGCATTAGGCAATGACATTTTGCCTGCTGCTGTTTCGCCTTGTTTTGCATAAATGTAGCATACATCCAGGCGTCTTTAAGTTGATGCCTTGATTGAAATGGAAGTGAAGCTACTGAGGTTTTCTGGTTTTTTTTTGGGGTTTTGTGAAGCCACAAGAACCAACAACACATCAGCAGCTTCTACACTTGGCACTCCTTGAGTCGAGTCGTGTGTTGTGGTTTTAACTTATGGTTTTGACTTTGGCCTGACATCAGGGCTCACATGGCATGTCCTGGTCCTGGCTTACAGTCTCACCTGCCAACCAGCGAGTGGGTGTGGCATGCAATGCAAGCTCAGGCATAACATACAACAAATGCTTATGACATATTTTACACATGCGGTTTAGAAACACGCATAGTGTGGATGTGCTTAGAGCGGTGCGAAGGAGAAGTTGAAGTAAATGGAAAATGAAAATTCATTTGAGAGAATTTGAGATGCTATATAGTCCAATTACTTTCAACTTAAAATGAGCAGAGATTTAATATCCTTTAGAATTTGTAAAAGTTAACAACTTTAGCTGATTTGCAGAAATAGTTGCTAAAAAATGCAAACGAAATGTGAAATGAGGCCTGAAACTTGCCATTGCTTATGCATCACCATGCGGTCACTCAATCAAAATTGTATGTTTCTGAATTCTACGAATGTTATTACCTGCGTCTGCCTATCCAAAGTGTATATCTCGTCGTTTCAAAGAAGCTGGCCGTTTCTTATGAAACTGCGCGTTCGCTGATCGAGTGCTGCCTGACGTCGTCGCTGACGTTTTACGCAACTGACGAAAGCGAATGCTAAATGTAGGCGTTCGCTGAATTCAAGAGTGAAGTGTGATTTTGTAGGTCTGCAGGTGGTTCCCTAAAGTCTCTGATAGTCTAGATCAAAATTTCTTTTACCTGTCCTTCCACAAATGATTCAAAATTTCACCACAAAAAACTCCCATTCTCATGGAATGGCAAATCAGCATCCTCTGAGCTCAAAAAGCATTCAGTTGGAAAATTGCCAGAGAGAAAAAGAGCAACCGAAAATTTGCCAAGCAAATATTCATAACTCACAAAATGTGTGGACCATATGCAAAGTTTTTTTCTTTTTTGATAAATTAAGCGGCTTTTGCCAGTAAGGCAGCCAGGCGGAGTATGAAATTTTGGTGGCGCCCCAGATTAATAGCAAAAGTTAAAAATGCACAAAACTTAAATCGCTCTTAAAAGTAAGCTCTATTTGTAAAACATTTCAATAAAATTAACACCCAACTCGTTAGAGCGGCGGGTGTTGCTGGGAACTTGCCTTTCTACACTTTCTGCACAAAAGCTAAGACAACTAATTAAAACCACTTTGTAGACTCTGTGCCGGCACAGCAGACACATTTATTAGTGGGTGCGAGTGGGCGCAGCTGCAAGCAGCTCAGCCCCTGGGCGAAACCTGAGCCTTTTGGCAAATGCCAAAACCACTAAAGATGTGGAAACAAGAAACCATCCCATCCCATCCCCGTCTCGCCTCGCCCACTCTAACAAACGGCAAACTTCATTAAAAATGCACACGGCAGGAAGTGCGCTCAGCCAAACACCGGGAATAGCAATAGCAGCAACAACAATGCCGCCAACAACAACTTCATTTGGTTGGAATTACGAGTTGACGCCCGAGCAGGGACCGGCTAGAAAGTTGAGCTTTAATTTATGAACACATTAGATGCAATTTTCAAGCACCTGAGCTGGCATTTGGCATTCATTCAACTGCAACTTCAGCTGCCAGAAAAATTGGGGCCAGTTCAAGTCGACAGCCAGCAGACGATTACATCACGCTGTGCGAGATGGTGGCGGGGGTGTTCCAGACCAAAACGTTTTCTAATTTTCCACGCCATTAAATCAAGGATTTCAAGCCAAGACGCATGCGACTGCGACTGGAACTGAGACGGAGACTGGCAATGTGACATGGCAACGTCCTTCGCAAATGGATGACACACAATGGCGAGGCCCAACTGCAAATGCTGTAAGGATGTTGTCCATGAGAGAGACCATAACAAATGTCCACCCGCCATATACAAAGGAGTTACAGTTACGATGAGGGAGGGGGTGGATGTGAGCAGAGTTGGAGAGGGTGCTCTTGCTATTGCATTTGGCAAAACATTTACATTTTGTGGCAGTCAATTTGGTTTGTGCCAACCAATCGAGCAGTCCATTTCTTTAAGGATTCCGTCAATCAAATGACGGAATTGTGAATGGTTTTGAATTTTGTTTGATTGAGCAGATAAGTTTTCTAAAATTTGATGGATTCAAATTCAAAAAATTCTAATTCAAAATTTATCTTCTTAGATTAAACTATCGTATATAAAGGCATTAGTTAATAGATTCATTTGTTGAACGCCTTTCGAGGATACAGGATAAAGACAGAGGTTGACAAATGTAGAAATGTCGAGTTAAACTTTTCCTCTATCTAAGTACAAAGGTAGCCATATGAACCAATAAACTGAGATCGATTTCTTTAAATCTCTAGAGATTCCCGTGAGACACTGTCATTTGTTCTATAGCTGCTTTTACTACCACAATTTCACAGAATCAGAAAAGATGTTTCGATAGTCACTTTTGTTACCGATACGTTGAGACTACTATCAACCTGATTGCAGTCCAATTCTTAGCTAGAATGAGATACGATATAAAGGCATTCCCCACCCACATTTAGAGTGTCATAGGCTCTGCTTAGTCTGCTGACTTTCTCGTGTACGCAGGCGACTCCAAGTTCTTTGCTTGATGAACGTTCAAGAAGCGACAACATTATATACGTCAGACATGCAGGCCGACAAAACTACTATTCCATATATATAAATATGCGTTTGTTTTTCTATATTTCGCCACTTAGTTTGAGATCAAGAAGCTATATAGAAATTGTTCAAGAATGAATATCAGATTTAAGCAATGCACTAAATGATGCACATAATCACAAAGCAACGTTAACATATATATAATAATGGCGCGATATACAAAAATCTGCAAGGAGATAATTTCATAGCTAAATAATAAGCACCAAGAACTTGTAGTTGGAAAAAACTTCTCTCCTAACGTGTTGCAAGCAGGGAAACTTTTTTTGCGAAGCGAACTTTGAACACGTTTCAGTTGTCTGCCACGCCAATTCCCCCATCCCCCCTGATTATGTGACAGTGGAAGGTGAGCAATGCAATTAATTGCCAAACGCAGTTTCCGGGAGCCTTGATTGCAGGTGCAATTGCAAAATCAATTTAATTAAAAAAGTTTTTTCTTCTGCTCGCAAATCGAAATGCGCTTTATGCGCGTATAATGTATTGTAATTACCGTTAGTTGTGTTGTTGCTGCTGCGTTTGAAAGTTAACGACAGTTGTGTTGCATCATCAATAAAAAAGGCGACAATGTCAAATGCCTAATAGTTGGACAGAGGAGTGGAGGAGAAGAGCTGAAAGCGGAGGCCAGAAGAATGCCAGGCGGGAAAAACTTTACCCACGTTTCCGTTTTCTTGGCAAAGTGCAATTCAGCGTCAACTTGAACTTTTGTGCTTTGCAGCGTGCAGGTAACTTTTGTTGTTGTGCTTTCAGATGGGCGAGAACAAAATGATGGTTGTTATAACTTTTCAATGGGGTTTGTAACAGATTTTGTTTGGGGAAGATAAGCTAGAGGGATCCATAAAAGAGCAAGGATTTGAGGAATGCTGGGAGAGAGAAACAGAGAGAGAGATACAGTGAGAAACTAGAAGCATCTAAAGTGCATATGGATATGGCTCTTAATAAATTCAAAATCATTGTACTTGCTTCTCCATTCTTATAGCGTATAGGCTTATGGACAATTTTCATATACAAGCTTTGCTTTTGAGAGAGTGGGTGTTTCTGAATGTCAGGCTTCTGATCATGTTCATGAGACTACCTCAAGCCTGGAGGCCAGCATCCGCTTGTCCTGTTATTTGTGTTTGACACTCGTCATTCTCTCAACTTCTTCAGGGGAATGCAACTGCATTGATTAGATTGAACAAGCTATACTTACATATTTGCTTCTCCCTCACCCTGATGCTCATGTCATCGGGGTGCCGAACATTCAGATTCACGATCATTTCTCTCACTCTTCTCTAACATTGTAGTTCATTTGTAGATCATCACAGCGATTGATTTTTGTTTCAAGAAAGCTAACTCCCCATAGTCAAGCGTATATAGCTTTCAATATAAGGTCCTACAACATGTTGTTGCTGCTGTAATTGGTATGCTAGTTGCTGTTGCTGTTGTTGTTATGTTGTAGTTGTTGTAGTGAAAAGTTAGTCGACAACAAGGAGAACAACAACAACAGCCGCCGCCAAGCACTGGCAATGGCAATGACGACGATGTCTGGCAGGTGTATAGCCCCTCGCATATTATTTACAAGGGGCGACAGGTGTAGAGGGACACGGTGTAAGAGGAGGGGTAGAAGCAGGAGCTATACGCCCACAGGGCACCTATAATTTAGCTGTGTTTATTTGCAAAACTGTCTGTCTATCTGTCTGTCTGTGAAGCGTCGCATCGCGGCTTGGCATCGAGTTTCAGTTTTCAGGAGTTCCCAGCACACTTGACAATGTCCTCTCGTCTCTCTCGTCTCTCGTCAACGGTGGCAACTTCATTGTTAACCTGCCCTATCACCGCCTCGCGGATCTAGGGGTCCGTGTTGGTTGTGTGTCACTGACATTAAGTGCTGTTGCGCGGGGTGGGGTGGAGTAGAGGTGCACGGATATGATTTTACCGGCTTGTCGATTCGCTGAAAAACGGTTTTGCAATTTATTAACTGACAGTTGAAGTGCTTGGCCAAAGGAGAGAGGGTGAGAGGGGGAGTTAACATATGACACTTATCAGTGGCAAAAAGAAAACCTCATGGAACACATACACATACATACATATACATATTTGATTAAGTTGCCTGTCGCCGCAAGGTAGGCTATGGATATTTGCTAAAACAAACTTTGCAGACACACAAACACACCCAGGCGGCATTCACAAGGGTTAAACGAGGACAAAAACAATATGGTTGGCATACAATGCGTAAGTTTCTAGGCAACAAAAGTTGAAAGTGTTTCGAAGAGTTTGAGCGCAGACAAAATGGCCGGAAGCACCTAAATGTTTAGAGCATTTCCCCCCAAAATTTAATATGTTCAAAGACCCACTGCAAAGGGCAAAGGGACAAACCTTAACCTTAAGACCAGACAGACAAACTTAGAAAGGCATTTGGAGATATACAACTTGCTTATTTGAAGCTACTATTAAAAGCTTATTAAGTGAAGCTTGAAATGACAGCACGATTAACAAAACAAATAAGGTGAACAGGGAAAGTTATGGTTAGTCAAGGACTGACCTGACCTGGAAGAAGCTTAATAGTTTAGTTGCCTGTGAACCGAGACAAATGCCTCAGCTGGCGGGAAGCCTAATTGTTTATTTATGAAGGAAAGGTGTGTTAAGCTCTTCTTATGGTTTGCTAGGAAAGTGTGAAAGCTACTTATGATAACTAACTTAGTTAGCTTTAATGATAATAATCTATCGGAGCACTGCAAAATCACCGTTTATTCTTGAGTTTAGTCAATGGCAACACTTTGCATTCGTTTTCTACAGGATAATCATTCTGACCTCAAACCAATTTTCTCGGTGGCTGATCACAATCACAAGTAGGAGTTAAGCTCTGACTTGTCTATGTCTCATCGTTTGTCTAACAAATTGAAATGTGAGCCGAGATGTTGGTATTCTCCCAACTTTCGCCTGACCACAACACTTTCCAAAATCCTCCCATCAGCCACAGCAGCCACACACACACTCACACACATGACGTGCGGCATGCCAGGGCCAACAGGCCAATCTCAGGTGTCATATTCCAGCATCATTATGATGCACAAACAACAAATACAAACAGGACCTCTTTAACCACAGTATGTATACCCTTGACTCTTCTCGCCCTCCCTCCCATCCGCCATTCATTTGATATGCATGGCACGACAATAACAAGAAAAACACACAACAAGAAAAAAGGCACATTAATGCGCCACATATGTGAGTGTGTGTGTGCGTGTGGGTGTGTGTAAAAACTTCAATTAAAATGCCAACGTAACAACACACAATGGACATAATACACTCCGCCTTCGCCTCCTCTGCGTTGGTCCACTGATTTGGCATTTCATTTGCAATTTAATGCAAAATAGCCGTAAAACCACACAAACACATACACACACACACTCACACGCAAAAAAAAACGGCAAAAGGCCAAGCAAGTTGAAACTCAAAAACGCTTTTGCAATGCTCGCAATGTCATAAAACGCAATGGAGCTCTTAACTGCCACAAACAACCAAAACAACAACAACAGCATTAACAACAACAACAGCTACAAAATGGCTGACCTGAGTGACGATGGCTCTGACAATTGTTGCCACATTTTGGCCCAGTAAAGGCTTCAGTTTGGAAAGCGAGAAAGAAAGCGGGAGAGAGAGAGAGAGCACTCAATGCAGCTCATTTTATGAAAAGGTTTGAAAAACATTTTCGCCACAATTACAATGGAAATGGGAGTTCATATCTCAACTGCAACTTACTTGATTGGAACAGAACTTAATTCTTAAGATTCAAGTTTTATGTGTCCTTTCTCTCTCATTGCCATTTCTTATCTGAGCGAGTTTTCAAAGCACTTTTCAGGCCTACCCACTTCTTCCTAATGCAAGTTCAATATCACTTCATTATTAGAAGTCCGTCAGACATTGTGATTTGAGTGACACCTCACTGTAATTAACCAAAGCAAAAAAGAGGAAAGTTGGAGCTTGCCACAGACTGTTTTGAGATCAGAAGTCTTTGCTCAATAACTCATAACTATCATATGGTTGCCATAGAAAAGATCGATTACCATATATGTTTCGATCTTACCTAAGCATAATCCTGGTTTAGTATAAAATTAGCCTACGTTCTTTTGGATAACTTTTGGAGTCACTTTTCCATTCCAATCTTCGCTTCCCAATAGTTTCTTCTCAATTCCTCTTGCATATCGCCCAGAGTTCACACTTTACAAACCCGGAATATCTGTTTCTCTCATTCTATCGCTTTTGTTTTTCACCCACATAGCCTGCTGCTGGTAAAGATGCTATAAAAATTTACAGTTAAGTGATTTTGTAGCAATTTGCAGTTTGTTGGCATTATAAGGTAGAACAGGTGAGTGAGAGGACAAACCGGAAGTGGGAGGACTGGGGCTGGACTCGTAAATCTTTTTGCAAATGTTTTTGCAGGTCGCGCTTCTCCTCGAGAGGTTGAGGCTGCTCTCCTCAGTTGTTGTTCTTGTTGTGGGCCACGTGGTCTTTGGGTCTGTCAGTAAATTCAATTTATTTAAAAGCTTGTCAACAATAAGTCAAATGAAATACTTTTACTCAGCTGTAAATATCGCGGAAGAGCGGGGAAGAGCAGCGTGTAATAAAGCTGATTTATTTGCACAGTTGAGATTTTTTCTTAGACAGAAAAGCAGCCATAATTGCCCAAGGTTGTTGTTGGTGTTGTTGCTGCTGTAAAATCAAATAAAATTTAGCCTCAAACTAAATAACAAGTCAGAGTCGAAGGAAATGAAATGCATTTTGTGGTTTAAATATTTTTTGCTGTGGCAATAAATTCACAAATAAAATGGAAAGACATTTGTTGGCAGCAGAAGCTGCTCTCCATCACCGCTCCCTTTCCTTCTCTTTCCTTCCTCAGCCAGTTTTTGGTTTAGTTATTTTCTAATATTGTAGTTCCGCATCGTTCGAGTATATAAATTTAGTTTTGGGCTTTTGGCCAGAGATAAGGCAGTGTGGCCAGTGGACACCACAACAATTGGCTGCCGGATATATGGCATATCAGTTGTAAAGACCAGGACCAGGATGTGCTGCACACAGGACATTAGTTAAACTTAAAGCGGGGCAGAGGTTATGGCTAGATCGGAACTGCCACATTTGGCAAACAATATTAAGTGTGTCTGATTTTTAAACGTTTGAAGAGCAAATAAAACAAATGCCAGAACAAAGAGAGAGAGAGGGAGAAGCAGGGAGAGCGTCAGAACATGTAGACAATTATCCTTGCTAGTTCTAGTTGGTAGATACTCTTGGGTGGGTCAAAGAGTTAGCAATTGAGTTGGCAGAAGAGTGATGGCGAAGAGTGAGAAGAGTGGTGGCGGAAGTGGATTTGCTTTGATTAAAGAAGCTCGTTCTTAATGCCAATTTAATAAGAGTTCAGGTATGATAGACGTATAGATCAGAGCACTCCGTCAGAGCGACGTAATGACAAACTCATGGAAAGAACAATGGAAGCGAAAAGAGCGAATAGGCGACCATCGCTATTGTAGCTATAAATGTTTCTATATTCTTACTATATCGATATTTTGTTTTCGCTAGTTTTGTTCAACCAACATTCCTTTTAATATACATTTTTATTTAACAAGTTTTAAGAGTTCGAGTTTAAGATGCAATTTTGTTAATCAGAAATATATGCTTTAAAATAGCTTACTAATATCTTAAATATTTTCATATATTTCATCTTTGACAGCAGCCAAGCTTCTTAAGTTTGCCCTTCATCTGGAAGCTAATCGTTGTCATATAAGTGCCTATAAGTGACTTTTTGCCAAGGTGCACTCCGAGTAGCAGCAGCTGTTAATTTCCTTTGAAGCTTTCCCCTGTTGAGTTTTCCACAACTTTTGTGGCCAACCCCTTAGACAATTATCAGCAGAACTGTGGCACATTTATTGTATCTACATATATGTATGAATTGTATGCATTGTTTGATTGTGCATATGGTATTGTTTATTAAAAAAGGAATAGAGAGAGAGAGCCCCACACAACTAAAGGGAGGGGGAGAGAGGGAGGGTGGAGATAAATAAATGCCGGAAGTGAAGTTTAAACAATGTTATTGACTGAACAAAATGCCAGCGCGCATTCAGCATCCCCACAAGCCAAGTGCTCTTCTATCTATCCTCTTGCCAGTCCTTGTCAGGCTGGGTTGAGGTAGTGAAGTGGGCAGGGGGTGCAGGGTATGTGAGGGCTCATAAATCTATACAAGTGTTACAAGAGTTGACTGAATTGCAGGAACAGCAGCAGTAGCATTTTTGTGTGTTTTGCTGCACTTCAATTATTGATTTTTTTTGGGTCGCTGAAAACTTGGCCACAGTAAAAAAATAAGAATAAGAATAAAAGAATAAGAATAAAAAAATAAAACTAAATAAGAATTTTCTAGTATTTTTTATGGTAGTTTCTTTTTTTTTACCATGTGGTGTTCATTATAATGTGGTCCACTTCATTAAAAGCATTAAGCAAAAAAAAATACTTTAAAACATGTTGGAATCGTACAGGGGAGATAACGACTATAAGATACCCGTACTGTATATAGAATATTGTCATTATAATGCAAGGGCTTGCAGCTTATCTTTCCTTAAGATGTTGATGGTGAGAACCTCGTCTTCTTTAGTGTTAAATTGCGTCGATATTAGGCAGAAGAATATGTTAGAATGTGTGAAAGATGTGGGTCACATTGACTCGCTCTTCGGTCCTAATATGGAATATCTACACTTTATGATGTAGAAAAACTTTACCTTGACCTTTTACATACTTCAACAGGAATACAATATAGCCTCTACTCCACGAGTATGGGTATGAAAACGTGTGACAGTAGCATATTCTATAGCTATCCCGTTCCCTCCTGCTGGCGCAAAAGAAATCTCATAGCTGTCATAACAAACGACGTAAAAAAATCCCCCCTTGTAACATATGTGTCCGTGTGTGCGTGTGTGTCTCCTGGTCAGGCTCTGTGGGGGGGCCTTGCGTTGGTCAACTTCAAGAATTTAATTATACTTTTGATTTTAATGAAAATACATGGTGACCACCGCCTTTGCTCATTCCATATATATCTCTCCCCCTCTGTTATTCTTCTTTCCCTGCCTGCCTCTATCCACCTCTCTTTTGTTCAGTTTTTATGGCATTTGTGCTGGGGCTGCTTGTGCTTGTGACTTTGGGCCACAATTTAAGGTCGAGTTCATTTCAGTGTCGTCATTGCACAATTGCAGTTTAATTACAGTTTTTAAAATCATTTTAACTTTGCCTTTGACTGTCAAATGCGTGCCGTTGTGAATGTCTCTCAAAGAGAGGGGGGCGTTACAGTTACATTAAATGAAATTAGTCTGTAGGAGGACTATAAATGGATGAATGAATATGTGTAACTAAGAGTGGATTGCAAAGGTTCTCTAAGAATGTTGTTGGCTTGTGTCGCTACATGGTTGCCCTGAATCCGGCCGTAATGCTATGGGAATCTGAAATATAAGAACAAGGTAGTGAATCGCTCTCCAGTTTCATGTAAAGCTGTGCTGTGTAAGAAGAGGCTTTTGTGGATTCCATTGTGAATTTGCAATCATATTTCGCTTTGAATGCTGAAAGCACTGCCTGACCCCACTTTAAAGGTCTGCATGTACACGCAAGTGGCATTTCCAGCGCCATCTCCAAACCCGAAACCCCTTAATATGTGCATTTAATATGCAGCTCATGTGGCTGGCTGGCAAGGCTCCACTTGGCCACTTTTGACTGCCTCCGCCTCATGATGCCAACCGCACACGACATGCACTTGTAATCAAACATGTCCGTCGAGCGCCATTTTGCAACATTTGCTCTCCCAACAGGCATAGGAAGGATGCCTCCAAAGCTGCCATAGCCCTTGCCACTTGCAATCTGGGCTGATTTGCATACAACACTTTGACGCATTGTTCGGCCAAGTCGTCGATGGGCAACAGCTATGTGAAGGCGGCACAAGATGCTGCTGCAGCTCCTCCACTTGAAGCACTAATTAAAAGCAAATTTAAGCATACTCAAATGTACCCCCCCGTTCGCTTAAACAAGGCCAGCTCCAATGCTCTACTCATCTGGCAGCTGGCACAGGCAACGGCACGAAATTTGCCAAATGATTACGCTTTACAAAACGGGGCGTATGAGTAATGGCTCAGTGATTGGAAAGCAAAGGATTTGCTTGCTTGCCGTAGTGTTAATTAATACGATTTTAAGCAGCACACAGACAAACGAACGAAGGGAAGGATGGCCTGGCCAGACTCTCTCAGAGAGATCCGCAGACAATCGAAGGAATGAACTAAGTCCTGTCTGCCTGGCAGCCATCATTAACCCATTTTAGGCTCACAATCCAATTAGAACAAAAGACGAAGCCGAGCAGTACGCAACTTGAGTTGCTTCTCAGGGGGGCGCCCAGGGAGAGTCAGCGTTAATTAATTTTGCTGTAATTTGTTTGTAAGTTGCCATGCAAAATGAGCAACCAGGGCAGTTCCAGATTGCATACGCTGTTGGGGAAGATACTTGGAAAAATGATGGTAAGGAAATGATGCAGTCTAAATTTCGGACTTACTTATTATTTTTAAATATTTAGCATATCGTTGATTATTTCTTTCAAAATGTTAAGCTGTCGCTCTATCTTTCGCTTATAATCTTTACGTTCAACGCCTTTTCGTTCCGCATAAATCACAGTCTGGCCAACACATTTTCTTGCTGCATAGTAAGTCGCTTACCGCAGCTGCGGGCGTTAAGTGAAAATCTTTTAAGAGGCGCCGCCGCAAGTAAGGCACATAAATAATAAATACAACGCGAAATTAACTTTCCGGCGACAGTCGCTGAATTGTGCCCAAACCAAAGACCAAAGCTCCAAAAAAGATGAAGAAACCGAAAAACCAACATCGGCCGTTGTTGATGATACTCTCACAGCCAAGGTAAGGTAGACTGTAGATGTCGGAGTTAAAGAACAAGTTGCTATAAGGCTTATATAAAGCATAATTGTGTCTTAACTCGGAAAAATTCAAATCGAAGAGGGACACAAATTTAGTTTAATATTTTCTCTTAGGTAAGAAAACTTAGTAGTAGAAAACTTAATAGTCTAGTTCCTTCACCTGCAACAGACAGACAAACCGACAGACCTGGCTATATCAAAGAGTAGAGTATCATTGCTTCGTGAACCTTGAGAAAGCCTTTCTATCCCGTCCGCTTTTTACCTGACGCCAAGCCGCGGCGCCAACTATTTACGAATGCAAAGCACATTGAAAGTTGAAAGCGTGGGCTATGTTGGTCTTGCTTTTTTGGATACGGTTTTGGCCATGGTCTTTGCTTTTAAGGTAACCAAAAAAAATTGTGGGCCAAAGCAACAGTGGCAGAGGCTGAGGGTGCCGAGAGGAAACTGTCAACGCGAGGCGTTAAGTTGACAGGCGTGGCCAAGGAAATCTGCGCTGCCATAAGAATCATAAATTTTATTAGGTATAAATGTCTAGCCAAGGAGGCAGGGGGGTAGCAAGGTCTGTATATATTTTTTAGCTGAATTATTCAAAAGCTAAGCGTCCTCTTTTTTTAAGGTCAATAAATGTCGCAGCCTGCTTTAAGGCTGCTGATGACTGAACTGTGACTGTGAAGTGAGGACTGCCGCGTGCATATTTGACAATTTTATTAGATTAAATTTCATATAAATGTGTTGATAATGGCAGCAGCAGACAATGTCTAGACAAAGGACACACAGACACAGAGATACTCATGCACACACTCCTATTGCCAGAGACATTGACATTTGAGTCGAGAGTGAAAGGTGCAGAAACAGTGGAGAAGGTGTTGTAGCTTAGCCAGTGCATCAACTGCATTCTCTTGGCAGCTTTCACAAATGCCACAAAATCCTCATAGCAACAATGCAATATTAATAGCCTTGCAGCGGTTCGTCTGTTCAAGGTGAATGCAAAAGATTTTCCGACTGCTGCCAAGAAATGTCAGCGATTCCCAGCTAAATGTCATCATCATTTAGCAAAAATGTCAAGGGCAACAAAAACTTGTTTCCCTAGAAGTTTTAGTGCGGCTGGCTGGCTTTGCTTTCGCTATGGCTTGGGTGTGATTTATGTGAAAGAAATCATATTTGAATTTCCCGCCATTTCTTCAAGGGCTGCCCTCACCCCGCCAACTGTAAGCCTTTAAGCATTGTCCAAGCTCGGGCAAAAAATTGTTGCAGGAAATTGCTTATACAGAGAGATTTACGTAATATATAGGGTCACATTTCTAAAGCAGCATTTGGAGAATAGACAGAGGAGGTGATTTTTAACGAATTTTCGATTATTAAATATAATTTATCGGGTTCTTTTAGAGAATTCTTGTGAAATTTCTCAAAGACCTTGCCAACGCTTTCAAAACATTAAAAATTTGTCTATACCATAAAACTCTGATGATATATATTGGAAAACTTGAGATAACTCTTTGATTTGTAATCAGAATTATCCCAATTTCATGCTTCGCCTTTCTACCTTAATTATAGATCTTTCATCCAATCCATAATTATTGTTTATGTCAATCGTAGTTCGACACACACCCTGTATATAGTCCTTGCTTTATAAGAAACATTTCTAAGCGACATTTGCATTTTATTGTTGGACTACAACGACATCAGCTTTCCGCTCTTTGGCTTTGGCTTTCTTTGGCTTATTGTGCCTGCAATTTCCTTTACCCTCTGCTCGCTGCTCCTCCTGCTCCTCGGCCTGCAGCTGTCCTTTCACTCGTGCACTTCTTCTGCGCTTGCTTTGCTGAGCGTGTGGAGTGTGTCTGCATGAAATAAGAGTTAATCTTGCGTCCACTGGGAATACAGTAACAGATGTCCTTGATTTTTCATTTGTTGAAAACATTTTTTTGTGTGACAGAAAAGCCAATTCCCGTCTGCTTGTTGGTTGCAAGTTTTCTTGCTTTGTGCCACACACACACACACACTGACGCACATCAAAGTGCAAGTTCATCAAACAAATCCGCCACAAAGTATGCAATAATATTGTAACAATCGCCAGGTAAACCCTGAACATGCGGAACTTCTTTTAATAATATTTTAATAGAAACAGCCAGGGCAGACCGGGAGGGTGGTCTCACCGCTCACCATTTTTGCAGCAGGGGTTGCTTGTTACTTTTGCTTTTGATGTCGCGTTGGCAATCCTCCCTCCCTCCACTCCTTAAATGGAACTGAGACGTTTTGATGAATGGTTTGGAAGAGAGATGAACGTGTGTCCGTTGCTAGAGTTGTTGCTAGTCCGGGCTTACATATCATAAATCATATGGTATTTATGGTGTAGAGTATAAGGATATATTCACTATTTTTGTTATAGATCAGTATTAGATATATTAAAATATAAACCCAACCAAAGTCAGTATAACAGCAACAAGATGTTTAGCAATGAATTAGAAAATGGTATAGGAAAATACAACATTAAACTATCGTTAGTCTATTTTCATCTCTATAGATAAAATGAAGCATTGCTTAGCTTTTACTGCTCCTTAGTTTTTAGACTATAACATCTCTTAAGATGTAGATTCTAGTTCGATCAGTATATGTCCTCTGTTCATTGAATTTGTTGCTTCACTTGATTTCGCGCTTCGCTTCTCATGTATCTTATCGCACTGCTGTTGACAGTTCAAAAACCGCCCAAAAAATCATTATATTCTTAATTCAGAATTATATAGTTATAACACCATGTAAAAGTATGTAAGAATGATTGATAGATTACAGATATATTCCTCAGTTTTCAGAAAGTGACGTGCTCGAGATCAATAATATAATCTCACCACCTCCCTTCATGCTTCTTGATTCGCTTTACGCCTCACTATTGCTCTATTTATCATCTTGCTACTGAATTGGATTTTGCTTTTCATTTTTCTAGGGTTTTTGCCTTTCCCTTCTAACTTCACTTCCGTAAATCCTTCAATTTAGTAGAGTATTCCAGCTTCTTGCCATCTATTCTAAAAACTGTACCTCTTCTTATTGGAATAATTATTCATGACATGACATGAGTCTCATATACTGAACTCTGTACTGTTTATACCCGAGTCGATGGTCTAGCAAAACTCCTTAATGTGGGTGTCGTGTGGCTTATTAAATCTTTTTGCGGTTGCCGTATTTTCAGCTTCACTGAAGCAAAATAATTGGGCCATGTGCTGCTGCTGTTGCTGCCGCTGTCATCAGGTAAGGCAGAGCAGCATATGGACATGTGGAGACAAGGATTGCGACAACGACATGTGGACATTCCCATGGCTAAGGTCAAATAGTCAGCTTTGCTGTGTCGTCTTGTTAGTCTGCCATTCGGACAGAAGCAGATCAAATATCTCTCTTGTTAGCTTCTACCGCTTTAAGCTATTGATTTTATGTGACCAATATCTTTGGGGCATTATTATCGAAAAGTTGTTTACACACTTACTTTCTTTGTTGTCATTCTGAGGGGGACATTTTTTAATTAAAAGTTTGGCAAACCCTGGGATGACTTTACTGAAAGATGAGCCTTCAGATTTAAGCATAATGAGTCAGCCATTTGGCAGTCTGTATGGCGTCCAGAATGTTCACCCAAAGGTAATAAAATCTTGTCTATCTATGCTTTTCCAAAACATGGTAACATTAACTGCAAACTGGTGTCTGAGAACTTTTTTAGAGCAGCATTTTGACAACAAAATGGCCAAAAGGCGGAAAAGGCGTGAGTTTGCCCTACCAAATTTTCACTTGTTTGCCTTGAATATTTGCTTAAAATTTTCATGCAATGGCAAAAGTTTAAATTGCATGGCCAAAAATCCCAACGCCAAACTGTCGCGCTCGATTAACGTTTCCAAGGACCCAGCAGCCAGCAGCCAGCAGTCCAGGATGCAGCGTCCAGCATCCAAACATCATGTGTGTGCGTCCAAAAACTCGGGGAAAAGTTATTTGCATTTGTAATTACCTAACAAGTGATTGCAATTAAGGCTCCACTGGCGCTCATAACGCCTGTTAAATCAATTAGGGAATCGACTGGCATATGAGTTTGGATAGACACAATGATGGGGCAAGGGGCAGGGAGGAAGGAATAAATTACATACTGACATTCGCCTGTTCGAGCTTATATTTTAATTACTTAACATGGGGGCACGGGACTTGAGTATTTTATCAAATTATGAGACATTCGTCAAGGGTTGCCTGTCACAAAAGTTGCCAGTAAGATCCAAGAGATGGTGTCATATGTTAGCGGCAAGTCATGAATATCACCAACGTTGACAGTTGTGACAGTTTCTGGCTGCTTTTGACATTTATTAGTCACACCTGCACACCTAAACACACACCTCCACGCGCACCTGTCTGTTTGCAATGAAAACTTTAACTTTAACAACTTTGTGGAAAAGTTTGCTTAACTATGCCAAATTTACTTTGACACTGCCTACAACATTTCCTTTTCCTTTTCTTCATTAATTTGATATTTGCCACAAATTTCCCTTGCTTTGAGTAAAAGTAAATCAAATGTGGATAATATTATTTCCTTGTCTTTAACTTTCAGCCAATTTTTGTGTCTGCTTTTCTCTGTGGCGCCACTCGTGCGCAACTAATTTGATAATCAATTACAGTTATTTTCACACAGTGCAACATTGAATTTCAATAAGTTTTTCGCAGAAATTCATATAACGTTTTTCAGCACACACAAAATGGGAGGTTTGAGCGAGTCATAAATAACAGAAATCATGTGGTTTGACTTTTTACGTGGCGTATGTGTAATATTTGAGTGTGCTGACAACACTTTCAGTCGGGTATTTGCAGTTTGTGAAGCAATTTGATAAGATTTGGAAATAATTGTTTATTGTTTAATCTCACTTGTTATGCTGCTCACATTTATAAAGTCAAAACCTATCCCTGAATTCCTCTTCAACATAATCCATCCTATCGATATTTTTCTATAGCTCTTCACTCGCCCCTCCACACACAAAGCTTCAACTCAAATGTCCTGATATATTTTAAAGTGCATTTAGCGGCATGCAAACATTCTTTTACTGCCGTCTGTTATTGTCGCAGGTATGCGTCACATCCCCGCGCCTCACCTGAGCCCTCCTCCCCCAACCCCCCTGTACATATACGTCTACCGCCATAATAATGCCGTCGCGTCATTGAAATGAAAAATGATTGCCTGCTGTGCCTTTTATTTTGCGCCTTCATCTGACTGTGGGGTGTGTGCGAATTGTTGTGTGAATGTGTGTGTTTAAAGTGCGGCATTACATACTATAAATAAAATTACGCATACGCTCTGTTGGCTTCGTTTGAAAATATAAATAAATCATATAGGTAGAACTCTTTAAGGCTGCATGAAATGCCTTTCTAAAGCAGTCCTTGATGATTTTGTACTGAGCTGACCTAGGACAACCGCAAGAGTCAACTTTTGCTTAATTGCCAACGACCCTTTGGGTTTGAGGCAGCCCTCCCACACTGCTCTCCACACAAACAAAGTAAAGTAAATGTCTCAATAGACTCCCCACTTGGGAGCACGACTTAACCTCAATTTTGATTAACAATGTCTGGCAATGAAGCTGTCAACGTGCGGCCAGCAAAAGGGGGAAGCGAGCGACTGTGACGGAGTCCGAAGTCGAAGCAAGTCGAAGTCAACAGCAGTCAAAGTCAGTCGGCGGGGTAAGCCGAGGTGAGCCGGAAGCGGTGGGAGCCTGAAAAATGAGCACAATTTGTTTAGTGGCTTGTTTGGCAAACTGTGGAGTGTCAGTGTCGGTGTCTGTGTGTGTGGTTGAGGATGTCCATAGGGAAGGTGCTTTTAACCCCTTGGAAGAGAGACTGGCGCCTGGCATATTGTAAAGGTGCTTAAGAGAGGCTTTTGGTAATGTGCTACACTTGAAATTCGCTTTTATTTCTACCAACTTTTTAAATTTTTCTTGTATGTATGAATGTATGTGTAGGCATGTAGGCATGCTTGTTGGGGCAGTTATCCCCAACCGATTGAGCTGAGATTTTATACACACGTTTGGTTTGAATAACAATGCATGTTAACACAAATTCTCTTAGTAACTTCTATAATTTTCAACAAGATTTTACCTCAAATAACTTATTCTCTATCTGTCATCATAGTTCACCCAACAAGACAATCGAGGGTTAAAGAGCCCTCCTTGTCGTGCCACCGTTTCACCATTGATTTGCCCGTTTGTTTATGTATTTTATTTCCTCACATTATTCATTTGCTAATAACATGCTTCTGGGCGAATGTCAGGCGTTGCCACTTCTGCAAATTTGCCATTGCCGGCTGTTGTAGCTGTCGCTGTGGCTGCCTCTCGGCTCTCAAATTCATTATGTACTGCTCCATTAGTTGGCTGGACATGGGCTGTCGTAGATTCAATGTGGGTATGGTTTCCGGTGTGCTCAAGCGCCGCCTGGCCAGCCAGCGACGACGTAGTCCCTCTATGCCCAAGGCAGGCAGTTCGATGCACAGGAAATAGGCCAATTCCATGCCGCTAATTAGGGAACAGCCCAGAAAGAGGCCCGCAATGCCACCAAAGCTGACTGGGAGAGGGAGGATGAGTTTTTTCCAAATACTTTTTTTTCAAATGAAATCTCACCCATTAAATCGACCCAGCCAAATATCAAGCTTGTGCGATACATCATAATTGTCTCAAAGCGATAGTGCGCATCCAAATCCACATAGCTGTTGTTTCCATACACCTCCATGGGCAAATAGGTGGTATGAATGTTGTTGATGTAGTTGAGGGAGTGACAATTGCGAAAGCATTTACAGACCATGCCCTCATAATGGTTACGCACAAAACCCTCTGCACCAGGTTGCAGTGAATAACGAAATTTATCTAAGTGTGGGCAGGAGGCAGGAGAGGATTACAAGTGGATTACCAAAAGCTGAAGTTCGCTTAGCTTGATGCTGGCCTTACCATTGTGTTCCGCCAGACAGACCAAATCGTCAGCTCGGCAGGAGCGATATTTTCCTAAAACAAGAATCGCACTGTCAGGTCGGTTGCTTTGTGGTTGAATGGAACGTGCTTACCAGGTGGAAAAAACAAATCCATTGTGCAATTACAGTAACGTACCAGATACTCCTGATGGCACTCCGATTGGCAATTCTCAATCATGTAGATGTAACCCTCGAGTGACTTGAAGTCCTCACTATTATGTTCGTCCTGTTGCGAAATTTGTAAAAATACTTAGTTTGAATAAGATTTCTAGCGGGAAAGGAGGAGGTAGCCTCGGTCAGCCGAAGCTTAGATAATCTTTCAGAAATTTAGTCCAAAGTATTTGAAATTTATATGTTGCTCTCAATATAAGAATATAAGAATATTATGAGAATAAATCTCAACAGCAAAGATGTAGAGAAAGTGCCTGAAAGAGTTTTCTCTCTTTGTTTGGACTTGTTCACTCCTTCCTCTAGAAGAAATCTGTTTCGGACGGACAGATCGACAAACATTCAGCCTCTACTCACATCAAATACACACTCTCGTTGATCGGACGGCACTCCGCGCGTATCATTGTCATAGAAATATATGATGGGTTCAATTTCCAACAAATTTTCCGTATTAGCCGGCATTAGATAAGGATCTGTGTGCCACACATACTGCTCAGTGACCATGACAGTAATGCCCTTCTCATTGTTCCTGCCCGGAAAGTGTTTCTCTGGCTGTATGAGCACTCTAACTGTCAAAGCACTCTTGGGACCCGCCGAGCCTGTTCTCCAGGGCCATAGGGGATCCAGCAATTGCATTCGCTTGCCTTCAACCGTCTCCAACGAATTGAAGGACCAACATAGCCCATTCTTGCTGCGTCGCCTGGAGAAGATCTCACAGCAATTGTAGCCAAAATGACGCCATATGCAATCCGTCAACATTTCATCACAACGCCAGCTCATAAATTCCACCACGAGGCTAAAGTTGATATAATTTAAGAGCTGAGTGGGCTCTCCGCGTAGTCTATCGAAGGATTCAAAGTGTGCAAAAGAGATGCTATCATAGGTACCGACTATGCGCTCGAATAACTCCAGTTCCGTGGCGCTGCTAACGTTGCCCATGAAACGCCTTTTGGCCAAGTCCAGACGTTGCCAATTGAGGCGATTCCGATTGCATATTGTGATGACGGGAAAGGCCAGTCTATAGACGGGATATCGCGTACTCTCCACCACAGTCTGGAAGTGCTGCGCGTTATAGCGTTGGGAGAGTATAAGGCAGACATAGACGGCGCCCAGAAAAGCGCACACAAATGCTAACAGCCAGATCAGGCGCTCCCAGCGACTGGCTCGAGTGGCTAGGACCTTATCCAATCCATGGATCGTGGTCCTTTTGCCGAACCGTAGAGCCAATTGCCAGACGGCTTGACCTAGTTTTTGTAGCAAACTTTTGGGTTTCGACACTTTTGGCGGAAAATAAACCAACGTCATGTCGGTTAAACGATTTGTATGTGATTTATTTTATGAATAGTTTTGTGGTCCCTTTTTATAGAGCCCGAGCCCTTTAGCACAGAGGCATAGTCATAGTCAGGATATTTTGTAAGGGGAACAATTTTGTAGCCGAGTTTTGTTCTTAGTAAAGTATTTTCTAACTGAAATTTTCGTTATTATGTGCAGTTCTTAGGATGCTATGCTCCAGAAATATTTCCATTAGATGCATTTAGTAAATTTCACCTTGATATGTTTAGTTTAAAGATATTCCTAAAGTGATTTCAATGTTAAGAATCAATTATCTCGAATGATCTCAAAAAGTTGTATTCTCACCAAGTTAATATGAATATTTCGTCCTTAAAATGTATTCTTTTTCATACTTTGGGGTTCTATCCCCTTCCGGCTTACCTCTATGCGCTCTGAAATGCTGGTGATAATTATATACATGCTTAAATCGTTGTCATGTGCTCACGCTAACGTGCTCAACGCCTATTAAGGCTCCGGAGTGAGAAAAACGGAGAACACACCTCAAAGGTCAGCCAAACCAGCGGGGACTTTAGGTCCCAAGAGAAATGCAATTTGATTTGCATTTAAGTCCAACCAAAAATATCACATATATGTGTCAAGCTAATTGGCCTCAAATCCAATTCACAATTTATTTCAATTGAATGCAATCAATGAGGCAAATGATTTGCAAACAGATATTGAAAGTGCAGTCAAAAATGAAGGACGGAATTAATTATAGCAATAATGAAGAGGGCTTAGATACCCTAATAAACGGGATATTTGTGAAGCAAGATATGTGTAGGTATATAAATTTATATCTAACGATAACTTAATATTGCCTTGATAAATAAATTCAGTTCCATACGAAACTTAACTTAAACTTTGTCCCACTTCCAGTTTGAAATATCGTTAAAGCCACCTTAGTGAAAACTTAAAAGCTCTAAGTCTTATGGCGTTGTTCATCAGTCAGTCAATTCGGACACAGGATTCTATATGTATTGATAAGCATTTACGTTCAATAGATTTCAATTGGTTTCGTTTACTCTAACTCCCGAAGTACTTGACTCTGTGTATATGGAAAATACCTCACATAGCTGATATACCGTTTCTATACCCTTAACCAGGAGAGTTTCTATAAAATGCTTGATCCACTGACTCTTCCAACACACAAAATGCTTACCGGTCAAGCGGTGAAAATCAGAAGCTATCGTCAACGCGCTCCAGCTTGGCAAGAGTTAGACCAGCGAGAGCAGAGCTTAGGTGTTGCCTGGATGAAGGTACTCGGACGATATACAGCCAGAACGCACATACATGGTCTCCACGAGCTATTTCTGCCCACTATGCGGAGGCGAATGCGGTGGGTTGTCAGCCTTTAAAGAGTAACGATGGAGTTTTCCATTTTTTTACTTCTCCTGAACAGTTTGCTCTGGGCCTTGGCCCTTATCTACGCCTGCACGGTCCTTGTCTATGTCAGCTACTTGCTAGCGGAACGCTATAACCGCATGCATTTCCAAACCCTGGTCGAGCATGCCAAGGCACCGATGCATCGTCTGGCCTTTCCCGTCATCATCATTTGTAATAATAATCGCCTGAACTGGTCGCGTCTAACGGAGGTTATGCATAGATATAACGTTAGCTCCGCGCATCAGCCTCTCTTTGAAAGTGTGCTGACCGCCTACGATGCTCTCAGCTTTGGGCAGTTCCAGGTTTTTGAAAAGCTCGAGGGGGCTCCTCTGAATACACTAAATCATCTGAATTTTACGGCTATTGTGAGTGATATGGCCTGGCGTTGCGATGAAATGATGGAGGAGTGCAGCTGGTTGACGGAGTCGCAGGATTGCTGTGAATTATTTCGCAAGAGACGTCTGCCTTTGGGCCTGTGCTTGGCATTCAACGAGTTGGAGCAGCGTCGTAATGGTGAAAGCGGTTCCGGAACTGGTCTCTTGCTACGTCTGCAGCTGCGAGAGGGACAACACGCTCCTGCTAATCGGGGAACTAAAGGTTTTGTGGTGCGAAAACGGAGATATTTAACCTCTTGCAACTACTTTCAAGAGTTTGCCTCTCCACCAGGTAAATGTTGTGGAGCCCAATGTGTGGTTCGGGTTCCCCATCGATGTCGCCCCGGACACTCGCACGAATGTTGCCATCAGTGCCATCTACCATTACTATGATGAGAGCACTTGGACCCTACCGAGTCGACAACGACGCTGTGTCATGGATTACGAACAGGACAGCGAACATTATCAAACCCTTCTGGGTGAAAAATATATGATGGAGAATTGTTTGGCCGAATGTCAGCAGCGCTATATGATGAGGTACTGCAATTGCACTCTGGATCTATTCTATCCACCCTCCGATTATCCAGCCTGCCAGGTAAAGGATCTACCCTGTCTGGCTGCCCATAATCACCTGCTGCAGAACTATGAAGAGCCTGAAGCCCATCCCTATGTACATCGTAAGGTTCCAGGGTTAATATGCGAGTGCCTTTGGAACTGCAATTCGTTGACTTTTCTCACTGAACTGCGGAAAAGTGTGTATCAGCCTGAGCGCATGAGAAAGGGAATGTGGCTGAACGTCTTCAATAAGGGAGATATTATGTTGGTCTATAAAACCAGCTTGGTATACAAATGGATCGATTTGGTTGGTGGGTATAAAGTCGGTAGAGTAGGGGTTGGTGAATAATAGCGCTCATGAATGGCTTAACGAATCTAATAACTAGCGAAACCTGAGCCATGGGAACGGACAGTAGACTTTGCTGGGTAACTAAATTTGGAAATATCTTATCAATTATAATCCAATCCTCTCAACAAGTTTTCCAACCTCTATGCCTTAGTTGACCTCTTCGCAGCCCCCTCATATGCTTCTCATTTGCTTGCAGTTTCCTTTGGTGGCATTTGTCAGCTGTGCCTGGGCTGCTCCATAATCAGTCTCATTGAGCTCCTACACTTGCTTCTCGCCGGAGTTCCACAATTTTGCTGGCAACGTTTTCTTGGGCAACGTCGTTGAGTCACGAATCAAATAAATAAAATTCATCTTGGACAGGCCACTTGTTTTTCAATTGTTTTCCGTCTAGTGCGGACTGTAGAGCCAGGACATTGGGTCCTGGACATGTCATATGCAAATTGGTTTGTTCTCTTGCAAGTTATTTAGAGGAAAATTGCTGAAGTTTTATGATAGTTTATTTTATTCCAAGGAAGGGAAAGAGCTTTCAAAAGCTAACGAAATTATGTCAACAGTTAGAAAGCAATGCAATTAGAGCAGTGCGTGAGTAAAGCAAGCAGTGTGCTGAGAGCTTTGATTCAATTGAAGTGAAGAACTTTTAAGCTTCAGTATTGCAGTTAAGCTTCAAAAGTTGCCTTTGAAGTATGACTTGGTTCCAACTGCCAATTACAGGAATAAATGAGTATCAGGAGCACCTTACCTGCAAATTGCTCTTGTTCCAAACAAAATTAGTTTTGTTAAAGTTGATGACTTAGCCGGCTCAAGGTCATGAATTTTATTAAAAGCATTATTCATATTCAGCTGATTGTCAATTATTTATGTATTTGCCTCGACTGAGCTGAGATTCGAATCAGAGAAACCTTGTTTGCAATCACACTCGAACTTGTCTCCAATCACCCCACGAAAGCTGCACTTGGGCAAGCTAAATGGTGTTTAAATACGTGTACCTATATGTGTGTGCTTATATATATATGTATATGTATATTATATGTATGTATGTATTTGATTTCTTCACATGCTATTGCTATTCACATATCTTCGGGCAAAGGTCGGTCGTTGCCACCTTTGAAAATTCGGTACCGTCTGCCTTTGCTGTTCCAGTCGCTGTGGCTGCCGTTCAGCTCTCGAATTCATGATGAACTGCTCCAACACTTGGCTGGACATTTGTTGATGTAGATTCAAAGTGCCCAAGGATTCCGCTGTATCCATGCGTCGCCTGGCCAGCCAGCGGCGACGTAGATCCCTAATGCCTAAAGCGGGCACTTCGATGCACAGAAAATAGGCAAACTCCAGACTGCTTATGAGGGAACAGCCCAGAAAGAGACCCGCAATGCCGCCAAAGCTAACTGCAAGAGCATTATTATTCAATTCAGAACTGCAGCTCGAAGCACAAAGGATGAGTTTTAAAAATCTGTTTTTGTTAGCTTTCAGAATTCTCACCCATCAAATCGACCCAGCCGAATACCAAACTGGTGCGAAACATCATGATCATATCAAAGCGAAAGTGCACATCTAAATCCACATAGCTGGTATTCCCATAGACATCTGATGGCAAATAGGTTGTACGAATGTTGTTTTCGTACTCGACGGAGCGGCAATTGAGGAAGCATTTGCAGAACATGCCCTCATAATGGTTACGCACAAAAGCCTCCGACTCAGGTTGCATTGTGTAACGAAATTTTTCTAAGTGTGGGGGGCCAGATGGGGATTACAAGTGGATTACCAAAAGCTGGTCACACTAGAAGCTTGTCTTACCATTATATTCAGCCAGACAGAGCAAATCCTCAGCACGACAAGAGCGAAATTGCCCTAAAATAGGGATTGCATTGTCAAGTCGGATTCTTTGTGGATAAAAGGAACGCGCTTACCCGGCGGAAACAACAAATCCATTGTGCAATTACAGTAACGTACCAGATACTCCTGATGACACTGCGATTCGCAATTCTCCATCATGTAAATGTAACCCTCGAGGGACTTAAAATCCTCACTATTACGTTCGTCCTGTTAGATGAAAAATTGAGATTTACTGTCCCTGTCTTGTCGATTCACTTTCTACTCACATCAAACACACACTCGCGCTGACTGGAAGGCACTCCACGTGTTTCGTTGTCATAGAAATATATAGTAGGCTCAATCTCCAACAAATTGCTAGTATGGGCCCGCAGCACGAAGGGCTCGGAATGCCAAGCATACTGTTCCGTGACCATGACGGTAATACCCTTCTCATTGATCCTGCCCGGATTGTGTTTCTCCGGCTGTATGAGCACTCTCACTCTCAATGCACTCTTGGGACCCGCTGAAAATGTCCTCCAGGGCCACAGGGGATCCAGCAATTGCATTCGCTTTCCTTCAACCGTCTCTAACGAATTAAAGGACCAACATAGACCATTCTTACTGCGTCGCCTGAAGAAGATCTCACAGCAATTGTAGCCAACATGACGCCATATGCAATCCGTCAACATTTCATCACAACGCCAGCTCATGAACTCGACCACGAGGCTAAAGTTGATATAATTTAAGAGTTGAGTGGGCTCTCCGCGTAGTCTATCGAAGGCCTCAAAGTGGGCAAAGGAGATGCTATCGTAGGTGCCGACTATGCGCTCGAATAACTCCAGTTCCGTGGCGCTGCTAACGTTGTCCATGAAACGCCTTTTGGCCAAGTCCAGACGTTGCCAATTGAGGCGATTCCGATTGCATATTGTGATGACGGGAAAGGCCAGTTTATAGACGGGATACCGCGTACTCTCCACCACAGTCTGGAAGCGCTTTTCACCATAGCGTTGGGAGAGTATAAGGCAGACATAGATGGCGCCCAGAAAAGCGCACACAAATGTGAACAGCCAGATCAGGCGCTCGCACCGACTGGCTCGAGTGGCTAGAAGCTTATCCAGGCCATGGATTGTGGTCCTTTGGCCGAATCGTTCAGCTAACTGCCAGATGGATTTTCCTAACCTACGGAGCAGGCTGGGGGGCCGCTTCGATGCCTTTGGCGGACAATAAATCAACGTCATGTTGGCTAAACGATTTGTTGTGATTTGCTTTACAAACGGTTTAGTGGTCGCTTTTTATAGGGTTCTGTACTACAGAGGCATAGTTGGATGGGCTTTTCAGGGGTGAAATATTATATCGGATCAGGTGGCAGAAAGAAACCTTTTGATGATGCATTTTGTTCTATTCTAGTTTTGGATTTACTTAATTATCTCCAGAATTTCTCTTAAAACTCTTTTGGTTAACCCCTCCCCTGGAAACCCCTTATTGCACCTCCCTGTTTAAAATTAAATTTTGGTAAATTATATATTTGCTTAAATCCTGTTCAAGCGGGTCACGCTAACGTGCTTAATGTCTATTAACCTCTGACCCGTTGGAGAGCTTGCCTGAAACGTCACAGAAATGCACTCGTGGTATAATTCAGTTCTAGCCAAAGATATCATCTAGATGTCAAGGTCATTCAATTGAGTGCGAATGATTTGCAAACATAAATTCAAAGTGCAGTCAAAAATTAATTAGATTAAAGTTATCTACATAATTAATTTTAGCAATAGAAAGAAGTCTAAAATACCCTAACAAAGGTTAATACCCTTAGGTTAAGGTGAAGGAAGGATTTGTACGAGGCTATTGTTCGATTTCTGAAGATAGAAAATAAAAAAGTGAAACACTTTTACAACTTATATGCGAACCGAAGATAGTGATGATGGGCCCGGTAGCCTAATAAGCTTATAGATTTTCATCTAAATTTCATAGTCTGGTACAAACTGTACGAGCTGGACAATCGAGTCTTTAGTACGACATATATGAAGAAGCACTTTGTTCTTTTGGAGGAAAATTATCACGCAAGCAGTGTGTGGTTAAAGGAAGCAGTGCTTTATAAACTTTAAATCAATTAAAGTCCAAGTTATTCTAACCGGTAAGCAGGGTACTTAAAAAGCACAGAATGCATTACCGTCAGTTCTATTTTTGTGCGCCAATTCGAACTTGTGGAAAAGTGTCCAACGTTTCTAAAGCAGATTTCTAAAGTAGCATTCATCGCACAGTAGAGCTTTCTAAAATTCAGTTAATAGTTAAGTTTACGTAAGCGCATGCGCTATGAAACGTGGAACGTAGAACATAAAATATTGAACATGGAACATAGAACATATAATGTAGAACACAAAAATGGAATAAGGAATACATACATATTAAAAATACAACATAGAATATAGAATTTGTAAAAGATATCAAAAAGAAAGAGTATTTCGAAGCTTAGAACGTAGAGTAATTGAACGTAGATTAGCATGGCCAAAGCTTCTACCTTCTACCGCCCTCAAGTAGGCGCGCTTTTAAGGAAACCACTGCTTTATCGACTCAGTCGCACTTAAAGATGATACAATGTGACAGACTTACGTTTCACAATTACAGATTTAATTTTTATATGCTTTTTAACTTTTTTTTTATGGTTATCAGGCTGAAGGCCGTCAGTGAGCGAAAATCGGCGATTGTTTTCCCTAGCCTATGAAATTGTATTAAGAGTCCATGGGACGCCATGCTTTTTATAGCTTCTCTCTGTATCTAAAAACAGCAAAATATAGCAAAAATCCCAAAAAAAAAAAAAAAAATGGAGCTGTGTAGAACACCAATTATTGGAGGTAGACTCTACAAGAATACAATATTGTAGAACTCTTTGTGAGTGCATTATCTATTTTCTCATAGTATCTTCAAATATTCATATACGATCTAGTCTAAAAATGTTTTAGCAGCTTCACTGAGGTATATTTTCTATTAAAATCTCTCAAGCTCTACGCTGATGTACAAATTTCTCACAATTTCGTTTTCTCTTTCCCTGATTATCACTTAAATTACACCATCGACGCATATAATTGGTAGGAGGAAATGAAGACTAAATCTAAACTCAGTCTGCTCCTCTTCTCATTGCCGGCGACATCTGTTCTGGAGAAATTTACCTTGCGGCGTAGTTTTCACATGCAAAATATACATTGTTATGAAACGGGTATGATGGCAATTGAGGAATGTTTGTAAATTAAAAGAAGCTGAGCTGAAAGAGCTGTAGAGAAAAGCTAGACAAGCTCAGTAAATTAACAAGTAAATTTGGTTTACACAAATACATGAAAAAGTATCCTATTATGAAGAAACTAAAGCCTAGGATGCCACAGCCATGACAAAGATGCCAAAAACCCATAGCAACCTTATGAGGTTAACTCATTTTGTGGAGTTGTTGAGTCAGTAGACTTCTAATTAGAGATCGTGTCTGGTCTGCTAACCCAGCAATGAAATGAAATATGAAGAATATTTGATCAATAACGAAGGTCTCAACAATATCAAACTTATCAAAAGCGGATTGACACGCATAGCGGCCTCAAAGCTATTAAGCTGAAATCATCACTAAACACACATATACATATATAGCTTACAAAGAGCATCTCATACTAAATACCTAAAGAAATTTCCTAATCACACAGATCTTACACAACACAAGAGCATCTCAGCTTCGGCATGGCTGAAGGATAATTCGCTTGATTCGTGGTTTTTAGTGTGTTTTTTAACGGTTTATTGACTGGCCGCGGGCGGCGACTTAACTGCTGATGCTTCTCGGCTTTTTCTGCCTGCAATGTCGCGCTCTGTGCTAACAAGGCGGCCAACGGTGGACCCCTGGTTAGGGGTGGGGGTCTTGATATTCCTTGCAGCTGTGGTTTGGTTCAGATGTTTTCCCTTCTCCCGTTTTTTTTTTGTTTTTTGAGTCTGCCTTGTCGAAATTACGCTCATAAACGTGACTTGACATAATAATCTGAGCGTGGCACGAGCTGTGTTTTTTGTTGTTGTTGGTGTTGTGTGTGCAGCCCGCTGGCTTTGTCTTTTACGGCGTCTTCTCTTTGGCTTCTGATTTTTTTTTGGTAAGTAAAGTTTTTTGCCCTTTTTTTGGGCTGCCATATTTCTGTTTGGCGTTAATTTTTTCTTAGGTTTTTCTTTGCTTTTGTTTTTTTAATTTGTTGCTTTTGCTGTTGCGGCCAAGTTTTCCAGCCCACCAGACCCCCCAACCGTCGTTCTGGGCACAGGTCAGTCGCGTTTTGGCGAATATTGCAAAAATTTCATTAGTTTTACAAACAAGCAAACACAACAAAACACAGCGAAACCAAACAAAACAAAGCAAAAGAAACAAATATTTGTTCTAGAATTTTTTAGCAGTTTCAGAGTTTTTATCTCAAAAAAGCAAAACAAAAAAAAGAGAAGAAAACAGCTGCCACAACTGGGGTTATGACCCACAGGTTCGCAGGTGAAAGCCACCAAGCTCTTGGGAATATCCCCAGAAGTTAAATAAATACAAAAATAAAATTAAAAGAAATTTGTTATCATTCCAACGAATCTGCAATACGCTTTTATAAGCGAACATCTTATCTATATGCTTACTTAAAATTGTCAAATCTCTTCTTTTTTCTTTTTGCTTTGTATATTATTGATAAATCTCTCTGGAATTTGCAGTTGCTTCTGTTGAAACTGTTTATCTCTCTCACATTCCGTTGCATGCTTTCATGTAACTATCTCTTACCACATAATTTAGTCTTGTACCTACTTGAAGCTTAGGCAGCTGCTTCAAACCTTTAAATCTGCCGCATTTCTGCTCATCTTCAAACTTAAATTGTTCTTATAAGGGTATATAACGGATTTCTATATAACAAATCCATTATTAAAGTCTATATACCCCATCTATCCATAGAGTAAATCCAACACAAATGGCGCGTGCGCCTGTATCAAAATTGCCCTTTTGACTTTTTTAATTGAAAACTGCAAATGGGGGGGAATGATGGAAAATAGAAAAAAAAACACAAGAATCAAGAGTTTGGACCTGGACCATTATATTATTCAGGTGTGTTTTTTTTGTTTTGGTTGAGCCTGCCTCCTCGCTAATTTGCTATTTTAAAATGCATGAAGTTTGTCCACTCAGGCGTCCACATGTGTGCGTCCCATGCCGCTACAAAATCTAAACAGTAGGGTTGACCTGCCGTTGCTCATTTCGTGGTAATTAGATGACTCTGTTGTCCTTTTGAAAAATGCCCTAGGGGCCAAGAACACAGCAAGATGAGGGCCAAAATGCAAAAGCAGACTGTGGTCAGTGGATGACCTTTGATTGTTCTTTGCTCTTTTTGTTTTTTCCAGTGATTCTGTGAATACCCTAGGGGTCAGTTTTCTCGTGTAGATTTAAAATGGTTTGGTGTGAGTCTTGGGGCTTTTACAAAGGGTTTTTTGTAAAGTAAAAGATGATGCAGAAGCACTACAGAAGTAGTAACTATGAGATAGATGATATTTGCGAATATTATATTAATATATGTATATTAGCTTTGAACGGTGCTAATTCTCCGGATTTCTCTAAAACGAACAGATTTACTAATTTACCTACATTGCCCTGGTACGAAGTCGGTGTGGTCCCTAGTTGATCTTACAAGGCAAATCATACAAACACCCATCCCAACACCCATAAGAACAAAAAATCCTATATAATGATTGGAAAAACTGTAATCTCAAACATTGCTAACCCTGAAAAGTGCCCTCACACAGATGTTTCCACTTCCCTTCCCTTCGTTGTAGAGCATATTTATATTGAGTCCAGCCTTAATCACTCCTCTGTCTTTATCCCTGCCCTTTTTATGCTCACCTTAACTCATAATTTATGGCTAAAATGGTTACTTTGTAATCAGCAAATTAACTTTATAGCCAATGGCTCTTGCCTCACGTGAAGGAGGAGGGGAGGGAAGAGGAGCGGGGTACGCCACCACAATCCATTTGGTTCTAACTTCAGAATGGCCTTAAGCTGCGGGAACTGGCGGCTCACCAAAAATGTTTGTAAAATTCTAATCAATTGTTGCTGCCTCTTTTCGATTACACTGACAGCAGGCTAACAAACAAAACACAAATCAGTCATTAAATTCAACCTATATATGTATATATATATATGTATATATATATTTTGTATTTTTGATAAAACAAACCGTTTTTGGAATGTTTGTTTGTTTACACGATGGGTGGGCGAAAGGTTTTCCATGATACATTTTCAACGGAAATTAGGAAGAATCAAGTTGGGTTCAGAGGACTAACCCATTCCTATTCGTTATTATAATTAACGTGTTGCATCTGGTTCAAATTAACTACAGATCAGAGTTTGCTATGCGGCGCTGCGCAGAGCAAAGAAATCATACGACATGTGCTTAAGTGGGTTTTAAGATTCATAGAAATGTACCCTAAAAGATACAATTGACAATTGTATATTCTTAAATTGCGGGTTGAAATTGTATATTAAATTACCATAGATAGGTTCTGGACTCCAAGAAGACATTAATCGAAACCTTATGAATATAAAACTGAAATTATAAATCAGAACATGGCCTATAACTCCCATTGGCTTGCTCTCACTGCTCTCATATTGTTGTCTCCGATGCTCTGTCGCTGGTTTATACGACCAAAATTTGCGGCCTGTCGCGGTTTTGTTTTAGGCCTGGCTGATAAGTGGGGGTTGGCTTGGGTTGGTTGGCTTTTGGGTGGGGGCGGAGGTGGGTGTGTGGAAATTGGTAAGCCCGCAGTTGCTGGCAAATGCAATAATTTACCTAATTTTCATTGCCGGCGTCGCGACGCCTCCTCCAAACGCTGATCGAACTGATTGGATTTCGTTTGCCAGCCATTGCCTTTTCCCACCCTGCCTCCGCCAGCCCGCTCGCCACGTGAGTTAATCGAATGTGCCTTTTATGTTGACGCATTTTAATATCAGCAGGAGGAGCCAGCCTGCCCATTCTCATTGCCATTCGCCCGCCCGCTGTGTTTGCATACGGTTTTTGTTGTCATCGTCTTTTTGATCCACTAATTTTTTGGCCATAATGCAAGTTTTTTTTGCTGTTTTTTGATTTGTGGTTAAATAGGGGAGAGCGGTAGGCGGCTGTGCAAACATCGAGAATTTTCATTATGCATTTGATATGTGGCAGGGAGGGAGAGCGAAAGCTCTGCTTGCCAAAATGTTAATAATGTAGATCCACTTCCACAGGGCCTGCTCCTACTCCTGCTGTGCCTGTTCCTGTTCCAAAATTGTGTGGTTTACAATTTTGTTTGTGTAGCATAAAATGTTCGCCGAGCAGCAGTTAATTTATGTTTAGAGGGTTGTGATCTGGGTTACGAGCGGCGGAGCCAGTGGCAGGTGGATGGCTTTTGTTGACTTAAAGGTCAGTTTTGCAGTTGATGATGTTGGGCTGAGGCAAAGCTCATAGAACTAAGCTGCTTGATAGTTTAATAGACTTAATAGCAGACAACATTTAGCTCAACCCTCATCAATGTTTACTCTCAAAACAAGGAGGGGTACATTAGCCCGCGTAGAACTTTGAACCAGAGTCTCCTCGCTCGTGAAGGCAACATATTAGTACAACAACAACTATATTAGTATACTGTATCAATTAATTTCCCACGGAAATATACCGATACTTATCGATATATAGGAGTCTTACATCTATACATAGCTCTTTACCTAGCCCTGGTCGATATTAGTATACTGAATAAAGCGATAAATCTTGTTTCTACATCGATATATAACTCTTGAGCTTTCCCTAACCGATATTGGTATACTGTTAAGAATAAACAGCCACTATTTATCTATATATCTAGAGAAAAGATCTTTTAATCTGATATATCAAATAATTCCCACCTTATACCACCTTCATCTTCTTTTCATACTTTCTCTCTCACGCTGGCTAACCTCAAAGCGTATCTAGATTCTGCTTTCTTATGCATTTTCCAACCATTTCACCTGATTCTTCCTGTCAACTTGCAACCGAAAGTCTCCAGCTCAATTAATATTAGAAAAGAAAAGGTCAAATAAATTGAAAATCAAATGGCTGTCAAAATGTCACAACCAAACTGGGGCTGCCGCTTTCATGCTATTCATTTAGTTCGTTTCGTTTCGTATTCAATATGGCAAATATGCCAAGCAGATGAAGTAACCGAACTCCGATCCGAGTCCAGGCAGCACCTGCCAGACCCAAATCCAGACTCCTTCTACTCGAGGCGCTGTTTAATAAGACAACGGATTATCGCCCAGCACACACAGGCATTATTTCAATCACATACCAAGTGTCGAGCATTTAGCAGACAACAAACACGCGCGCCAAATTCTCAAATCACAAATCTCTTCCTCGTTCTCCAAGTCACTCACTCCTTGGTAGCCCCGAAGCCTTGTCTAAAAAAAAGCCAATAAAAATACTTTGTTTGACAAATAAAAGCCGCAGTGAGAGCTTTGGCGATAAAATGTTCTAGATACCAGGCAGGGCAGCTAGCTGTGGGAAGGGGAAGAGGGGGGTTCAGGGTATAAAAAGTAGACTGGAGTAACTGTTGACTGGATGACAGCCGCATAAAATCACATGTGTGTGAGACGACACTGTGTGTGTGTGAGGGTAAAATCTTCACATCGTTTGACTTTACGAGTGAGCCAAAAAAAATGCCCGGTGACGACCGTCTGTTGTTGCACCCTGTTAATATTTAGACGTGGAGTATGCTATACTTGTTATAATATCAGAATACAATTTTGATGGAACAGATATATAGGATCCAAGTTTCAAGAATCTGTTGAAAACCAAAGGCAATGAATGGGTCCACGTTGAAGGTTAAGTACTAAAAGGCTTTGCTTGACTTATTCTTTTTAAAAAAGTATGAAATTTTCATATTCCGATTGAAAGTATATATGTTATAGATGCCAGTTCAAGCAGTTCAAATTCGGAACATCCTCAAAACACATTCTTCAAAATGGCTAACTTAAGTATTTACAATGCCATTTAGAGACCTGCATGATTGCAATTGAAATGCTAAAGGAGACACTTATGCTTAAGCAAATTTTCAAGCCCGATTTTTAATTTCCTTATCTTTCCTTATGCTAATATTTCTTACACAGGGTACTTCCATCGTCTTCTCAATCTGAATTCCTATCTCTCTAGTTTTAGTTTGTTTTTCAGTTTCGGTTTGGACTTCCATTCTAGTTATTGTTTTCCATTATTTGTCGACAAACTGTCCCAAGTCTTTAGTGGCTCTGCTACATCTTGTTTGTTTGACAATAATCAGGGCCGACATCAGTACAGAACACTACTAAGTAGTGCCCAGCTCTGGTCGAATGTTTACCAAAACGAAGACTACAGCTGAGCAGAGCAGACATCAACATAACATTTAGACGAATATATAGCCTCCATTTGGTGACGTTTTTTTAAAGCGGTCATCTCAGTTACGAATTAACTGGTAGCTGTAGGAGGTCCTGAATGAATGAGCAAATGTACAGGATTTAAATGCTCCAGAAGGGGAACCCGACTGGTTGACATTTGGGTAAATTCGTGACTTTGCTGCGGCCTGTCGGCTTGTTATATTTTTTGCGCTGTTTAAACTAATTAAAATTGTATGTGATAAACATACATGTGTGCATTAATACACTTTTGGTGGCTTAAACATTTATTATAGCAGCCTTTTAGGCGGCCATTAAAGATGCTGGAAATGCTGGAAACTGAAGACGGTAGTCAGCCTCCGCCTATTGGCCTCTCAAGCACGTATGCGGCTAGCAATTTGTGTGTGTGTGTGTGATATTTGCTCATATGTTGCAGTAATGTCAACACACACAGACACACACACACTATTATACATCAACAATATGTCTGCCAAAAATGTAACTAAAAATCATTTGTACATGACCAGGCAATAAATGTAAACGTCATCATAAGAACATCATCATCATCATAACCAGCAATAAGTTGCTGGCTTTTTGCCTCTTTATTTAATTGAGAGTACAAATTCCACACTCACACATACACACACACACATACGCACGCACTGCAACTAGCCTGGGAAATTCAATAAATGATTGCATACTTTTCAGCTGCAAATGCGACTGCTGGTACCGCTGCTGTGCCAGCATTTTTGGGGTTTATTTGCTTTATTTGGTCGACTTTGTTGGCGCTGATGTTGTTGTTATTGTTGTTGCCACTTTTATTGCTTTTATTATTAGTTTTTCACTGTGATTTTCCGATTTGATTTTGCATTTTTGTTTGCAGTTCAGTTCAGTTCAGTTGAAACAAAACATGGGAAATACGAAAATTAGCCTGAATGGGTAAAACTAGCCTATAGAAGTGGATGAAATTATTAGGACTTTAATTGGAATGCTGAATATGGCTAATATAGCTGGGCCCATAACCTATTGAGGAAAGATACCCTATGATAGCGAACAGTTTGAGCTCTCAGAAGAGTGATTTTTGTTCCTCTTGTGGTGCCTTGGATTAAGTTTTGGGCGGTTCAGACACTAGCTTTAAGTTTTCACTATCATAGCTATAACCCAGTGTATCAATCGCTTGTATCTCTGCCTATAAGATGATCGCTCTCAGCTTCTCTATGCTTCTTTCCACTTTCATCTCTCACACTCGCTTCGCTTACTTTCCTGATATCTGCTTCCGTCACGTGATTTAAATTTGCTAATACTTCTGCAGAGATAATGCCTATATACACAAATATATAAGTCTGACCTGACACCTTAGAAATATTGTTTTGAACAGCCTAATCTTAACCCAAGCTGCATTATCTCAATACGGCATTTTTGGAAAGTTTGGCAAAAAAAGCGTTTTCAAAACAAAAATCAAATAAAAATAGTAAAACAAACAAACAAACGAAAAAAATCTGCGGCTAAATTCGCACGTTCAAATGTCAGTGACAGCAAAAAATATAACAACAACAACATAAGCTCCCTCTGCCCTTCCCCTCTGTCTGACAGCGTGTTTGTATTGTCCAGTCGTGTCCAGTCTAGTTAGCTTTTGGCTGCTGTCAGTTCCTCTACCCCAAGCCACATCAGTTTATTATATAACACTATCTTTTCTATCAGCCCCTCCACCTCTCTTCTCTCCTCCTCCTCTGACGTTCAACTAGCTTTGGCTTTGCCAAAAAGTCAACAACAACCAACGCAATTTTTGTGGTTTTGGGTTGCCGCTGTGTTTGTAAATGTTTTCAACGGCTCGCGGTTTGTTTCTCACAGCTATGGTCTGTATGTGTGTGTGATGTGAGTGTTTGCCTCTCTCTTTCACACATCTGGCTGTCTCATTTTGTTGTTATTTGCTAACCTAACTGTGTCAATCTGTGTTTGTTGTTGTCTATTATTGTTGGGCAACATCATTGTTTATGCCTGATCAAAAAAATTTATATGTGAACATACAGAGCAAAGAACTATCAACAAAATGAAGTCGAATCACGTGCACATTTTCACACAGTCAGCCAGAAAAGTTATGCGCTGTGACGCCCATAAAAGGTTGAGAAAAAGATGAGAGGTTATTATGGAATATATGAATGTTCTTTGAGGTTTATTGATTGATTTTATCTGGGGATCCAGTACGATATTTCAAAGACAGTTGTTTAGTAAGGTTCCTAGTTTATTCAGACTCAGCTAAAGGATTGAAATATCTTTGAAAGTTCATAAACTAAGAAAAACTCGTTAAAATATTGCTGGATTCAGTACAAAATCAAGATTTTCGTTAACATCTTGAACGATGTTGTCAATTTCAGAACGGGCTTTTGTTCTCACTTCTCGAACGTTTTGGGTTCATTATTAGATCATTCTCGGGTCACATCAAGAACGATTTGGGCTCAATTCATAACGTTTTGTTATTCATTCACGAGCACTTTTGAACCCCAGCAGTCTGAAAAAGAACATTTTGGTCTTATTATCAGAACCATTTGATGTCATTTTAAAGCCTGCTTTGGTCATTTGGCAACTGAAACTCTAGAATATTAATCAGAATGTTAATAAAGATTAATAGTAAAATTTACTACGAAATAGTGAAACTAATCGTAGGGCTTACTATCAGAAGTTTCCTTGCGTGAAATGCTGATGTTGTTCAACCACATCCGATTGACATCCGTTATACGCTTCATTTACTCAATCCGAAAATCAATCAATTTACCACATTTATGTCAAAGAGAGAGAGATAATCCCAAAACCAGAAAGCAACACGTGTCGCTCACCAATTCGGTCAGCAACCGGCACACGTGACTCTGAAGGCCAATCCAAGTGTCCGTTCATTAAACCGAACCAAAGCTGGGCAATGCAAAAAGTTATGTCGCGCCTGACCACAGCACATTCTCCGGGCTTTACCCAACCCCCTTTCCTTTCCTAACCGATCCACCGACAAACTATGCAATTTGCTGCTAATATTGCGTCACTCAAAGCACACACACACACACATGATTTCCAGCCTAGCTAAGCGGTTTAAAATTAAAACAAAAAGCAGCTCAACAAACTAATTTGACTTACATGAATGAATGAAATTTTTGCTCACATTGATAAGCGGCCAGCAAAGGCAGACGGGCAGTGAGACGGATAAGGGGCATGGAACGGGGGGGTGACGACGCCGCATTGAATATAAATTTGTATTGGTCGCGCGAGTCGCCACCGCCAACGCCGCCGGCGATTTCATAGAAAGCCGCAAACCTCAGCACATTATTCGAATTCGAATTTCGAAGCAACGACGACGACTCAGCATAATGCCGACTATAACTGCGACTGGCAAACTGTCCAAAGACAAAGACGGACCATGAACTACGAATAAGAATTAAACGGAGAGTTGCTTAAATTAACGAGGAGAACATTAACTATTTTAGGAAGTTGGGGAAAATCTGTTTGGAACACGTTTAAGATTTGCCATGCAACGAAGACGACCAACTATGAAGATGTAAGCAGCGCGAAGCTAAATTTCATTGAAATGGTAACAAATAATTAAAGAGCTTGTAGGCAGACGAAAAGTGTATAGATTAGTCGCAAAGGCATAAGTTTCCAGAGGTTGATCCCGTATGAGGGCCTTTGCCATCACAAATTGCCATTCTCTTCAAACATTTCTTAGCTTCTGTTGACTTTCGGCAGAATATCTGTAAGGTTTTGCCAACTTTATGACAAAGTGATAATGCTTTTTCTGTAGAGTATTATATGAAGGCTATAGAAGCTCCCCTCTAGGTTTAGTCTGAGTTCCCCAAAGTGTCTCTATGATCCACTTGTTCTGGAATCAGCTTACGTTCGCTTCTGATTATGCTAGCTGTATCTCTTCCAAGTACCAACAGCAAATGGTTGATAATTGTCACATATGAAGCGGCAGCGCACAAAGAAACACAATCTCCAGATCTCCCATGGAGCTCTCTTGGTGTGGTCCAAAGGTCCAATGGCCAGGCCCCCCTTCAGAAAAACTCTGAGAAACCAGTGCAGGCATACATATATATGCTCATACATTATGCAGATTATATGTGTATTCTATAGATTTTTACTTTACCACTGGGTTCTCTGACCCCCTTGACCTCGCCTCCCCTCTCGTGCTTAAGGTTAGTCATTAATTGCAGCCCCCAATTGCGTCAGCCACTTAATGTTAATTTGAATTTTAATGCCAAGTCAATGGATTTGTGGGCTCTGACACTGGTTGTGGCTATGGCTATAGCTGATAAGGCGGCGAATAGGCAAATCGAATGAAATGAAGCGACGACAATTGATACAAAAAACTAAAACATGAATTGTAAAACAGTTTTCTTATTTGAAGTGTCATTAAACATGCACTGCAAGAAATATGATAAGGCTTCAGATTAAGTTGAGACATTATTTAAGCAAGCATTTGTTGAATGAAATTATACGAAATGAGAAATGAGAAAAGAATTATAATAAAGGAGCATCAGGTTCGGTAGAAGTTTTTATTAAATAGAAAGTGAATCAGTTAGAAAATTGTTCAGTTGGACAGAAACGAATACATCTGAAGCACCCGAAGTGTACCTGATACATTATTTACTATGTAGTCAAATGCACATTTGGCATTGTTCTTAAAATATTTTGCATATGTGCCACACAGTTATGAAACCTTTGAATGTTCAAATAGTATCTTTCACATTCAATGCCTCAAATTATTGAGAAAAGCGATCCCAATGGTGCTATTGCAAAGTCTTTTATATTCGCCTCGAAGAACCATGCTGTGTTCGATGCCAATCGACCAAAGCTTCTCCACAACTCTTGCAAAAGTCGTATATATTCAGCTCGAAGGACCAACGCTAGAGTTTTCTATAACAACTGTAAACATATGATACCTCGCAATGCAGCTGTTGCAAGCGGCTCGGGTCTTGCTCGAAGGACCATTGCTCTAGTCGGTGCCAATGGATCAAGGCTTCTCCATTAGTCCTACGGTTTGTTGGGATTTACTTTATCATGCGTATTGTGGTTATATGCATGCATCCACAAAGCTGCTATCTTTCTCACAGTGTATGTTAATAGATAAGCCATCGCTCGAGCAGCGCGCCGCCCATCAAACCAAAAGAAAAGACGTATTTAAAACGCTGATAAGCGGCAAAAGTCAAGCCAGCAAAAAAAAAGTAAAGGCGGCACTGCAAGAATGAAAAATGAGAAATACTCGACTCATATGTACATGGAATACATACAAGTGTGTGTGTGTGTGTGTGTGTTTTGTGTTGAATACGAAAAGAATTCTACTTAAACGTTGAAAACGCGCGAAACGAGTTTTTAGTTGAATTCCAGCAAGCGGCAAACGCGCAACACATAAAACCAAAAAATAAAATACAAATTTCCTTCAAAATTAATTTCAAAAATTGTGAAATTCGAGTTTAAAAAATTTGCAACACCTTCTGTTTTGGACATGAGTGCGTCTAAAAGGCAACAAAGACAACAACAACCACAAGAACATAATTTACATCGGAACATAAAAACCGCCGCGCGAAACAAAGAATAAAATTTACAAGAAAAAATTCGCGAAAAGTGTAAAATTTTCAAAAGTTTTTGAAAATAAAAGCATGCCACGCCTCTGGGCATTTTGTTTGCTCTGGGCCAGTGGGGTGAAGTCCTTGCCCTTGCCAGTGGGTCAAGTGAATCAGAGCTGTCCATATCAGGCGGCACCCTGTGATGCCTTTGTCAACATGCAGCACATCCAGCAGCTGGAGCGCTATATGCGACCTGAGGTGCCTCCCTGTGAAGATTTCCATGCCTACGCCTGTGGCAATTGGCATACGGTGCACGGATCGGGCCAGAGCACCATGTCCTTGAGTGGGGAGCAACTCAATCAGCGTTTTATGGAGTTATTCGATCGCCTTCTGCAGACACCAAATGCTGAGGAACTTCGGCGACCTTTCGTGCCCAAACTGCTGCGCTACTATCAGAGCTGCAAGACCTTGGCCAAGCCACGTCTGCGGAGGTATTTGGAGCTTTTGCCTAGGAATGCGTCCAACTGGTTGGAATTGTTGGCCATTTTGGCGCGTTATGGCTATCACGAGCACTTCGTCAAACTGGAAATTAGTCAGCACAATGCCAGCCAACATATGCTCCTCATCCAGCCGCATAATCACAATCTTCGATTGAATTTCACCGGCGCCATCTACAAAGCTCTCAAGCGAACTGAGGACAGGCAGCTGCCGTCGTTCAAAGATCTAAGCGTTCAATTCAGCCAACTAGAGGAGCAGTTGGAACTTATAGTTAAACCCTTGCTGAACTCCGAAAACGACACGCTCCAAATCTATAGCTTAGGGGAGCTGGGCAGAGAGCTTAACCTGGATATGCAAGCGATATTCCAGCTTATGCTGGGAAGAAGTCTGGAGCACACACATGAGATCTTGGTGGATGAACTGATCGCCTTGAGGCAGCTTATCGGCTACCTCAATCAGGCGGAACCCCGCCTGTTGCGCCTCTACAGCTTGGCGCGCTTTTTGAGTCATCTTATCCAGCTGCCGCACAATCCGGTGGGTGGTGGCCACAACTCCCACCTGGCGGCCACCTGTATACGTCACATGCGCAAGACCCTCTACCTGGCCATGAACTATGCCTATGAGTTGGGCTTCTATGGCCAGCAGCGTGCCGCCGATGAGCGCATCATCCATACCGTATTTGAGGAGCTGAAGCAGCAGTTTGCCTTGAGATTGAGGCGCAATGAATTTGGCCTGGATGAACCTCTGCTGCATGCACTCCATGCCAAGCTTCAGGGTGTGCGCTTGAATGTGGGCAATATGCCGCGCAATGCCAGCGAGGAGTTTTATTTGGAGACCTCAAGGCACTGGCAAGTGGGCCAGGATTTCCATCTCAATCACTTGCAGAGCCTCCTGCAATATTATCAGCATCTTGGCCGTCTGGAGAGCAGCTCAGATGCCAGCTGGAAGCAGCTGTGGTATAGCTTCAACTATCATGGACCCGAATTGATGGACAATATTGATGCCACTCCGTATTTCTACTGCCTGGGCAGCATCATCATCATACCCTACGCCTATGTCCAGCTGCCCTTCTACCATGCCCAGTTCTGGCCAGCCTTGCTGTACGGCGATCTGGCTAACACTCTCGGTCACGAGATGATGCACGCCTTCGACACTTACTTTGTGGACTACGATGCCCAGGGCATGCAGCGGGACTACAGCGATCAGCTGGTGCTGAATGAGCTGTATGTGGAGCGGGTGAACTGTTTGAATGACAGCCAGGTGATGGTGCTGAACGAGCGCACCTCGGACATCAGCGGCACCCGCCTGGCGCTGCAGACGTATATGCGGGAGCCACTGCAGCGGCTCCACAATGGGCGGCTGTACTTTCTACAGTTCGCTCAGTTCTTTTGCGGCGACGAGGGCGACATCTACCACGATGCGGGCAGCAAGCGGCTGAACTATGCTTTGGCCCAAATGGAGGAGTTTGCCGAGGTCTTTCACTGCCCCAAGGGTTCGCCCATGAATCCCTTGCAGCACTGCAGCTTCTGGTAGAGAAGATGATGATGAGATGATTCCCCCCAACCGATGAGTGTGTATTTAACCTGGTGTTATAGCTTTAACTAGTCTTAGGCAATCCTGCTCCAAGTATTTTTTTCTGAATAAAATAAACAAACGTAAGTTAAGCAATTGGCATGGCTTTACGCTGCGTTCCCCCCTCTCTATATTTGATATGCAGGAAGGAAAGGCGGTGGAAGTCTTTGACAGCAGCAACATTGGATGTAGAACAAGTTAATTTTCAATTACGTGCGGCCGACGTGCACGAAGACCAAACCAAAAAATGGCATATAGTTGTACGTCAGCAAGGAAGCAGGTAAGGAGGAGCATGGAACGGGAGGGAATGTTCCCCAAAGGAAGTCGTGGACGACCAGCAGATGCTCTGAACGTCTTTTTAAAATTGGTATAAAGCTGGTCTAAAATTTGTATAAATTAGGTATAATGGGTTACACAATTGCTCATTTGTAGCTACTATAGGTATACAATTATTGTAAGCTGTTTTCAATATTTAAATATAAAAATGTCTAAACTTATGCACTAAACTAATGATCTAAGGGGCACAAATAAAACTATAGTAACATATTAATTACTTATAAGTAGCCTAGTCATTTTGCTTGACCCAGTGTGACCCATAGTCAATCTCTGATCTCTTTATGCAATGATTTGACTTGCCAACACTCGTATAAGTGCAGATAACAAGCTGACCTTATCAGTGGCCACAATGACCTGATGATCTCTTCTGTTAATATTATATAGTTCTCTCATATAAGTTTCATAGCTTCAACGTTCTCTAAAGTCTTATCATATATATGACTAATATTTTATATTTATAGATTCTTTATTTCTAAATCGAACTCTACAACATAAATATATAAAATCTAACGAATGTTAGGGCATTCCAAGAACAACCCAATGTTTGAGTACAAACATTTTTCTGCAGAAACAGCAGAAATTGTGAAATATGCTCGTGTCGCCGCTTGGCATCGTCATGCATTGAAATCAGTTGTGGAACCACGCATACTCATACAGATAATGCTTGGCTCGGCAACATACTCACACACACATAGATAGGGAGACACAGATACAATGTGTATGCGTGTTGTATGTGTCTGCGCCATATGTATGCTGAGAGCGCGTGTTTCGTGGCACGCTTTTTTATTTATTTGCTAATTAACACGCTTCCTGTGAAGCCAGCTGAAGAGAGCAAGAGTAGCGGGAATGGCAACGACAACAACACTAGCTGAATCCGGGAAGCTTGAAGTCGTAGCTGAAACCCGAGCTAGTCACTTGGCAACCGGCACCGGCAACTTGTTGAAGGTCGTGGCGTTATTACTCATACAGGCCAAACATGCAGGCACCTGGCAACCACATTTCCATCACCAACTCACGGAGCAGCCCCATCGCCCCATTAATAGACCATTAACAACAGGTCGAGCTCAACGAACGGCACGTGAGCTGCGTCTTAAGCGTGTCCTGTCTGTCTCTTATGATAACACGAGACAAATGCCAGCTGCTGCTGCTGTTCGCTAAACCAAATCAGTGTCAAATTTTAGCCTAGAAATATTGTCTGCTTAATTTCGGCAGACATTTTAATACGCTTGCCAGCAGAGACATTATAGATTTGTCTCGATATTTGCAGGTTTTATTATAATGTTATTGTTCCACCTTTTCTATAGCCAAAATTATCTCTTAATGATATTATATACGAAACTGTTTCAGCAGTTTGATGCAGAAAGGGGCAAAAGTAAATCTGGATTCAGGCTCAGCTGTACCTGGTTCAGTACCTGTACCTGACTGAAAACATATTTTTTACAGATAAAGCACAATTTCAGACAGGTATGAAAATCACCAGGATGGGCAAGTGATTGGGGTCAATTCTGCCAATACTTGTGTGGAACTTAATGTTTTTTTTTGTATGCAATTAAATTCACGTGTGAATTGATTCCGGTTAAGAGTTGAATATGGTTTGAAAAAGGAAATTTATTGAAAATTCTTATAAATATTCGATTAACTAAATGTAAATACAGAAATAACCTTAACTGATTGCAAGGGCGTAGCCAGCTATGCCCAAAAGCGGGACTTTAGCAATATTAAGAGCGTTCTTTAGGAATATTTTTGCCTATTATAAAATATGAAATTTGTTCTTGCCGCTTTTGCAGTGTAAATCAGGAAAGGGACACGCATTCCTTTCTACCACCCTCTCATTCTCTTTCTTTGTTTCCCTCTCTTATGCAGTTATGCAAGCCTGCACTTTTCGTCCTTTTACGTCATGTTTGTTCATAAATTAATAAATTAAATTTGCAATATTTTCTTTATGCTCGCAAACGCGCGGCGGCCTCCACACAAATATATTTTGTGACGAAAAAGTGAAATTTTTAATATAAATAATTTGTGCAACGCTTTCACTTTGATCAAGCCAACCAGATCTCCTCCCCGCCCCTTACCATTGAGCTAAAGTAGTTAAATTATTTTTGCATAATGTTTTTTTTAGTCATTCGAGAGGCGCTTTGACAAAAGTGGAATTTAAAGAGCCATGATTTATTTATTAATTTTGCTGACATTTTTGGCCAGTGGCCTATGGATTTATCACACTGTGTGCATGTGTGTCTATGTGTGTGCGTCGCTGTGCTAAATTGCAATTTAATTAAAATGTCATCAATTAAATTTAAATGAGCCTTTGAGTTATTATTTCTGTTAAAAGATATTGAAAAATTTAGAAAATAAATTAATTAGGTGAAAAATTTACAAATATGCTAGGATAAATTGAATTTATTGTTAATTAAGATCTACTATGAGAATCTTTGTTCTAACCAACTGCTATCAAGTTGACGTTGTGACAGCCAGATCCAAGTCAGACGCGCACGCCCGTACAACTGCACTGCAAATAAGTGCGAGAGAACAGCAACACTCGTGCAGACAAAGCTAAATTAGCATATAAATTAGTATTAGTATATAAAACATTAATTTTCTTACATTTAACAAAATTTCTTAGACCCAAAGCATCTGCAACAGCAATGACATTAAATTGAGGTTTGGTTTTTGAGGTTGAGAGTTTTGGCAAAAACTGTTGGCCCAACCTGCTCATCTACGCATGCACTTTGAACTAACCGCTGCCACTCTCCCCAACCACCAAAAACGCAACCGCAGATCCACCCTAACCTTGCCCTAACACAAAACCCCAAAGTGTTTTGTGCACTTTTCTTGCTACTCTCAGTTCGAGGCGAAGCATTAAATATCTGTGGTTGATGTTTGGCCACCTCCTCATTTTGAAAAGAAAACTCGCACTCATATCTGAATATAGATGCTTTTCCTTCATTTTCTGTTTGGCTCTCGAGTTACGCAAAGTAATTCAATTTCCCCAAGTCTGTGTAGCATATTAAAGCAAACAAACAAACAGACAATGAAAATGAAAATGCTGCGAAAAGAAGAAAAAACCTTTTACTTTTTCAAGAGGCAACACAAATTTGTTGTCTAGACAAAGTTCTCATATGCCTCGGCCTCAGCCTAAGCCTCGGTCTTGGTCTATTAGCAAATTGAAAGTGCTCTATTTAAAGTCGAAAGTCTCAAATGATGAAATAACGAGGCATTTCCTGGCCACCACCGAAAATTTTCTACATAACAAAAGTCATCATCAACATTCAGAGTTCATATATATATATGTATTTGGCACCTGAACGAGGACGAGGATGACGACGACTGATTTGCATAAAGCCAGGAAGAAAGGAAAGGGAGACACGATAGCAGGCAGGCAACAAAGTTTCAACCCAGCTCTGTTTGAGTCCTCACATGAAGCCGAAATCCCCCTCCACGAATCAGTTGCAAATTTTGTGGTTGGAGTGCTGTGTGATTTTTATTGTGACTCTCTCATCCAACTCATCCAACCAAGTCATCCTCCCGTCATCATCATCGCCATCCCCTTTCCACCCATCTGTATTCGCTGGGGTCTTGTTAGTATTTGAACATTTCGTGGCAGCATTTTGGGATCTGCTCTTTGACGTTGACGCACTTGCATTAAGTTTTTGTTTGTTTTGTGAAGCATACTTTTAGGCAACTGACTTGAAAATACATACACATAAATGGAAATCAAGGAGAATAATTCTAGATGAGCAGCAACCAGGTGTACTATACGTGTACATTCATTTGTCATTAACTTGTCTTCAGATATCATTAAGCCAAGGCCATAAGGAGTTGAGTTTGCCCTGGCATTTGGCATCATTCGGCATGAATGAGACCGAAAACAATGAAACGAAATATGAAACTCGGCAACACCACTTTGATATAGTAAACTGACGTCGCCCAATTTCGCAATACCTTGCCGCTAGCATACGATATGATACGATAGCAGAATATACATAGAGAAGTATAGAGAAGCTATATCTTGTATTATAATGTGGATGTATAAATGGGTTCGAGATTCTCTCTTCTGTTCTGCTCATGCACATATGGGTTAGAAATCTTATATTCTATCACTCTGCATTGTAAATATTCTGGTAAATTTATAATAATATCTAAACATATATATCATTTTATGGTTTCCCACATCTATCCTACCCGTAAACTAAGTCGAACAACTACACATCTTTCCCCATAGCCAGCTGCTGTTACCTTTCCTTTTACCTGGCCTTCTGCCATATTTTCCTCATGAAGTTCTTGCCTAAGCTAGACTTTTATTACACCCCGACAGACTTATCCAAGTCAAAAGGGCGCAATCCCCGATAATTTCATCTCATTTCACTTAACCTTTCTTTGTCGCTAACTTACCTGTGTTTGCTCTCACTTTTCACAGGTACAAGGATTAGGATCGCCACCATCTCATATCTAGAAATTTCGCGAAAACCATTTAATAAAGATTAGCCTGCGGAAAATCCCTGATGTGCAGCTGCTTGGAGGGTTTAATCTACCTAGTGGTTGCCAGGACAAGCTGATCATATGCAAATTGTTGCCTGAGGTATGTATAAAAACCATATCTCTAGCCATGTCATCGTACAGTTACAAACTGCAACGTCTAACGTGAACACCAAAACGCCAAAATTTATATTCTTCAAGATGGTTTTAAGCAATTCCACGCCAAATAATAATCAACACAAAAACGAACTCATCGTTGACACGGCTGCCATGAATAGCGAAGTGCTCAGTGATCTGCTAAAGCTGGATGCGGAAATTCAGGAGCGAAGGGCTCTGCGCGCCGCCTCTTCCTCAGCGGATGCCCGCGGCCTGCTGCGCAATACAATGACTCGGGAAGAGCTGTTTGAGATCAGTTCCCTGGATGATGATCGCTTTCTCACCGCTCTCGAGCATCAGAATTCGTATGTGATTCCATCCAGGCTACAAGTCACCGATCTGGACCTCTCCAGCATTGAGAATCTGATGCGCTATTTTGATGAAGAAGTGCCGGTGACGCCTAGCAAGTCCGCGGCGGCGTCCAGCTGTTCGGGTAAGGTGGCCAAGGCCATAGCCAAGTTGGCCAATCAGCAGGAGTTTGTCACTCCACCCAAGCAGAAGGCTTTGGCCAAGGTCAAGATCAGTGAACTGAAGCAGAAATATGAACAGCAGCCTCCCAAGGAGGAGACACCACAGCCCACAAGGGGCTTGGGTATGGGCATGGCCACGGCAAAGGTCAAGGAAATGGCACAGCTCTTTAATTCCAAGATCAATCAGGTAATGGGACGCCAGAAGTACACGCCGCTGCACAATGAACTCTCGCCAGAGCCAAAGGCCCCAGCGCTACCAAAATTACTACCGCCAAGCCAACCCCTGGAGACGCCCCGCCATGGACCCTGCCTGGTGGCCGATGAGGCTCCACCGCTACCAAAATCGCTACCGCCAAGCCAACCCCTGGAGACGCCTCTCCATGGACCCTGCCTGGTGGCCGAGGAGGTGTTCCGTGAGCTCAGTGTCAAGGATAAGGCCTTGCTCTTCAATAAGTTCGTTGCGGACATGGCCGCCAAGCATCCCAAGTTCAATGTCCATGCGGACACTCTCAAGGCGCAAGTGAGAAAGCAAATGGCATGCGGTGAGGTCATAGCGGAGCACCAGGCCAGCGTGAAGCATCTGGCCCAAGAACTGGAGGCCAAGTGCGCCCTGGAGACGGCAAAATCGAACACGCCGCCGCGTACCAAATCGGCGCCACCCAGTTTGCATGTGAGCACCTTGACGGTGGTGCTGAAGCCCAGTCCCGAACGACGTCCTGTGCAGACTCAGACACGTCGGCGAATGGAGAGAGAGGCCAGTCCGGCGGCTGCCCTACAGAGGGAGTGCACGCACAAACGTAACCTCACCGCCCTGCGCAGTGTCTTGCCCACCACCGAGGCCTATGCGCCGCCCAAGAAGATCAGAAGAACCCGCCAAGAGCGGTCTGGAAACGACAGTTACATGTTCTTTCAGAACGAGCCACTGGAGAGTCTCTTCTACAGTTGGCTAAGCACCGAGAATGGTATCCAATTTGATATCACACCCGTTTCGAACTCCCAGCTAACCATAGCCATCGAGGAGGAGGAACTGGAGCAACTTGAGCAGCAGCGTGAACAGAGCTCTACGGCGGAGGTCAGTCAAAAGAGCGCAGTGGAAAGACTGTTGGAAGAGGCCATAGCCAAATTGGAGCAGGAGCAGAAGAGCAGCAAGACCAGCACCAAGGAGGCCAGCAAGACCAAGGAGGCCAGCTATGTGGAAGAGAAGGACATTGACACGGTAGCTCAGGAGACGCCCAAGACGCCTACGCCACGCAAAGTGAAACGCCAGGCGCCACCAGTGCCAGCGCCACGTACTAGTCTAGGTCAGACGCAGTCCACCTGTATAACCTCGAGCAGTTCCTCCAGCTGCAAACCATCCGAGGCTGAGGAGAGTGAATCCGGGTTGTCCACGCTACCCAAGGTAAGTCAACTGAAATGTCATGGACATCAAGGAGCTCCTGCTTACACCATACGGCTTTTCCCCACACAGATAACCAGCGATGAATCCCAGCCAGAGATGTCCAAACAAGCACCACAGTCCACTGATTTTGACTTTGCCAAGCCTCAACGTCCGCCACGAAAGAAGAAAATGCGTCGCACGCTCACCTGGAAGAAGGAGAACTCCATTGTGGAGGCTTTGCCCAATGCGGTGACCAGCACAGATTCTGATTCTGACTACAAACCCGCCGCTGCAGTGCCCTCCAAAAAGAAGGGCACGCCTCTCCCATTGCCCCTATCGCTGCCCGAGCAGAGTTTTATTGAGCTGGACAAATCGCTGATGCGGCACGTGAACTCACCCAGGAAGATCAAGTCCGCATACACCTTGACTGTGATGTCCTCGCCATCGCCTCCCAATGTGGACAGCGACCTGTCGCCGTTGCAAACTCCACGCCAATCGCTGGTGCAGCCTCTGCGGGATAGCTTCATTGATCAGGGCTTCGAAACGGGCAGCCAAGAGGCTAGTCCTCTGAGACGTTCTTCGTTGGGTGGACAGAAACAACCCTCAGGTTTCTCTACACCCATCAAAGGAGCACGGAGTATGGCGGCCCAACAGCAACTGTTCAGCCCCATCGCCAGTCAGGACAGATCGCGACGCAGTTCATTGGCCATGCAGGTCATCAAGGAGGATCATCCGTTGGACCTTAGCGCACCCAGCACGCCCTTGACATCCTGTAGTGAACGTGAGTTCTTTGCCAATGCTCCCACTGTTGAGATAAACTCCTTGCAAGTGGAGGACATGACCACGCAGAAGCCCCAGCAGTCCAAGTTCTGGATCAGTGCCGGTGACTTTACCGTCTGCCTGGAAATCTTCCCCAACTCAGCAGAGCGTTTGCGCCTGCTCTACGAGATCTTCACACAAAAGAGTTGGGAGACTAATCGAGAGCTGACCTTTGGCATAGATGGACACAAGTTTAGCAGGGCAGGTACTGCTGGGGGAGCAGCACCGCTGCCCGAGCGTCCACCCAGTGTTAAGGATTGCTCGCATTATTGGTTTGCCAGCGGCGATATGGCGGTGCCGTTTAGTGGAAAACTTATCAGTCCCGACAAGGTGGAGCGCCTATTTCAGTTCCTGCAGCTGGAGCTCGCTGCTGATCAGGAATTGCGCTTTGGCGTGGATCACATAGAGTTCAGCAGACTGCCGGAGTTCTGTTATGCAACGCCCAAGTTTTCCATTGAGAGCAGCTACAGCATGCTGGTGGGCCTCCAGACCGGAGCCAGCAATGGCCTGGAAGGACGCAGCAAATACGCATGGCCAAGCAGCAACCACAATGCCATGAAGACCAGCGACCTGGATCAAACGGAGTTTGAATCGGATCAAAGTGGTCGTGTGTCCAGCTCCTTCTCGCCGGATATATTCAGCTTGGACTATGAGCGAGTGCCGCTGGATGAGATTTTTAATAAGGGTACTAATGCTAATCCCGCTCCCATTGTCAGCGGGACTCCCAGCTCCAATCAAATGCTGCACATTCTGCAGCAACAGCAGACCAAGCTTAAGGGCGTGGAGCAGCGTTTGCGCAACTATGCCAAGTCTGGAGCACAGCTGATGGAAGCTGGCGATGCTTTGGATCAGTGGCGTGACACTCCGCAGTATCTGCGCAAGCTCAGGGGACTTATTCGAGCCATTGAGAAGATCGGACAGGGTCAGCAGGGCTTCCGAGGCTGCTCCTTAGAGCAGCTGGAGAGCTTTATGTATTTCCTAAGCGAGTATGCGGATGTGTGTTTGGGTAACTGCAGCGAGCATATCGATAAGATATTGGACACCCTGTTGGATCGCAGAGCTGTAGCCGTTTAACAGAGAGAGAGAGAGAAAGAGCGAGAGAAAATTGTACTAATATGATTCTATGATCTGAAGCTGTAACAGAGAGAGCAAGAGAGAAAATTGTACTTGAATTTTAAATTTTATGGACTTTTACCTATATGATTACAGGATCTTAACATTTAATGTTAAACATTTAAAAAAAAAATATATATTTAGAAATATAAAATAAATAATATATAACTAAATAACGGATTTTGTTATCAAAACTAATCTATATCTGAAAAATTCGACTAACAAATGCAACATCAGCAAGTCCCAGTCTGAGCTGAGCTTGACCTGCAGCTGCGCTCTCTCTCGCTGCTTGGTATGTTTGCATTGCTCATACGCCACGTAGAACAGCCAGCACAAGCAGCAGCAACGGCAGCACCAGTCACGTGGCCCAATGACTGGCCAAATATTTGCCTTGGCTTTTTGTGGCCAACAAACACGTCGTGTCAAATGCTGAGCTTAGCATGCATTTGCCAACATGGATGGATGTTGGATGGCTGGACAATTCAATGGAGAATGACGAGGACGCGGAGATGGAGCTAAGCAGCAACGGGAGCAATGAGGCAAATCGCCTTTGGTTCAATAACAATTTCAACAATTTTCAAGTACTTCACGAACTGCTGCACAAACACGAAAATCAAATAAAATCTGAAAATCGCCATCATCATCATCATATACATAAAACTGTGACCAAACATTGCGATTGTTATTGATATGTGTGTGTTTATATAGCTGCGTGTCTGTGTATTTATTATCCTGACAATTTGCTTGGAATATAAGCGAAATTTATCTAGCAAATGTTGGACTCTGCGTTAAGGAAACATACGTAAGCTGATTTAGGACATTTTCAACAAAGTTTCAAAATAAGAGTCAATATGAGTTGACTAACTTTCTATAATATGAAATGTCACCATTTTTGGCGCGGAGTTTGCAATGGAGTCTGCCTTCTGGAACCGTTTCATCTATGTGGATGTTGTTGGTCAGACATAAACAGGTGTTCATCATATGATACTCCCCTGTTGAGAGTCTAAATTGATGTTTAAGGCTTATCAATATGCGTCCAATCAGGCATTGACCACAAAACCACAAATGACACGAAGAATCAACAGACAGGTGACAGGTGAGAAAATTACTTAAGTTCTACAGCTGTAAACGTAACTCCAATTTGTTTCTTAGGTATGCAGGAATAGTGCCACGATATAGTATAATTTACAAAGAATTAATAAGAATCACGTTCTCTTTTTGTTGGGTATGGAAGAACGAAATAGTCGAATGCACTACAAAATAGTCAAAATTGCTACAATTGCTACAGTAAAAAGCACTTCGATATGCATTTACAATGCATTTATTACAAATTAGTAAGAATCCCTTTATATTTGCGTAAGCAGGATCAATTATAGTTATCTCTAATTGCCAACTCCGATCATCAGATGATACCCCACCATTTTATGTTCTACTTTAAAGATTTATGACTATTCGAGAGTCATGATCCATCACGTACTTCTACTTCTTTTGCTTAGTGACCCAGTTTTGGTATAATATGAGATATTAATTTGAAATATCTTATGCTGAATTATATGTTTCATTAATGCTGCTCATGCTGCACTTACCATAAGCGATTCATACACTTAAAGAAAAGGCTTGTGCTTTTGTGTGTGTTTTCTTTTGCACATATGAAGCAATATCATGTTTAAATTTATTTTTCAGCTGCTTCATTTTAGTTTATATAATTTTATGTGTTTTCCTTTTCTTTTTGCGGGATTAATTCTTATTAAATTTACAGTTTTTTTTCTTTGTTATCACGCTTATCAGTTAAGGAAACACAAACTAAGGCCTATGATATATGTATAGATATATATATATATATTGTTAATGTATATGTATATAATATATATGTATGTATGCCTGTGTGTATATTTTTATATAAGTTACGAGTTTAGTTTGTTTTAGTTCTGGGATTATGCTGGCTTTTATATAGTAAGAACTTTTTTTTAGCTGTGGGGTGTTTTTTTTTGTGTTCGACTTAAATCCATAGACATATTTGGCCAACTTTCATGTTTTGTTTTTCTTTTAATTTAATTTATTTTTAATATTTTGATTAATGCCTTGTTTTTTGCTGGGGTTTGAGCTTTGCATATGTTTGTCATATTTTTAATTTGTATTTTTTTTTTCGTTTAATAACTTAAAGCGCAGTTAAATGAATAATGCTTAAATAACGAGTACATCATTTACAATTGCATTGGGTGAGTGTGTTTGTGTGTGTGTGTTTTTATTTACATTACATGTGTCTGTGTGTCTGAGTGTTCTTTACGTTTTTGTGTATTTGGTTTTTCTTTAACAATTTGGCAACATTTTCAATGTATTTTTTAATTAATTTATTTTGCAACTAACTAACCAGCGGCTGCAGTTCTCTGCCTTTATTATGTTTTTTGTTTTTGTGGTTTAAAAATATATATTTATATATGCAGGGGCGTATGCAAGGCGAGAGGGATGATCGGGGGGCTTAATAAGAACGGAAAACTAGAAAATGTTGACAAATAAATGTGATAGAAATCTAAGAAAAGAAAAAACAGAAATGACGCTGAAACCCCTTTGAAGAAATTCCTGCGCAACGCCTGTGTCTAGGTCTAACATTTATATTCATGTGCGACTGACCTTGATATACATGATAATACTCTATATGGGATGTGATCAACTGCTTGATGAAGTATGGTGGAATATGAAAAATAAATTTAAAAATTTAATCAATGTAAATTTTTTATATTAAAAGCTTGCGAAGTAAAGTTTTTCTAGATCTGGGTTTGCCAGCCATAGCTTACGGGGTTCACAACGATACAGGCCAGATCAAACACATCTTCCTATTTACCAATCTGTATTTCTGTATACATTTTCGAGCAGTCCATACAAAAGAGCAGCTTACTAATATACGAACTTTGTTGAAAGCAACCAGAACGAAATTACTGAATTCATTCATCTCTTGCTATGCGTTAGCTAGCTTCGTGTCTGTTCGCTACGCACACAAAGTCAAGACCAAAATGTGATTGTAGCCTAGTTACACCTAGGAGACTTAGACTTAGACCTAGCAAATGTTTCAAAGCAAATCTGCAGTCAAATTTACAGTCCTCAGGGCATATAGAACTATGTGTCTATATCTCTGTCAGCCAGAGCATACAATAGTCGTCCTTAACTCTTTCATAAATCCACAATCCAGCCTGTCTCTAGCTAAATGTACTACCTCTGCTGCCGTTGTTGTTCTTGTTTTGCTTAGTGCAAACAAGTTTAATCATGTTTTCGTTTCAAATCAAATATGTATTTTAATCTCAGTTTTGGTGGAAAAATCATGAAAATGTACAACCAAAAATTGTAACAGTTTTATATGTATATTTTTTTCACACTTAATTAAGTTTTTATTATAGTTTGTTATTTGTTTGGTTTTTGGTTTTCGTTTTTAACTTCTCTCTCTCTCTCTCTTTCTCTGTCTGTTTCACTTTCATTTTCATTATGTATGTATTTTAATGGCACTTTTATTAAACTAGTTTTACCGTTATCTAACGATGCAGCACAATCATCAGCCAGCAGCGGCAACAACAAAGCAAAGCCAAAAGATGAACTGCCGAAGGAGCCAGAGGCAGGCCAGCGCTGCCCTTGTCCTTGGACCAATCATAGCCTTTGGGATTATTGCCCGTCAGTTTTTGTTCGGATTTGCCAATCTCATTTAAATTCGATTGATATTTTATGCCCACTGTAAATAATGGAAAAGGAGTTTGGTGAAAATTAACAGGGGTAAGTGTAGTTCAAAGTTATCCTATACAGATATATATATATATATATATATATATATATATATAGACTGTTAATACTCACATTTATCAATCACAATTACGGAATTTGTGGGCAAATCGCCTTGGCCCAGGCCATACAGCGGTGTATTTGTCATGAACATTGTTGTGGTTGTTGTTGTACGCTTCAGTGTTGTTGTTGTGGGCGGTGGCTGTGTTGTGGGTGGACTTGACACTGAGAAAGAAATGAGAGTTGGCAAACTGGTTAGAAAATATAGCTTTCATCTACATACGTATACTAATATCGGCCAAAAGAAAGCGAAGTGAAAGTGAACAAGCAAATGTATCGCTATCTATAGCTTGAAAAAGCAAATGTATGGATTTATATATAGATTCTAAAATGATTTTTTCAGGAGAAGTTCAAGAGCTATATAACTCCTATAGTAGAATAATATCGATCGGCGAAGGTTCGTAGGGTCCATATAGATATATGTCTTTCAGGGACTTCAAAGATTTTTGTGAGTAAGCTTGCAGAAACTACTAAAGGCAGGACAATATCTGTGTGGTCTGCTAGAATTACTCCTGGGATATTTTGTTTATCAACTTTGATTAAAAATTTATCTCCATCTACAAGCGTTCGTTTTAAAAATTCCTCAAAATATTTCATACAAAATTCTCACAGCACCAAACCCAAGTAATTTCAAGTCAAACAAAACAAAATCATAGTTGCTTTATCTGCCGCGTATGGATAATTCCCAGCTCCTTTGGCTTTCTCCATTCTAGTGACCTATTCAATTGCCTAGCTTTCCTTCCCTCTCCTTGCCATCCAACTAACGGCTCCTACTCCAATTTGTTGTGGAGCAAATTTATGTTGCTTGGCGTTTGGCCTTGCCTTTTGAAGCAGTGAAGTGAAGCTCTTTGCCAAAAAGCAGAGAGAAAGGATAAAGACTTCTTCACAGCTTCCTTTCCCGTCTCCTTTACTATGCGGAAAGTTGACCACTTAATAACATTGTCACACAGGTTCATTGTTCTCATTGTATGAGTGTGAATGTAGCTGTGTGTGTGTCATCATTATTGCCCTGGTCTTACTCTACTTCTTCTCCTCCCCCTCTCTGTGACTCTCTCGCACCATTATTATCAGCTGCTTTCGAGCTGGCTTGGCTTTGTTACCTTTAATTGGTTGTGCCACGCCTGCATTTCCATCGCCCAGTCCATTGTGTATTATTTTTCCGGCTGCCAATTTTTATCGCCTGCGTGGGCTCACGAAAAATATATATATATATCTGTGCTATATATATATATAAATTAAATGTTGTCTCTGTCTGTTTTTTTTTTATTGGCAACGGATATTTTATATTGTTTTATGAACTGTTACATATCGTTATTACATATATATATATATATATATATATATGTTTCCCTTTTAATGGCCGGATCCAAAAACGCAACGGGGGAGTGATTTGGCAAATTGACAGCTTATTGGCATTTTATTGGCCCTAAAGTCTCTCTCTGAACGACAAAATTGTAACGATTTTAATTGTCCTGCCACAAGAGGAAAGCACATTACGTATACGACATGTGTGTGAATGTGTGCGCACTCACTTTTACTGACTTAACGATTTATCAAAGCTTTACAACTGATTTATGCCATTGTAAATTATGGCAACAGATTTGCTCTTAATAAGATAAGGCAATGGATTTCCTACAGTTGCTAGAAATTAACACGGAAGTAAGAATTTAGATGTGGAGCTGCTTCGAGGGCCTGATCTAGAGGGAGGAAATATCGACGCTAATGAATTTGTTTGTGTAACTATCTCATGGTTGACCTCCATGAGCCAGATATAGAATTTCTCATAATCAGTTCTAAAATAACTGAAACGGCTTTATGGGGGCAGTTTGAGGGGCACCTGCTTTGAGCGCATAGCAAACCCCGTGGCTTGGTGACGTTGCGGGGTCATTTGAACATACTGTGAATTTCAAACGGTGGCCCGATAGGACAGTCTTTGCCTTCTTCGGAGCTGGCTGTCCCGAGTGAGCAGATGCGGCACCCATTGCGCCCACAGCTTTCTCATGCCCAACATTTTAAGCAGGATATGACTCCCACAGTCTTTTGAGATGCCGACCAATATTGCTCTTTCTTCATTTTCTAAAATCTGCGAACCCGGCCGCTTCCACACGCAGTCAATACAAAACTACGAGTCCGATTCGACTGACAGTAGAGACGTGTACGAGGATGTACTACAACATAGTAAATTTCTCTTGCGATAGTGGCTCCATCGGGCGACGAGGGTAAATACCTATCGAACCGCCCTCGTACGTATCATATATCCTTCATATACTCCTCATATATCACATCGTACAGCGCCTTTCTAATTAAATTAAGCCAGTTTTGTGAAACTAAAACTTAATCACGCCATTGTCTAAATGAGTGCAAATTTTGCCAACCAACCCAGATGCAATCCAATCAACACACACACACACCGATACTTTCACACACACTGTAATTGTGTGTGTGTGTGTGGTGTCCATAATTAAAGCCACAAAATGTTTGTGCAGTTTTGAATTTCCAGGGCTTTCAGATCCTAAAACGCACAGTCCACATTCCGGCTGGCTCTGAGCCGCCCATCGTTATTTATAACGTGTGGATGCCCACAGGCTGGCCGTTTCGGGTTTCCACGTTCAATATTAAAAAGTATAAATAACACGACATCACACACACACACAGGCACACACACACACACACATTAGTACTTACTGTATAGCTTGATATTGCCATCCATGTCGCCACGAGGATTTTTGGCGACACATTTGTAGTTGCCATAATCGCTGCCCTGCACATTGGTAATCGTCAGACGCATCGTTGCCTTATAAGTTGGATGACCCGGTATGGTTTCGGTTCTGCATATAAAGAAAAAGAATGAACACAGAATTCGGAAGCAGCATTAGAATTGAAATCTGGATGCTGCCTTTGGCCAGGCAGCAAGTTCAATGACAGCAATTGCGCCGCTAACCCAGCCGAGAGACGAGATACTTGGAGGCTTGGAGGCTACATGGAGAGCATGGTTTTCAATGAACGGCAATCAGAAATCAAGGCCAAGGTGAAACTGATAAGCAAAAGTCGCTCGCTCGCTATTTTGTCGCCACTTAAGTCTAATCAGAATGCGACCCGGCATTACTATGGCACAGTGGTTGAGTATATAGTAGACATGGGCATCTATTTAATAGGAAAGGATCACACTCAAAGATATATATGATTGAGCTTAAATGTTATCCAAATCAGACAACTAGATAACGAAAAGAGCATGCCATGACAATAAACTCTTCTTCACGTCGCAACTTAACCTTACCGTTATCCCAGTCAAAGCTTTTGTCCCACTGTGCCCTACAGAGGCCCCCCCGAAGATGAAGACTGACAGCTGTTGACAGCTCATCATGCCGAATGGTTCTAGTTCTAGTTCGAGTCACCCAAGTTTTTATGCATTCCCAGACCCAAAACAGTCACAGTTCGCAGTCGTGTCACAGTTGTACTAGCAGATCCAGATCCAAATCGCGATCAAGATCTTCCTTCTCCATCAAATGCTGAAACTGAGCCTAATAACCTGGTTGCTTTGCTCGCTGGCCTGGCGCACTACGCCCACAGTCTGCCGGCAGACGAGGCCGCCGCTGAGCATCCAGGAGTTGCTGGCCAATCAATTGCAAAGCTACATGGACACTAAGGCGCGTCCCTGTGAGAATTTCTATCAATATGCCTGCGGCAACTGGCAGCTGCAGCAGGAGAAGCATCAGGAGAAACAGCGCGAAGGCGAACTGCAGCCCAGCGATGTGCTGGGAGTGTTGGATCATGGACTGAACCGACAGCTGGAGGTGTTACTTCGACGCGGTGGCAACGAGAGCGCAGAGGAGAGCACGGAGAAGGCCTACGTGGAAAAGCTGCGATTTTACTATCGCTCCTGCAAGCGCCTGAAGCCGTACAATCTCAAGAAGTATCTTCAGATTTTACCGCCAGGCAACGAAACCTCCTGGCCCCTGCTCAGTCGCAGCTGGAAGCAGGAGAGCTTCAATTGGCTGAAGACCATAGGCAGACTGCGCCTCTATGGCCTGAATGGTGTGTTGCTGTCGGAGCAACTGCTGCCACGTTGGGATGACTCGGCTAGTTACAGCATCTATGTGGACAAGCCAAATGTGCTGGAAACGCGGCCCATGGGCGAGGGTGTGGTTATCGAACTGCTGCTGGACATAGGCCAGACGAAGCGCGTTGCCAATGCCTTAGCACGCCAAGTGGATATCTTTGAGCGACGCCTGCAGCGACTTAATGAGCTGGAGGATGAGGAGGGACCCAAAGAAATGCAGCTGGGCTATCTGGCGGAGTATCTACCACAACTGCCATGGCTGGCGTTCATCAGCGAGTTACGTGGTGGAGAGGAAGTGGATGCCCAGAGCACCCTGATCATACAGAATCTTTCCTATATGAGAGCCTTGGATCAGCTATTGCGCCAGCAGGAGCCGGCCACTCTGTGCAATTACATTATGCTGAAGCTGCTGTTATTTCTCAAGCTCCAAGGACCCGTCGAGATATCGAAGGCCGAGTGCCTGGCCAGCCTGAGGCGGGCCATGCCCTTGGCCACCAGTTGGGTGTTGGGCAGAGAGATCTATCAACCCGAGATGGCCCAGCAAGTGGAGGCCTTGTTCCTGCGCCTTAAGAAGAGGTTTGCGACTCAAATCAAACTCAATCGTCTGCAGTTGACACCTCCGATTATACAGGCGCTCAAGGAGAAGCTGGACCACATGGGCCTGCAACTGGGCTTTGCCCAAATGAACGACACCAGCTTCATAGAGGAATACTATGAGCCAGTGGAGCTCAGCTCCCACAATTTCTACGCCAATCAACTGAGTCTGCTCAGACTGCGCGTGGAGCAGAGTCACGGCCTGCTTGAGGCGCCTCATGTCGCCGCCTTCAATGTTAGCTATTTGATGGAAAACTGGTTGGGCAGCAGCTCCTCACCCTTCTATGTCAAACCGCGCAATCTGGTAATCCTACCCTATGGTTTGCTACAGCCTCCCATCTGGCATGGCAATATGTCGCAGCTGCAGCAGCACGCCGTCCTGGGTTTCGCTTTGGCCCATGAACTGATCCATGGCTATGATGCTTCAGGCATTGACTACGATGCCAGTGGCAATATCATGGGTCCCAGCGAGGAGATCACCGCCAATGCAGGCTTCAATCAAGGTCTGCAGTGCCTGCAACAGCAACTGGCCTCGGGTTCGGGTGCCCCGTCGCTCAACGAGAAGCTGGCCGACTTTGAGGCACTGCGTCTAGTGTATGAAACTTACTTTGGTGTGCAGCATCACAAGAAGGAGCCACGTGATCCCCTCCTGCCGCAGTTCAGCCAACGACAACTGTTCTTCATCAGCTTTGCTCAATTCTTTTGCGGCAAACCACAGCCGGAGAGTCGGCAAACCCATTTGGAGCATGCGGTGGATGAGCTGCGCGTTGTGCAGACGTTGGCCAACTATGAGGAGTTTTCGCGGGAATTTGGTTGCGAGAAGCGTACCAAAATGCAAGCAGTACCTAGGTGTAGGGTGTGGTAAGGATTGACGAGCGAGTGGAAACGAGGAATGCAAGCTAGGTGATCTTTTGGTTAGAAATAATAAAAATGTATAAACGTAAATTGGGAAGTTTTTCCATTGCCAATGGACGTAGCTCGTAGACGAAGTAGACTTCATAACGACAATTGTCCTTTGACCCTCTTTAGGGTGAGTGAGAGCGAACGATAACAAGAGAGCAGAGTGCACAAATGGCGTCGTTCTTTCTATCTCACACGTTCATGTGGACTGGGGCTTCGAAGGAACACTTAACAAATACATAAAAACTTTATTCTACTCGTTAGCCCCCGCTATCCCCCCTTCCACCCGTTTTCTTCCACTACTTCACCACAAGCGACATTTCTCTCTAGGATTCATAGCATCGCTTCCCATCCGACAATTGTAGGCCTCTGCAAAAGGTGCGAAATTTGTCAGCGTCTGTCGCACACGCATCTCGTCCGTATCGTGATCCTGGAAATCCGTTTGTTCAGCATCGCCGCAGAAAAATTGCACAAAATTGAGGAAGAACAGCCGCTTCAGCGGCACTTGGGTGAACGTCGGCTGCATTTGACTGTATTTGGAACCTTCTCCAAAGTAAGCATCGTAGGCCAGACGTATGCCGGCTATATCTGCCATACGCTCGTCCAGATAATCCGTCTCGTTCATGCGGTTCATGCAGGAGAGGCTGGCCACATAGCGTCTACTATCGATGATGTTCACGCCCATTTCACTGGCATTGCCCTCGGCATCGTAGATCAGGCCGCTGACTACGAAGCCATGCATGAGCTCATGGGAGAGCATGAAACCCAGAAGGCTGACCTGGTATACAGAGAATGTACTAGAAATGGATATATCGACGTTGGACTACACGAACCCACCTTGAAGATATCATGTGAGTCGGCGGCAAACACAGGTATCTGGAGCACCCCGTAGGGCACTATAATCATATTCTCGCGCAGCATATAGTAAGGTGAGGAACTCATGCCCGACTCCGAGTCGGAGATGTAGAAATAGTCACCCCGACGCACAGCCGGCTTGTCCAACAGCTCCAGCCAGCGTTTTGTGCGGAATGCCAGCAGCTTCAGATGACTTCTGTCATAATCCTCCACGTCCTCCGGCAGCCATTTGAGATCCCTGTAGAACTCCTTCACAAAGCGTGCGTGATATGCCTGCTTGGGCATGTTGCCTACGTTGATCTCCATGGACCCCAGCTTATGGGTGAGCAGGTCTCGCTGGTTGTCCGACAGCCTCAATCGGTTGTCATTGAGCTGACGCAGGAACCGCTGTCGTAACTCCTGGAAAAGCTCTGCAACTTGACTGACGTAAGCCTGAAGCTCCTCCGGTCGAAAGTAGCTCCCTTCGTAAAGGAAATTGGCAGCCAGATCCATGTTGCGACGCACATCCTGTATGCACTCAATGGACTCATCACTCATCATGCTCTCCTCCTGCAGGAAGAGCACGAAGCGAGTCATCAAATAGCTGGCCAGCACTTCGCTATCGGAACTCTGCATAAGCTGGATGAGAGCCACGAAGTAGTCCACATTTTGTATCTGCACTTTGTAGCTGTTGGGATCGATGGCATGTCCCAGGATCAGCTCCAAGAAACGCTGCCAGCGACCACCGTTCTGCAGCTCTAATTCTCTAACGGTCAGATCATCATTGGGCTCATCCTCCACTTCGGCCAGTTCACGCACAGCTGCCTCTAGTTTCTTCATGCCTCTGGCCAGTTGCAGGGATTTGCCAGGCTCCACACCCAGCTTTATAAGCAACCGCTTTGTAGATAGCACTCCCCTCAGGCGTTGGGTCTTCTCCTCGAAAACCGGCCTGTCCAGGGTTATAATGTACTTTTTGCTATTCATTAGATCGGGAGCCACATCCAGCGCTATGAGGACATTGCTCAGACCATAAAGACGCAAACGCGCCAAGGTCTCCATCCACTGGAACTTCTCTCGCGCCCAGGCACCTTTGTGTTCCGCAAATTGCGGCCAGTTGAGCTCCTCACTTGGCGGCACCAGTTCCAAATAATGCTTGCCACTGCGACTAGATTCTGTGGCATTGCGGCATGTTTTGTAAAATTTCCATACCTTCCACTCCACGCTCTGTGCATCGTGTGGCTGCGTCTGCTCCAGTTCATCCATCAGTATCCCAAAGTTCTCGTTCACCTTGCGATCGATAAGGCCCATAATTTCTGTGTAAGCAGCATCCTCATGCACCCTGCCATAGTTGCCACAGGCATGCTTGAAGTAATCCTCGCAAGGACTCACACTCTCATTCACATAGCGCAGAAGAGTATTCAACAGCTGAGTGTTGCTCGAGATTGACGAGGTGTTCCGAGTTGGAACACCACAGACGCACAGCCAGAGCTGCGTGAAAATGATGAGCCTCCACTTTATAGACATTCCCTTGACGTACTGTTTGTGAAGCTCGTCAGCTATAGCCGATGAGGTCTCAGTTGTAATTATCAATTGCGAATATATACTATATATATAAGGGGATGATAATCAGCGGATGAATAGGAGCTGTACGGGCTAGTAAAGCTAGCAGACTTTTAGCAACCATAAGACGCATGCTGATGATGGAGAAGGGTGGTTCCATTCTTGATCCCCTCAACAAGGGTGGATTATAAACAGAAATGCAAATGGCAAATTTACAGAGGAAAGGGTTAACTAAACGTCTCTACACTGCGCAATTAGGAATTAGTAATTTCTGACTACTCTCTGCTTGGTCAAAGTCTCTTCAAGCTAACATGAACAGTTAGAGTTCATCATCTAAGTACTCTCTGGATGCCCAAATTTGGTGTAAACGAAAAGGCCAGAGCTCTCAATGTACAAGCCAGACTTTGGAAAGATCCTATAAACATAGTTATCGTACAGTTTCCCCCTTTAAATCACCTCATAGTATATAATTTCTAAGTAATGTTTAATAGTTCATTAGATATATAGTGGCTATAGTAATATTTCCCATTTCCTCACTAAATATTTGTACAACCAGAGAATTGCTTCTCTGAGAAATACAACATTCGAAAACAAACTGATTGCGAATGGAATTGGTGTTGTAGTCCACGTTGAACGGCGACTCAGTCAAATGAATTTATGCCTATATTTGTATGTGAATATATTTTGGAAGAGTTCGCGAACTGCGTGATAAGGAACATTAAAAAAGGTATTTGACTCGACTGTTTCAAGGTTCACAAAATATAAATAATATGAAGCTCTTATTCCCTTGAACAAACTCCTTCTCATTGCTACATGTGCTTCCTGTTTGCCGAAGTTCTGTGTCTGCTGTACTAATTTCACTTTTGCCTTTCCATTGTTTCGTTTCCAATATTCTGTATCCAGTGCTCTATTTCCACTGACCCTCTGTCACTATTCTTCTATTCCGTTTTTAGTCATTTCAGTTACACCTTAGAAAATCTCAACACTTCACTGTCTTAAAATGAAAACCAATTTCACATTTCAGACCCATTTCTGCGTTCCACCTTCACTGTTCATTTTTCACTATCGTACTTGCAGAGTTCTTTTCCCACTATTCTCTTTTCAGTGTTCTCTTCGTACTGTTCGGGGATTTCAGTGATTTCAACTTAGAAAATGTCAAAGGAACATATTTCACCCATTGAAATTAAGCAGAGACATCCTCAAATCAAACTAGTTCTCTCTCACACTTCTCAAAGAAATAATCTCTTTTACTCACCTGTACTTCAACGACTCCGTTATCATTTGATCATTCTCTCGTGTCCAATAGTTCAACGATGTAGGATTCGCCTCAATGAAGCACTCCAGTGTCACATTGAAGCTCATGGGAATGCCCACCAACTGATGTGGTATCCAGACCATGGGTGAAACTGCCAAGATTGGAGAGAGAAGGGGAGAGAATGAGAGTAATTGAGAAGAGAGTTAAATGCAACCGTAGTCAAATAGATATACTCACAATCCACGCTGACTTTAATGCGCTTGGAGACGCTGGGTGGGACACCGTTCGAGGCTATGCAGAGATATGCGCCCATATGCAGACGCGAAATGCGCTCCAGCTCCAAGGTGTCCGTCTCCAGGTCGTTCACTGCAAAAGTTTTGGAAGTCCTTTGGTTAAGTTTCCTATTTAAGTTGCAATCGTTACAGAGCGTTCATACCTTCAAGCGTCTTGTTTATGACAATTTTATTGCCGTCGTCCCGCTTCCATTTGATGGTCGGCTCGGGGCTGCCTTTCGCTTTGCAGCGCAGCGTCACGTTATCGCCCTCGCGCACAATGACGTCACTGGAGGTCAGGGCATCGTCTATGTTGGGCGGCACTGTCAAGTGGACGTGGATGAACAAGAAGCGTAGGAAAACGAGAATATCATTATTATTATTATTATTCCTGCCAAGCTAAACGTCAAGTGGAAAGCTGAAAAAGCGAAATTCGCGCTCGCTTGATTTAAATGCAAAAAGTTTTTTGCATTTTTCGGTTGCGCCGTTTTGCCATTTGCCAAGAAAACGTGAGGAAAACGACTCCGAAAAAAGTAAAATTTGAGCCAGGGACGCCAGGACACAGTGGGGTATATGCCTTTGCCAAGAGCCGTGGTCAAGGTGCAAGATAAGTTGGATAAAGCAGAGAGTTTACGCGTTGAGCGCCAAGAAGCCACCAGTTCTGAGGATTCCATGGACACCGCATTGCCTTGTCCAGCAATAATACTACCCGCCCGCTAGTTAGAGCATAAGAATAGCATTTCACGCATTGTTGACTTTGAGCCGCGTTCAACTTGCTCTCGAAAACTTTTTCTTTTTGACTCGTCGCCACAATATTTTAGTTTAAGCCTAATTAGCTTTTGGCCAACACAGTTCTACGGTCTGTTGAACGGGTCGGCAGGGAAAACTCCGGGGGAAACTTCTTTTGTTAATTTAAAAATCGATGTGACCAAACAGAAAACCTTCATCAAATTGTCATCAGTCTGCCGTCTCAGCACTTTCAATTGTTGGGCCGACGAGGAAAACCCTTTTCTTTGTTGTTGTCTTCTCACTTTGGCCTTCAAGTTGTGTGAAAATCTGTAATGAAAAATCTATGCAAATCAAAGGCGACGGCTAGAGCTGGACATATGGCCAGGATGAAGGGCGGCAACTGCATTTTTGTGCCGGACTCATTTTGTATGCCGAACGTAGAGCGCAATCAAAAGGTTATCTCTCAAGCGATTTTTACACTGAGAGACGACAGGACAGACAGGCGGACAGACAGACAGACAGGCAGACAGAACTGTGGACAGCTCAGCGGTTGAAAGTCACGTAGCTACCCAATAAATGCTGTTGACACCGCTGTCTGTTTGTCTGCCTGTCGTATCTGTCGCAAGGTCCCTATCCTCGTGATGGGTTACCAATAGCCACTAAATCAATAAGCTGCAGCCATCGCAAGGCCATAATTTGAATAGGAATCGGAATATGAAATGTTTCTAGGGAATTTCTTTAGGTTGAGGTGTAAGTTTGTATGTTTTCAAACACCGAATTACACGCATTATTATGATCAAATGAAGATATAATCTTTGAGCATATGCATGGGTCTGCCTGGTATGTCCGATGGTCTAATATATAAATGGATTTTTATCCAAAAATGTTTTACCTACTGACTTAAAGCACTTGTAACTAGCAGCTCATCTTACAAAGGTTCATTTATATCTAGGAAAATTTCTCAGTAACAAAAGCTCGTAGAAGAAGCAAAGCAGCTTTGCAAGGGCTTTCTTCCTGGTATCTTAACGCCTGCCAGATCACTGTAGTTAATATGTGAGAGATATTTTAGAGGTGAGGGAACTCACCAAGAACTCTACCAAGAAAGCCATAATGGGCAACTGTCAAGAGGATCCCCCTAGTCACTCTCATATTAATCTAAATCAATATATATATATATATCACAGCAATTCAAAATTGTAAATGGCAGGCAGAAGAAGAAGTTAAGTGACCTCGCAAGAGCAGAACTACTTGAGGGTTACGCCTATGCATCTGAGTATAACGTGTGGCATAATATGGCATAGGATAGTTGATTATTATTGGATAATGATGTCTTTTAAACTGCAGTGATCTGATCTTTCTGTAGACAGAAGTCCAAGTCCAAGTCCTGTTCTACCATTCTGCAGGGACTCCCGTCCAACAATTAGTTTCTACTCTGCAGTTAAGCTTTGCATCTGGAACTGAATGACTCTCAAGTAAAAACATACTGAATTCTGAACTTTGTCAAATCTCAATCAAAAAATGTAATAAATTTCTTAGAAAACTAAAAAAAAATAACTTGCGGGTAATGTCCGAGCACTCTGACTCATTGTACTATTAGCTTATCAATTTTTCTAGTAATCATCTTTATAGAAACGCTAAACTGTCATACCATGCTGTAGGTGTTGCTAGTTCCCCCTCTCCCCTCCTGTTTAATCTTCGAACTGAAAGAAAAAAGTGTAATTAAAAGCTGCAATTACCTCAACTTTTCTATACGCTCGCTATACCTAAAGTTTTGTCTTTTTATACCTTTCATTCGACCAATGCTGCTTCTTTCCTGCTCTCACTCACTCTCTCTCTTTCTCTCTCTCTATCTCGCTATTCCTCTTTATCGCTGACTTTATGAGCGTACAAACTTTTCTTTTTGGAAGGGAACGAGCCCCAGAGCCAAGCTGTGATGGCTATTAATAAACGCTTGTGTTGGCATTGGTGATGCTGCTAATCGCATAACGGTACTTTTGTTTTGGGTCAGCTGTTGTGCACATATTCGTTGCTGTTGTGACATATTAGCTTTTGCTTTATTGATATTTTTCAGATATATATATTTGCAGCAGCTGCTGACGTTGGGCCAGAGCTCAGCGAAAGAAACTAACTTTGTGGCAAAACTTTTCAGAGGGGAGAAGCCGAAGGGTGCTTTTGGAAATTTAATTAGCCAGAAAGTTCAATTTTTTGAGGCCTGTCTGAGACACAAACACACACCAACACAACCACACAGTGTGATAAGCCTTTGGCATCATTGTAATTGCAGTTTTTAGTTTTCACCAAATTCCGTGTTGGCTCAACTATATAATTGCCTTTGCTTTTTTTCGGGAGGTTTTTCTTCTCTTTGTTTTCAGCTGATAACGACGTGGTCATCTAAACATCTAATGAGCGGCAATTAGTCTTCATATTAAACCGCTGCCACACACGTACAGCCAGGTCAGAGTTCAACGATGTCAGGGGCGAGCTCATAAATCTGTGCTGGGTTTTATGGGAAAATTTCTGGGGGACATTCAAAAGTTGGGAGTCTACGGAGAGTGAGGGTGAGAAATGATTTTAAAAAAACTAGCCTCAACCAGCATGCTGCTCTTTGAGAGATGCCGAAGCGCATTTTGCACTAATTTCTGGGTAAGTTGGTTTATATTAGGTCCTGATGCAAGTAAAAGGTGGTGTGATTTCACTTTAACTAAGAGGATCTCTTAGTGCAGCCTGTTCGAATCACAAGAAAGCAAGAGTGCCCAAATTTTGCTGGAGCTACGTGGTAAGCAGAGAGAACTTTGATAAGCGATGAGTGAGAGTGATATTGTGGCTGCGGTCATAGGTCGTTGTGTACTTTGAGTGCGGATGGTTTGGTCAGGATCAGGGCAATTCTCAGTTACCTTATGAATGGCAGTATTTGTGCACCCACATATCGGATGTCGCCTTGATTCAGATATTATGTGGGTAAGAAGCCGTAACTGTTCGCCCCCACGGGCGATGGCTAACAAATCCTGATGTGGATTAAAGCTATATTTCTCTCTCTTTCTTTCGCTCTCTTCTTCGTTTTATCATGACCGATCTCACCCAGTGAAATGCTGCACTAACAACGACGCTCAATGGTTTTCTAAGAAATACATTTTGGGCAGCCGAAAACAATCAAAATTCTCACTCACTTAGACCTAGAGCCTGCTAAGGAACAATGGCAAATGACACCTCATGAGTTCAAATCTAATATAATTGTTTCCAATATGAGTTAAAGTTCAGACCTCTTTAAATTCTATCATCTGAAATGACATTTATGTACTAGCTCTAACCTGACCTGGCCATCTGCCTGACTGCCTCGACTCTCTCTCCGCTCTGTGTACGTAACTCCCTTGTGAATGTCAACAAAAATAATTGAATTTAATAAATTGCCTCATTATGTGTGACAGAAATTAAAAATTATGCGCCAAAAACAGCAACAGGAACAGCAGCAGGAGCAGCAGCAGCATGCACATTCGAGTGATCCCAGAGTGGTGCCTCTGGTTGGTGGTGCTTTTGCTGGCGCTGCTCGTTATTGTTTGTTCTATGTTTTTGTTTTGTGCTGGATGAGCGCATTTACCCCTCTAACACCCCGTATGTACCCGCGCACCACCTTCCAGCCAGCCGTTGCCTTTTGGCCAACGCATTTTAAATGCATTTTGCGTTGCCTCGCCGAGGCGCATCGTCGCATCGCATCGCAGCAACGCGGCTCATAAATTCAAACGCGTTTAATGTTTGTTTTGTTTTGCATTTTGTAATTTCGTGTGCATTTTATTTCATCTGCCGCACATTTCCACATTTCCACGTTTTCCGCATTTAGCATTTGCCATTTGCTGTTTGCCGGCTCAGCAAATTAAATTCACAAATGTGGCGCCGCCTACCATTTAGACGGAAAAAATTTATTTATTAACTTGATTTTGCACCAACTGCGATCTCCCCTCTCTCTCTTGCTTATTTTTTAGGCAAACGACAAATGCAACGTTTTAATTTCATTAATATTTTTAACAGCACAATGTAATTATGTGACCGTGTTATATTTTTTAGTTAATTTTTTTCTAGCCCATTTAATTTGGTTGAATTTAATTGGATTTGTTATGTAAATGCAATGAATTTGCATTTGATTTTCGTACTCTTTTGTGTTTGCTCGCAAAATGTTATATAAATTTTGACTCTTGTTTCAGCGAGAGAAATAGTTTATATATTTTTTGGTTAAATTGCAAATATCAACAGACAATTGTTTAGTTAATTTTGTGGTCGTTTTTTTAAGGTCATAATTGGTGGAAATAACGTTGAATATTTAACATGAAAGTAAGTGCGGAATGTATGAATGACTTTGCTAATAACTGAATTTGGTAATTTTCTGGCTATATGATTTTCCGCATTTGGATGATCACAGGAAGAAATTTATGGATGCTTTATCAAATGGATGCTCTTGGGATTTAGTGAGTCTGAAGAAGCAAACCAACAAATTGGAAAACTTCCATTTCCATTTCAGAACCTCTACTTTCTAACAAAATTACTTCCTGAATTTGTGCACACTCCTACTTACTCATTTTTTATGCCACATTTACCATTTCCATATTGAAATCTTTTGTAATTGTATCATTGATTTCTGTGCTCTCCTGTTAGTTTCGTCTCAAATTGCTTTCCACTTCAATTTAATGTAAATTCCATTTGATATTTGTACTTTTTTCATCTGAAAACTGAATTTCCTATCTATTTCATAACCCTCATAGGGCCCTCTTCCAACTCTAGCTCTTACCATATTTTCAAAACCATTTTTTTTGTTGTTATTTGTCCGCTTAATTGTAACACTTGCCCGCTGGCCAGCTCCCCTGCTCTGCACCTCCCCGTGTGCCACTGATAGCACTTTCAAAAAGCCGTTAAGCACGCTTCAGTGTTGTAAAATGCTCAAATAACACGCCTCACGCGCAACAAAACAGACGGCGGCGCCTCGCTATTTGACAGGCCATGACCATTTTTGTGCAACGTTGTACCATTTTTGCATTTTATTCACACTCGCACACACACAAGACACACACAGGCATGCACATAGCTAGTTGGACGGACAAACCGCTTATAGTTATCTCACACACATGCTGCGGCGCACACGCTGATGTGGCAAAAACGACGACGGTCAGCCGAAAAATGCCAGGCAAAAATTTTAACAGTAAAAAATACGAGCTTGACAACTCTGGCTCTGATTCTGGTCAGCAAGCGCTTGCGAAAAAAAGAATATTTCAAAAAAAAAAAATTTAAATATGCCTGTGGTATTTTTTTGTTACTCCCTGGAGGGTTTACTTGGGGTATATAGATTGCGGGCAAGTTGGAGTTTGAATTTCAGCTTTTCTTTGTTTGCAATCATAAAAGACTACACGAAAATACTATAGAAAATACCTAAATTTGTCAAATAAAATACCGACAAATAGTTATAAAGCAATATAGAGCCCAAGTAAAGCCTAATAATAACTATTTATTTTAAAAATATCATTATTCCCTTTAAAAAACCAGAATAGTAGAATACTGAAAACTACCAGAAATACTACAAAACAATATAAAATGTCTTATAATTTATTATGATGTCCTCACTGTCTCACTAAGGATATAATACCCAAAAAATACCGAGTAAGGAATTCCTATGTGTACAAAATATGTGATAATCATATGAAAACTCTACGAAATGTCGAAAAAAGTAGTAGAGGCATTCCACAATGTTAAACAAATTAAGAAAATTTTAAAGTATTTTGTTAATATTTATATAATATTTCATTGAGACGCTGAGATAGCGAATAAGACTGTCTTAGCCAACATAATTTATTTCGTTTTTGTGAAAAAGGAATTGATAGGTGTGATTATTTTGTCAGTACTGGAAAAGGGCTTTCCCTAACATAAGATTTCATTCCTAAAATGGTAGAGGCATTTAATATAATTGAACTTGCTAACTGCTAAATAAAATGGCTGTTAGCTTTAACATGAAGACGTGCAAGTATGTAAATATAAAAACCGAACAGGTTTTCTCAAATTTTCCGCTGTTAGCCTTTACTAATACGAGGCTATGAAAAGTTCTTACAAACTGTTGGAATAGTTATAAAAATATAAAACAATTTTCTAGGGTAACTGCCGAGTCGAGTTTGGGCCTAAACATGTCCAGTTTGCTTTTGCTTTTTTATGCTTTTAACTCTATTTTTTCTGCCAGTGTGTGTTCGTTTTTTTTTGTGTTAGGCTGAAATCCTGCTACGTGCAGCATATGTGTCCTTGCATTTGCATGTCGTCCTCTCCTGTCCTGTGCGGTCCTGCTGTGCTATGCGAGTCGAGGTCTCCCTGTGTGTGTGTGTATGTGTGTGTCTGTGCCTGTCTGTGTGCTTGTGTCTGTCTCTGGTTTCCTATGCCCCATGTCCATGTCCTGCTCCTAACTGTTGCACAGCTTTCAGCTTTGTTTGCGCACATATTTTTCAAGTTTTGCCACAAAAACTGATTTATGTGACTGGGCGGCCGCCAACACACACACTCACACATACATACACACACAGAGAGAGACAGAGTCGCATCTTCTTCGCATACCAATGTCCAGACTCCTCCTTGGTCCCTTGGTTCCCAGCCACCCCCTGTTTGTTCACCGGATGATGTTGATTTGTCAACTTGAAAGGCGGATCCTCATGGCGGAACGTTTCTAGCATTTCCTTGGACATTGAAAACTTTGGCAAATTTGTACTTTCTGATTCGATTTATTTGACCGAACCGGCGGCACTTCCTCCCTGCGACATTTTTATGCTCAGCTGTCAAACAATTAACAATGAAAGCGGCAGCAAAATGGAGAGAAAAGCGTAAAAGTGAACAATTTGGGCTTCGACATTTTTATTGCGAGTCTTTCGGTTTGCGCATTTAATTTGGGGAATTTTTGGAATCTATCGCTTTTTGTTTTTGGCTAAAACTCAAACCGCAAACAATTTGCAACGAGACTTTGATGTGGTGACAAAAATTTAAAGCATAAACAAGGCGAGAAGATAGCTAGGGTTAGACGAAACATATATACCCTAATCTGAAACACGATGTCCATGAATTGGCAGAAGATTTGTATATCTCTCTGACGTTTGGAGCCCACCCAGGGAGGGTTGATTGGTTCCTTTGAAATTCTAAGGAAAATTAAAGAAATGAGATCAAAGAAGTCATATTGAAGTCTGTTTATTGTAGAAAAGTTTCGCTAGTTTCCGTTGCAAGCAAGTTGATGAAGGAGAAAATGTATTTTGGCGCTTTCATTCAAGAGATTCTCTTTAATGATTCCTAGCTATATGTACTGCAACTGTCATACTCTTCAGGAACATTCTTCTTCTATACTTCCTGTACAAAAACTTAAATCTAGAAGTATGTTTCTGTCATTGGACATAGCCTACCTGCTGTTTTAGCTCAATTTCTCAGTTTTAAATCTTATTTTTTTTTTACAAATTTCATTTCATTTGCCAACCCGCCTCTTCAAGGTCTGCGTAAGCTAGAAAATCAACATTTGTTGGCCTATTGCCCTTAAAAGTATGCTTTAAAAATGTAAATTCAGTCTTCCACATTCACAGTAACCACACACACACTGCCACACACTGCCATATTCTGGCAGTTTTTGCCCTGAACAAATGCATCAGTTGGAGCATTTGTGTTGACCATGGGTGGTCCTGGCCTGGTCCTGGTTTACCATATATGAACATGCGACATTTGAACGCAGCTTTTGCCACACTCCCTCTGTGTGTCTGTCTGTCTGCCTGTGCATGTGATATGAAGTTGAAACAACAGACAGACAAATAGACTCGGACAGCAAACAGTGCAGAGATCTAAACCATTTATCAAAACAGCAGATACAAATAATAACCTAGATGGCACTATGTTAGGTCAATTCCCGGGCTTGTGTGTTAATTCAACAAGCTGTAAAAATTGCAAACAAAAATGTTGAAAGTAATTTAGTGTTAGATTATGCCAAACGTAATAATGTCTCACTGGATTCACCCTAATATTGTAAGCTTTCATACAGATATACGATATAAAATCTGTAAAGTTGAAGCAACAAATTGTTATTTTTGTTCTGTATTAATCTGGAAACCTTAGCTTCCCATTGGTTAAACCAAAAAGTATCTATTGATTTGACCAAATCAATTCTCTTTGAACTATGATTCTCAATTAATCAATTTAATAGTTAGCTTTCAACTAATGAGTTGATTATTTCACAAGTCCATAAATATTTAATAATTCATCGTTAATCGACATAAATTCACAACTCACCAACAACTTTAACAAAACCATATTGTGTCTTTGCCGTCACCGTATTGATCTGGCACATGTAGCGTCCCTTGTCCTCCTCCTGAACATTGTTGATGTGCAGGAACCAGGTGCGGTGCTTGTCATGCTTATCATGGGTCACACTAATCCGCGGATTGCGGGTTATCACATGATTATGCACTGTCAAAATGGCCGATTGCTCAAAATGCATCCACGCCACCTGCAATGAAGAAGGAGAAGAAGGGATAGGCAAAGATTGAGCGAACGAACGAACCAAACTTGATGCCATCAATTGGTCATTTATTTCTTTTTCGGGCAGCTGACAGATTGTCATCACTTTTATTGGTAAACTTTTGTGCCTCCTTCGTCCCATCATCATCAATTTTTATGAAGGATTAACGACACACGCCTCCACAGACAGCTCGAACAAAATTGCCAAAGTTCTGGTTGTGGTCCTGCTCCTGCTGGCCTGTTCTGTCCTGTCACATGTGACAGCAGCTGCCGCCGCAATGGCAAAAGTTTTGCCGGTCTTCTTCTCGTGCGTCATCGGGAAATAGTTTTTCCACCAAAACAATTTATGCAAATTTAAGCCAAAGCGACCAACAGGCCAGCCTAAGACGTGCTAAATGTCTTTGAGAACACGACAAAGCTAAGAGAAAACAAAACGGAATTGAATAAAATAGAAGATGGTGGAAAGGGGAGAGGGATGTACAAAAAAAATGTACAACACGGAGGCTGCTTGCTGTTGTCGATGCCATTTCAATGATAAATTTTAACACACACTCTGAGAGAGCTTGAGAAAGAGAGAACTAGAGCAGGAGATGTAGATAAAGCTGAAGATGAAGAAGCAGCAAAAGCTATACGCTGGAAAAAAGTGCCACTAGTTTTAGCTTTCCGGCTTAAAAACACACACAAGGGGGGCGTAGATGAAAGGGGATTTTAAAGAGAATCGGGGAGAATATTTTGAAATATTTCGAAGGGCTTTTTTCTAACTTCCCTTGTATGTAGGTTTGGGAAATGAATTTTAGAACAGTTATCCCCACCCGGTGGAGCTGAAACTTTGCCTAGACGTTGTTTTTCAGAAGTGTCGCTCATATCGGGGTAGCAATAGTTGAGGTTACTATATATCTGATTGGCGAAAGTTCACCAAAGAAGTCATGTATTATTATTTGTCATTCCATTCCGGAATAGGCCCAGCCCATGTGTCTGAGAACCCAGTGGAGCATATCCTCAGAATCTAAGTATCCTCAGAATCTTGTACTCACTAGTAAATATCTCTGCAGGCCAGCGAGCTTAAGAATTATCTACCTCTATGTATATCTGATCATTATCTATCCAATAAGTAATGCCCCCGAGTGTAGTTTGTTTAAATGTAACACCTCTGTTAAGCACCCACACTTACACTTGAACACAAACACACATTTGGGAGTCAATGAATGGCTTGTAGTCAAGTCAAATCGAGTTTGAGCAGCAGCGAAGCTGTAGCCTGATCCAAGTTGGAGTCGAGTGGATGTGAATGTGAATAGTGTCAGGCAGCATAGACAGATATCGGTTAATTTTTCAATGTCTGCAATGAAAACGTGCTACACAAAGACAGACGATAGCCAGAGCCAGCGGCAGCGGCAGCTCAAGCAGACAGAGATGGATATAAAAAGGGAGTAATAGGGGGTGAGGAGGCTGGCAGGGAGTCAGTCATCGACTGCACATAATATTTACATTGAAAGGCAAGCCAAGCAGCGCTATAGTTAGCTTAAGCAGTTGCCAACCCCAATTTCCCCCCTTAGTTTATCAACAAACACAAAAAAATAGAGTCAAATATTAATGAAGCCACGTTTATCAGGCAGAGCATACTATATATGCTATAGTATATATAGGTGAAGGCAAGGGGCGAAAATAGTATGAAAATCCCAAAACAAAATCAATAAGAATTTCATTAATGCTTTAAATTCAAAGGGAAAATATTCAAACGAATTCATGAGTTTAAGAAGACAAGCAAAGATTTGCCCAGACTGCAGAGTTGTACTGCATATCGTCTGACTTTTTTGTGTTAAAGGGCTCAAGGTCGTGGGTGAACGAATAAGCTTGGATTATTGTCATCTCTATTCTCTACATAGCTCAATTCTCAATGGCACGATCCTCAAGACAGTCGGGTCTACGCCTCGGATCGACGTGGTATATACTCTGACAAAGGACTGTCAACACCCGGAGACGGAAACTGCCTCCCCCAATTCGTTCGAACAACGACAACCCTCAATTGCATATGTGTGTCCCGTCCCTGTGAGTAGACGTGAATTCACATAATTTTCACACAAAAACTATCACCTATTGGCGGTTTTTCCAAAAATTTCCCCAGGACTTGCTGCATTTCCATGCTGGGGCTAGTTTTTGAGGTCATTTTGAGTGACATTAATTAGCCAACGCTTCCAGCTGCCGCCGCCACATTAACCAAAGGGCCAACAAAGTGCTGCTGGGTTGGGGGGCACCTCCCTTTGGCTAGATATTCGTCCTTGCCTTTATAATAATTTGTTTGTGCAGTTTTTTTTCGTGGGGTTTTTTGGCAAATGTCAGCGAAAGTCAAGGCAAAGTTGAGTTTTGTGTGGCGCGCGGCTGCCTGTGTGTGTGAGTTTTTAATAGGCTTTCACCGCACCGCCCAGCCCCTCGTCGGCCAGGCAACATGACCAACAGCAGCTGCTATTAAAATTTTACGCATATTTAAGTCCATTTAGAAAATGTGGCAAAGGTCATGCTGAGGGAGCATCTACTATGTCCAACAGACACTTAAACCTGACCACAGATGGACTGAATATGCGGTGAAAGGTTCTACACGATATTCTCGATTTCAGAACGGAATTTAGGTCTCACTTCTCGAACGATTTGGGTTCATAATCTGTTTCATTTGCATTTCACAATATTAGAAGTCTTCTGTTTTCTTGGGATTGCTAAAAATATTTATATTTATTTACAAAGACCAGAGGATATTGCAGTATATCATCCATTCACTTAGCTCAAATTGGTACAAAATGGCCAAATTTGCAAATTTTCTCAAAATGGCAAAAACTCTTTACCCTGACCCCACCCCGTGTCACCACCAACACTCAACACTGTACAACAAAATCAACTAAATGAAGTCATAAAATTTTTAAAGCAAAGGAAAAACTAGAAGAAGAGTAAAAAAACAAAGTTTCAAGCAAAAATAAACACACTTTATTATGCCTGAAAATGTTGATAGTGAGGGGGCGGTACAGCGGGGCAATGAGGGGGACAAACAACAACATAAACAAACTAAACTTATGCTCAGGCTATGTGTGTGAGTGTGTATGTGTGTGTGTGAGTTAAATTGAAAAACAAACAAGCAGACGAAAGCAGGCACAAAAATTCATGGACAGTGTATGTGTTCTGGAAACACGATGTGTTTGTGTGTGTGTGTGTGTGTGTGTGTGATAGAAAATGCCAAACGAAATTAGCTCTTGGGCTAGATTAACAACAATTTTTAACGCTAAATATTAACCATGTTTTCTTTATATATATTTTTCTTAACGGAAACGTGTTAAAACAGCGTTGGCAAGTTAATTTACACGCAGCTCAAATATTTGTTTAGTTTCAACGAAAGAAATTAAGTGGAAACAGTATAAATTTATATTCCACACACCGACTAGGGGATGCACTAGTTGATGGTGCTTGCAGCTATGGATGTTGCTTGTATTTGAAGACTTTGGGTCACAGGTCCGATCCAAAGAGTCCCAAATTACGAAGTAACACTTTTACACACTTTCACCTCGAGCCTGCTAACCAACCAAACTTGGGTCGCTAAGAAATCTAACAAAATTGTTGCCTTTGGGCAAACCGCTTCACAAAACTGTTATACCCCGCCACAGAAAACCCTTCAAAAATCAATTCCCAGCAAGGCAAACCAAGGTGGCCCCAACTCCTAGGCCCAGAGCGGCAACAAGGCTTTAAGCCAGGGCGTCGTAACTATTTTGCATGCAAAGTCACGTTTTATTGCAGCTACGAGTTATTCCGCTGCTGCTGCTGCTGCTGCTGTTGGTGGTTTAACTTTTGAGCATACCTGCGGCAAGCCAAGCACAGCCAGGCGGCACAGCTTCCAAAACTTAAGGGTCATAAAAATTATTACGAGCACATAACATGCGCTGCGGTTAAGAGAGAGAGGGAGGGTGGGAGGTGATGCTGGGGATGGAGAAACGTTTGGTTTGGTGTCAAAATGAAATTTATGCACGTTTCGGTCGTCGCACGCACATTATGGAAATTCAATTGGATGCAAATTTAAATTGCTCAACACTCAACTCAACTCGGTGTGACTCCCACAAAAGCAAATGGCAAAAGTGTCTCTCGCTCTTTCTCGCATTCAATCCATCTCACTCTATGCATATCAAAGAAGCGCAGCCTAAAAGCTTGCAACAACACACCCACAGACACACAATGACAATGAATATTCGCAAAGAGGCATCGAGTGGTGACGTAGATTAGAGATGAACAAACGTTTGCTTCTATCACGATCCCGAATTCGAGAGAGAATTCTGAATTCTCGCAAATCACTTTTCAGAGTTTTCGATAGCCAAATGACTGACCGACTGTCTGCTGCTCTCACAGTGCACGCGGTGAAGAAACTGAACACAAAGACGAAGCTGAAGATTTTCTATATTCAAGCGCTTTTTTATGCTAGCTGAAAATGCAAAAACTGATTGGCATCAGAAGTAACGTGCTTGCTTGAAGACACTTAGACAACTCCAGGAATGTTAACATATTGACATGTGTAAACACTTCAAATTATGTACATATACAGTACAATTCAAAGGCTATTATAGTTAAGTACTACGCCTGTGCAGATATATCGCTGCACGCAGCAGGAGCTTTCCTGCGACCTCCAAAAACGCCTCACAAAAGAAACTAATCTAGATGCCAATTAACTTCTTCTCTATATTTGTATAAAGATATATAACATAAACCTATAAATTGGCATGTTTACTCGTTAATTTGTCCAAAGATTACCGTGAAGCCCTCCTATAAATAGAATTCTCAACTGAATCAAACGTTTTCCAGCTTTTCTTCAAAAATCACTCATATTTCATCCCCGAAGCGGACTCAATTTAAGCCCCACCATTGCCTTGTTCTTCTATATTTTTTCTTCCACAAATTCTCCAATTGCAACGTGCTTGGAATGGAAAAATTGAATTTTTGACAGCGAGGAGCAAAACGTGTGCAAAAATTACTTAATTAAAGCGAGATAGTGCCACGTTTGACATGGTCCACTCGGGCGGGCTGGCTTCTACTTCCACTTCTACTTGAGTTCCTGTAGTTCTGCTAAACTCAAACATAACAACATACATTGTTCACATATATAAACAAGGGCAACAACAACAGCAATAACAACAATCACAACAATATCAACATCAGCAAGAACTAAACTCTTGGTATAGCAGAGGCCCCCCGAGAGTCAACAAGTTGGAATGCGCCTTGCGCCTTGTCCTTGTCCTTCGTTCGTCCGAATGCCAGAGGCGCCTGTTGCGTTGCTGTTACACACTGAACCAAGACGAGGCGTTGTTTTGTGTGTGTGTGTGTGTGTGTGTGTGCGTGTGCTGGACTGTTGTCCAAGTACTTGAATACCCTAGAAGCTTAAGAGCAGTGGGAAATTTGGAATTATGCGTGCAGTTTTTAAGGTGAGTTGTGAAACAGTGATTTTCAGAGAGCAAGAGTGAACTGTGGAAAGAGAGCCCAGGGCACAACGTAACCAATCAGACTTCATATAACTAAGTTCCTAAATTATGACCAACTCCTACTCTAGAGAATACCATAGTTTATCACATTGTATTCTCCCAAGAATCTTGCTTCTTCAATCGTCTCCCTTTGCCTCTCTGTTTAATTATGATTTCCTAATTTGTTAGCGAGTTTATTTTGCTTTTGCCAAAGGCGGGCGCCGCCCCCTCCCTCCTTTTCCCCCACCTAAAACTTACCTTATACGAGCCCAAATTCTTGACCGAGCAAGCCAATTTAACATTACGTCCCGCAGGCACAGTTATATTCTCAATGACATCTGTGAATTCCGGATCCTCCGTAATGACTGCAAAAGAGAACGAGAATGAGAAGGAAAGGGAAATCAGTGGGGGTTGAAAATGTCAGCTATTAGTAATTAAGACAAGACAACTCAATTAGCGCATCAAAAGTCATTTATTTTGAGTGGCCCGACAGCCGCTAGCCACCCCCTCTTCTCCGTCTCTTCATAGTATAAGTAAAAATAGCTGAGCAGCTCTCTTACATCCAGAAATAGTTGACGCTGCAGACTCGAAATATTTTTATAGTTGGATTTATGGAGGCGATACTTAAAAATTTAAGGGCCAAGTCGATTAGCGGCACATAAAATATGTATTTATGCTTCAAATAGAGAAAGGGTAAGAGATTAGCATGGAATTTTGTATTTCAAATTAAGAAAATCCTTAAGAGAGCTAACTTTGAATTTGTATTACAAGATGCCATAAAACTTTTAAATCCTTCGATATTCTCGGATTTGTATTAACTACAAAGTCTATGTTTGCTCCTTGAGTTCAGCAAACGCTTACATTTCCATTCACTTTAGTCACTGCCTAAAACTTAAGCGTTCAAAATCGTCATTGTTTAATTTGACTAGTAGAGAGAGAGGATATTTTCTTTACTCTCATCTTGTTCTCTAACTGTAGAAAGCCTTTGCTAAAATATAATCAGCCTAATCAGGGAAATATTGAATTCCACATGTGAATCATTCATTTTGATGAACGCAGTTGCAGAGACTTTGTACTCAGCTGCTCGCTGTGTGCGCACGCCCTAAAAGGTTGGGCCTATGCAAATGCTTAAGCTGGTAACCTTTTTGAGCCAGCAAAACAGATAACGGACTAAAAAAAAACACAATAAATCATAATTAAATTTCACGCCATAAGCCTTTTCAGGCTCAACCAGAGAGCACAGAGTCGGGGTACAACGGGCAACAGGACTGTTCCTGGTTACACAGGGTGGATATAACCGCCATTCAATGGCTACGTCCAGTTTAGCCTAGTGTGAAATTGCATTGTTGTAGCTGCAATTGGCTTGCCTGTGCTTTTGTTGTTGTTCGGTGTAAATGTTGCCATTGTCTGTTCTGTATCGAGTGGCCGCACACCGCACCCTCCCCGCCCTCTGCCTCTTCTTGGGCTTATTGGAAGTTGCACAACTCTCTTGTGCATTAAAGGTGATAAATGTTGTGCAGAACCGTTCGTTCTTTCGGCTGTTTGGCAATCGTCCTCCATATCAATTTGTTTTTGTTTTGTGTGAAGGATGGGGTGTGTCAGGACTTTGTGTTCGTATTAATCCTGCAAAATGAACGCGTTTTTGAAGAGCGTGGTAAATGTGTATCTGCTTTACATAAGCAAACTATGATGAATTTTGACAAATTTGATCAACTTGTTGAAAGACACTCTACAAATCTGGTTAACTTGGCCAAATCTCTAACTTAACTCGTGATGAAGTAAGTCTGATACTGAAAACTTTGGTGTAACATACATATGCCTAGCTCAATGAAAGTTTTACCAAACCATTGGGAAATTCTCTGAGGCTTTAAGTCAACTATAACAAACGCTTTGGCAGCTTGTAATATCCGTCATGGGCGCCCGTTCATTTTGCTGCATCGGATGTCGTTTTAATGGCGCCCCAGGTGGCTGCTTCTCACATTCACCTGGGCCAACTGTCTGACAGTTCCGGCCGGTTGGCCTCTGCGTTTAGAGATGAGTGCGTGTGATATTTGCGTGACATTTGGCGTGACACGATGGATGTGTGACTGATATCCTAAGCGGAATCCATTTCTGTCTAATTAAAAGACAATACTCTTTGTGAGTACTATGCATCGACTGAATAAAGAGCTTAGACGATCATGGCCAGGCTTAAAAGGAAAGCATCATTTTGATCCAGACAAGTGGTGGATCCACTAAGTGCAATTCTCGACGATGAAAATGTATGTTTTACTCTAAGAATTGTTATTCCGATCAAACTTATTCAGCAGACTTGGAGGCCAAGGGGCCTTTTTCTTTGACTTAACATAAAAAAAAGGAATTTCCATTTCACCGTTAACGAAACTCTACTTTAGCAACAATATATCGATAGTTCATTCGATACTTCCCTCGACAGCATGGCATCATTCGTGCTCTCCTGCTCTCTTCATTCATCTCTAGTTTCCGTTTCTTTTCTTTTTTAGTGTCGCATAATGCTGATGCTGTTTATCTGATGCCACATCGAGTTTTACATAGCTTTAGTTTTTCGTACCGCTCGCCGATGCGCCGAGGTTCAGTTCGCTGCCCAAAACTAATGACTGCTGCTGTGCGATGTCGTTTGGCCAAAGCCGACTAATTAATTGTCGTCGTTGCAGGTGATTAGAACTTAAATGAGTTGCAACAGCAACACCAACAGCAGCAGGAGCAGAATTCAAAAGAAGAGAAGCCAAGGCCCACAGTTCGTTCAAATGAACAACGCCCTGGGGAAGACGGGTAGGGTGACACTGTATGTTGATAATGATAGCAAAACCAAAACCCATAATGTTTGCAAAATATGTGTAGCTGACAGTTTTTTGTGCCAAAAGCCCTGCTGTTTAGCAACAAAATGACACTCAGGCAACGTGCAGCTGAGTTTCCATTTTCCCAAAATCCATTTTCAGTTTGGTTTACATTTTGGTGATTTAACAACATTTTATGGAGAGAATGCATATTGTTAAAGAATTTTGCTTGAAATTTAAATATTTTGTAATGAATTTGTAGCAAATTTGACTATTTTGTAATACATTTTACTATTTATCTTCCATATTTTGTGCTTAGTCAAGAAATAGTAGAGTAAAAATTATTATTTTCGTATTCAAATTCATTAAGTTCTTTTTCTTCTGGCTGAAGTTGAATGATTTGAGAAAATACGACCTAAAAAGCAACCATGTTCTTACTATTTTGTGGTAAATTTGACTATTCCGTAGTTAGTTTTACTATTTCGTAGTACATTTTAATACAGCATTGCTAATCTCATAAACCGATCAACCAAAGAGACACCAAACTTAGCCCCTACAAAGATAAACTCTTCTTACAACATTTACTTCTTTATTGCATCTCTCCCTCTCACTGGCTCTCTCATTCGTCCTCTTCTCCATATTAAACCCACTCCTTACACTTATCCTTGATCATATTGAAGGTCACACTGCCCACATTTTGAGCCGCATTGTCCAGCAGCTCAAAGATATGCCGATTGCGTTGTCCCTGCTCTACGGTTTTCTCATGCAGACGTCGAAGAGCCGCCGCATAGGCCTCATACTTGGCCGTACTCTCCGTGTCCAGTTTGAAGGACCCATACAACTGTTGTATGTCATACAGCTGTCGTGAGGTCTCGTCGTAGAGCAAGGCTGGCGTCTGCGGCAACAACTGCGACCAATGGCCATGTACCTGTTCCAGGAACTCAAAATTACTGAACAAAAAGATCACAAACAAATCGAGACCCTTGGCCTTCAGTTGAGCCAGCAGCTCGTCCGTCAAATGTTGCTCCGCAGCTGTGGGAGCCTGCTTAAGCTGCTCGTAGTCCGCTACCAGATGACGCTCCAAGTAGGCATACAGCTTTTGACGCTTCTCAAAGAAATCGGGTATGGCTAGCATGGCATCCAGCTGGGCGAGGAACTTCTCCAATTGCGCCGTATGCTCAGCCAGCTCCGAGTGCTGGCTATCGAGTATGTCTTGCAGCAGACCTCGAAGGATGAGCAAATAGTTGTCTATGATTTCGGCACCGGAAAGCTTAACCCGCTCATACAGCTGTTCGCCAAATTGATTCAGATCTAAATGCGTAGAATTCAAATTCTCTGTGAGATTTAGTTGATGTAGAGCAGCTCCCACACTGTGCTCATTGATGAGGAGAGGTCTCTTATGCGGCATCGCAGGTCGCTCAAACTGCTGGCACAGATGATGCAAACGCAGCTGTCGTATCTCCTGGGCACTGGACTCCCTTGCCGTTCGCAACATCTCCTTGAGGCGATTGAGGAAGACCAGATTGCGCAACACGCAGGTGTACTCCATGTCCACATCTTCATGCTGGGCATCCAGTAGCTGTTTGATCAGCGTTACCTTTGGTGACAACTTCTGGGCACCGCGCACCCTGGTCAGCTCTTCGGTGTAGTTCGAATATTTGGGTCTAGTTGATATAAGCTGGAGATATTCATTTAAACTCAACTCTGCATGCTGCTCTGCAAGGTCACCCAAAGCACGCAAAAAGTCCAACTGGAAGTCTTTTCCATTTAGCGAACTAATCGCTTTTGGGGCTTCCTCGGCGTATACTAAGTTTATCACAAATATAACACAAATCGGCTGAATGAACATGTTGAGTTTAAGACGAGATATTCACAACTAAACCGGCGGCTGAGAGGAGTTCGAAAATGGCATAATGTAAATAAGTTATCAAAGCAAAACTTGATGGGGCAACTACAAATCTAGTGATGAAAGCATATCAGGAGTGCAAAAACAGCCCCAATGTATGTATATATATATAGAGGTTCACATCATAAATTAGTCATAAATCTGACCACTATTTCATTGACAACGGAGAGAACGTTATCGTAAACAGTGAGTGGTATAGAGACACGATTGTCATATATTTCGTGCCTTAAGGTGGATTAAAACGTTGAGCATAGAGATTTTTCCCACGCATTCTAATTGTATTCTTTGTGTGCTTTCATCACTAGTCGAAACTATCCCAAACACTGCCTGATTAAAGAGAGCAGCCCCGCAATCACAAGCAAAGTTCAGCTTATGAGGTCAATCGGTTTGTCGATAAGCCTGACAGTTGATGGCAAGCGCAAAACTGCAGCGAGCGGCAAAGCTCGCTGTTCAGCGACTCTTATCAACTTGTCTATGCACTGCACGAAATTACAATAGGGTATAACAATTGTGGATGAAAGAAGGTGCAAAAGTCCAGCCGCAAAGGACAAAAACTTTGGCAGGCGGTTGGCCAATAAACCGAAAACAGTTTAAGTTAAGCTTGGCCAATTGTGAGGCAAAAGAAACTGAAGGTAATGTCAGAGAATCTGAATGCCAATGCGAAGTTTGAATACCCTTTAATCTTGACTAACTGATAATTATAATCAATCCATAGACCAAATGGCTTAGAAAATTTGCATATGAAGTCCTTTGTTTGAATCTCACTAGCAGCTAGGGTAGATATGTGTCCCCTGTAGTTAAAACTCAAAAAATTGTATACTTTGGAACTTTCCTACGTATCACTACTATAATGGAGATCTTGCATTTTAAACCCTTAGCTCTGTTATATTACCTTGAAACACCAAAGTTCATCTACAAAGTGCTTAAACTCTTTTACATTTCATTAGGGCATTCACAAAAACAGAAGAAACTTTGTGCCTGTAAATAGCTTAAACCAACTAGGAGACTCTCTCCTGTCCCTCTCCCCTCCTACCCAGACAGTGGTCTCAGTATACCTTTGCCGCCTCCACAGCTGTACGTGAGTGCAAAAACTGTCTATCTGTCTGTCTGTTTGTCCATTTGTGTGTTTGTCTCTCTTTTCTAGTTGGCGAATTGTTGACCAAGCTCAGTTTGTACTGATAGTCCCACCCCGCCCATGCCTCTATTCCCCCCTGTGTGGGTTTGTTGTGTGTGCGACCTCTCCTCTGCACAAGTTAAATAAAAGTTGCAGACGCTTTTCATTCATTGACAAAACTTCAACGGCATTCCTAATTGTGATGTGGCGTGACTTTGTCTCTTGACTCAAATGTCAGCTTAGAGATGAGACCGTGACACGGAATTAATCTAGATCAGACGTGATTAGCTTTCAAAAAGTCTATCTATAGTTACATGTGTTGTGTTGTGCTCTTTGAATGTAGTTCGAGCGCTCACTTTCAAGCGAATTCGGTTAAGCAAAGCATTATTTCTGGGGCTGGAGGGCAAGGAAAACGTCACTTCTTTTTCATGTGGAGTATGGAATGGTTGTTATAGTATGTGTATGTTCATCCCTGATCTACATTGAGTTCAAACTTTTCTAAATTTAAGGCTTCCTCCATCAACTTTCCATCCCCCAACAAAGTATCAAGTAAATCACAATAAATTCACGCTCACGTGATCAAACATCACGCAGTCTTCGCCATTTGGCAACTCCGATTCTTGTCTCTTCAGGCATGTGTCGGTTGGCAAGTTTTCACCGCAAGCTTGATTGAAAATTTGTCAGGTTGATTGAACTCTTTTTTCTGCTTCCACTTCTTCCTGCTTTTTTTGGGCCAAACGCCAAGCCTGATGAATGTCTCCTTTACTATTTTTCTAAATTTTTCTGTTCTTTTGAGGGGTCATGCCCTTAGCCCTTTTTTTCTATGCTTTAAAGGAAAATCATTTAAAATGCCAAACGAGTTTAGTTTCAGCTGATTTTTTCTTTTGCCAGATATTGACAGACCTGTTCATTAGCTTTAAATATTTGATCAAAGCGAGCTAATGGCTATGAAGCACACACAGAAAGGGAGGCAATTCTTAGCCTAGGTCCATGGAATCGCCTCCTTTTTAGCTGCTTCCTCTTTTTCTTCTTGTTTGCAAACCACTGGCAACTTCATGATTGCCAACACCTATTAAGACAGCACTAGGCCCCGCCAAATACCTCTCTCCCCATCTCTCTCACCGCAGCTGCCGTCAGGGCAATAACAACAAACAAAGCTTAAGGCTTGGGCACAAACAAGAAAAAGTGTAAAAAGTAAAAAAAAAGTAAGACAAAAGTGCAGAAGGAAAATCGAAATTGCATTTAAGCGAAGCATTTGCTACTCTTGCAAAGTCATAAGGTGACTCTTAGAAGGGGAAAGATCAAATGTCGATCTTTGGGTGGGGAATTGTATTCATAGAATTACAATGTACATAAGCGGCCAAGCAACAAAGGAATAAACAGGGCAACTGATAGAGATTTGTGAGCCATTGTGGTTGAAAAGCTTTATAATACATCAATAGAGTGAAACATTCTCGCGCGATCAGGTCCCTTCCTATACCTACTTTTTTTTGACCAAGATACTTCTCTATAGTTCTCATTAGAACTGCTCTAATTTGCCCACTTTGATCCAAAAGTGGAACTACCCAAACTTCCTTCGACATTCTATAGAAAAAAGTCCCTACGTACAAGTTTTTAGCGAAAGAAATTTTCCAACAATTGCACAATTGGCATGCGCTACGCATGCGAATGAATGGGCTACGGGGATTTCGGGACAATGTTTGGCCAAGGGTAAATAACAAAAAAAAGTAGAAGAATTAAAAAGTAAGGAGCCATTCAAGTCTCGTTTTTGTAGTTTGAAGTTTGAGCACTTGAAGGGAAATCATTTTAAAGCAATTTGCTGAACAAAGAATCAAAAAATTTAAAGAAATAATGAACATTTAATGAAAAACTTTGGAAAATCCAGCAAAGATGGGCTCTTAAATTGCCTAAGAGGCACTAAAATCTCGAACAAGTAAACGTTAATCTATTGATTACTATAATAAAGAAGTGAAAGGGAAGGGAAAGTACATAATTTTGATCGTGTCGGGGTGGCCAAAAGGTTTGAAAAGAAATCCATCCACAAATACAGGTATATCAATATATACTGGAAATATGTATTCCAACAAGTCCTATGATTTCATATAAGCTTCCTCACCAAATATGAAAACCTTGCAATATAATCCATGATTAAACAAGACCTTTACAGCTGATCAAATAACAAGGATAGTTTAGTTCCACGAATTCAAGAAATTCATCAAAATCTTAAGCTAACAAGCAAAAGCATTTCAAACCCTCTAAGCGTAGAGCATCTTCAGTTCCAGTTAGCTTGGCTTCTTTTCAAATTGTACCCTTCTATTTTTGCTGTGCAAAACCATGGCTGAGACAAAAGTTTGCCATTTTTTCCCATCAGCTCTTGCAATGCCCGACAATTTTTTTTCTTTGTTAGAAAAACCGAAACAAAACTTTGACTAAAGCCATCCATAAAGCTGTAGACGAGCTGGAGACGGAGTTCTGGTGGTGTCCTGTTGTCCTGGTGCTGGTCCTAGTCGTGGGGCGTGAAAAGTGCTAAAAGCGTTTAAATGAATTTAAAAGAGTAAAACTTTTTATTTTGCAACATTTTGCCGCTTTTGTGCGTTTTTCCACATTGTTTTCCTTTCGTGCTGCGATTTGGTTTAAGAGTTTTTCGCCCAAAAACAAAGGATGAAGGGAGGAGGGTTTGCATAGGGTAATTTCCATGCAAATGATGAAGCCCAACGTCAAACTTAATTGATATGCTTAGGAAGAACAACAGTCGGAGCGGACCAGTTGACAGACAGAGAGGCAGACAGACAGACAGATAGTCAACGCGAAATGTGAGAACTGAGCTAAAGTTTTGCTCGCTTTAGTTAACCCTCTTGGCGCATCCGCCCCCGCGCCTTTTTTATGGCTGTCACAGTCAATTGGGTGGACCAAAAGAAGACTCCCAAATGTAACCCAATTCCAGTTTAGTTCTAGGAAGATGTACAAATTGAGATGTATGCGCAGCTGGATGCAAAAGTTTGGCGAAGAAGAAAAACCATTTTGATACACAAATGAAAGACTTTATGCTTTGAAGTAGGGATTTATAGAACTTGTTTAAATGGCAAATCTTCTGGTTGTATACAAAATTACACTTTCGACACTAGTTTCTACCAGAAAATATATGAAATATGTGAATATATCAGCTTAGAAATTGATCTTTAATCAAATTCAAAGAGAAACTGAACTTTAAAAGTTGGAAAAATATTTGCGCCAAGTAAATCGGAATACTTAAGCCTTAATAACAAAATTTGTAACATAGATTGCTCTAGAACTTCACAATAAGTTTAAAGATATCTACTCTGAATGCTTCCTAACTTAAACGATGACTTGAGAATCAATAGATAAAACCCGAAACTATATTTCTACAAGATTTTTTGTGCTTCAACCAGTTTTTATGTTGACTCGTCATCGCTAGACAAGTGCTTTAAATTTTTCTGCACAGCGCCATGAAGTTTGCCACAATTGCACTGCTGCCTGACTGCCTGGCTGTCAGTGCAAAATGTGGGTCAGGGTTGCCACCCCTGCCATTACCCGTCTATGTAGTGTTTATGCATTTAGCTTACGTGTCGTCCATTGAGGTAAAAACTCTCGCTCGCTCACCTACTGGCTGGCTTGGCTTGCTCCTGCTCCTAACTTGCTTTTGTGGCACCGAAAAGTCCAAAGCATTTTCGGGCTCTCAGCAATAGGGCGAAACAAGGAAGGGCAAGGCGGCACATAGATAGAGAGGGTTTGGGTTTGGGGTGAAGTTCAATCAAGCAAATGTAATGCCTGGGCCCCGGCTGCCAATTGCAGGCGAAAAGCACACAAAATACAAAGATTGAAACGAGCATTGACAGTTTGACTGAGTGAATGAGTGACTGCATGACTGACTGACATGGGGTGGTAAGGGGGAGGAGGTACGGTATTTGTAACTGTTGTTGATGTTGATGTTGTTCTTCTTGCTTCAAAAGCCATTGCATATGCAAGTGGGTTGGCTGCAAGAATTTCTTGGATGTTCCAACATATTGGTGTCAAAACCAGGGCTGACGCTTAAATCGGGGCTGGAAAAGCAACAATTTATATGTTTGTTTGTCCTTTATAAGCGCCTGAACTATTAACCGATCGCCATAAAATATGTACAGTATTTTAATATCGATCAGGGAACACAAATTGTAAACGCTTCATCTTGTTGTTTTCTTACTATTCTACTTCAGCTGCAGCAAACGATTACATTTAGAGGCCTTGTGTATTAAGTTGAAGTGCAAGAACAAAGCCTGCACCAACCCAACCCGCCAGAAGTCTTCTTGTGATGGTGTGCGTTGTGCATTTTGTACGGCAAGCCATAACTTTTCGTACCACCCACGCAAATGAGCAAATATGTCCCTTCACGCATGAGTATATGTAAGCAAAAGCAAAGTCAGTAGCTACTCAGGCGGAAATGCGCATAACTGCAGCAGAGCAGCTACAACAACAACAACAACTACAGCAGAAGCAACCTCGGACTTTAAGTAGCAAGGTGCTTCAACCAAGAGAGAGGGACAGAGAAGGGGCACTCCGTGTGGTGTGGGCGCTATGCCTTCTGCCTAAGTGCTCTGCTTTATTAACCAAGTATGTAACAGCAACAACTGGCAGAGGACACATTGACCACAACAAACAAACAAATAAACCAGCCGTAGGATGAGTCGGAGCTGAAGCTGGAGTTGATGTCGACCCATCGGCCGCCTCTTAATTAATGCACTTTGAGCAGAACCATTATAGGAGAGAGAGAGAGCAACTCTCGATTGACTTATGGCATAGCAAAATGTTATTAAGGCCCGGCTAATGCAGCCTATGGTATGACGAAAGGGCCTTCAATTACATACTGCAAGGGAATGTCAGTAGGAAAATTATAGCCAAAACGATCAAGTTAGTTCTACAAACGAGCTGGTCATGTATGGAGCTAGTGGTCGGAGAACTTGTTGGTGGAGATGGTGGCTGCTACTTTTGATTGGCCAAATGGAACTAGGGCAGAGGTAAGCTATTGAATTATTTCGTTTATCAAAACTACATAAACAGCATGTTGAGCTTAAGTCGAAACTCTCTCTCTCTCTCTGATTCAGAATGTTTTCTGATTGTAGTGCGGCTCAGATTTAGTGAGCCCAACACCTGCGCATTGAATGTTTGCAGGGCTAACACAAAATATATATATATTGATACCTTCTACATTATGTAACAAACTACACCTATTTGTTCTGGAATTTGAGAAAGTGAAAACTGTAACTAAAGCGTTTTCAATGTCATGGTCATTTTCATTCATTATTCGTACTTAAACTTCTTTTCTTCCCAGTGCTAAGCCCTTCTATGTTATATCGGCCTCCGGCAGCATCTATTCGGGTCGCCACTATGGCGTTGTGGTGGGCTTCTTCAACAGTCGCAGAAGCTGCAGCTGTAATGTGCGTCTCCTGGGACCCCGGCTAAACGTAAGCGTGCAATTGAACCTCACTCCCAATGAACCGGTCGGCTGGTATCGCTTCAAGCTGCCCGAACTGAAGAAGGGCAGCTATGAGCTACAAGTCCAGAGCATACGCGGCTATAGCTTTCGGAACTCCACTCGCCTTAATTGGCATAATTTCAAAAACTTCATGCAAGTGCAAACGGCCAAGACTCACTATCGACCGGGAGAATTGCTGCAGTTCCGTGTGCTCTACTACAATGAGACCTTCAATCCGGTAAGACCAGAGCCAACGGCGCGGATATGGATTGAAGATGCGCATGGCAACCGAATAAGGATTTTTGAGAAAATAAACACCATCAAGGGTGTCTTTGAATCCGAGCTGCGTTTGGCACAAAACCCAGTGCTGGGGCGCTGGCGACTTTGTGCCCAGAACGTGCTAAATGTGGTGGAGGAGTGTGCCTACTTTCATATCTGGCACTACGCCAAGCCGGCTTTTGCGGTCGGCCTGAATGCTACACGAAGTGTGGCGCTGACTAATGGATCTATGGAGGTGAGAATCACAACAACATTGCCCAGAGAAGCCCTTCATTAATATGATGATAATCTTAACAGGTTCAGGTCAAAGCTTTTTATGCCCATGGCAGTCCCGTCTCGGGTAATCTTACTCTCTTTATAGAAACCTACACCGACGAGGCAGTACTTCATGTGCCCGCAAGACTACAATTTCCCAAGCTACTCCCAAATAGTGGGAAAGCCAACCTTCATGTAAATCTCTCACAATTTGCCCGCAAGCTCCCGCAGGACTTACACCTGCAACTGCTCATCACAGTCGTGGTCCAGGATCAGTATACGGATGCCCAGGAAAAGGCCACCACAACTGTGACCCTGTTTGCCCAACCCTACAAGGTGAAGTGCGTGAAGCCCAAGGGTCAATGTCGCCGGCTTGTGGTCAACCGAGAACGCACCATAGCCTTTCGACTACAATATCTGAATGACAAGCCCGTCAGAGATGCAAATGGTCGCGTGAGACTAATCTATACACCGCTCGACACGAGTAATGCCACCACGCTGCCCAGCTGGACCTATGAGTCCCACTTGAACCAGCGTGGCGTAGTCAACTTTACGGTAAAGTTACAGCTACCGGAGGCTGCCAAACTAACGCCGGATACGGCCCTAATTTACAAAACTGAAGTGGAATATAAGGGTCAGCGACTTCGTATGTTGGCAACGGTTTTGCAATGGCGTACATCCAGCGCTTCTAATGAGAACAGTGAGATGTCCCTGTTCGAGGATGCGGATATCCTAGCTAGCGAATTGGATGGGTCTGCATATGCAGATGATGAGGAGCCTATAACCATGCGACGACGGCGTTTAAAAATGGAGAATGTGTAAGTCAATATTGGCTGAAAATTCTATAACATAATCAAAATCTTGTCCATTCTTAGGATCACCGCCGACCATGGCCGACCCTTGGGTCCACCGCACACCATACCATTTGTCATGGGCCGCAAGGTCAGCTTTGGCATTTGTGTTGTAATGCTCAATGGCCAAATATCGTCGGCCCTCCAGGTCTATCCCAATGAGTTAAATCACTTTGATATCAAAATTCAGGCTACCACCGACACATGGCCATATGTGCATGTGTTCATCTATGGCTTGGAAAAGGATTCCAATATACTATTTGTATCAGCGAAAACTATAAACATACAGCGACAAGAGGAAGTGGTAAGTGAACAAACAGCAGAGCAATTAACCCATAGTGGGAAGAATGTGTAGCTTCAGAGAGTAGGAAAGTAATGTGAAAGAGAGGACACAGAGATCTAACCGACCTTTTAACCTTTTCCAGGTCTTGGTAGAAGCTCCTGCTTTGGTAAGCCCTGGCGAGCAAATAACGCTGCGTATAAGATCAACGCCGGGCGCCTATGTGGGCCTAATGGCCGTAGAACAGAGTGTCCTGGGCATGGGCGATCGATTGAGCAATGATCTGACCGCCGAACATCTGGCCATGCTTCAGTATATGATGCGAGCCTATGGACCTGATGTCAAAGATTACGAAGAGATGCCTGGCAACAGTGAGGGTCTGATAACACTGACTGATTCTCCTTATGTTGTGAATGCAGAAGAAAATGGTATAACTCAGTGATATAAGGCCACATTCCATGGACTAAATGTCTTTCTTAAACAGTTGATAATATAAAAGTTCCTACTAAGATACGGAGCAAGGCAAACTTGAAGTCACCATTGAAACTAAAGGGGGCTCAAAAGACGCTGTCCAGTACCATAGACAGTATGTATGGGCTTAGAGAAGGCGTTGGCGAGGTCTGGTTATTCGATAGCATTATGAAGTGAGTGCAAGGATTAATCATTGAGAGAGATAAGTGTCTCTTCCTTCCCTAGCACCCAGGTAAACTGGACGACCTGGAACACTCGTGTGCCGAATGCCCTGACCAGCTGGAGATTGACTGCCTTCTCCATGCATCCCATTCTTGGCCTAGCCGTGCTTCGAGAACCGATTGAGATACGTAGCAGTAGGCCTCTGTTTATGGACATCATCTTACCCTATGATATTAAGAGAGGAGAAGCCTTTCGTATGCCCGTCATTTGCTTCAATCAACAGGATCAATCTATGCATATAAACATACTACTTCAAGTTGATCGCACAGAATTTCATATACTGGATGAATCATATAACCCTCTGAACCACTCAAAACAGGTGCTCCTATCTGGCAAAGCTTCCAATGCCGTCTACTTCTATGTACGTGCTCTCAAAGAGGGTTTACTCAAGCTGAACCTTACGGCCCAGGCGGGTGAAGCTACTCTAGATATACTCAAGCATCAGCTGAGGGTTAGAGGGGAGGAACAATTTCCCAACCCACAACAGGTGGCCATCTATCACATCCTAGACAAAACGCCCAGTGAAGTCATTCTAAGCTTGCCACCCCCTAAAGATAAAAGCAAGGATGTGGAGTGCTTTCTGAGTGCCGATTTGATAGCCTTGAGGTAGTATAAATTCTTGTTTTCATCAAAATTTCATTTTCGATGATTTTGTAATTTTTCCGAAAGGCTTCAAAATCTGCCCAGCTTTGATATCTTGGACAATGGCGAACAGATCGTTAGTAAGCTGCTATCCATCTACTATCTATGGAACTATATGCATCAACAGCACCTTCTTAGCCCTGCCTGGAGCCAGCACCTGCAGCAGCAGCTAAATGAGGGCTTCCAGACCCTGCTCCGACTGCGTCGAAGAGATGGAGGTTTTGGTTTTTATGCCCAGTTGACAGCGACTGCTGGTTGCAGCTCCACCTGGCTGTCGGCCTATGTTCTGAGATCCCTACAAATGCTCAAACACACCCAGTTGCAAATGGACGAACGTCTGTTGCGCATGACAGAGCGATTCCTGATGAGCCGCCGTCAGCGTGGTGCACGCTTCGAAGAAGTCTGTGAAACGCCCGCACGAAATCGTCTGTCCCCCCTTGAAGTAACCATTGAGGTGATGAAAGTGCTCAAGGAATCCAGCAGGAGACAGAATTTACGAGGAAGTCAGAATTTCATACAAGATCAATTGAAAACCACACAGGACTATCATCTGCATGTCAAAAGCGAACTCCTCAAGACGCTGCAATGGAGCAAACCTGCTAAGGAAGATGGCAACTGGCAGAAACAACGTCACAATCTAGAAGACGCTGGTCATATGCTGCTCTCTCTGCTCAAACAAGAGCGTCGCCCAGAGCTACAAGAGGATATCTATAAATGGATCATTCGGCAGCTACATGGAGCAGGACAGCAGACTGTGCATAGCTTTGAGAGCTCCGTTGCAGAGCATGCTTATTATAAGTATATCAATGAGCATCCCATACAGGCTGGGAAATTGTTGGTAGAACTCTGGACAAGCGAGCAGGGGAAGGGGAGAGCGAAGAAGCTAATACTGAGGAGAGATGAGGCACAGATGCAACGCGTGATTCTTCAAGGTAAGGTTTTATACATTTGTTAATCTCTATTGAAATCTCTATTCTTCACAGGAAAAAAGATACATTTTCGTACCGAAGGTCTAGGCCAAATTTTACTCCAGTGCGGCTATATCTACCAAAACAATACAGAGAAGACGGATCAGGGTTTGCCACTGAACTCTGACCTAAACAAGTCCACCCGCTACCATTTGGAAGTGCGACCCTCCATCCAGCCAAGCAGCCCTCAAAAGTTGAGTTTAGATTTATGTTTGCAACGCTCCACCCAGCTGCGGGAGCACTATGTGGGCACCATGTTAGAGTTCCAACTGCCAACGGGTTATAAACTGCACAAAAATATTGTAAAACAGTTGCTGCAGAAGAGCATTGTCAGGGTAAGTTGAGATCACACTTTCTGACTGCCAAAAAGTAATAATATGTATAATAATTTTCCTCATAGCAAGCCATTGGCGTCGATGAGAATACGAAATTACTTCTGGAACTTGCACCTTTGCCCAGCATTACCAACTGCTTCAACCTTGTGGCCCAAAGGATGCATTTAGTGGAGCATTTGCAGCCTGGCACACTTTTGGTCTACGATGTGTATGCCAGACATGAGGCTCAAGTGCTCAGGTATAAGGTGGCAGGAGACGCAGCTGAAGACAAGGAGGAAGCAAACTTTTAGCACTCAGCCTGTTATGTACGAGCAGTGCGAGTACCTAATTGCCAATTTCCGTAATAAACATGTGTAGATTTTATATTAATTAGCAAAAGGGAAGAGAAGGTTGGGCAGGAGGTGGCTGGGTCTCACTCATTAGGCAAAACTTTTGTGGTGCAGGTTGTAGCCCAAGGTGCTTGGAAACTGAACTGTGGGAGGGTTTGCAGAACATTCAGGTAGGCAGGCAAGATACTGAAGATTTGAATTTGCATTTCGTGCGTGAGCGAAGGTGACTAACTGTTCATGTTATCATCATGGCATAAATATTACAAAACGGGCCTGAGCAGAGAACCACAAAATCATCATCTATGCTTTATTTAGAGAGAATATTAGAATTTATATTAGAAGGAATAATATCGTTACTCGTTGAATCAAAGCAGAAAAACAAACCAGCGTGGGTGAAGCAAAGGGCATAGCTTTTCTACTCTATCTGTTTAGTTTTTCGATTGTGCTTTCGTTCTCTTTCTCTCTCTCAATTTGTGTGCGCTTACTTGCATTCATTTGTTGATTTTGCCTTGAACGAATCTCATATGATTCGATTAATCACAAGTTGCAGTTCTCTGGGGCTGAGTTCTCTTCCAGCTTTTATAGTCTCCTAAATCAACATTTCTCAATACACAACTCTTTTCCTTCGGGCTTTGCACACGCTATCATCTCTACGCTTTCCCACCCTATATGCCGGCCTGCTAAAGGACCCCTTCACCGCTGCTTGCGCCACTCAAAAAGTTCAAAAGCCGCGAGAGCCGGTCGACAAGTGCTTAGCCAGGACTTGCTGTAACATTAATGACTGGCGCGTGGCACACAAGTATTTGTTTACGCCTGGAGGACATTGACAAGGATTTTGTTTTTTGGGTCTACAAGTATTGTAACTCTCCTATTATTTGGATACGCTCCTTATCTTAATTAATCGAATGGGCCAAAAACATGGAGAGAAACGCAAGTCCTTAAATATGATTGTATATTAATGAGGGTGCGAATTGCTGGAAGACAGCCGATGTGTGTGAATGAAGGATGGCTGCTTCAATTAATATACAATGGAAGAGAAGAAATAGAAGAAAGCAGGCGGAATGACATGTGATGGGCAGGTGAATAAAATAAATTTAAAAAAAATATTCAAACTGGCATTATTACAAATGCTCTTCTTTCCAACTTCAACTTTCTTCTCCGTCTGAGAGGTTGCTTCATTTTCCATCAATTTTTTAATTAAATAACATCAATCAATACAAATTTTTAGCATAGATTCTGGACTAAACTATACCCAAATGACCTCGAAAGCCAATCAATATAAATAAACTTTGAACTTTGGCTCAAAAGGAAAAACTTTTGCAACACAAACAATCAGACAAACAAAAATGCCGAAGCAAATAAACTTGGAGAAAATAAGAAGAAAAAAATAGTAAAAACAAACCAAATAAACTGTAAATGGCATAGAAAATAAAATAAAATCGAATAAAGTGAAATAAAAGTTCAAATAAAATGTGATTATATGTTAGATGTGAATGGAGAATGAAGTTGGAGTTCAGTTGAGCTGAGAGAGTATGCTGTGGAGGGTTTTGCCATGTGCATAAGGGAACGTGCAAAATGAAAGATTGGAAATGATTAGGCGAATCTTAGATACTCTACTCGAAGAAAGTAAGATAAGTTTTTAAATGTATAAGAAGATATTTTTATTATTTTGCTTCTTCTTAGATTTTCAATTGATTTTAGTGTCATTGAAATTATTTCAGATGAAAATTTTAAAGGATTTTACATTTTATAATTCTTAGTATTACAAAAATGATTGTTTGTTCAGTATTTTTGGTATTTAATGTTTTGGTTGTTATTTAAAACATTTGGCTAGAAGAATTTTCAAGAAAATTGTTAAGAATTTTAAGCTTTTTCTGTATTATTTACTATTTTTGTGGTATTTTTAACCTACATTTGTAAAGTAATTGAAACATGACGAAGTCAAATATCGAGATTTGTGCTATTTTGGATCTCAGAATTAAGAATAAAAGTTCTATTGTATTATCTAGTATTTTTTCGTATTTTATTCACAAATTTTTTGACAAATTTGCAAGAAATGCCCGTGTACCTTCCCCTAAAAGTGTATAGAAAACGTTAACTTAGTTCTGGCGATGAAATCTCAGACATCGCCTGGTGGTTGCATTCACATGCAGCAACAACAACAACAACAATGGACAATGGGAAAAGTAGAAAATTCATTTTCACAGACAGTCGAAGCGAAAGCGTAAAAAAACGCATATGAACAGGAAAAAATAGCGATAACTCAAATTGAATGCCAATAAAGTAACATATGTGGCCCTCCGCATCCAGCATCGGCATCGGCATTTGGGGATATATCCCAGATGCGTATACTCCTCAGCTACGTAAGAAAAGTAACTAGCAAGGCGTTATGCTGCTGCTGTTGCTGCTGCCTTGAAGGACACGCCAAGGGGCAGCGCAGTCCAAAAGAAAACTCTCGACCGGAAGAAGGCAAACAAAAAAATAAGAACACACTAGTAAGGCGAAGCAAACGTAACGCCAAGAGCAAAACTAACGAGCTGCCTGTATTTAGGCGAGCCTGGCGGGAAAGGGGAGGTGACCCGGCATACAGAAAGTAATGCCAATCTAAAATAATACAAAGGGCGGGAGGATACTATGCCAATGCCACCAAATATTTGGGCGATAACGAAGTGCCAGCGAAATGTATGGAGGAGAAATACAGAAAAAACACAATCAGTGTGTGTTAGATTGGAAGGTTTTTTTGCGGATGCGATAGAATGGTGGCCTTGGCAGGCATATGTCTGGTGTGCCCTGCAGGGAGGACCGAACCAAGGGGTCCTGTCAACAACGTTTCGTTGACAACTATTGACACTAACATGATATTACTTATGCATAAAGTCGTCTAAGCATGAGCAATGATGAGGAAAATAACAAATGGGTGGATCCTAAGAGTTATAGGTAGATATATATGCAAGAGAGTTATGCAAGAGAGTGATCTGAATTTATAACCGACCCCTTAACATGTTTACCAAACTTCAGGTTTGTACCTCAAAAAAAGCAAAGATGAGTACGACGAGCTCAGTGAGAGCAAGAGATTTTCAAATCGATATGGAGCCTATGATGCTGTAAACACAAATTTCATTAAAATTATGCAGTTGAAAAGTTTCGGAATTCATTGCGATATTTCCAAAACAAATAAATAAAAAATTAAAATTTACTTCCATCATGTAAATATTTTTCCTTCAATTTCGAATATTTTATATGTTTGTTAGCAAACTTTTCAATCACACCTCGGCCACATAACAAACTAACACATTTGCGTAAATATTCTCTCTTCTTGATATCTAAATTTTGTCTCTTTTCTTTGCGCTTTTGTTATTCTTTGCATACGTTATGGATATTTTTGTACAATTTTGCACATTTTGTATTTCTTTTTCTTTTTTTCCTTTTTTGGATAAATTGAAAAGATTTTTGTTGGCGAAGGCAATCGAAGGCTTTTTGCCTGGGACAGTTTTGTTAGCCTGGCTAAAGGCCTCAGCCTGTGAGTGCTGTGGCATTTTATTAACACCTCAACTCAGACCAAGCCAAGCCAAGACCAGCCCAAGCCATCTCCAGTTCACATATTTGAGGGCATTATCTAGGAGCTTTGCATATCAAACTACAGTATATATATCTATATATATATATATATCTACATATCTTGCCACTGACATTTATTGTTCTTCTTAGCCATTTGGCTGGACACAAACTGTTTCTTGAATGTTTAAATTTATTTTGTTTTATGCAGCAAAAAATGCTTGAGCTTACCTCAGGGCACAATTTTCCAGTGTTTGTTTATTTTGTTCTTTCTTATTTTTTTTATAGTTTTCCTTTGGTTTATGCAGTTTTTGATCAAATATTGTAAGTTGATTTTATGTTGTAGAATGGAAAATTTTGTAAAGTTTAAAGAGAAAATTGCAAAATCGTGTCATACAATGTTACAAATTGCTTGGAATCTTTATCTTATTGAAGTAATTTTTTGTAGGCTTGTGAAAATGAAAATGTAAATGAAAGTTTGCAGCTGAAGTTTATATAAAACTAAGGAAAAAGCAATCAAAATTATGCATAAAATAGAAATTGAATTCAATGGGTTTTCATGATTAAGAATAGAATATAGAACCTTTGTCTTAGTTGGAGCTCAGAATATCCACAGCTCTACTTTCGTGTTCAATAAACTCATGAATGCAACTAGCATTATGAAAATGCACAGCATTGTAACTGTTTGTTATGCCTCGCCTAAACGCACCTATTCTATGACTCTCCAGTCCCTCATCTCTTACAATCCACATGGAACTGGTACATAACATTGTTCCTAAGCTTAAAACTGTCCAACTTTCTCTTGTACACACACACAAACATATGTATATCCACATAATTGTCTCTTGAAGCTGAGGCAGCCGCTATGATGCAGCTCAGAACATTGAATTAGTAAAAGATTGCAATGTTTCATCTCTGATTTAGACATCATTTAGCTGAATTAAAAAGTTCTATTAAATAAATTATGAAATATAAATTTCAGAAAATTTTAAAGCGCATACAAGTATGCAATGGCATTTGGCATGCGGGTGGGCGAGACCTCTTGCTAGTATTTTGGTGAATGTTGGATACGTGTGTGTGTGTGTGTGTGTGTGTGTGTGCGTGGCATATAACTGGGAGCATGCCTCGCTAGCGCTTAAAGGACTCAGCGCAACTCGACTCAGCGACTGCGACTCGACGCCAAGGTCCTTTATCAAAGGCGAAAGTTGTTGCACAGTTGCACAAACACACTAACTCACTCGCCCAATGTCTCTCTCGCTCTCTCTTTCACTTACACTCTGTCTCGCCCGCTAGCTAGCAGGTCAATTATCGCGCTTTGCATGCCACAAGCAGTTTTACCAACGTCCTGCTCCTGCCCTACTGACTTGTGGTATCTCTCCCTCTCCCCAGTCCTATCTCCGTTGCTGTTTCACTCTCACCCCCTTCGGGGTCTAACTGTGTAAAAACCGTAAGCCAAACAAATTTGCGCAGCCACATTGAGCTTTTGGCCTCGCCATGCTGTTGTTTCTGTTTATCTGTCTGTTTAGTTTTTATATTTTTTTCATTTTTTTTGGTTTTGTTTGTCCTTTTAGCCCGCGGTTGGCCAATTGCAATGAAAACTTTTGCCCTACTATGGCGCTAATTAGGCAGGCATTACGTTTATATTTTAAAGTGCACTAAATTGCCGCCTAATCATAAAACACGCACACACACACGCACACAAACAGGCTCAGGCAGCCACATACAGCGTGACCCCTGGAAGTATGCAATGGGTTTTGTGGGCTTCACAAGTGCTGCGTGCCACACCATGTAAATTATGCCAACAACAATAACAACAACAACAACAGCACTCAACTGCAACAACCCCAAGAATTGTGGGCATGTGCACTCAGCGTCATTTAGTGCCAGCCCCTCCTCCCCCTAGATTGTGTGCAGCGAAGTGTCTAAGTTGAATGTATGAGTCTTTCGAAACTGTGTATTGTTCGAGTGAGAGTGTTTTCTTTCTGGTTTTTGGGGGGTGGTTTAAGGGGAGCGGGGGTACGGTGAGTGGGAGATTGGGCATGAAGTGTCAGTTGTAATGTTTTCGTTTCAACTTTAAGTGGGCTTGAGGTGCATATAGAGATAACAATAGAAATAAGTAGATTCATAAAGACAGAACAATGAAGTTGGAAAATTTCTACTTGCACTGTTAAATTTGTAATAAATATCAAGATCTAATAGTGGGCTGACGGCAAAGAGACAGTGAATTGCAATGAATGACAATGCAGCTGCTTGAAATGGTGAATGTTTCACCTGGCACATGGCCTGAGCCAATTCTGTATTCAGACCAATTGAAGATATCACTTACTTGGGAAAATTAAAAAAGAAAATCAGGAGGGGAAGATTGCTTCGGATATCCGAAGCTTTGGGAGAAATGTGTACTTTAATAAGGAAGAATAACTTAGTAGGAGGCTTCTTAAATGAATTTGCTGCAGGCTCTCTTTCTCAGTTCCCTTCATACATTCATACACGCAGCCTGTGATATATCATATTCATAAACTATCCTAACCCTGTTTAAAACAAATTCCATATTGTCATTGTTATACTTAGCTGGCTCTCTGTCGTCGTGAGTTGTTTTAGAGTCACTTTATATTTATCTAAGTAATTATCAAAACTTCCAAAAAACTCCACTCGAAACTTAACCTTTAACCCCTCACACCTTTAACCCAATTGCGCCTTGAAAGTATTTATTACTTTAATTAACAAATATGCCTTAGCGGACTTAGACTCTGGTTTTGGCACTGCCAGTCTGTCCCTCAATAAACTCTGGTGCCTGCTGTTTGCTGTTCACTTGCCTGCCTGCTTTTCTTATGGAAAACTTGAAGAAAATCTTCGAAGGCTGCCTGCCATATACACAAGTTGTGCTACTTTCATTTGATTTTCAGAGCAAAACCGCCGCCTTTTTAATTAAATTAACAACACGAATTGTCAAATGCAGGCTAGCCCGGGCCCAAGGAATTGGTTCAGATCCCCATGACAAGGACTACACAGGCTGCAAATGTTGCACGCCATGTCAGCTCCCAAAAACAACAAAAACAACAATAAGAACAACAAGAACAAATCCAGTCAAGGCACAACCTTATTAAAAACGTGTCAAAAACATTTTCATAAATATTTTGCGCCAAGGTAAAAGTTTTTCTTTGCGGCTTGTCAAAAATGCCTGAGCAGAGCCAAAGTGTCAAAGTGTTGTGTATTTTTTTTATATATTTTTTCTTATTTCAATTTCTGTTGGGGGCGAAAAAAGGCTACGAAATCAATAAGCTGTTTTGGTAAACTTTTGCTAAGCGTTTTGGACAGGATGTTATTTATGGAGGAGCGAAAGCAACAAGTCTTTTTGTTTTGCTTCGAAAAATAAAATAAAATGTAAATTCAAAGCTGCGGCAAATGAAAATTTATTGGAACATTTAAAACTCAATTTAGAAGAAGAGGGAGACGACTCCATAAAGTTGATATTATGTTGTAGAACAACATTATAAATCTCTAACTTCAACTGTTTTTAAGTGAAGTTATCGCTTTCTTATATATCATTTCGAGGTTGAACTTTTACTGTAGACTTAGTAGCGCACAAAGCCAAACAAAGAGAGAGAGAGAATTTTCCTACACAGGTATGGAAAAGAAGGGATATTGCATTGATATTCAGATAAAATTTGTTCATATTATATCAAGCGCATATCAGCTTATAGATGCAAAAGAAAGCCCATCCAAAACGCCATATGTTCTATATAATCTCCTTAATGCCGTACAAAAAAAAAGAAAAACATTTAACTATAAATGTTTTCCGGCCTGATTCGTCTCCCCTGGTCGTAAAATCCACTTTGTAGCAAAATGCCGATAAACCTTCTCTTTTTTTTTTTGGGAATAAAATCAAAATAACACACGATATCAATAAGCGAGAGGCAAATAAAATCAATTGTTATGATGCCATAACATATCACACATATACGAGTGCGATAACAGCCTCTCCTACAGTCCTCCACTCCCCTCCCCACCCCCCTGGGTAGCCACTGAAGAGGAGATATCGCAGTCGCCCTGCAGTGCAATGTGCGCCAAAGTTTTCCCTTCGGTTGTTATCCCTTTGTCTGAGTTGGCAAAAAAAATAAAAAAAACTGCGACCCTTGGGGGAATGTGAGAGACTTTAATACTCTTTTAATGGCGGAGCATTATGATATATAAGGATATGAATATAAGGCAACCAACAAGTCATAGAAATGTAAGGGAAAAGTGGTAGAAATTCTTAAAAAGGAAGATCGGTGTCAAAGAACTAGAAGCTAAGGAATAAAAAAGACAGGAAATTCTACTAAATGCAATCGGCAATGAAAATTTCTGCATGCAGCACGTGAGCTGGGCCAATTCTGAAGTAAACTACCTAAAAACATCTTTAACTATCATTAGTAATGACAATTATTCCAAGAGTTACCTGATCTTTGCCAATTAAGTAATCAAATCATCTACAAGAGACTCTAGAAACGTCTTCAAATATAATCTACAATGCAAATTTGCTTAGTAGACACGTGAGCTGCGCCTATTCTGTAATCAGTCCATCAACAGATGTCTTTAAGTATAATTCCTAACGAAAATGTATACCTAAGTGGGACGTTTTCTTGACTAATTCCTTAATCAAGCCATATGAAAAGATCTTCAAATATTATCTATAAAAATAATTATTCCAAGAGGAAGAGGTTCTGGACCAATTCAATAATCAAACCACTGAAAATCCAACTAAATGTTAGATCAAAAATGACTATAAAATCACAAGACATCTTTCAGTCTGTTTCTTGTCGTTATTCTAAAAGAAGGAAATCAAACTACACTCCGTTCCCCTTTCACATCTGCTTTGTAGGGAAGATGTGAAAATCGGCCTTAGGGTATTAGAAAGTCGGACAACTTCTGAAAATTCTGATGAATATGCTTTGCCATTGCTACTTGTTATTTTGTTCTTATGCTTGCGCTTTTGTTCTTAAGCGAGTTTTTGGGATAAACAAAGCCATAATTCAAGCAACGTTTACTCGCTGAGCAGCGACGACGACTTGCATAAACAAATTGTGCCGAGAGTGTGCCCAAAAGTGGGGGAGTACCGAAGCTATGTCATGCCATTACCATGGAGGAGCAGCATCAGCTCTCGTCAAAGCTTGAGCGTGAACATGATAGATTTATAGTTGGCTCTGTTTTTGCTTTGGCTACTTGCCTCAGCTTCCGATGCCGCAGCGGTTGGTCGGTCGGTTGTGGTTGCTGCCACACTGCACAACGTGTCGCATACTTAATGTCGTTTGGGGCCTGCTTAAGCTTATCTTTGCCAGCTAGCTAACTGGCTGGCAAAACCCACTGACACCCACATGGACAGTGCTGCCTGTCTGCCCGCCTGCCTGAGTGCAATCTCAGCTGAGTTTCTCATCACTTGACTTTGTTTTCGTCAATAAATTTTTTCCGGTTTCTAGTTTTCCTTTCCTTTTTTCTGTTACTTCAACCATTTGCCACTCAGACAGCAAAACCGACCGCATGTTTGGGTTGGGCGCCTGTTGGCATGCCGCAGCGCGAATGTTTGCCATTTTTTCACTCTTTTGGCTCAGTGTTGGGCACCCTTTGGGCGCACAAAAGTAGGCTACAGCCACAGTCGGAGCAAGCCCTGTGCGAATTTGCCTTTAAATGGCGTGTTAACATTTAAATGTTATTTTTACGCCTAATAAAATGGCTCTATAAAAAAATAAACAACAATAGCAACAACAACAACACATACGAAAGGCAACAATAAAAGTTTTGCCCATTCTTTTTTTTTTTGTTTTGCAAAATGTTTTTGATTTTTTTAGTTGTGGGGAAAACAAAGCACACTGAAAATTTTGTGTTGTTCGCAATTTCGTTTTTGAAAACAAGAGAAAAGGGAATGGAGTCGAAGTTGGCATACCCTATCTGTACGGACGGTTGAGATATTCACACACGTTCGATTTTATGACCTGGGTGCACACTAAGAAGCTGTGTTGTAATATTCCAACTGCAAGTTTATCGAAATCAAGTTAAAATTTCTTATGTAAATGACCCAACCAGCAGAAGGCAGCAATGTCTCACATATATCTGATGTCTCTCAGCTATTTAAGCTCCTTGACGACGGTGGCGGACGGAAGAAGAGAGAAAGGAAGCGCACCTTTTATGGGAAGAAGTACCAAAAAGAGGGTACCAGTAAGGTTCTGGCATATATATGTAGGGTATTAGATCTGATATGATTGTTTACTTCTGCCTGATCTCCATTTTTTCTGACTGTAGCATCGATTAGCTGCTCTGTGGGCTTAAAATATGTCTAAAATAGGTCTGAAATTGCAGTTTCATTTTATAGCGACATTATTAACGCAGCGGCTACAGTTTCTCTCACTACTTTTCCCAGGAAAATCCACATAACATCTGACAGTATTTCGGTGGTTTCACATTGAGTAACCTTTATAGAATCTTGAAGCAGACGGCGGTGCCTTTTCTACTGAGCTTTATAGCATTTTTCACGAGCAAGTCGTTAAATTTGCAAACAGACTCAAGAAGGAGAAGGAGGCGAAGAATACAAGTCCTTCTCTGTTCTATGTTTATTAGCTTTCGGGTCGTGTTTTCGTACTTCCTTTCATAGTATATATGAACTCACATGCATTCATTTTTTGATTTTGCCTGAACGGAAGTTCCTGTCAACTTTTCGAGCAAGCGCATTTAAAACAGTGGACTTTAACAGGTTACTAAATGTTGAGCATCTCTCAGTTGATCATTAAACTTATTTAAAAATGCTTCTTGATTCCGATTTACTTTCCCAAACTTTTTGATTGCAAAGCTCCAAGATAACCCCTTTTTCTATCCACCCACAATTTCGGCTTAGCTTAGCTTTCCTCCCATTGACATTTTTCGCATGCCATAAATTCCATTCAATTTATAAATAAAATCCTAGAGCTTAAAAAATAGGCAAGGATTCTTTTGGCCTTAGCCACTTTTTCTTGCACTGTGTGATTTTGGCTAAACAGATTTGTTTGGAGAACGCCCAACAAAGTATGCTTTGTTTTATTGCTTATGCAAATTGTTTTCTTTTTTTCCTGGGGAGGGGGGAGGTAGAGGGGAGAGGACTAGGCTAATTTTTGTAACGAAAACAAATCCCTTCAGAAACGTAAACCTTTGCGTTGCAATCTGCTAAATCTAGTCCGCTTTTCCCTTTCATTTCACAAAGAAAGAAAATGAAAGAAAAAATAACAGACAGACACCGATTCAGACATTTCTGAGAAAGAAAGTCTGAAAGAAAGTTGTGCTTGGCTTTCTTTGCGAAGAAAAAAATACAGTTATTTTTCTCGCTTAATGCGCTTGAATGAATTCTTGTTGTTGTTGTTTTTGTTGTTGTTGTTTTGGTGAATTTTATTGCTGTTGTTGCTGTTGTTCTACTCCTTGGTTTGTTCCTCTTTATTGTTTTAACATTATTTTTGCTACAGGACATTGTTTGGGCTTCAGACGGCTATGCTTTTGATATGCTTTGGATGTGCATCTGGAACCTAGAATAGGATTTGGTATACTGCTCTTTTTTTAAGTTCCATTTTATTCCCTTTGAAATGCGATTTCTTTGGATGGGTATCAACATAGCTAAAGATGAAGGGTTTCACTGAAATTTTGTCTTTGTTGAGCAATATGATCTTGACTATATAATCGAGGCAAACACAGCTTCAGCAAATGCTGAAAGGCATCCAAGGCATCATTATTTGATACTAAGACTACAATCAATGTGCACGCCGTGACGAAGCTAAAGACGAAGCTGAAGGCGAACCGAATTACATACCTTGTCATCAGAGATCAGAAGAGCGCACTTGCTAGAAAACAACAACAACAACAGCACTAAAGATCTAACGATTCTGCTTCAAAAACTTCACCGCATGATTTGAAACGAATAGCTTGCGTTTCGACTTGTCTTCGCCTGTTTTTTGCACACCTTCGAGCGAATTCATATGTTTTCTTCTGTGCAGTTTATCATCTTCAGCTTTATTACAAAAATGTCTATAAGATAAGTCCTATTCTTTTTATAATCGACCTAATTTGAATCACTGTAATCATTGGACACTTTCATACCACCATGAAACTTTACAACTTAAATATTTCTAAAATTGTCACAATTTTTCAGTAACATTCCACACATTCATAGCAAACCCACACACATATATAGATTATTCAATCTGTTCAAACCATTAACTTTCACTCACTCTTCCTCAAGTCGACGCTGCCAAAAGTCGTAAGCCTCGAAAAACGCTGTGATTCAATCTCCACAAATTGTTTGGCGTCTTGCCCAATTTGCAGGGCAGCCAAAAATCCAAAAACAACAGCAGACACACACACATATAGACTTTATGTCCTGCACTTAACTTCATTAAGCCCCTCTATCCCCTCCGCCTCTCCTATCCATATGCATGGCATAAACATAAACAATTACAAAACCCAAACACTAATGACAGTTATGAGACGCGAAAGTTGAGTGTGAGTGCGAGAGGTAGAGATTTTGGCCAAAGGCTGGAGGCTGAAAAGTTGAAAGTTGAAAAGGACGACGACGTAAGGGTAAAGTGTCACTCAGGAAACAATCAAATTTGTCAAGTGTGTGTCATGATGATGAGCGTATGTGTGTATATGTGGGGAAGTGGGGATGTAAGGATGTGTGGGTTGTAAACACCATAAAAATTATACTTAATTTGGCATTTAAGTGGCGGCGACAATAAAACGACTTTAACCCACAAACGGAGCAACACAACAAGGAAGCAAGAAAGGAATGTTTCGAAGGACGAAGGCGAGATTTAAATACTCTTATGGTTTTCTAGGAAAAGAAATGAATGGCAAAGTATGTCTTCTATATAGTTTTTCTTTAATGAGATTGTAGGCAAACTCAAGATCCCAAGAAGTCCTGATCCAGCACTTCAACGCAGTTTAGTTTCCTGTTTGCCATCGTAGCAAAGTTGAGAGTGAGAGAGAGAACAAAAGCACAAGCCCACTGCAAAGCAAACAGAGGGAGGAGAAGACTATGTCCTCTCCTAATTTTACGTTCGGCAACTGGTTAATGCTGAGTTTAAGTGGCGAGCATAGAGAATGTCCCTTCTCTCTTTCTCAATTTACGCGCCGACCAATTCTATGCTGATGATCTTGAACATTTAAGTTTCAGGTAATGATAAAAGTGAATGCAAATGCTTAACCAATCAACATTTAGACAAATATTTCAACCTTCCAAAGTGTACTTGAACAAAGAAGCTAACCACAACTGACCAATCTTTTCCATTTTATAGCCTTGCCAAAAATCTCCCAACAAAGCCAGACTACCACAAGTTAGAGCATAAATAGGAAACAGCCATAAAAGACATTTTTCGGTATACGTTCTGTGATTGCGATGTTGTGCGTGTTGGAAGCAACTCTCGCGAGTGTTAAGTGTTAAGTGTCATTATGTAATGTGACATTTAAACAAAGGAGATGAGTGGATGTGTGCGACTTAGATTTCTTCATGGCTCTGTTGTCCTGTGAATGTGTGAAATGAAAGAAAGAAAACAGAAATGGTAGACAACAACTGTGAGCCAAAGTCAAGTGTTGATGGTGGAGACAGACAGCTGTAGGTCAGGGTGGTGGGGGGACTTCTTAGACCCACACACCAGCAAGTGAACCCATTAAAAGTGTCAAATGATAAATAAAGCACAATAAATTATATTTTCCTAAGAATAGATCAAGTCAAAAGATCATTTGTCAGATGAAATCCTAAAGAGCAGAACAATTTGACAAAAATATATGATGATAAATCAGTGGAAGATGATGATTAGAAGAAACTAAAGATAGATCTAGAAATGCGTCGCCTTCAAATCTAACTACTTTACGAAACAGTGCTCTGATTGAGCCAAGTAATTTCTCAAATATATCTATCTAATATATCCTTTTCAGAATCAGCTTTTCAGAAGAACTTATATATTCATCTATAATTAATAGCATATTCCTCAGTCGTACATATCCCATATCCAATTGCATCTGACCGACAAGGACTGAGACAATATGCCTGCAGCAATCCTCCCTTACATCTGCTTCCGATTTTCATTATGCAGTCAGACGACTGATAAGATCCTCTCCACTTTGAACGACTCAAAGCCATAAAAATAAAACTGCTTTACGCTTCGCTTCAACGCTTAATGGGTGTCAGCATGCCACCGAGACTGGGGGGGTTGAGGGTTGTTGGGTAGGCGTGTCCTTGCGCTTATCTGCCTTGATTAGCAATTAGCACGTGTCTTCTGTTCGTTCCAGCAACAATCCAGCGCCAAGCATTGAATTATTATCCCAAATGGCCGACGCGGCACGGCGCTATCCCGGCAGCAGCAACAGCCGAATGTCCTGCATGTCCCGCATGGGCGTTGTGCTCGAGATTAATGATGTTCCACGGCCTGGGCAACGTTATTAGGCCTTGCCTTACAGACACATGTGGGTTTCATGCAGGACGAAGCTGTGCCCAGCCCCTGTGCAGTCGCATAAATCACGAAGATTATCAGGTAGCGATAGACGAGAGCCCAAAGGATTTGCATATGAAATTTAGTTGACAGCCGGTTTTCTTTCTTTTTGTTGGAAAATAGTGTCAGGATGCTCGTTAAACTTAAGTGGATCCTGTATGCGAGTGTCCTTTATGTGAATGTCGAACCAATTAGTTGTTCATTTAATGATGATGGCTCAGGGGTTGAGTTGAATATGCAGGCCCCCCACCGCAGGCAGGCTTAGCACAAGTTGAGTGGAATTTCAATGGGGAAAGAGTTTTCTTAAACATTTTCTAGACCCTCTTTCGCAAAGCTTTAAAATGAGGCAGTGTGCTTGAAATTTTCAATTCAGTTTTAACTTTTTAACTTGATAAGCAAATCCTTCTTAAAATTATCCTGTATCTACCTTACACTATGCTGAAACTTAATCTAATTGGAGGCTGAAATTTAATAAGATTTTATGCCTTAAACAGTTCCTACAACTAGTTCATATGCTAAGGACATGGCTGGAAGTCGCTTGTTAAGTCTTCATTGCCTACTTAACGGCGCACACACCACACACACACAAACACATACACATAGACATAGAAGGGGGCACTTAAAAGTCATCAAAGTCTCATAACTAATTCATTAAGCCCTTAATTGAGGACGACGACAAAATAAAAGTTACTTGACCGCACATAGAATTTTAAACTAAATATTTTGTGAGTGTGAGTGTGTCTGTGCTGTGTGTGTTCTAGGAAGCATTTTCCACGCAAATTTTCAAGTGCACAATTTAAATTAGTCAATTTTCATGATATTTGATACCATCTTAAGCCAGTAAATTTGACAAAGAGATGCATAAATAAATGTGTTAACTGAATGAAAGAGCGATAACATAAGAAGCTGCTTGATAATAAGTAGAAAAGCGAATATCGATAAATATACCAATCAATTAATCATTATTACGATGAAAGGCCAACAGGTTGGCAGTTGGAGTCGTAAAAATTGACAAGATCTACAATTGTTTTTCCATCATTTTAATCTGATCTGCCTTAAAACAACGGAACCTATAAGTTATCAGTTGTAAAAGTAACAACAGCACTGCCTCATAATCATATCATACCCTATTTCTAGCATGCTTCGTCTTACTTAATGATAAATTGATAATTGCAAAAATCTATGTTTTGCGAATTAAGTTGTAGATTTCATTATCCGTAATAGTTGCTCTCGCTTCAGCTTACAGAACAAGTATTCTCTTCATTTTCATTACATTTTCAAACCTTCCTCTAGAAAATGCACAAATCTGAGGGACACTTCTCCCTTAAAATATATTGTGTTGCCTACTTAGTGGCGCAAATATTTGAACTGTGAGCAGAGGAACTCCCCACTTCCGCCAAAACAAAACAAAACACACACATCCACACGCACACAAACAATGCTATATGTCTGGCAAAGCCAGATATTTAAATGGGTAACTCTCTACCTACTAACCCTCCCCCCACAACTGACGACTCCTCTGTGCCAAGGCTGACATTTACTCATTAGCATTATGGTATGTCTCGCTCTGCCTCTTTCTCTGTCGCACAGCGTGGCCGACCACCGCTCGCTCGTTTTGGCAAATGAGAATTTCATTAACGTTATTAATATTTTCATTGTTGAGCCGCCACAGAAACGCCCATGCCCTTGCAAACGCCCCCTCCTGCTGCTGCTGTTGTTGTAATAATAACTTTATTATGACGTTTGTCTTGTGCTGCCAGTTTTTTGCGCTGCTTTTCTTTTTTTTTTTGTAAATTTTTCATGGCTTAATAATTGCTCATTTCAGTTGCAGCTGCCTTTTGTTTATTTGTTTGCTGTTCTTGTTGTTGTTGTTGTTCTTGTTGTTGTTGCTGCTGCTGCTGTGCTTGTGTTGTTGTTAAACAATTATGAGGCCACTTAAATAAATTTTATTGCTGTGAGGCATTGTTGCCGCCGCTGCCGCTGCTGTTGTTGTTGTTTTTGTTGTTGTGGCAACAAACAAATTGACAATTATATCCAACAACAGCAAACCGAACGAACGAACGAATGAACGAGAGAAAAAAAAAATGACAAACGAGCTGGCCAAGAAAAGTTTTCCATTGCCATTTATTAGCTTTTGTGAAAAGTTTTATCCCTTGGTGTGATTTTGATTTAGCCTCGGGCCAGCCGAAAAAGGACAATCCCAAGAAGTCTCAGAGCGGGAGAGGCAGTAGGTGGTAGCTGGTGCTAATGAAGTTTTGCCCGGCGGAACAATTGGGCAAGACAAAAGCATGTACCAGCAGCAGCAGCGGAGGAGGAGGAGGAGCGGGAGAGAATGAATGATATCTTAAGTTTTATGCAAATGGGGTTAATTGCTTGCAATTATTAATAGTGTAACGTTGAGGCTTCTTCATAATTATAGAGTTATGATGGAATGTTGAGGAACTCTAAAGTTAATGTTATTGCTCAGGTTTTCCAGGAGTTAGTTAAAGTAATCATGATAAGTGGTATCGCCTGAGAGGCAAAGGAATTCTGCCTTTTGAGCAAAATAGCAGGATAACATTCTATAGCAAAATTAAGAAGGGGCTGGACTATATCCATATATATATATTTATATATATATATCTATATACATATTTGAGTTTTAATTTCGAGTTGACATGATTTCATACTTAAAAACTTCCCTTATATATGATAAGATTATGAAAATGAAAGCTGCACATCAACCAGCCCTTTCCTCTGACTTTAAAACCCATTAAATTTCCGCTGTTCTTTAAATAAATAATCTGTTTTCCAACGGCGCATTATGTTTAATAATTTAATAAAATGGCATGAAAATATAAATCACGTGTTGTTTAAACAAAAATATATATATGCATGTGTATGAGTGGAGAGATGTAGAGAACGTAGAGAATGGCATGTAGTGGATGTAAATGTCAAGTGTCGGATGAGCTAACTAAATTAGAGAGGAGCGAAGAAGCACGTTTGGGCGTTAAAAACACAGCTGACAGCGCGTTGAGGCAATTAAAATGTGACAGCATGACATATTTTTTGCTCTGTGTGCGCGAATGGCTAATGGGTGAGAGTGTAATGAGACTCTTTACACTAGGATTTAGTATCAAAGTATGTTAACTCGATCAAAGAACAGTCTGCACAAAAGTTAGGGACTGAAAAATGCTGCCGAAATGAAATATGGAAGCTTCTTTTGATCATTAAGTGAATGTTTTATGTTCTCTTCGCGATTAATTATCTAGAAAAGTTAAGTCTAATGGGCATGGATAAGTATAGTCTGTCCAAAAAGTGTAGTTTTCTGTTATGTAAATAATACGCAACACAATGCTTATGTTAGCTGATTTTTGTATATTCAACAAAAAATCAGGATTGGTTATCTATAGCCTCATAAAACACACACAGTTGCTTGTAGTTTAGTAGAGATAAGTACAGTCTACACGAAAGTTATAGTCTGTATGGTCGCACGCTCGCCTAAAATGTAAGTTACATAAGCTGTTTATAAATATTTACCACCCGATTATACCAAATTCCGGATTATTTTATATATGGCTTGAAAAGGTACAATCCCAACCGCACATTTTCATATAAAAAGTACAGTTTTCACATGAAAAAATAAACCGCTTATTGCCTAAAATATAAAAAAATGGACTTACCATTATTAACCGCAGCGCCGCCCGCCGTGCCTCCAGCTCCATTGCTTCCTGGGCTGCCGCCATCCGTGCTCAAGGCCATTGTCAAACCAATTAGGCCCAAAAACAGCCCCGTCAGCAGCGTATACAAATTGTCTGACATATCGAACTATATAGATTTCACTGTTAGGTTTTATTTTTGTTTGCAATTTTAATTATGCGCCGGTAATCGTTTAAACAAGCCGCCTTTTGTTGTTGTTGTTGTTGTTGCTTATTCAATTAGTGAGCGCAGCATTTTTTGTTGTTGTTGTAACTGTTGTTGTCATTGTTTTGTTCAATTTTTTCTACCAAGGAATATTTAATTGCACTTTTGATTAAGTATTTATTTATGGGACTTTTTGTTGAAGTGCAGCGCATTTAATTGGTTTCACGCCGTCGTTTTTTTTCGGCTGGAAGAGATTCAAGTTGAGGGCGAGTATTTATTAAATAACATAATTTAAGCGAAATGTATTTATAAATTTAACTTGATTTATTTACTATGCTAGGACACCCCCTTGCCCCGTCGAAAGGCAAAGGAAAAAAGCGGCGCAAAAATTCTTGATTGAATTTCGCCTGACGTAAGCGGCTTAAAAATAAATACTATGGGGGTTGGGGGAAAAAAATAATAATACACAGAATAAAAACAAAAGCATAAAACAAACCTAACGGTCAAAGTCATAAAAACGCAGCAGACAATATGACTAAAAAAAATGGTTAGACTGCGGCGAATTCTAGGCGGGATGGCTGTCTGTCTGCTGTGGGCACAACTACGGTACACGTGCTGTGCGGTGCCGCTGGCCTTAACTAACTGTTAACCAAAGCGTGGGTGGACCCATGAGTTGGGAAGCGACTTCGTAGAAAAGCCGCTTAGTTATTTACCTATGAGCATTCCAATCACTTTTCATTAACTTCATAGGCCACACGTTGGGCGCCATTAGCATGAAATTAGCATGGTTCAACAATTTGGAGTTCATTGATCTTAAAATATGTAATTTGCTTGACATTCCAATTAAAGTAGATCATCCTACTGAAAACGGTTGCTTTTAATTTTCTAAAAAAATTTGTTCAGACATTATTTTTCTAACATAATCAAAGCCTCGCTTTCTAGTTCGTCGTCAAGATATATTTTTCACATATCAAATCCCCCCTCTTTTTATTTGGCTTCCTTGACACAAAATAAAACAAATCAATCAGCAATAATAAATTCAATCATCATAAAAACTTAACTCAAATGCCCCCCAGTGGGGCGCCATAGGCACAAAATCAATGGATTTGCTTGTCCAAATATTTAGCTTGGCCAGATTTGTAAAGCGCTTAAACATTTGTGTGAATTTAGTGGCAAAATTTGCCTGATTTTCAAATGAAACTTTGACCAAATCCTAACTAAAGCAAATCACCAGCAGTTATAGTCAGATAAACTTTACTTAAAATATTTCATTTAACTAAAATGTTATTAAAGTCCACCACGTTGAGAGCCATAAAGGAAATATAAGCTTATTGGACAAATTGTAAAGCTAAATTGGTATGTGCTCAGACTGATTTAGATAACTTTGGCTAATTGAGTTTCTGAAATGAAACCATTTCATGCATCATTCCTATCCCATTTCCCAATTTGGGCGCCATGCAATGGGAAGCATTGTCTAATCAAACTTCAAGCCGCCCATTGTTAATTAACTTTCCTTTAATTGATTATAATTATGTTATTACATATTAGCCTTACAATCAATTCCCTTATCTACCCAGCTCTGTTGCAGTTTGCCCACCCATATCCCCACCCATAGCCAGCCCAAATACTCCTCCATACAATGTTAATCATCTTAATGGCATTCAAATAAACTTTATGCCACTCTCGCTCTATTACAACAATGGAAAGACTGATAAATGATGGCTCAGACTGCAAATTATAAACTTCCCATCTACTGTACGCTGGGCTAGTAAACCGCTTAGAGTGCTCTACTTCTTTTACCCCGAAAATCCTTGGCCTTAAACAAAAGTGCCACCATTCAAATAGCCAGAGCCGGAGCCATCATCATCGTCAGCATCAACATCAGCAGCTGCAGCATGGACAACAACAGCATCATCGAGTCAGCATCTATGACTCTTGCTGGTTGTTTTTATTATTATTCTACTATGAGACAGACATTGCATATATGCATATATGTATGTATACATTTTATACCCTCATTGGGAGGGTAAGGTAATTTTGTAAAGGCATTTACAAAGCAGAAAGTGCTAGAAAAAAGTAAACCAACAATTCTTAGAACTATTCAAAATATTAGTCTAATTATGTTAAGAATTTGGTAAACAACAAAAGTTAACTGAAAAAATTCTTAGAACTAAAAAAAAAATACTAAATTAAGGGACCTTCTCATGAAGTTATTAACAGTATCTCTATATATATTAATGGGAAAGTCTACATATTTATATAAAATATATTCTAACAAAGGAAGCTCTTCGTTCACGAAACCCGCACAAAATCTGTCATTGTAAAACTCTACATCGCAGGAGAATTTTCATTGGTCTTGTGGTTTCCTCTTGCCATTCACATACATACTAATTTTTGAACACAACTGTGCTTTCCGTTTTGCTATAGAAGATTTGGCAACTATTATTTGTTAAGCCTTTGAAGCTGAAGCTGAAAATATCGGTTCGGTTCAGGTTCAGCTACATCTGGTTCGGTTAATGGTTTAGTTCACAGCGGAAAAAATAGGAAAATCGGGCTGGGAACGATGATCTTCATTTAAATATGTTAAGCTAACCCTTTTCCTCAGCGAGTCCCCGTAAAATCCTCAAGTACCCGTCCCCTTTTAGAGCATTTAAGCTTCGTAGCTAAGTTGTCTTGCCTTGTCTTTACTTTGTTTTGTTGTTTGTGTTTTTTGTTTTTTGCATATCGTGTCATAAGCGCAAAGCAATTTGCTTTTGTCAGCTGTTGGCTCTTCCAGCATTTGCCATTTCCCATTTCCTTCAACTGTAGTCGCCGCCTCTTTCCTACCAATTTGAAATCTGAATGCATTTCAATTAAAAACGCTGATAGCTGTGGTTGATTCGCAGCGCCAGCTGCTGCTGCTGCTGCTTCTTCTTCCTTTTTGATGAAGGATTGCGAGTTATTGAAATCAATTTGTAAAACGTAATTGAATTTGGCTTTAAAATGTTTGGCTCTTTTTGGGTCTTTAAGTAATTTGCCTAAAAGTCAGTGGAACAAACACATTTTTCGTGTAGCCCATGTTTGCCATGTCTATTAGGAAGCAAAAAACACATCTCTCTTCCTCGCTGTCTCCCTCTGTGTCTCTCTGTGTGTTGTCTATGCATATTTTACATATTTTTCACACGCCCCAACAATTTTTGTGGCACACGCCCTCCTCCTCAACTCCAGTCCCAGTCCCAGACCCAGTTCCACTGCCTCCAACACGTGCAACACACACAAGCTTTTTGTATTATTGCCAAAAGTTATTATGGCTTGGCATTTTCTCTTCTATATAGTATATATATCTGAACAAATATATATTTTTTTCATGTAGCACACTTTGCGGCGCTCTGACTGGCTGGGGCAATGGCAATGTTTGCTGTTTGCAAAACTTTAAGCGAATGATTTTTGCAATTTGGCTAATAGCGAAAAGTCAACGCCGCCAGGCTTTGATTGCATTGACAATGAGTAATATGGGGGCGAGGAATAACAGTCCAAAGCTTGCTTAATATCTCTGCCTTCTCTCTCTCTCTCTCTCTCCCTCTCTCTTTCTGTGCATATAGTATATGGCTGTCTCCAGCTCAGTCTCCGCTTCGCATTTAAATCAATATTAATAGCGCTGTTTACGCCCCGCAGGCAATCCAGGTTGGAATATGCAGCTCAGTTTTTACCTTTTACCAGGCAGGCTGCTTCGGTTTCAACTGCAAATGGTAAGCATGAGTGAGAACAAGCTGAACGACTGCTGAACGATCGAGTGATACTCTGTATTGGATTGTAGCTGATGAGGAGCATGGATGAAAATCTGATATTTCCTTACTTGCAAAAATCCAAAAGTCAACCCACTGCAACTGATTTATTGTTCTCAGACAATCTATGTTTTTCACTCACTGCTGACCTCAACCCTGCTAAATAAAAAACACATAAACATTCTTGGCTAATGCGACTTCTAAAGCTGTTTCGAATACACATTTTCCCCGATTCCAAGAAGTTGTTCCCAAAGTTCCCAAGTTTCGTCCGAAAAATTGACCTCTTTCCTACGGAGATTTCGGAATGGCCAGCTGAAAATACCTCACACGGCTGCACTTTCCTTACACGGTATTTGAGAAGAAGAAAAAATGCATGCACGACTGCACCAAAGGAGCCACGCATCTCTCTCTGCCACTGGCTACCCTCTACCATCTCTCTCCCCTCCCTTGTTGTGACTACGCGAAGCATTCATTCGCTTGTGCATAATAAATCAATTTACATTTTCTCTTGCCACACGCAACATATAAAAAAATAAAAATGAAATGCAAATAATGGCAACAAACCATGAACGAGTACACCAGTGGAGAGTGAGGGGACAGAGAGGGGGCCACAGGACAGCGCCACTTTTCACCGCAGAGATTTACGCGCACTTAAATCACAGCCAACAGAATTGATCGCCATCAATGTGCCAGTACGAGCGGGGCAGAGCAAATGAAGAAGAAAGGAGGGAGATGAAGAGGTAGAGGTGGCAGTGGTAGGAGAATGTATAGGGGGGTGCAGGCCAGATACTCCTCCGAGTACTCGTAAAGAATCAACTGCCTGGCTCGTTGGGTGAACTGGTAGGAAATTGAAGGAAACGGAAACTGAAGGCGTCATGGCCATTGTCGTCTGTTGGGCGCCGTCGCCAAGTGGGAAGTTGGCCATTTGGCAGTTGTGGAAAAGTCGCAGCACTTAATGAGCATAAAATATGCTAAATAAGTGTATTTTATTTCATTGTTGGTTGCCGTTATTATTGTTATTGTTGCGAGATGCTGGGAATTATGTAAAAGAGACCCAGAGAGCATTGATAGACGGATAGATGTAAGAGCATATCAACAGTTGATTCCTGGGTCAAGTTTTGGGAAATGTGGCCAGTTTTGTGTGAAAAGTTTCAATTGTGATGATCTTTTAATGAATTCACAGAATGCTGGAAGTTGTTCGAGATTTTAAGGTCCTTGAAAAGTGTCATTTAAAAAGGATAGATGAACCTGCAGTAAAGACAATGTCAAGATGTGAAAACAAGATGGCGTTTGATGTGACAGGAAGACGTGAAAACGAGCCTAAGGGTAACAAAGTGATTGAATATGAGAATTATCTTATTGTTGAGGGTGAAGTAGGACAGGCGGACATAGCTTTATCGACTCAGTATATAAAGAAATTATATATAATAGTTATAGTATAAGACCTCAAGCCCAACTAAGCAAAAATAAGAAGAGAGCAGATCTCCCTTATTTTTTAACGGTTTAGCCATCATCGAAAAACAAAACAGTTAAATAAGTGCCTTTTAAAGGGGTTCCCCGAATTTCAATAGCCATTCAAACGCCATACTTAACAATAACATTAAATATAGCATTTAGTTTCTTAAGGATTACATCGACTGTAAAAATTCTGCCTTGCCTTCATTCAGGAAAAAAACAACCAGGATAAAACTTCTTCACTGATTTTTCAATGCACCTTACTTTTGCTCTGCGGCAAACTTTTGCTCGAAAGAGTTTAATACACAGGAATCGCTAAGGCATGGGAAGACGTTGCTCAAGTTAACAGTTAACCGTTGCACTCACTACTGCCCCCCTGTCCCACTCTTGGCCAACTGCAACGGAAGCCACGCATAAACTACCAGCACAAAAAGGCAACATTTGCAGCTTCAGCCTGAGCTCCCTCTCGTTCAGTCGCACTCACTCGATCTGGCTCTTGCTCTTTGGTGGAGCGTGTACGCATAAATAAACAAAGCGAGACACACAGAACAGCAAAAGTGTTTAATAACTCAATGGCTGGGCAAATGCTGTCTGGGCAGAAGCAGGAGCAGAGATGGGGCTTAATGCATGAGGAAGAGATGAAGTTGCCAGACGTTATACATGAAATAATAACACGCTGCTAAAGGAAAACTCATAGATATTTTTAACATCAGAGCGGACTCGTTGCCAAGCACCTTGGTAAGTGCTGTTAAATGTTCAGAGCTCGACAATTAAATTTCGTGCTGAATTGCAGTAAAACTAGCTCTATCGAACTAGCGGTCGACGGATATTTGGTTTCAGTTCCGATTGCCCAAATGATTTGTGAATTCATAGACAGTGTGTGAACATCTATATAGAATTTTAAATTATATATGGGTCATTAGTCTTTATTTCTTTCAAAATTAGAAGAACGAGACCATAATCTCCAGTGGCGAGCATTGTAGAGATAAGATTGCCAAACATTTCGTGGAATCTTGAGTGAAATTATATTAACATCAAGTTTAAAATTTTATCCCCCACCGATTGAGCTGAAATATACATAAAAACTATACATATAATTATGAGAAAAGAGAGAAAAGAGAATAGATAAAGGAATCTGTACTGAGCATTGACTAAAACGATCGCGCTTTACAGTCGTTGCAGTCCGAGTAATAAAGTTACAGAATGTAAAACCTATTGTTAATCAATCGCTATAAACAACAAAATTGTAAACTAAAACTAAATACAACAACAAACATTTACAGTCCACTAATTCTCCAACATAATTGCTTGGTCCTTCGAGCCGGATAATCAGAAAGTGTTTCATTTATTTTGTTTCATTTTTTGTTTGAATTCTCGAGAATTTACTGAATTCAAAATGAATTCAAGCTATCATTTACATGCTTTAAAAAGACTAAAACTAATTTGCAATTAAACCATACCTATAAATTTATTACATTATACAATTTTCTGATATCAAAGCTTGAGGTTGAGATTTACTTGAGTAAATAAATAGGAATACAGTTTGTTACTTTATCTTGATAAGTCCCACTTAGCCAATCCCACCATATATAATTCCAAAAGAAATTGTTTGGGACTAGCTTTTCTTAAGATCTGCCAAATTTGTAGAACAATTATTAAATGTTGTGATATAGCAGATCTTCTTTGGGCTGCCATTGCTTGAAGTAGAGAGAAAATTCTAACTCGCGCCCCAGAACACAATTGCCCTGAGACATCTCATTAATTTCAGGATCATTACAAAAATGTCGATCAAAGCGCACTTGATTTATCTCAAATTTAATTGTACTTATCTCATATCAATAGCAGACCCCTGACCCTGCCACTGCCCCTGCCGCATGTATGTTGCCAGCTGGAGTCTTCTTTATCTGCTCCATCGCACTACTCACCCTTTGCTTTCAGTATTGCAAGAAGTTGATGCGATGCCTTTGGGGGAGTGAGGACGTGCAGCAGCTGTGACTTTTCCCGTCCAAGTCAATTTTATAAATAGACTAAACACACGACGGCAACGCAATGCATTTCTAGTTGTAGTTGTTGTTGCTGTTGCCTTTGTTGCAACATAACTTAATTAGACAGATGCGGCAGAGAGATACAGACACAAGGATGAGCTGAGGTTGAGGCAAGCAGCGGCTGTTAATGTTGATGTGGAAGCCGGCAGGAAAAACCCTTCATGTGAATTTGTAGGAACACAAAACCACAAACACGCGCGCACGCACAACAACAACAATTAGACGTACCAAAAATAACAATTATGTAATTATCAATTAATTTCTGCACTTGCGAAATATGTGTGTGCCATCAAACAATATTATGATTTACTATTTTGCTTGGGCTCTGTGTATAAACAAAAGCATGGAGGAAACTACGAAAATCGCCAAACGCGACGTACGCGATGGAACAGTCGTAGAAAGTATCTTTCAGATACAAAAACCCACCGCGCACAATTGAAAGCCGATTTGGACTGAAACGACAATTCACGAGATACAAAATGCTTTGCCATACAGCATCCTCGGCTTGGTACGCTGCGGCATTCGGCAGGCTTCGTGTGCTGCTGCACCACTTCGTGCTGCGGCCATGTTAAAAAGATAAACAAATGTTGCGGTTTGGGCCATGATTTATGCCAGCTAACATGTGTTTACAGTTTCAACAACAGTTGCTGTTGATTTTAACATATGTTAAGCTTGGCTGCGTTGTAATAAGAATTTTTAATGCTTTTAACAAAGGCATGACCGGAGGCACTAAATGTTTTAGCTAAATGCATTTTTATGTGTTTCATGTGAGTTGAAAGTGTGAGAAAACTTAAGAGTTGATTCGCAAGATGTTATACGGAGGGGATTTCTCATCAAAATATTTTTAAATAATTTTTAACATTCAAATTTCAGTTTAAGTTGTAGTTGAAAAAAACTGAATGTGTGAGAAAATGTAACAGTCAAGTAGCAACATGTTCTATGAAAGGGATTTTAAAGTATTTTTTAAAAATTGAAAAGTTGATTTGAGTATGAATTGTCACAGAGATCTGTTTGTACTAAAATAATATTGAAATTTTGTAAGGGTTCCCCCCTCAAAGTATGAACTTAGCCGGCACTATTAAAATCTATGAACATTATGTGAACATTTCTCATAAGCTCTTATGGTTGAGGCTATATTTTTTCGATAGTCAGAATAATTAATATATATGCATATAGTTCAGTAACAAATACATTTACGATAACGAGAAGTTTATATTTCAAGATCTTCCCATTCCAAAATTCTTCTTTAGAAAGTCAGTTACATGGCTTAGCATATGTTATGTTTTAACATTACAATGTAAACCAACTTAAGCAAGCCTAAAAAACGTTAGTTAAGCGCCAGAGAGGTCCTCATCCACAGAAACAATCTCTTTCACAGTTATTCCTATAACATTCACCCCTTAAGAAGTCTCTTAACATAGCAGGTAACTTTACCAAAATCATGTTAACATTTGAAGAGGAATTTACCCTTATTTACCCCTAAAAATAAGCTTACTAAAAAGCTACTCCAAGCTTATAGAGCCGCTAGCTTTGAATCTGCAAGCTTTCCTTCTTAACTTTTAACATTAACTGCAAAGCTTGACATTAACACAGCACTTGACGCTTCCTTTTTGACTTCAACACTTTGCCCAGCTGATTGTCAAAGTTTTCCCTCCCCTCCTGCGCTCAGCTTTCCCTACAAATCAAACGTCAGCTGAGCTCGATACAAATGGCCAAAGTTTCTTTTTTTGTTCTTGCTGTGGAGCGTGTGTGTTTTTCTTAGCCACACCATGGAATAGCTGGTAGTTCTTTATAACCATGGTATCCGCCAGGCGGTGGTTTTGGTGGTGCGTCACCAAGTGACGTACGCAAAATGCAAAACAGTTACGTCTGATGTTAAATTTTCGAGTGTGTGTGAAGTTTCAGCATTGAAAAAGGTTTAAGGCCAAGCCAAAACAATAGCCAAAAAAAGACAGAAAACAACAGAAAAGCCTTGACCTCAGTGAGAGAGGGTCGGAAGCGGAGTCAACTATGCGCCGACATTAAAGGAAACTTTCAAGCATTAGGATAACACAAAATTGTGTCCTATTTGGTGGGGCGGCTGCCCCAGCGTGGCGAGCATGGGTTCATGTCTCGGCAGCTGCACTAATTCATCAACGGCCAGCGCCTGCAATTCTTCATCATCCTCGGGCTCCTCCACATCGTCTTCCTCGTCGTGGCTCTGGTAAGTTAATTAAAATTTCATTTACTTTGACGCTGCAGACAGAGCAACGCATATGCCAAGGCAAATCCAATAAGCAGCAGACTATGCTGGCTTGGCAATCAATAGGGGTAGGGGTAGGGTAGGTGTAGGGAGGGGCAAAGAGGGCAGCTTAACAATTAGCTTACCTTACCACCATTAAATGGCACGCTTTCCATGTTAGTATGTCCAAATTGCATAGGCCAACATCATCATGTTGGCGTTGGGCTGGGGCTTGGGCTCGTGCACGCAGGGGAGGGACGCGACGCGCAGGGTCAACAGCCTAAAACTATGTAGAAGAGTGCTTGGAGTGCGTGCAGTCAACAAAACCACAAACAATGGCAGCCGGTAATGTGTTAGGTGGTGATGGGGGTGGGTGGGGGGTTTCTGTTCACATAAACAACTGAATTGGCAAGGCCAAGCGTCGATAATTGTATACCCTGAGCATACGCCACTATATTTACTGATGCAAAGGCAAAAGCACACCAAAGTCACTAAATAAATATACATTTTTTGCACTACTTCACAAAAACACATGTTGATACGCACGATCGAGCTGTAGACTGAAACAAAACTATCGATGGCAAGCGCATGCTTCTCAAATATCGCTATCGATGCACTATGTGTTAGCAAATATCGTTGCAGCAGCTAGATCGAAACATCGTAAGAAAATTGCAAAATTGCGATAAATTGCAAGCTGATCATATTACTTAAATTAAACTTGCGATGATTTTAAAATGTTTGCAACTATAAACAACCTGCATAACAATTGGCATATGCTCTAAATACACACTCCACGAACATCTATAAGTACACATACATATGTTTATATATATGTTTGCTTACACTTAAGTCCTAAACAAACAATTTGCCTTTGGCCTGTGCTTTTGTGCCTTTCGCAGGCGTCGCAGACGAAGACATCGTCGCGCTCAAACCACGACAGATGTACGAGAACAGCCTGAAGGGTCGTCGAACAGTGGAGGGGATGGGACACAGCTCATATCGAATGCCAGCCGTAAGGGCGGGGGTGGAGAGGAGCAGCGTTGTCAACGACATGGTCTTGTCTATCGCATACTGAAGTTCAAGCGGAAGCAGCAATGCCCACAGTTCCTGGACAGGTATTGGGAGCAACAGCCCAGCTATGCCAAGTTGCAGAATGACAGGTGAGTGGCTGAAAGTTGGAGTTGAAAGTTGGCTTACTCTGTATCTGAATTCACCACTACTTGCAGTGCCCCCTTTCGGATATCCAGCTACAGAATCTGGATGTCTACAAGCTGCTGAACACTGCGGCCACGGCCCACACGCCCAGTAAGGAGACCGAGCTGCTCCACACCTATGCTCGCATGACCAGTTCGCGCGCCAGTTCCTCGCTGGATCTGGAATGGGAGCACGAATACTCGCAGCTCAAACGGCAATACCAGCAGAAGGATCAGGCCGCCCCCGTGCAGCCTTGCAGCCATACCCCACCCATGCAGCCACGTTACGCTTCGCTGGACCAATTGCAGCAGCAAGGAGGCGGAGCAGGGCGTTCCTATATGGGGCGCCATTCACGCCTGGGTCATCAGCAGCAACGCACCTCCTGCTGCTCGTCCACGCAGAACTCCTGGTCGCATATATCCACGCCAGAGTCCCTTGAATGGGACATTGATGAGGAGCGGGAGCAGCAGCGACAACTGCGCTTGGAGGATGACAATCTGGATGACGAGACCTTAAAATTGTTGCATCAAATTGAGCAACTAAAGCATCATGTACTGCAAGAAACTGGCGATGGACTGAGCCTTGGGATGGGAGCTGCCGGCATGGCAGCTGTGGAAGATGTCAGCGAGGGCCTACAGTTTAGAGCCACGCATTTTGGTATGTCTGGTGGATCCGAATTGGAGGCGCATATCAGCTAGTTTGGGAAGGCATATAATTGTATGTAACAGTAGTATAAGAGTTAAACGGATCAGCTGGGATGGAAGCGTTCCACGGGGGCAGTAAATGTAAGATCTACACACAGCTTATTAAGGCTCTAAAAGTCTCATAAGTTGTATAAGAGATGTATAAAGACAGTATAAGAAAGGCTAACGAGACCAAAATTAAAGGTTTGAAAATTGAAAAAACTAAAAACACTAAAAGTGGAATTAAACGAGAATAAACAATGCTTTAAATATAAAGCCCTACCATTTGAACACAAGATGTACAAAAGGAGTATGAGTCTTGAAATTAGACCAACAAGAAGAAAAAACCATGTAAAGTTATAATATTTCAACTGTTTAAGATTAATATATTAGAAACTAGCATAAAAATGTACAGTAGATCTCTGCTAGAATGAATTTGGTATAAGATATATGTGCACATTGTTAGGATACTAAAACATTGTATAAGAGCTCCAATAAGATGTACAGTAGGAATCTGAAAGAGCAGGACATTAACCAAATGTGTACATTAAGTCTTATACAGATGTAGTTGATACCTAACCTAATTTTTATGCTGAAAATAAGTTCAAATTATGTCTCTTATATTATGACATGCTTGTCTAAAACACTTATAAACTATGAACAGTAGAGTTGAAGTTGATAAGAACTCTGTAAATTTATGAGATGTCTTATACTTTTCCAGCTGATGCTAAATATTGGTTCCAGTTAGTCAGAATTTATACAGCGCTTATCATATGCTAAATCAATCTTAAACACGGACATGAGTCTTATGCACGGTCTTGAATTTAGTGAAAAAATCTTCAGAAAATCATAACTATGTTGAGATTCACTTAAATTTCTAAGATCAGAACTATGGTAAGCAGTATAAGACTTGTGGTGGAAACTAATATAGGACTATTTTGGTCTTGTATAATTTGTATAGAAAAATACCAACAAAATTTCAGCACTAAACATGTTTCTTAAAGACTTAATTATGAAAATGGTATATGAAAGTTTTGCCTATGTATTGATATTAAGTTATTGCTGCAAATCTTATACCAGAGCTGGTATAAGAGTCTCTCCCAAGGCTTTTATTATGCAATTTAAGTGCCTAGTCTAAAAGTGCATCCGTTTTATGTATACACAAAGTAATTCCTCATACCCCACCAGGGTTGCCTATGATATGTATCGATATATCGAAATAGCGTTATCGATATGTGTGAGTTTCTTATAGTTTTAAATGATGAATTAAAGTGGAATCCTGAAATTGATAATAAATGTGAAACAATAAGCTCTAGAGATAACCCACGTTATATCTATATATCGATACTATTGACAACCCCACAACCTACAGCTACTTTGAAGCCTTCTCAAAAGCATATCGCTCGCAACAGTGAAACACTATAAATCCTATATATAAAGAAACATATATATATTTTGTTGCTTTATTCTGTTAAGTTTAAAAATATTTAAGATATATAAATGAGTATAGATCGGTATTTTCAAAACGTTTATTAGACAAAGAAATGCAAAAACAGAAAACTATAAAAATGTACGTCCTTATACAATATATATATTTAATGATATTAGATGTATGTATTTAGTAGTAAAAACTCTCGTTTCTTTAAGACTTACAAATTAAAAGAGAAAACGTTTCGTAGAAAATTGAATTCGAAATGGCTTTTTTGGCTTTGTATTATTTCTCTAGTTTTTCGTTTGCGAGTCTATAAACAATATATGGCAGTTTTTAATTGGGATTCGGTTAGCTTAACCAAAAATATCGGTGCCCTTCTTTTTGATCTTGCCCCAGAAGGTGTTGGGTTCGGTTTCCGATTGAGCTTGAAGTTCCACCTGCGAAGAGAAATTTTGTATTAAATCATTTTTCAATAAATTTCAAATCCCAACTTACCGTTGGCTGTGCCTTCTGCGGCTGATGTTGTATCCCTCCAAAGCTGTGTCCATCATCCAGCTCCACCTGCTGCTGCTGTCCAAAGTCCCCATCGATTTGTTCCTCCAGCTGCTGCTGTTGACCGCCGTCCTCTTCTTGGAGTTTGCCATTCCAGCCCAGGTCTACCTGCTGTTGCTGACCAAAGTCTTCCACATCCTCCAGTTGCTGTTGCTGCTGCAGTGGCGGCTCCTCTCCAGCCGCTCGGCTCCATTTGCCCAGACCGGCGCTGGCAGAGGCGCTCGAGCCCGTGGGACTGCCGCTGGCCGAGGCCGAGGCTCCAAGTGGCACGTTGATGGTGTAATCGCGACGACGATACTCATAGCCCATGCTGGGCGACCCACCGCCGTTCAACTGATAAGGCAAGGGTGCCGGAGTGGACACCATAGGCAGCGGTTGTGGGCGTGGCACTGGTGGCGCCTTCGTTTCACCCTCCAAGCCGGGCTCATCCGACTCGTCAAAGTTCTCATCATAGACATGCGGCGGCTGATCGCCACGATCCTTCGAGAAGATGGGTCTGTACACAGCGGTGGCATTGGTGGTACCTGGATCCACAATATAGCCTCCATTGGTGCCGCCACCCTGGGGCAGGTCAATCAAACCCTGACTGAGCAAATAGAGGGTGCGACGCCAGATGGTCAGCTCCTGTCCGAACTTGGCATAGCGGCTCTGCAGCTTGCCCAGACGCCACTGTTGGTTCTTCTCCCAGCCCTGCGATTCCGAAGCGGACATAAGTTTGCGATGGTTGATGTAGGCCAGATAGCGTAGCTCGCCGTCACGGAACTGCTGGAGATCTGTCTGTGACATACCGTAGTATTGTGCCACCTTGATGATGCGCTCCAGTTCCTGCTGCTGCCACTCCTTGAGCTCCTGCACACTGATATCATATTTCTGGGCAAATCTCTGCAGGTGCTCCTCGTCCTGGTGCTGCCAGGACTTGAGCTGCGACAGGCTAAGATTCTGACTGCCAATGAAGTCGTACAGGCGATCGCGTTGCTTCTGCTGCCAAATGGTTAATTTTTTAAGGATACGCTGCTCCAACAGCTGCTCCGTCTTCATGTGCTCCACAAAAATTCGTTGTCTGGGCGCCAGTTGGGTGAGGCTGACGCCATAGAGCTGTGCCAGCTGATTCTGGAAGCCGTTGTCCTGCGAAATAAATTCCAGCAGCTCGTCAGAGGTCAAAATAATGCTAGAGGCGATCTCTCTTAAACGCAGACGTTCCTGTTCCATCCAGTTGGTGGAGATGGTCGTGGTTTCGGCTATCAGACCCATGTCCGCCAGCCGTTGCAGCTTTTGTTGTATGAAGAGGCGCAGCTCCTGCTCGGTCACACGATATTGCATAGCCAAATAGGCAACGTCCCGAAGGAGAAGCTGTTCCAGCGACTGACGTGTGATGCCTGGATGGTGGACAGCCTCCAGGTAAATGCGCTCCAGTTCCTGATTCTGCCAGCTGAGCACCGCACCACGATCGATCTTACGTAGATCCAGCAAACGCTTGAGTTCGTCCTTGTACCAGGTCTTGAGCTCTTCAATGGTGACGTGGTACTTCTGTTGCAGCTCCTGCTGGTGGCGACGATCGTTGATCAGTCTCAGCTCCAGCTCCTCAATGGTCCACTTTTGCTGGCGACGCAGCTGCTGATTGATGAGGTCCTGTATGTAGGCTTGCTCCTTCAATTGCCATTCTTCGCTAGTGACCCGCAGTAAGCCCTCTCGTCGGGCCGCCTGTTCCAGCCAAACATGTATATCCTCCACTGTTATGTGATATTGCTGAGCCAGCTGCTCGTGAATGGCCTTGTTGCGCCGCAGATACAGCTCGAACTCCTGCTGGGTCATGGGTTGCAGGCGACGCAGGCGTTCCACTTCAGAGGTCTGCCAGGCCACCTGAGTGTTTGTGATGGGTTGACCCTGGCTCTGATCCCAGATGTTGACGATCTCCTCATAGCTCAGATTATTCTGCGGACGATCGATCACACCGATGAGCGATAGACGCGCCGCTTCCTTTTGCACCCACTTCTCCACCTGTTCCACAGTCACATGATACTCCCTGGCAATGCCGTCCAGTCGCTGCTTGTCGCGCCTCAGGAATTCCACAAACTCCTGATAGCTGGGGCCGGTCTGTTGTTGCTGCAGCCAATTGTTGAAGCCCTGGCTGATCTGCTGCTGCCATTGGGTCTGCTGCTCGAACTGCACCAGTCCGGAGCCCTGCAGACGCTTCAGCTCATCCTGCAGCCAATTCTCCACCTGGTCTATGCCCACATGGTACGTCTGCGAAAGGCTTTCCAGCCTGGCGTGGTCTTGGTGCAGCTCCTGGCGTACATCCTCATAGGTCAGGTCCTCTTGCTGCTTAAGCAGCAGCTCGATCAAATGCTGTTGCTCCTCCTGCTGCCATTTGGTCAGGTTCTCCACCTTGTCCTGGCCACGTGTCTTCAAATTGACCAGCTGCTGACGCAGCCATTCCTCAATCTCCTGCACGTTCACGGAGTACTGATCGGCTAGCTTTTGAAGACGCTCGCGTTCTTGCTTCAGCTCCAGCTCGTACTCCACATAGGTCAAATGGTTTTGCTCTTTCACCAGCTGCTGCAGGCGTTCCAGTTCCGACAACTGCCAGGCACTCAGGCTCTTCAGCGACTCTTCTGTGTTGCCTCTGAGGCGCTTCAGCTCCGATATCATCCACTGTTCGATTTGCTCCACATTCAAGCGATACTGATCCGCCAGCTGGTTGAGATGTGCCCGATCCGCCAGCAATTTCTGCTCATACTCCGAGGTGGACAAACCGTTCTTATACTCCGCTATCAGGGATTTGATGTAGTCGCGCTCCACCACCTGCCAGGCCTGTAGCTGCTCAATCTCGAACTGTCCCTTCTGGCGCAGATCCTCGATAACCTGCTTCACATACTTCTCGACTTCCACAACGCTCACATGGTGCTGATTGGCTAGGTTGACCAGGAAACGACGATCGTTTTGGACCTAGGGAAGACAGAGCTGTATGACAAGGCTACAGAACAAGAGCTCATCACTCACCTTAGCTTCAAACTGTTCCACGGTTATGTTGGAGTGTTGCTGCAGCAGGGAGAGTATGCGCTGCTGTTCAGCGCGTTGCCACGCCGTCAAATTCTCAATGTTGAGCTTACCCTGTTGCTTCAGGCGCTCAATCTCCGACTGTACCCAGCGTTCGATCTCCTCCACGGAGGTGTGATATTGGAAGGCCATGGTTTGCATATGCTCGTGATCCTTGCGCAGTTCCGCCTGCAGCTCCTCAGCGCTCATCTGTTTGTTGTCCCTGATGAGAGCCTCCAGGCGCTCGCGTTCAGCCAGCTGCCAAGAGGTCAGGTTGTCGATCTGCAGTTGACCCTCGTCGCGCATGCGCGCCAGTTCCTGTTTCATCCAGCTTTCGATTTCCTCCACCTGCACGCTGTACTGTCGCGCCAGACGCTCCAAGAGCTCACGATCCTGACGCAAACGCTGCTCCAACTGCTCGGTGGACTTGTATTGCTGTTGGGCAAGGTTCTTCAGGTGCAAACGTTCGACCTCTTGCCAGTTGGTGAGCTTCTCGCTGGGCTTGAGCAGACCCATGCTGATGAAGCGCTGCTCCTCCTTCTTGACAAACGATTCGATCTCCTCGATCTGCACATTATGCTGCATGGCCAGGCTCTGCAGACGTGCACGATCTTTGAGAAGCCATTTGTGGAACTCCTCGACGGTGAAGTCTCGATCTTGCACCATGTTGGTGAGGTTGCCACGCCATTCCACCTGCCAGTTCTTCAATCTCTGCATTTCGAACAGACCCTGATCCTGAAGTTGCTTGATCTGCTGCTTGATCCATTGCTCGATCTCCTCGACACGCACCTGATTCATTTGCGCCAAACTGTACAGATGGGTTTGATCCTTGCTAATCTTGGCCTCGAGCTCCTCAATGGACAAGTCGTTCTTGTTGATCAAGTCGAGCAGGCGTTGACGCTCAATCTTCTGCCAGTTGTTCAGCTGCGTTTCCATTTGCAGCTTACCCTCGCGCTGCAGACGATCACCCTCCGACTGTATCCATTGCTCAATCTCGGACACCTTCACATTGTAGGTCTTAGACAATTGCTGCAGGCGCGCCCGATCCGCCAGCAGTTTTTGCTCAAAGTCCGCCAGCGAGTACTTGCTCTGCTGCAGCAAATAGGAGATCTGTTGACGTTCAGCCAATTGCCAATCCTTCAGAGCCTCTGCCTTGAGCAGGCCCTCAGACTGCAGGCGCAGCAGCTCCTTTTTAAGCCAGGCCTCTATGTCCTCCACCTTGACCTGGTAGGTGTTGGCCAGGTCCAGGAAGTGCGCCTGATCGCTCTTTATCTTTGTCTCCAGTTGATCCACGGTTAGGGTATTGTGCTGCACCAGGGACTGCAGGCGTTCACGTTCCTTCTGCTGCCACTGGACCAGCTCTTGTTCCACATCCTTGATCAGACCCTCCGACTGGAACTTCTTCAGTTCGCTCTTGATCCATTGTTCGATCTCCTCCACCTTGACCTTGTAGGTGCCGGCCATTTGTTCCAGGCGCGCCTTATCATTGATAATAGAGTTCTGGAACTCCTCAATGGTCAACTGATTCTGGCCGACAATTTGGCGCAGCTGTGCGCTGACCCCCAGCTGCCAATCCTTGATGTGGTTCTCCAGCTGCTGTTGGCCCTGCAGTTGCAGACGCTGCAACTCCTCCCGCTGCCATTTCTCCAGCTCATCCACGCCCACGCGGTATTTGGCGGCCAGATTCTGCACATAGCTGCGATCCTGAGCCATTTGCATTTCCAGTTCGCCAATGGAACCCTGATGCTGGCGTAGGATATTCTCCAGACGCGCACGCTCCGAACTCTGCCAGGCAGAGATCTTGGTGACCTGTTCGTTTTGCTCCTTAATGAGGTCACCAATGCGTGCCACCTCGCCGCGCAGCCACTGAGTCTGGCTCTGTATGTCGCCTTGGTATTTGATGGACAAGTCCTTCAGTCGCTGCTGATCCGTCCTAATGGAGCTTTGTAGCGCCGCTATAGTGGCATTGTGCTGGCGTATCAGCTCATCCAAGCGTTGCTGCTCCTTGGTTTGATCCTCCACCAAGGAACTAGAGCTGGGCACATTGCTGGGACCCCTGTAGACGGGCACCTGTGGGGCCAGCGATTCGTTGACCTGGTTGAAGTAGCTGTACAGGCGGTGTAGCTCCTGGCGCTGCCACTGCTGCAGCTCGGTCTGCGAGACACCATGCTGCTGGGCCAGCTGGGCCAGCTTCATGCTGTTCTCCCGCTGCCAGCGCTCAAAGTCCTGGGCCGAGAAGCTATTCTGATGGATCAACCAGTCCAGGCGTCCGCGTTCCCTGCGCTGCCATTCCGAGGCATCCCGTACCTGTGACTGATATTGACCCAGCAGCGCCTGGTAGCGTGCCAGCTCGCGACGATGGAACTCCTCTAGCACCGGCAGGCTGGTGTGATAGCGCTGCACCACACCCAGAAGGCGATCCTCCTGCTGATGCTGCCAGTCCTCCAAACGCTGAGGCGTCGTCAAAAACCAGAAGAAACGTTCACGCTCCTCACGCTTCCATTGCTCATCCCGTGGCACAGAGGACTGCCCAAAGGGACGCAGCTGGTCATAGACCAGCTGTCCGTCCTGCCAGCGTTGCTGCAACTCCGAGCCGTCCACCGAACTAGTGCCATCTGGATGCGTGGTGATGGTCTTATTGAAACGCCTAATAACCACGGTCGAACTGGAACCAGGAGACGGCTGGCTCAGCTGACTGTAGGGCGCCACTGGCAGACCGACCGGCGCATGCACCACTGGCTGGTAGCCCATCACCCCAGGCTCCATATTCTCACGCACCCAATCATGCACGGTCTTTTTCCGGGTAATCGTTGTCGTACTGGTGAGTGGCGCAGAACTCTGGATCTGTCGCTGCTGCGCGTAGTAATTGGAAAAACCACCAGCACCACTGTTGGTCAATTTGGTGGCCTCCGTGCAGTTGCGGTGCACCACATAGGTCTTTCCATCAATGACCTTCACCTCGGCGGGATAGGCAAAGTTCTTCACCTCGTCGAACCGGCTTAGATCGACCGGCTGGAATGGATGCAGATCCACAGTCTGTTGCACACTGCCGTCGGCAATGCGTTCCAAATGCTCGGCCGCCTTTGACTCAAAGAAGTTCGGCTGGGCTATGGTCTCATAGCTGACCAGTCCTTGGCGCATATCGTTGACCAGCTGTTGGCTGATCTGTAAGCTCAGGGCGTCCAAGGCGCTGGCTTCTTTGCCACATAGCGATAGTAAGTTAGCTGGGAATACACAAAAGTTGAGGTTGTGTAAGGCATTGTGGCGGAATTTTGTATAAAATACACTAAGCACCGTGTGAAAGTGTGTCAAAACGTACTTCGAAGCTTGTTTGAGTGTTTGACACTGCCATTAAATGAGAAATCAACGAGCAAGTGTTGTAAAACAAGGCTAATATTTCACTTGTTCAGTGTCGTGTTGCTCTTTAGTAATATCAAATATAAAAGTTGCACTGTCAGTGTTGTAAAAGCACTCACATTTTTTAAATACACATCAGAACTTAATGGTGCTGGCGAGTAATATATAATGTTAGTATTTTAATCCTAATGTTGTATAAAAGTTCTGCAAATATTCAATGAAAAGTGATGTAAAGTAAATAAACTTTTAAACAAGTGCTGTACAACTTAATACAACGCAAAGTTCATTTAGAACACTTGACAGTGTTGCTAAGCAACAAAACATATGCATTGTTTAAGCGCCAGTGCTGTAAAACAGTTACAGTTACAGATAACAACCCCTTTTCACATTCCGTTAGAACTAAAATTCACTTTAGCTGCCTTTGCATTAGTTCTATTTGATCGAATGAGACCAAAAGTCAGCAGCAAAACTTCTTAAGGCATTTCTTTAACATTTGAAGCCATTTAGGCAATTCCCTCTGGGATAACAATATTTGTTTCGAAATATGTATAAAAATAAAATTCATTTTTAATAAGCTCTTGCTCTTGGGTGGGTTTTATTTTGATAAGTTGAAATAAGCATTAGATTCTGGCCCAAGTACAAATGATTGGGCATTTTCTTATCGCTTGGCAATATAATTTATAGGTTATTAAAGAAACATATTTGCAGCGAAGGCTGCCGACAACAAAGAAATCTGATGAAAATATAATTATTTTTGTACAAATTATAATTTGTAGAATATTTTGATTGGATTTCCAACTGGCATACATATTTGCACTGCGCAGCATCAAAGCCATCAGAGGCTTTCGCAACTACAGAACCAAGGGCGTTACCCCCACTTTAATTCTACGAATTCTGTTCAAATTTTATTGATTATCCCCCATAGACAGGCTGGGGCTACTATCTGCCCCCTCTCTGTGAAAGGTTTTAGTGTAGTTCGATCGGTGACTTGGTGACTGACTAAGGAAATATAGCTGATGACAGCGCAATATCTGCAGATGCGTGAGGGGAGTATTGCGAATGGTCTATTAGGTTATGTTAGGTTAGGTTATGTTAGAGCCGATAGCGGAAGCTGATAGTCCCAGACAAACTTGAGCCTGCATTTTTATTGCCTCACTTGCCTCGAGTGAAATTCTGATGGACTCGAAATATCGTCCAAGAATTCACAACCGAAATGATATAGTTGACTTAGAATCCATTGGAGAATCCTTTAAGAACGCATAGTTTTCATAATCTTAGTTAACTTAGGTGGTAAAAGGCAATAGAATCCTTGTCGATTTAGAACGCTGTAGTGAAAGACAACGACTCCTGCCCTACCTAGTCCAAAGGAATTTGACAGAAATCTGCCTTAGATAGGTATGCTTTAAAGCGGGGTATTTGCAGTGTTCTCTCTTTCTCCCTTTCTCAGTTTAGAAAAGCTTCAGTGATCAGGTTAGTCACTTGCAGACGCAACAACTGGAACCCCCACTTCCTCCACCAGCTTTCATCAGTTCCCAGCTTAATTTTATGCTAGTTTCGATTGCGAAATACTCACCAGTCCAGGCTGTGGTATAGCCAAAGCTACTCGTACCATGCGATAGGGCATTAAATTCCTGTTTCAAGCGATTCGCAAATTCTCGCACCTCATTGAAGTGGGCATAGGCCCAGGTATTCAAATGAGGTTGAGACTGCAGCAAGGCCAACGAGTGTCCAGAACCAGCACCACCGCTGCTGCCATATGAAGAAGATGAGGATGAACTGTAGCTGGACCGCTGAATCGAGCCGAAGCCCTGACAACCGCCGCCAAAGGCCAATATTAGGGCGCAACAGAGCAACGCCGCTCTGCCCATGCCGGAAAAGGCTGAAAAGGCAAAAAGCAACAACAGCAGCAAAATTAGATCATTCATAAAAATTAATAAAGAATGTGTAAATGTTGAGCCACAAAATTCATATAAAGGCCGAGCCTAATTGATAAGGGAATTGGAAATTGAAATCAGTTCAATTGGCGGAGAATTCTATATAAATTGTATATATACTACACATATACATCTTGGCATTGGATTATCTCAGGTTCAAAGCAAAGGTTAATACACAACTTGATTATAATATAATACGATTTTTTTTTGGGCAACAACCAAAAAAATATATATATGTATATATATTCCCTTTCCCCATCCGGTGTCTATTGATAAGTGGGGTTCATCTACAGTTTATACATTTGTAATGTTGTCGACGTGTTATATATTTTCTTCCAATTTTGGGTCAAACACAAACACAACACAGCACACATTTGGTTTATTTCTGGAACAGCAAGAGCAACATCTGCACTGCATTGTCATTTTCCATTTTCATTAAATTTTTCAACTATGCAGGCGGCAGCTATTTTTAACAATCTGTCATCTTTGTTTTCTTCAAAATTTTCTATTTTATACTTCTATTTATATTTACTTTTTTACTCACAAGTCACTTAATTGCACACAGGATAATTCACTTCACAGTCACACACAATCGCCGTTTCCGTTATATTTCCCCAACTTTTTCTGGCTCTGTAGGAACTTCGTAAGTATTTTGTTGCGTCGCGTTTGGCTGCCGTGGAGCAACTGGCGGTAAGAGCATTTAGTTCGAAGCTTTTATTTGAAATTTCTACTAATGAGCATTGAAACTAGAGATGGGAGCGTGGAAGAGGCGATACAATATGAACACGAACTATAGATGAGCAAGATCTCATTGTAGACTAGCATAAAAAGATCATCGAGCATCCTATAATGTCTCTTATAATCTGTAGAATAATGGCTAACATTACATACATCCTTATATGCAATTCTTACAAGTTTTCGATTTTCTTTACAGCGTGGAAATTAGAGAAAAGCATGGATAGACATGCCATATATGATCTGATCTATTAGTCATATTAGTCATTTAGCACCTTTTCACATACAGCAGCGACAGTACGCGTAGGTGTTCTCTCATCTCTCTTTGCTCTTTTGGTTACGACATAAAAACAGGCTGCCGGACGCGAAAGAGCTCACAAAAGAGAATACAAATTGAAGCAACAATAAAATGCACGCCATGTGTGTGGTATTGCATCGCGCTGACGGAAATCTTTACGCTCACAATCAATACACGCTCTCATCTCTAGCTTAGTGGGGCAAGAGCATAAGCATGAGGCGCCAACCGCAAGAGCAAGAGCAGAATTCTAGAAGAGGCGCTTATCAATATTTTTGACCTAACATAATTAACATAAAACTTAAAACGATGTCACACTGTGACGTCACAAGGCAACAGCATCATCAACATCATCAACAGCAGCAGCAGCAGCGGCAGCCGGTTTTGTGTTTGATATATTAATGACTTCACGGATTCGCCAAAAAATGAAATGAATCACAGTGATTTTAGATACTTTGAAATGTATTTGTTGACACTCAATGAGTTTAGATCAAAAATATACAAAAAAAAAAAAAAAACAAAACAAAAATAAACGTAATATTATTGTTTTTGCACTTTTATATGCGTGATCTCATGTTGAACTCGGAACAAGTTGCAGGCGGCGAGAGAGAATACATTGCTTACATGACATGTGCAGGCGGAGAATGTCGCCATCGCCATGAGTGCATCCGAATTCGAGTTTCTCCCTGCCCCCCTGCCCCCCTTTCACCACACCTATTCATTCTCTGTTTAGCTGGCAGCTAACGCGACCTGAGATTGGTGTCTAAAAAAAAAACAAAAGTGATTCAAAACCAATTAAACGGAAAATATGTATGCTAATTTGAATGACCTTGAGCACAGATCTTAAAATTGTATTAAAAAACCATTCTAGAGGAAAAAACCCACTCTACATCCTGCCCTGCTGGCCTTTTGTTTTAGAATTTAGTGCAAATTTGCTAATATTTGGTCAACCGCAAATGTCTTTCTTATCCATTTGTCATTAGGGAATCCCCGCAGAGCCGCAAGCAGGTCTGCAAGAATTGATACAATTTCAAGTGCAAAGAAATTTGCATAAATCATTGTTGGCAAGTCGACATCTTAAAGCAGCCAAAAAGCAGCCTCATCAACAACAACAGCAATAACAACACTAAGCAATTAAAAATGTAAGAATGAGAAGCTCGAAAGAAAATTTTTATAGACTCAAAAAATACACAACAAAATTTATAGAGAATTTCATACTTGAATCAAGAAATAAACTCTCAAAAGATAACCAAATTCTTGTTCTAAGTCTGAAAGTTCTAAATGTCACGAATTTTTTTGCTAAATCGTCAAGATCTAAGTATGCATATAGTGGTGCCATCCGGATCAACTTTGATCACCAGACGTGGAGTCTTCCAAAACCGACAGGTGCCAAATTTGGTTAAATTCGGATAAAAAAAACAATCAGTTTTGGTGTCGGCTGTAAGGGAGCTAAATGATATAGTGGTCCGATCTGCACGATTTTGATATAAGCAGCTTACACCAAAAAGAATGGTGACAATTACCAGTCCCATAGCTTTAAAGTTGAGAGAGTACTTTGCATAGAGAGAAGGGGGTCGGAGATGCTTCCCTCTTCGCGTTACAAATATCGTGACAATATTATAATACCCTCTGAAAACTAATCAAGATCTACTTAACAACTCCCAAACCTTAAGTGAAGTAGAAAGTGTAGAAATTACTATCAAAAGACCAGAGCAGCGGGCTAGCACAAATAACACTGCTTGGCTTGCCAATACAACTTTGTTAGCGCCATCTATTGAACAATTTTTTTCGTATATATGCCTTTATATGGTAACTATATGTTATAGGGGTCCGATATTTATAATTACACGTCGATAGCTTCATAACTAATAGAAACAGACAGACGGACATGGCTGATCCACGAATGGTGATAAAATTATAGTACCAATTGCAAGAGTATAAATAAAGCAAACACTACCAAACTCCGAAGAGAGCAGCTAGCGCCATCTAGAGGCAACAGCGCTGTAACAGGTTTAGAAGAGTGTTGAAATGTGCTCAAAACGGCACCACACAGTACTGCAACACGAACGTAAAGGTGTTGGTAAGTGCCAAATACGCAAAACTGTGACCAAGTTAAAAATATTTATTGTGATGAATATTGAATCAAATAACTAAGCTAAGGACAACTGCTAAGCTGACTGCAAACAAAGATAGGAAGACGGATGCTTCGGAGGATTAAAGCCAGCAGTCAGGAGAACAGTTGCTCGCAACATAAAGTCGAACAGATTTCCATGGACACGAACACAGTCTCTATAAAAATAGAACACCAAGATGATGACGAAGGGATCACCATTCAACTGGAGTACTCACAGAACGAATACGAACTTCACACAGACTTTGATATTGGCCCTGTGAAAGTAGAAGGCGAAGGGGACGAAATGAGTGAAGAGAACCGGAAAACATGCAAAATCATACTAAGGAATTGCGCTGCAAGTGTCAACATTGTGAAAAGACATTTTCACGGCAGTTCATTCTCAAACGATACAACCGAATTCACACAGAACGACCTTACCAGTGCCAACATTGTGCAAAGGCATTTGCAGATAGCTTCAGTCTCACTGGCCGCATACAGAATCGCACAGGAGAACTGCATAAATGCCAATACTGTGCAAAGGCATTTTCAAGGGCGATCGCTCTCAAGAGACAAACAAACTCACACCGGGGAACCACCATACAAATGTCATCATTGTGCAAAATTATTTTCACAGTTGTCCAATCTTAATAAACATATGGTAGTTCACACAGGTGAATTGCCCTACAATTAACAAGGAGGTTTAAGGTGCAAATGCTATGCGGCGGTTCCGCATATTTCGTTAATTATATTTTTAATTTCTTGGTTTATACTTCTATATTTTTATTTCAAATAAAACAGACATCTATGTATAGAAACACTCCCCAATTTTTCACATCGTAAAAATTCACTTCGTCTAAGCTACAGCAGCATTGGTCTTTCCACGAGTGTGAATAAGAAAAGGTGCCAATGAAATTTCAACATTCGCTGTTAATTAACATTTCAGCAAATGCTCTCAATCTTGAGGATGTACTCATATACTTTAACTATGGTTCGACTATTAAATGTGCATCCGGAAAAGTTATCTGAATGATGTCAATAGCTTGCGCAGTTACTTAGGCTTCGGCTTTTCCCTATTATGGCTACGGTCAAATGTCTTTAGGCAACTGGGGCACGGGATTGGATTCTCTCAAATGTGTACTTTGAGTGCGGATGGTTTGGTCAGCATCTGGGCAATTCTCAGTAGCTCGACCTTCCAATTGATAATGGCTTTCGGTGTGGACCATGACCTTTTTGCCCTGGGCGTAAGCCTTTGCACAGACTGGACATTCGTTCTGTGGTTCCCCAGTATGTGTCTGCAAGTGTACCTTTCGAAGACAGCTGAAGCTGAATGCCAATGGGCAGCGTGGGCATTTATAGAGTCGTTCACCATTTGGTTTTCCTATGTGAGTCTGCAAGTTTTTCTTCTTTTTAAAGGTCTTTTCACAATGTGGACACTGGAACGGAGGATCATCTGAATGAGTCCGCATATGGGCCTTGAGATAGCATATCGCAACAAAGTCCTTTTTGCAGTAGAAGCACTTGAATAAACGTTGGCCAGTATGAGTCCGTATATGCAGTTTGAGCTCAACTTTCGTATAAAAATCCTTTGAACACTCGGAGCACTTGAATGGACGTTCGCCGGTATGAGTTTGTATGTGTCTCCTGAGAAAATGATTGTCGGTAAAAGCCTTAGGGCACTGGGAGCACTTGAATGGCCGTTCACCAGTATGTGCTCGCATGTGAGCCTCAAGATTATGCCGCTGGCCAAAGACCTTCGGGCAGTAGGAGCACGTAAAAGGTTTTTCTTTAGGGGAAATGGCGATGCTTCTAGACTGCAGATCGACCAATTCCTCTGTTCTCACTGCATTTTCAATTTCCACACTGTTACCAACTGGTCGCTCGAGCTCATTCTCTGAGCCACCCTCTATTTTAATGGGCCCCACATCAATGTCCGTATGAAGCTCGTATTCATGCTGATCCTGATTCACTGGTATGCCGTATCCGAAGGCATTGTCGTTCTCATCCTCCATGTGCTCTATCTTAACACGTACATGGGCCATGTCCATATCCATTGCTCTATAGGCCTGTTGTAGAAACCTGTGCAATGTGAATTCTGAAACTGATAAATAATTTAGGCATCGATGGTGTGCAGATTGGGTTCTTTGCTTTACAGTTTTTATGTGTGAAGCTTATTTTTCTTAAATATGCCCCAAACGTTCGATGTGTTGTTTATTTTCTAGAAGCCGAAGCCATCTCTTCGCTGACACAACTAGTCGATATTTAAGTGTAAAACCATCACGAAGTATCGCGTCTCAATTAAACGATAGTTCGATAGCTGGACACCAAACATCGCTCCCATTTTTCAATTTACAATGGCAGCAACTGTCACAACGCCAACCAAACACAAATAACACAATTGTTTGAACAAAAAAAAAAATTATTTATTATTAGCGCTCGGTTATTGGAGTTTTATCCATAGGCCTAATTCATTATTTTGCAGTATGCACTCTCATGTTCTCCTTGAGATGAATGATTGGGGACTCTTAAATGGCCGCATCAAGATGGTGAATATTTGTGCAAATGATTTTCGACAATGTCAGCAATTGACCGACCGTTCACCGGTGTGAGCTCTCTTGTGTGACGTGAGATTGGGTATCCGTGAAAATTGCTTTTGACAACGATGACATTTGTACATTATGCTCTTGTGTGAGTTCGGTTGTGATATGCGAGATGATGCTTATTTGAAAACGCCTTTTGACAATGTTCGCATTGGTAAGGCCGCTCGCCGGTGTGAGTTCGCGTGTGTTTCTTGAGACAGGGCGCCGATGAAAATGCCTTAGCACAGTATTGACATTTATGCGGTCGTTCACCAGTGTGAGTTCGGACGTGTTGTCGGAGACCGGAGCTAAATGAAAACAAATTTGAGCAATATTGGCATTTGAAAGGCTGTTCTCCGGTGTGAGTTCGCATGTGTGAATTGAGATTGGACGGCCGCGAAAACGCCTTTTCACACTGTGTGCATTTGAACGGTCGTTCACCAGTGTGAGTTCGGACGTGCGCTTTGAGAGAGCTCTTCTGTGAAAAAGCATTTGAACAGTATTGGCATTTAAACGGCCTTTCACCGGTGTGAGTTCGAATATGTGACGTAAGATGGGACAACCGTGAAAACCCCTCTTGACAATGTTGGCATTTGTGTGGTCGTTCACCGGCGTGTGTTCGAATGTGTGTGGTGAGATACCACTTCTTGGAAAACGCCATTTCACAATATTGGCATTTATGGGGCAGTTCCTTCGTATCATTTCGCATGTTACACTTGAGATTGACCTCGCTGGCAGAAGCCGTCATGTTTTCATCTGTTGTCTCCCCAAATTCGGTTGATTGCGTTGACCGTGACTCTTGCTCCTCCCCTTCACTGACTTTGTCCCCTTCGCCTTCTATTTTCGCAATACAAATATCAAAGTCGGTATGAAGTTCGTAGCCATACTGTGAGTGTTCCATTGACAAGCCAGTCTCTTCTTCATCGTCTTCGATTTGGTGTTCTATTTTTACACGGACACTGTCCATGTCTATGGGAATCTCTTCGCACGCAAAGGCAGGCGAAGGCTCAAAGGAATTGTTCATGGTGCTTGCCGGCTTTAACGAGCGTTCTGTCTTGATCCAGAGATTAGGTTGTGTCCTCCTGACCTTTTGTGTCGTTTAATGCAGCACATTGATTTTTTCACAACGCCGAAGATGTTTTTCTTACAATTTTTACACAAAACATTGTAAGTCATATGTTCATATCGATGCTATATCGATTAAATGAAATTCATACGATACGTACATAAGATTTTGTAATCAGACAAAGCGATGTTTCATCGCTGTCATTAATCGATATCGATGTTTTTATTGTTTTTATTTTGACAAAACTATATTGCAATTGCATGTGCCACTTTTATTTCGAAATTAAAATGCAAATATTTAATGTAAAATATTAAAACCAGCTGTACCAGCAAGAAGCTTGCATTCTGAGAGATTCCCTTGGAAACGGACACAGACACTGTCATTATAAAAATAGAACACCCAGGCGATGACGAAGAGATTGCCCTGCCATTGGAGTACCCACAGAATGAATACGAACTTCATAAAGACTTTGATATGGGACCTGTGAAAATAGAAGGCGGCGGGGACGATTGTAAGAATTCTTTTACTTTAAAGAATTTCAAACAATATTTCTTTTAGTCTCTGTAGATGACTGCTCCCTGGCGTTTCGTGCATGGAGATGCACCTTCTAAAGCACTCTTTTTAGGAAATTCTTAGCGTAATTCTTAGCGCAATTCTTAGCGCAATTCTTAGCTTCTTTCAGATATATTATTATTTGTACTCTTCCTCTAAATGACCACCTTTGAGCCGGATCCGGTTACTAAATAATATATCAACTATAGAAATGCCTTATCACAGAACAAGAAACTTTCGAGGACTATGCGCTGCGTGTGTGAACGAGAGGGAACGACCCTACGTTCTTAGTTAAAACAAACGGAGAAATGCTCTGTCCGTCTCTCTATCACTCAAATATAAATTTTTATTAAAAATATAATAAAAGTATAGAAATATCTCTCCTTACCCTTAGTACCCGCTGCATAGCGACCGAAGTTCTTTAGCCTCTACCTTCGTCGGAGATCCTTTACGACAGCAGCCGTCATGGTGGACACAGAGTACCAGAAATGTTATTTAGCAATCTCCTTATTTTTTGATTCTGCGCTTATATCTGGGCTTAACTCCTTGACTTGGCCTTGCTCCGCTGAGAAGAGGGGACACTCAAAGAAAACGTGCCCCGCATTTCCTAGACGGGTCCGCACTGATCGCAGGAAGGGGGTCCGTATGCTTGAACTCGTTTGCAGCTTCCACAGCTTTCTAGTGATGGATCTTCTCCGACGACCGTATTTTTGCATGTGGCGATGCTTCGTTGGGTCGTTTTCTTAGATTTGGGATGAGAACCAGCAGTTGCACCTTGCACCTCATTATTTTGTTATTTTATTTTTGTTGGAGCGATTTATTTTTAGGGGCATATGAATGAATCAGCATATGCTTCCTCAGATGGCACATCTGCGAAAACAATTTTGGACAATGCTGACATTTGAACGGTCGTTCGCCGGTGTGAGTTCGCATATGCCTCTTGAGGTCGGATGCTTGTGAAAATGCTCCTGGACAATGTTCGCATTTGTGCGGCCGTTCACCTGTGTGAGTTCGTATGTGATACGTGAGATCCTGCTTCCTAGAAAATTCCTTTGAACACAGATCGCATTTGAACGGCCGCTCACGGATGTGAGTCTGGATGACGTGGTTTCTGAGACTGGAGCTATCCGAAAATGAACTTGGACAATGTGGACATTGGTAAGGTTGTTCCCCTGTGTGAATTCGGATGTGTCTCCTAAGATCGGGCGCCCTTAAAAATGCTTTTGAACAGTGTTGGCATTTATGTGGCCGTTCACCGGAGTGAGTTCGGATGTGGTGTCTGAGACCGGAGCTATCTGCAAATGAATTCGAACATTGCTGGCATTGGAAAAGCTTTTCACCTGTGTGACTTCGCGCGTGTCTCCTTAGATGGGACGCCAATGAAAACGCCTTTTGACACTCTTGGCATTTGTGTGGTCGTTCTCCTGTGTGAGTTCGTGTGTGATATATGAGCTTTTGCTTTGTTGGGAATGCCTTTTCACAATGTTGGCATTTGTGAGGTCGTTCTCCTGTGTGAGTTTGGATGTGGTATGTGAGCCTCTGCTTTGTTGGGAATGCCTTTTCACAATGTTGGCACTGGTGGTGCAATTCCTTAGCATGATTTTGCATGCCAGACTTCATATTGTCGTCACTGCTAAAAGCCGAAGACTCCATGTCTTCGTTTGATGTTACCGTTCCCCCAACTGTGGTTGGTTGCGTTGACTCTGGATCTGGTTCCTTATCTGAGACTTCATCTGCTTCGCCTTCTATTTTCACAACACAAATATCAAACTCGGTGTGAAGTTCGTAGTCATACTGTGACTGTTCCATTGACATGCCAGTCTCTGTCTCTTCGTCATCGTCTTGGTGTTCTATTTTTACAGCAACCGTCTCCATATTTATGGGAATGTCTTCGATAGCAAATGCATGTGGCAAAGTGCTGGTGTTGGGTACATCCATCTTTGTTCCGTCCCCGTTCAGATATGAAGAAGTGTTCGTTTCGTGTGTTGCGTTGCAAATGTTAAATTATTTCCGCAACTCCGAAAATGTTCTTACAATTTAGTATAGCTATTGCAAGTCATATGTTCATGACGATTAAAAATATCGATGAAATCCCATTTTAAATATATCGAGTGAATAGGAAGCTATCGTGTTATCTTCCCGCGCGATAAATTTTCCATTTTAGTCCAGCTTGAATTGAAGACACAGATTGATTCAACTAAAAGTTTCTATTTAGGTCTTCCCACTGTCGCGCAAATCCACCGGTGCTATTATTTTATGTTTATATATTTCATTTCAGCTTACAATTGCTGCTGCTTAGAGCGATTGGTTCACATTATTCTTAGGCCATGGCCATGGCATTGAATAGGTACGTATTTGTAGGGAACTTCATCGGTGTGAGCTCGGATGTGTCTTTTGAGAGTTATTGCGCATAAAAATAAAGTTCGACAGTGTTGGCATTTTGATTTTTATTTACGAAATAAAAGTAATATAGTCACAACAATAATACACAAATAATACAAATCTTTGACATCGATATTGATTACTTGAATCGATGTCCTGATGATTAATTTAATGTAAATATCGTGCTTTAAGTTTTCGCGATAGTTTGTTATTGATATATATTTAATCGATAAGAACATATGATTTATAATATATTTTGGGAATATTGTAAAATCTTCGGCGTTGTAGAAGAAATCAAAGTACTATTGCTGTATTAGACGACACAACAGGCAAACACAGCTTAATCTCTGGATCAGACGAAAGCACGTTGACTACAAACAAAGATTTGAAGTCGGATGAATCGAAAGATTAACCCCACCACTGGAAGCTAGAAGAAGAAGAGTTCCTCGCTGCATACATCCGAAGAGACTCCCATGGACACGAACACAGTCTCTATAAAAATAGAACACATGGACAATGACGAAGAGATCGGCATAGATTACGAGCTTCACACAGATTTTGATATTGGCCCTGTGAAAATAGAAGGGGACGAAATCGATGACCAGAAACCAGATGCAGAATCTACGCAACTAACAGAAGTGGAAATCTTAAATGAAGACATGAAGGCTTCTTCTGAGAGTCTGAAGTCTAAAATGCAGAATCATGCTAAGGAACTTCGAACACACGACGGTGAACGACCACACAAATGCCATCACTGTCAAGATGGGTTTTCACGGTTGTCCCATCTCACGGCTCACATCCGAATTCACACCGGTGAAAGGCCGTTTAAATGCCAATACTGTTCAAATGCCTTTTCACAGAAGAGCTCTCTCATAGCACACGTCCGAACTCACACCGGTGAACGACCGTTCAAATGCACACAGTGTGAAAAGGCGTTTTCGCGGCCGTCTCATCTCAGTTCACACATGCGAACTCACACCGGAGAACAGCCTTTCAAATGCCAATATTGTTCAAATTTGTTTTCATTTAGCTCCGGTCTCCGACAACACATCCGAACTCACACTGGTGAAAGGCCGCACAAATGCGAACATTGTTCTGGAGCATTTTCACACGCATCCGATCTCAAGAGGCACATACGAACTCACACCGGCGAACGACCGTTCAAATGTCAGCATTGTCCAAAATTGTTTTCGCAGATGTGTCATCTGAGGAAGCATATGCCGATTCACACAGGTGAATTGCTCCAACAAAAAAAATAAAGTAATAAGGAGGTGCAAGGTGCAACTGCTGGTTCCCAACCCAACTGCAAGAAAACAAGCGAACGAACCACCAGACACCATACGGTCACCACAGAAGCTACACCACGAGAAAGCTGTGGAAGCTACAAACGCCTTCAGCAGCTCTTTGAGTGTCCCCTCTTCGCAGCGGAGCAAGGCCAGGTCAAGGAGATAAGGCCAGATATAAGCGCAGAATCAAAAAATAAGGAGATTGCTGTCGTAAAGGAGCTCCAACGAAGGTAGAGGCTACGGAACTTATAGGCTGAAGAAGCGGATGGATATTAAGCTGCTATGCGGCAGTGGCTAGGGGTAAGGAGAGATATTTCTATACTTTTATTATATTTATATTTCAAATAAAAATGTATATAGAGCTGTTCTCATTCCGTTCAGTCTCATTCACACACGCAGCGTAATACACACTCTCCGAAACATTTCTAAAGTAAACCGTCTATTGTAGTGTTGTTCTAGCCTGCTCAATGTCCACAAAATTGGAGGTGTTTGCTTTTTGAGTGCGTGACTTGAGTTGCATCTTCAGGTTAAATGTTTAAAACAGCCTGCATCGAGTGCTGTGGAGGCTTCCACTAACTAACTTCGGCGTGCGTGAGGCTGTGCTCTTTGAGAGCCTTTTTTCGTGAGTATGCGTTCGGACAATGCTGGCATTGAAACGGCCGCTCTCCTGTGTGAGTTCGGATGTGGTCAACGAGATAATCATTTCTAAAAAACGCTCTCGAACACTGTTGACATTTGTAAGGCCGTTCACCGGTGTGAGCTCGCACGTGGTATCTGAGACTGGAGCTATGTGTAAATGAATTTGGACAATGTGGGCATTGGTAAGGCTGTTCACCGGTGTGGATCCGGTTGTGTCTTCTGAGATCGCCCGCCTTTGAAAATGCTTTCGAACAGCGTTGGCATTTATGCGGCCGTTCACCAGTGTGAGTTCGGATATGTTCCATGAGAGTGCCCTGCTGTGAAAACGCATTTGAACAGTATTGACATTTGAAAGGCCTTTCACCGGTGTGAATTCGAATGTGTTGTTTGAGAATGCTCTTCATTAAAAATCTCTTTTCACAATGTTGGCATTTATAGGCGAGTTCCTTAGCATGATTTCGCATGTGAGACTTCAGATTGTCGTCGCTGGCAGAAGCCTTCATGTTGGTCGGTTGCGTTGACGGTGACTCTGGCTTCTCTTCGCCAATTTGATCGCCTTCGCCCAATTTGTGACTCTTCATGTGTACCTTGAGATTGCACTTCCTGGAAAATGTTTTTCCACAGTGGTGGCATTTGTGAGGCAGTCCGTCAATATGTTTTCTCATGCTAGACTTCAGATTTTCGTCGTTGACATGGGCCATATTATTTTCATTTGACGTTTCTTTATCTCCGCTAGGTTCCTCTTCAACGACATCGTCCGCTTCGCCTTCTATTTTCACAGGGCCAATATCAAAGTCTGTATGAAGTTCGTATTCATTCTGTGGGTACTCCAATGGTATGGCGATCTCTTCGTCATCGCCTGAGTGCTCTATTTTTACAAAGACTGTGTCTCTGTCCGTTTCCAAGGGAAACTCTCCGAATGCATGCTTCTTCTTCCTGCTGGTAGTGGTGGCTTTAATCTTTTGATGCTTCCGCCCACGTCTACCCATCTTAATTATAGCTGAAGTGTCCGAATCCTTTTATGAAGTTGTGTTCGCCAAATTTTCTCTTACATTAAATATCTGCATTTTAATTTCGAAATAAAAGTGGCACATGCAATTGCAATATAGTTTTGTCAAAATAAAAACAATAAAAACATCGATATCGATTAATGACAGCGATGAAACATCGCTTTGTCTGATTACAAAATCTTATGTACGTATCGTATGAATTACATTTAATCGATATAAAATCGAAACGAACATATGATTTACAATGTTTTGTGTTAAAATTGTAAGAAAAACATCTTCAGCGTTGTGAAAAAATCAAAGTGCTGCATTAAACGACACAAAAGGTCAGGAGGACACAACCTAATCTCTGGATCAAGACAGAACGCTCGTTAAAGCCGGCAAGCACCATGAACAATTCCTTTGAGCCTTCGCCTGCCTTTGCGTGCGAAGAGATTCCCATAGACATGAACAGTGTCCATGTAAAAATAGAACACCAAAACGCAGACGATGAAGAAGAGACTGGCTTGTCAATGGAAGAATCACAGTATGGCTGCGAACTTCACACCGACTTTGATATTTGTATTGCGAAAATAGAAGGCGAAGGAGACAAAGTCAGTGAAGGGGAGGAGCAAGAGTCTCGGTCAACGCAATCAACCGAATTTGGGGAGACAACAAATGAAAACATGATTGCTTCTGCCAGCGACGTCAATCTAAGGTCTAACTTCCAACCACACTCAGGAGAACGACCTTTCAAATGTCAACATTGTGAAAAGGCTTTTACGAGAAAAGATCATCTAACTACTCACACCCGAATTCACACAGGAGAACGGCCTTTCAATTGCCAACACTGCTCAAAAAACTTTTCGCATAAGTCCGGTCTCACAAGGCATATTCGAACTCATACCGGTGAAAGGCCTTTCAAATGCCAACACTGTCAAAAGTCACTTCCAGATAACACGAGTCTCGCGGATCACATCCGGTCTCACACCGGTGAAAGGCCCTTCGAATGTCAACACTGCCCAAAAACTTTTTCGGCCAAGTCTAGTCTCAGGACCCACATCCGGACTCACTCCGGTGAACGGCCTTTTAAATGCCAATTTTGTCATAAGGTATTTGCAAGAAAAGGTGCTCTTACTGAACACATCCGAACGCACACCGGTGATCGGCCATTCAAATGCTCTCAGTGCCCAAAAGCATTTGCAGCGGAGTCAAATTTAATAACGCACATCCGATTGCATAAGGGTGTACGACCGTTCAAATGCCAACATTGCTCAAGAGCATTTTCGCAGACGTTCTCTCTGAACAGGCACATCCGTACTCACAAGTCCAATCTCGCTACACACACCCGTTCCAATATACAGTCTCAAATCGATGAACGACCACACAAATGCCAACTTTGTCAAAAGGCCTTTTCACATATGTCCTACCTCAAGAAACACTTCCGACTTCACACCGGTGAACGACCGTTCGAGTGCCAGCATTGCCAAAAGGCGTTCTTAGATAAAACCAGTCTCACGTGCCACATCCGAACTCACACTGGAGAACGGCCATTCAAATGCCAAGAGTGCCAAAGGGCATTTGCAATAAGAAGTACGCTCATTGAGCACATCCGAACTCACACCGGCGATCGACCGTTCAAATGCCAGCACTGCCCAAAGGCCTTTGCGGTTAGGTCTACACTCAAGAAACACATCCGAACACACACCGGTGAACGGCCGTTCGAATGCCAACATTGCCTGAAAGCATTTGTAAACAGGCATAATCTAACGAAACACATTCGAACTCACACAGGAGTTAGTTAGTGGAAAAATCGGAAGACGGTTGCTGATGTGCAACAAATTAAAGAAATTTCTTAACTTCGAGCCTTTAGAATATTTACAGTACAATATGTATACGAGGCAGCTCATAATGTTATTTTCATCAAATAAAATTATACATTTTTTATGGCCCTAAGTATTCCAAATGGTTTGTTTTTCTACAGTTCAGAAAATGATATCTTTGCTATATGGTTCGGACACCAGAAGTTAGCCTTCCTGTCGCCTGTCCAGCAAATGGAGAGTGACAATTCCACATTGCACTTAATTTTCACTTTCTTTAAAGTGAAGTTCGTTTTGTGGTGCCTCAATGATACTCTCCCAGGGCGTTCTTGAGTCATCATCGTCATCCTCATCGTCGTCTGGTTTATCATTTAATCTATGCACCGTCTGTATGTGACGCTTGAGATCACTGTCCTTTTTCCATACTTTGGAGCTATCGGTGCAATGCGGGCATATTAGGGGACCTTCGCCGGTGTGAATGCGCATGTGTGCCTTTCGATGCGAATTGTAGCTGAAGTCCATGGGACAGTTTGTGCACTTGTAGGGCCGCTCGCCAGTATGTCCTCGCATGTGGACCCGAAGATGTTTGTTCTCCTTGAAGGCTTTTTCACAATGTGGGCACTGGTATGGTCTGTCATCAGAATGAGTCCGCATGTGGAGCTTGAGGATATTTTTCTGAGTGAAATCCTTTGAGCACTGGGAGCACTTGTACGGTCGTTCGCCAGTATGAGTACGCAGGTGCATTGTTAGAACAGACGGCACGGCATATGCCTTAGAGCAGTGTGGACACTTATACGGGCGTTCGTCCGTATGGATGCACATATGCTTCTTCAGTTCACTGGCCGTGGGAAACGACTTGGGACAGTGTGAGCACTTGTGCGGCCGTTCGCCAGAGTGAACCAGCAAATGCTGATTGAGGTGGGAGCTCTTGATGTACGATTTGGGGCAATCGGGACACTTGAATGGGCGGTCGCCAGTATGCAGGTGCATATGAGACGACAACGTGGAGCTGGAGGAAAAGGCATCTGTGCAGTGAGGACATTTGTACAATCGCTCACCCGTATGCGTGCGCATGTGAACTTTGAGATATTCCTGACGGGCAAAGGCGCCATCGCAGTGACTACACTGAAATGGACGTTCGCCACTATGTTCTCGCATGTGAATCTTAAGATGACTGCTCCGGGTAAATGCCTTTGGACAATCGGGGCACTGGAACGGTCGCTCACCAGTATGGGTGCGCACGTGAATCGTAATGTGGCCTTTCTGCGTAAAGGTTCTGGGACAATATGGGCAGTTGAACGGTCTCTCTCCAGTGTGCGTTCGCATGTGTAGTTTGAGTTCGTTGAGAGTTCTGCAAATGCGTTCACAAATAGTGCATGCCAGCGGATCGACCAGTATTCCGTCAGGCGACGGTGCATTTTTAATATAAACGCTGTTTTCATTGGATGGCTCCAGCTGTGCCTCACGGCTATCGCCATCTCCCTCTACTTTAACGAGGCCGACATCGATGTCTGTGTGAAGCTCGTATTCGTGCTGTAGATGATCGTGTTCCTGCTTCATTGCGAAGCCACAACCGAACCCATTTTCGTACTCATCCTCTACCTGCTCCACCTTAATACATACATTCTCCGTATCCATTTCCGATAACAATGCCTCTAACTGAGGAGAGGCAGATTTATAAATATTATGTGATATTCTCGTCTAATGTGAAGGAATTACTTCCTTGCCCTTCCAATTCCAAAAATATATGGATTTAATGTTTCTCAGGCGTGTTATTATTTGTTTCTTCCAGATTATGGAGCAGAAGCCAGCTGTTGCAGTGACACAGCTGATCGATATTTTAGTGTTAAACTATCATAAAGTATCACATCAAACGATAGTTCGATATCCAAATATCGCTCATATTCATGCAATTGTTATACCCTTGCAGAGGTTATTATAATTTTACAAGATATTTGCAACGCATAGATGGAAACATCTCCGGCCCCATAAAGTATATATAACGATTATATAGACTTATCATTTACTAGTATCGTGACAAAATTTTAATACTCTCTGCAATACTCTCTTTAACATTAAATGTGCTTAAGATAAAAACGAAAATGCATAAATATTTATGCGTTATGCGACTAGTTTAACCCGGCTTAACATTTCCCTGATCGTTAGTTAGCCTAACATTTTGGTTACACGCTTAGCATCTTCAGACTCACTCACATCCAGACCTAAGACCATTACGCTGGTGCCTTTGGCAGCAGTGTCGCTGGTGCATCCAGATCGCAGGGATGGTGGCCCTCCGTGGAGAAATGTCGACAGAATACATAGATCAGTATGAAGTGTAGGTAACTGCTTGCATTAGAGTGCAGCAAGGACTCGTGTAGATCCCTTGTACGGGCAGCAGGGGATGGCTTAGATCCATGCAGCAGCAATAGCGACAACGTCAAGGGCAGCAGCAAACGCGGCGCCTCATGGTTGATCTGCGGCAGGAAGAACAGCGACACAAAGAGAGCGCCCGATATGAGTGATGGAAAAGCGGCTGTAAATTGTAATCGGCGAGGGAGAAGCGATACCCAGTCAAATGCTTGTAGTACAGAGAACCGCAGAAGATAAACAGGCACAGCGCTGGCAATGCGCACAGGTAGAAGAGCGCAATGTGGATATTAAAGTCTCTGAAGGTGTCGCCCACGCCGCTCAGCAGCCAGAAGACACTGGGCGCTCCGAACAGCAGAAATGTGGACCGATTGAACACGCCCGCAATACAAATGCTGGACATGGCAAACAGGTGTTTTAAGTTGTGCGCAGGCAGTTCATTTTAAGCTTCATCACGAGCTTGCTGATGGAGTCTACCTTTAGTACTTCTTTTCCAGCAACTCTTCCTTGTACACCCCCATATTGGTAAGCAGCATGCACTCGGCCACAACCAATAGAAGCACCGAGCATATGAGCCTGGGAAACACCAAATATGCATATGTGCATATCAGCTCTACATTCCACCAGTTGCGCACATAGAGCGTCACAAACTCATAGAAGCTCCATATACACGGATCAGCACAAATGGCATCACCTCCGCAGAGGTTATCGAGATGGCTATCGCTGTCACCAGGCTTCTGTTCCATTGTTGGGTCAACTGCGTCAAATGTCTGGCCAAACGCATGGCAAAACAATATTTTGTTGTCAAAATTAATATTTGTTTGTTGTTAGAGCTGTATATTAATCGATGATAACATCGATTAGTTGAGAGTGGCGATATTTGATCTATGGTACCATCGATTAGTTGAGAGTGGCGATATTTCAATGAGGGTATCGATTACTTAAGAGTGGCGATAATTGATCGATACGCACATCGGCTATCTCTATTAAGTCGAATTCACTTGTAATTTGTTAATTTTATTGTTAATAACAATATTTTGCACAATTCAGATCCAGGAATTAAGAGCAGGTAGAACTTATTAAATGCAAGTGGCCTCCATGGACAATGTTCGCGTTAAGACGGAGCACGTAGAGGACACCGAATACATTTTGGGAGATCATAAATATAATGACATCGATCTTCATCCTGCTAAAGTAGAGAGAGAAGACGAAGACAGCGCAGATGTATATGATGGAATGATGGAATTGAAGTATGATACGGATGAGGATGAAGGATCGACTGATGAGACCACCCAGCGAAAGCTTTGCCCCTCGGGCGAAAAACGCAAAGTGCACATGCCGTGCCGGCGCCTACGACACAACACAAGGGCATTTGCCCCAGACGAACGTCTCAAGGTAAGCTCCATGGGTATGCTGAAACGTAAATTTGTCACTAATCGGTGTGATGTTCTTGATACTCTCAGATGGTGGGCAGTGAACCTTGCGTCAAGCTAGCGCGTCCCAACAGGCCAAAAGTGACTAAAGTGATGTGCGATGAAGACATCATAAAGTTAATTGGTTTGGTCGAGGTGAACCAAATCATTTGGAACCCTGGCTGCAGGGATTATACAAACAAAATAAGCCGGGACAAAGCGTGGAGCGATATACTCTTGCAATTCAACGACGAATACGATGATCATGATCTGCGTGCCAAATGGGCCAATTTGCGCACGCAATACAGGAGATATGCCAGATCGGATCAGGGTGTTGAGCCAAATATTAGATGGAAATATTTCAGTTACATGCATTTTGTTGGCCGCGAAGAGGACGCGGTTGCAAAGCGCACAGAAAGAGTATCAAATTTCAAAATGGAAGATAGCAGTAGCGACAATGCCTCGTATACGCCACAGCCAACAAGGCGAAGCCTAGCAACAGCAACACCACCACCAGCATTTGCACCCACTTCTGAAACAGAAATGATAGAAACCATGCGTGAAACGCTCCTGGCGCTCAGATCAAATAATCAAAATGAAATTGAGGACACGAACCTGATGTTCTCAAAATATCTGCACAGCGAGCTGAACAAATTGCCAAATAACATTGCCAAATTGAAGCGCAAAAAGATGCTGGAAATATTGTACGAGGACGAAGGCTCTTAGCACCTACCCAATGTCCAACGATGGCGTAAGCGATATTTCTTAATTCACCTTAATTTAAGATCCTTAAATATATGTAATTAGCTGTCTGGAAACTATAAATATGTTATACAATTCAAGATCAATCCTTTATTGATAATTTTGTTTCAAAAATTCAAGTCCTATTATACTCCATTGCCGGGGATTGTATTCCCAAGAAGAGTAATATCTGTCTTTTTAATTGTAAAAGGAAATCTTAAGATTCCATCGCTTTTCTTCGAAGCCCAAAGACACTAATTTATGTCGCCATGCAGGCAAATAGGATTTTTGTTGAGTTACCGCGTAAGCAAACAGTGTCTGGTTAGAATAAGTCGCCAACATGTGAGGATTATATCCATAGATGGACTTCAAAGTGTGCTTCCTGTGGAAGCTCTAAATTAAATGAACATTGATCTGGTTGTGCTCAAGAGATGTGCTCGGAATTATCGTTTGTCTCTACATCTGTGTGTAACTTCTGCCTGTGACGCTTGAGTTCGGTGGATGTCGAATAGGCCATGGTACAATGGCTGCATTCGTAGGGCCGTTCGCCCGTGTGCGTTCGCATATGTACCTTTAGATTGTTGCTGCGGGCAAAGGACTTGGGACACTGGGGACACTCAAAAGGACGCTCGCCTGTATGAGTCCGCATGTGGGTCGTAATGTGGCCGGGCTGTGTAAAGGCCGCTGGGCAATGCGGACACTTGAACGGTTTTTCTCCAGTGTGAGTGCGCATGTGCCTTTTCAATTCGTGTTTGTCCTTGCAGATGCGTCCACAAACCGCGCATGCTTTGAAATCATTAGCATCGTTGTCGATCAGTGGATCGACCAACGATTGGGTCTCCGTTTCTTCAAAAGATCCTTCGACTATATGAAAATTTCGTATGTGATATCTCAGACTTTTTTCGCTGGCAAAAGGCTTCTCACACTGTGAGCATTTGTACGGCTGCTCGCCAGTATGCGATCGCATATGAACCTTTAGACTCTTGCCTAAAGTAAAAGACTCTTGGCAGAGCTTGCACTTGTATGGTCGTTCACCAGTATGCTGTCGCATATGAACCTTCAGATTGTATCTGATGGCAAACGCCTGTGGGCATTGGAAACACTGGAATGGTTTCTCCCCCGTGTGCGTTCGCATGTGGACTTTGAGTATATAAGGATTTTGACCAATATAGTTACAAACTGTGCAAACTGTGGTATTTGAATTGGCCACCTTTTCGGAATCGACCAGTAATTGATCAGATGAGTCTTCCTCTCTTTTAAACTGCAATTTCTTGACATTGTTTTTAACGCTGATGGTGTCATCCTTGCGTAGTTGTGGTCCTAGCTCAAGATCTGATTCTTCCTCTTCTCTCTCTATTTTGACGGGACCCACATCAATCTCCGAGTGAAGTTCATAGTCAAGCTCCGACTGCAACTGCTCCAACTCCACTCTCACTGGTAGTTGGCATTCAAAGACAGTTTCATCTTCTATATGCTCCGTCTTAATACATATGTTGTCCATGTACATGCAATCCTTTAAAGCTGCTGTCAATTCCAATTACTTAAATATTTAGAATATTACTTATAAAGCGAGAGCGATATAAAATATACAGCTGGCTACATTTGGGCGATATTTAATCGATATTATATAGGGCATACGATATTTGGTTTGTTAATTGAATAATCGGCCACATCGGTATATCATCGAAATAGTTCTAGCAGAGCTTCGACTCGAACTCCTTTGATTTTAAGCCAGTGTTGTCGAGATTGGGAATTTCGTTCGCCGATTCCACCTGAAGCTCCAATCGCCTTCCCAGCGGCCAAAAATGAAATGACTCGGCCTGATTGCTTAAAATGCATATGTATTTAAAATGTATTTAAAGGCTTTCTGGACTACAACTACTAACTGATAAGACTTGATTTTCAGTGATCCGCCTGCCTGGTTAGGGTCCGGGTGCTCCGTTTAAAGCTGTGAGTCGCTTTGGAGCACTTCGATTATTTCCAAGGCAGGTGCACTACTATTAAGTTGATCTACTTAACCTAAATATTTGCGTAAACTACATGAAACAGCTTATACTTTGTTTTGGCAATGTTGCACATACTAATCTCCACAGGGCCAGGACTCCCTTGCTCTCAAACATTAACTACAACTCCTCCTTGTCACCTTTGGTCTGCACCTTCTTGTGCTTCTTGTCCGGCTTCGGAGGCGGCAACACGAGCTGCTCCTTAAGGCACTCACGCTCCTCTTGGTGCTGTAGCACATGATCCTCGCATAGATGCTGTCGTAGCGATTTACTTTCCTGCAGCTTGAAATACCAATCGCTAATTGTGTCCTCATATTGCTCCAGCATATCCTCGCATTGGGTCTTCATTTGTGTCACCTCCACTGGCGGTTTATCCCATAGCTCATACGGTATGCCCAAGTCCACTTTGACGCCTTTGTCCACCAGGCCGTGCAGTGTTTGGAATGTCTGTGACATGCCCTTGGCGAATCTTGTGCTATCTGTGCGCTCTTTGTGCAGATTATACTCCAAGACGCGCTCACAGACATTCTCTAGCGATTCCAGCAGCCTCAGCTCACTGCGCCTATATTCAGTGCGCTTCTTGGGACGCACATCGTCCACGGAGTAGCCTATTTCAATCACATCGTGCGATTTGCCGGTCTCGCCTAGACGCGCCTCCAATTCTGCAGATAAAATTTTGCAAGCCTCACAGCGATTGGCATAGCGCACACCTTGTTCTTCCTCCGGGGTTTGTTGAGTGCCTTGAAATCGGACCAAGATGAGCACGAATACTCCTAGCAGGCGTAGCTGCATCGCCACCATATGTTTATCTAATAACAATTACAATTGATAAATCCTGACGTGGTCGTTGTTGTTTTTTTGCTTGCAGGTGACCTGGATAACGCTGTCCGAATTGTGTGCAGGACTCTCCTAATTGCAGTGTGGGAAATTAGTTGACCTTCTCATTCAAGACGACAAAACGTCCAATCTAAATCTGAAGATTCCAGATTATGCGACAATATCGCTGCTTTATGCTTACGCTTTTGTTAAAATTAAACTTTTCATCTGATGAGTTGATATCGATACTAGGTGTAAGTGAGCAGAAATATGAAATATCGCTCTGTTTGACTAGTGATGCAAAACGGTGTCGGTAAACTTCTAATACGATATAGAATATCGGCATTGGTCTTATCGATGTAATTAATCGATATCCACAACACATGTTTTTGTTATTGTTACTCTAAATTGCAATGGCACATAGAACTTTAAAATAAAGTGAAACTAAATCTTTAGCTTTGCACTCCATTGGAAAAACAATAGGCTTCATCTCTGGATCAGGGCAGAACGCATTGGCCTTAAACAAAGATGGGTGTACGTAAGCATCGGAAGGTTAAAGGCAGCACTAACAGAAAAACAAAAGCCACGAAGATGAACCAAGAAAACATTCCCATGGACATGGACACTGTTCGTGTAAAAATAGAACTCCTAGAAGAAGATACAGACCTTGGCATTCCAATGGAGAACTTCAGCTTGGAGAATGATTACGAAATCCACACAGACTTTGATATTGGCCCTGTGAAAGTAGAAGGCGAAGGAGGCGAAAACAACGAAGCGGTGCCAGTGTCAGAGACAACAGTACCAACAGAAATTGAGGACACACCAAATGGATATATTATGGCCTCTGTCAACGAACACAATCTGAGATCAAACATGCGAAATCATACTAAGGAATTGCCCCACCAATGCCAGCATTGTGAAAAGGCATTTTCCAGGAAGTGCAATCTCAAGATACACATCCAGACTCACCCGCCTGGCGAAGAGGACGGAGTCCGCGAAGTGAAAACACAGTCAGAATCACAGCCAACCCAACCAAACGAAGTTGGGGAAACACCCAATGAGCATACCAAGGCTGCCTGCAACGGCGACAACCTGAAATCCAACAAAATCTCCAAAAAGTGCAATCTCAAGGTACACTCCCAGACTTACAGGAGTGCAGAAGGTGACGATGTCCGTGAAGCGGAGCCAGAGTCAAAATCACAGCCCACCCAACCAAACGAAGTTGGGGAAACACCAAATGAGTACACAAAGGCTGCCGCCCATGACGACAACCTAAAATCTGACATGCCCCATAAATGTCCATATTGTCTCCAGGTATTTTCCAGGAAGTTCAATCTCAGAAGACACATCAAGACTCACACGCCTAACGAATCTATGACGACTTCTGCCAGCGACGACAATCTAAAATCTTACATGCGAAATCAGGCTTTGGAACGGCCCCACAAATGCCAATATTGTGAAAAAGCATTTTCCAGGATGTCCCATCTCAAGAGGCACATCAACACTCACGCGTCTAATAAAAAGAAGAAGTCTAATTTGCGAAAACCTACTAAAAAGCTTAACCACAAATGCCAACATTGTCCAAAAGCATTTTCGAAGAAATATCATCTCGAGGGACACATTCGTATTCACACTGGTGAAAGGCCGTTTAAATGCCAACATTGTGTAAAAGCATTTAGAAACGCACAACATCTCACAGCGCACATACGAATTCACACCGGTGAACGACCGTTTAAATGTAAACATTGCGTAAAGTCATTTAGAAATCTACATCATCTTATAGCGCACACACGATCCCACACCGGAGAGCGGCCGTTTAAGTGCCAACAATGTGTAAAGACATATTCAAAAAAGGAGCATCTAACCGAACACATTCGAACTCACACCGGTGAGCTTCCCTACCAATGCCAACACTGCCAAAGGTCATTTGCACGGGCTGCATCTCTTAAAAAACACATCCTAACTCATACCGGTGAACGACGTTTCAAATGCCAGCATTGTCCAAGAGCATTTACAAACAGCACCAAGCTGGCATATCACATCCGCAATCACGCAGGTGAACGACCGTTCAAATGCCAGCTGTGTACAAAGGCATTCTGGGAAAGCTCGAAACTCACAACGCACACCCGAATTCATACCGGAGAAAGGCCTTTCAAATGCAAACATTGTACCAAAGTTTTTACAACGGAGGCAATTCTCAAGAATCACGCCCGAGCTCACACCGGTGAGCTAACCCACAAATGCCAACACTGTCCAAAAGCATTTTGCCATATGTCTACCCTGATTACGCACCTTCGAGTTCACACAGGTGAAAGGCCGTTTAAATGCCAACGTTGTGAAAGGGCATTTCTAACTAAGCAGCAACTCACTGAGCACACCCGAGGTCACACCGGAGAACAGCCGTTCAAATGCTCACATTGTCCAAAATCTTTTCCATCAAGCTTAAGGCTAAAAATACACGTCCGAATTCACACGGGTGAACGACCATTCAAATGCCAGAGTTGTTCGAGGGCATTTTCACAGAAGTCGCATCTTTCGCGCCACCTGCGTACTCACACCAAAGTTAGTGTTGTTTAGATTGCAATTTGTAGAAAATGTTGCCCCGAATACGGATCCGATGTGCATGTGCACCCCAAATATATTGCTAACAAAAATAACATATTCATATATAACAGACGTAGCATAATCTTTGTGTTTGCTTATTTTATATTTAAAATAGTTTTGAAACAAATACAAAGTTGGAAATTTAAAAGCGATACCTATAAATATCTCCTAATTTTATTTATTCATATGCGTAAAAAACTTTGTGCCGTCCGTTCTTTAATAAATTCTATAGGAATATTAAATAAACATTGTCTCTCGTGTTAATATCAGTATCTTAAATTTATATTCACAAATAACTGATTAATATGTATAATATATCGTGCTGGAACATTCAACGATAGTTTAGTATTCAAATATACGATATTTTTAAATAACCTAAAATGGAATTTCATCGATAGTCTTAATCGATGTTAGCATAAGTCTTGTAATATTTTTTGCGTGCGAATTGATGGAATAGCTTTGGCATTGTAAGAAAAATCAATGCTAGTTTATACGACGCAGAAAGCGACAAGGACTTCATTTCTGGATAAGGAAAGGACACGTTTGCCCTAAACGGAAAAGTACAGCCAGCAATAGCAGCAGCAGCAACAATTCCTTGCAGCGTACATTCGATATGGACACTGTCCGTGTAAAAATAGAACACCTAGAGGATGACGAAGAAGCTTGCATGTCCATAGAACACTCACAGTGTGATTACGAACTTTACACAAGCTTTGATATTGGCCCTGTAAAAATAGAAGGCCAGGGGGACGAAATCATTGAAGGGGAACGGGAACGGAAGTCAACGCAACCCAACGAAGCTGGGCAAACGCCAAATGAAGACGTGAGGGCTTGTGCCAGTGAGGACAATCTTGAATCGGACTTGGAAAATCACAAATGTCAACACTGTTCAAAGATATTTACACGAAAGCAATCTCTCACAAATCACATTCGAAATAACATCTGTGAAAGGCTATTCGAATGCCAGCATTGTCAGAAATCATTTGCACAAAAATCAACTCTCATAATCCATATCAGAACTCATACCGGTGAAAGGCCGTTCAAATGCAAACATTGTCAAAAGACGTTCTCAATGTTGGCCAATCTCAAGAGACACATCCGAATTCACACCGGTGAACGGCCGTTTCATTGCCAACAATGTTCAAAGTCATATCCAGATAACAACCGTCTCCAAACCCACATTCGGTCTCACACCGGTGAACGGCCATTCAAATGTCCATATTGTGAAAAGGCATTTTTAACAAAGCAGCATCTCCAGCGTCACATTAGAACTCACTCCTCTGAAGACTGTTCAAAAGCGTTTAAACAGGAAGTCACCATCATTGAACCCACCCGAACTCCCTCCGATAACCGACCGTTTAAATGTCAACATTGCACAAGAACATTTTCACAAAGTTACAGACTTACGAATCACATGAGAAAGCACGGTGAACGACCGTTTAAATGCAAGCAATGCCCATGGGATTTTCCCACGGAGTCTGCTCTCACGACACACATCCGAACTCACACCGGAGAGCGGCCTTTCCAATGCCAATATTGTCCGAAGGCTTTCTCGCAAAGCACCAATCTCACGCATCACATCCGAACGCACACTGGTGAAAGGCCGTTCAAATGCACACACTGTGAAAAGGCGTTTGCAAAAAAATCTCATCTCACTGTACACATCGGAACACATACCGGAGAGCGACCTTTCAAATGCCAACATTGCCGAAGGGCATTTTTACACAAACATAATCTCACACGTCACATCGGTATTCACCGAAGTCAAACAACAGCAGGCGAGTTAAGCATTTTGCCCTGAACACAGTTGCCGATGTGCAACCCCAATATATGGTCTAAAAACAATCAAGTGTAGCGTCTTCATGTAATCATGTTGCTTACTTAATTCAGCGGAATAATGTAATAATTTTTCAATAAAACATAAATACAAAAACTCTGATATAAAATTGGTGAAAGCCGGTCAGCTTATCCATCTAGATAATTGTTATCCAATTTTCTTGAACTATACCTGATTAGAAAATCATATTTGTGATAGAAAAGCCAAATGCCAGTCTCGTAGAATAATTTAGTTTTCAATAGAATTCCTGATTCTCATCGTCGCCGTATGTATATATATATATATATATATATATATAGTTTTTGCTTATATTTAAAGTTGTAAGGGCACTCGTACTCACAGGTTCTGGTTTCAAGTCCCATCAAAAAATTGTCTCAAAACATGAACTTCAGACAGCTTCTGCTTTTCGATCAAGAAAGCAACTAATTAGGTATTGTGGCATTGTCTCAAAGAACGATTAGCCGCCAGAGGAACATGGACTGCTATGGCGCACGCGCATAGGAACCTTCGCCATCGAGTGCATAGCATAGCGGATCGCCGTTGCCATCGTTGCGCAGGAAGGAACACAAATCATTTTGACACTCTACGATCTGTTCGTTGTTGTTCTTGAAGACGATGAACATGGTTACTACGAAAAGCGGCCACTCGCATTCCAAACTCTCCAACTCATTTAGCTGGCCGGATTGATAATAGGGACAGGTCTTATCCTCGCGTTTGCTAAGGAATCCATCCCGTGTAAAGAGTTTGAAACCTATCAGCCGATCCAAATGGTAGGCATCCACGCCCTGAAATAGATATTGATTAATAATCTTTGCGCTATAGAGATTCTTGTTGAATTTGCCACCTTTGAGCTGCACTCACGAGGCAGCATTGCCTCAAAGATGCTGCGATTACGATTATGTGCATTGATGTGTCCACATAGACAGCGAACTTGGCGTTAACAGCATGCCACAAAATTGGCTTGCCTATGGAGGAGGCCACCTCATCTTGAGTGTAGACGATCTGCAGAGGTTATCATCTGCCTATGTACCTGTGGAAGAAAGGTTAAAATTGCGCTGCAGCATCACCATCATCCTACTTACTTGGCGTACAGCCTGGAAAGATGCCATACTTGCGTGTACATAAATATACTTTGGCAAAGATCTTTACCACTAAAATAATAACGTTTTTGGTGAATTTGTTTAGTGTATAAATCATATGTTAGTATCGATTAAATATATCGATGAGATAGTATTCTAGTTCAGTGAACTTTATCGGCTAACTGCGATATTTTGTGCAAAATAATTTGATGAATGAAATCATATGGTAAACGAGGAATTGTTCATACGATATTTTCACTAAATTTAGTTATCGGTCATACAATATTTCATCGATATAATAGATCGATATCAATGTCAGATGTTTTTATTGTTGCTCTAAATTGCACTTGCGTCACTTGGATTTCATAGTTCAAACAAATAATAAAGTTAAATATAATCTCCACAAGAAAAAATAATAGGCAAACCCCACTTCGTCTCTTTATCCGGGCAGGACGAGTTGGCAGTAAACAAAGACGAGCCAACGGGAACGCGAGGATCAGAAGACTAAAGCCAGCAATAGCACCAGCGCCAAGAACAACAACACCTGGCCACATACACTTGCATTGGAAGAGGTAGAAATGGACATGGACACTGTGCGTGTAAAAATAGAAAAGCTAGAGGATCAGGATGTCATGGAACACCCTCAGTATGAATACGAACTTCACACAGACTTTGATATTGGCCCTGTAAAAATGGAAGGCGGCAGTGAACGAGAAGCAGAGTCAACGCAAGTTGAAGTTGCTGAAACGTCTAGTGACATGAACGTTTCTGCCAGCATAGACAACCTGAAATCAGACTTAGAAAATCGTATTGAAGAACTACCCGTACTCCACAACTGCCAATACTGTTCGAAAATATTTTCGCATAGGTCCCATCTCGCAATACATGTTCGAACCCACACCGGTGAACGGCCTTTCAAATGCCAGCACTGCCGAAAAGGATTTGTACACAAGCATCATCTCACATATCACATCCGAACTCACACTGGAGAACGGCCCCACAAATGCCAATATTGTCTTAAGACTTTTTCACATAAGCATCATCTCACAAATCACATCCGAATTCACGCAGGTAAACAACTCACTCTTACTTCCACTCTCGCAGCACACATCCGAACTCATACCGAGGCAGAATCACAGTCAACGCACTTAACCGAAGTCGGGGTAAGGCCGAATCAAAACATGAAAGCTTCTGCCAGCGGTCACCGTCAGAAGTCTATCAAATTGCCGCACAAATGCCAACATTGTGAAAAAGAATTTGCAACAAAGCAGCGTCTTACTAGACACACCTTCACTCACACCGGTGATCGGCCGTTTAAATGCCAACATTGTCCAAAAGCATTTATACAGAAGTCACATCTATTGAAACACATAGAGACTCACACAAAAAACCCCCCAACCATAATTACCCTAAGTAATCCAATTAATATTGCGTTCCCAAATATTGTTAGACTAAGTAAGCCGATTTCAATTCCCTTAAATAGACCAATATTACCTAAAAGATAAGCAGTTAGTGATTTCTTGTCAAATTATAAATAAAACTTAAGTAAATAAATCTCAAATAACATCAAAAACAAAGCTTGCATCTCTGAAAAATAATAAATGGATAATTTGCTCCAGATATTGTTGATAGAATACGGCGTAGATATAGATGCGTAGAATATCTTAAAGTAAGTAAAAAAAACTTAACAGCATGAGCTATCCAAACCTTTCTCGATTCAAGAACTCTGGAAAAAGGAATTAAAGTAATTATACCGTACCGACGGAGACAAATGTCAATTCACAATTGCTTACAATCCGATAGAGAATAGCGATATTTTCCTGCCGCTGTATTTCTCGCGATACATTAAATTTAGTAATCGGATATAACGATGTGTGTGCTTCAACGATATAATTAATCGATATCCATGTTGAAGGTTGTTGTTATTATGTTGCTAAATTACAATTGCAACTGTCATTGCCTCTTCGTAATTAAAAATCAACAAATTAAGTAATGATAACAACAACATGGATATGGACACTGTCTCTGTAAAAATAGAACACCAAGAGGAAGACGAAGAGGTTGGCATGTCAATGGAGCAGTGTCATTATGAATACGAGCTAACCACAGACTTTGATGTTGGTCCTGTGAAAATAGAAGGAGAAGAGGACGAAGTCAGTAAATGGGACCCACAGTCACAGTCAACGCAATCAATCGAAGTTGGGGAAAAGTCAAATGAGAACATGAATACTTCTACCAACGATGACGTGCGATATCATATTAAGGAATTGTCCTACAAATGCAACCACTGCCCAAAGGCTTTTTCGCATAGGTCCAGCCTCACGATACACATCCGATCTCACACCGGTGAGCGGCCATTCAAATGCCAACATTGCACTAAAGCATTTGCACAAGTGAGTAATCTCAACATACACAACCGAACTCACACAGGTGAACTTCCCTATAAATGCCAGAATTGCGAAAAAGCATTTTCAACAAAGCAGCAGCTCACATATCATAACCGGGCTCATACCGGTGAACTGCCCCATAAATGCCAGCATTGCGAAAAGGCATTTTCAACAACGCAAAATCTCACATACCATATCAGAACTCACACCGGAGAATGGCCACACAAATGTCAACACTGTTCAAAAGTATTTTCATCACCATCCGATCTCCAGAGACATATCCGTACTCACACCGGTCAAAAGCCTTTCAAATGCCAACAGTGTCAAAAGGCATTTTCAGATAACGCCAATCTCACTACACACATCCGAATTCACACCGGTGAGCGACCGTTCAAATGCAACTATTGCTCCAAGGCTTTTTCGCAGAGGTCCAGTCTCACGATACACATTCGATCTCACACAGGTGAACGGCCATTCAAATGTCCACATTGTGAAAAGGCTTTGTCTACGAAACAACATCTCACTTATCACATCCGCACTCACACCGGAATCAGTTAGTTGAGAGCTCCACACCCAAGGACAGTTGTCGATGTGTGACCCAAATATATGGGCTAAGAACATCTAAGTGCGATTACCTAGAACATCAATTTATTAGACTCGTCGCTGTAAGTATAATTCTCATTGTAAGGTCTTTCTTGAAACAACAAACAAGAATAAGCAATAATAAAATACAAATTGTTCAGCTGTAAAGATTCCTTAAGTTTCTTATTGTTGATTTAAGCGAAATTCTAACTAATGGGCAAACAAAGCAAGAATTGAATTCACTTAAGAATAATTTATTTTCATAGTTGAAGAATATATCTTCCTTCCGTATGTTGCGCAGTTCATGACTAATTTAATAAATAATTTTGTGTCAGCGATATATGTACCTATATTTGAATGAAGCATCGTTTTATCCGATTATTGAGTTCGTAAGCAAAATATTGTCTTTTAAAATGATCGATTACTGCAAAATAGTTCGATTGTTAAACATTGCCCATCTCTAACCAGCTATAAGTACTTTGTTTACTGGTTTGTCGGTAAACTGTAAGCAATATTATTCCACGAAACAATTCAATTAGCCGCACATATAGAGGATCTTAAGGAAACTGTCATGGACAACGTGATTGTTAAGTCGGAGCCCGTAGAAGACGAAGAGGAAAGTTCCTTCAAATGTCGATTACCAGTGGTTGAGAATGCTGTGGAGCAGTCAGAGCTTGACTTTGAAGGCTCATATGAAAAGTTGTCATACCGCCGTTGACACTATGACATTGATCAAAAAAGTAGACAATTCAACGACATGCAGTGTATGCAACTATATTGGCAAGAATCAATACACATTGAAAGGCCACATGCGTACGCACACTGGCGAGAGGTTATTCAAGTGTTCCCAATGCCCGCTGGCATTTGCCCTCAGCAGCAATCTGAAGGTTCACATGCGTCGACATACGGGAGAGCAGCCCTACAAATGTACCGTGTGTGAAAAGTCTTTTAGCCTAGTCAAAAGCCTCAAGGTTCATATGCGATCGCATACTGCGCACAATTGCGCACTGTGTGCAAATGCTTTTGCCAGCGATAATAGTCTGAGATATCACATACGAAATGTTCATATAGTCGAAGGATCTTCTGAAGAAACAGAGACTCAATCGGAGGTCCTTCCCCTGATCAAAAACAACGATGATTTCAAAACATGTTCGGTTTGTAGACGCATCTGCAAGGATGAACACGAACTTAAAAGGCACATGTGTACGCACAGTGGAGGAAAACGGTTCAAGTGCCCCCAATGCCCAGCTACGTTTAGCCAAAAATGCTATGTGAAGCCCCATCAGCGTATTCACACTGGAGAGAAGCTGTACAAGTGCCCGGAATGTTCAGTGGCGTTTACCCACGGCAGCAGTTTGAGGAATCACATGCGATGCCACAATGGCGAGTTGCGCACTAATAAGCTTCCGAGCAACTGTCCCCACTGCACAAAGGTGTACGTGGACAAGCGCAAACTGAAGTTCCACATAGAAAACACTCACCCCGTCGCTGGCAAAAGTTCACAGACACTAAGCGATCCCGATTCTGTGGCCGTGAGTGTTGTTAGTTTCGAAACATGTGAGCAATGTGGACGCATCTGCAAGGATCAGCTGGAACTGAAGAAATACATGGAAACGCACACTGGGGAAAGCATGTTCAAGTGTTTCCAGTGCTCCAAGGTCCACATAACGCGGCCAAATTGCGAAAGGCCATACAAGTGCACGCAGTGTACAAACGCCTTCGCCCAGCGTTGCCAACTGGAGGTTCATATGCGAGGTCATATGAGCCAATGTCGTTTCAAGTGCTCGCGCTGTCAAATGGCCTTTGCCCAGGACGAGCACCTCCAGCTGCACATGCGACTCCATCCCAGCGAGCGTCCACACCAGTGTCCGTACTGCAAGAAGATCTATGCCTCGGAGAAGAATCTCAATTTCCACATCCTAACGCACTCTAAGGAAACTTCATCGGTCGAGACAGACTCCTTGGAGGAGTCATTGACACATAACAATTTTAACTTCAAATATTGTACGGTCTGTGGTCGCGTGTGCAGGGATAAGGCCCAGCTCACGGTTCACATGCTGAAGCATACTGGCGAACGGCCGTTCAGTTGCTCTCATTGTCCCAAGACCTTTACGCGCATGGATTTACTTAAGATTCACATACGAAGTCATACTGGCGAACGACCATACAAGTGCCCCCATTGCCCAAAGGCTTTTGCCTGCAGTTCCATACTCAGGGGTCACATGGCGACGCATCTGAAGGAGCCATTGAAAATCAGCTCGGACCATTAGAATGCAACCTCTCCTCATCTCTCTAAGCTTACCATACTTTTAATGAACGAAAATTTCTCAAACACAAATTGTTAAAACTTTAAAAATAAATCCTTGTAAAAAATGTATCACAGCTAATTTCGTGAAATGTGTGGACCACAGAGGAAGAGCAACGGCTGCCCCAAAGGAGAAAACTCAACTTTTTAGCCTAAAAATGGGTAAGGCATTCGATTCGATTGCTGTTGATGAGCAGCAGTCCTCAGTGGCGAAGTTTAACACAGAGCTGGGCTTGCGAAACTGGCCATACTCTCGCTCAAACTCTACGGCATCCTTGGTCAAGATGGTCTTCAGGTTAAGCACACTGCAAGAAATGGGAAGAACTTTAAGTTGGTTAATATATAATAAGGAACCCCGTGTGCAAGTGTGATCGCAATAGAGGTCTGCATGAATTCGTTCATAATTTTGAGCTCAAATGTTTTTCGACTGTGACTAAGTGTTACACGTTCGGCTTCGCATTCGACTTCACTCACTTCATTTTGAGCACACGAATGCTTCGAACGTAAATTTGAGCTTATTCATGCAGACCTCTTGATCGGTTTCGATGTTTGTGCATTATCATAGCGATCACATATGCGCATGCTGCTCCTGATGCAGTGGCACCTACTTGACTGCCGGGCTGTGCCGCTCCTGCTGAGCATTTTGCTCATAAATGGATAGCTTGAGAGCATGCAACCGCTTGGTGGCGCGTCGCCATTGCTTCTTGTAGCGTTCCTTTGCCCTCGTTAGGTCCACATACCGTTCGTTTTGCTGACGCATATCTCGGAGCACCAGCTGGAGATCGGTTGATCTTAGTTTTGTCAATTGCTTCTCCATGTGCGAGATGCGCTCCAACAGCTGTGTCTTTTCCGAGGCCAATTCAGAGTTCTGCTGCTGCATTTGCCGGCTGCGCAGCTCGAATAGTTGCAGCTGTTGTTCCATTTCCGTTTTGAGCTCGACCAAGTGCTGCTCCAGTTCGTTGAATTTCATTTCATAATCAACAGCTTGCGTTGTGTTTGCACTGGGCGGCACTTGGTGCAGGACCTCCTGCTCCTGAAGCTGCTCCAACTGAGACTTGTACAGCGCTTCCTTATGCTTCAGTTCTTCCTGAAACAGCTCCAACTGATGTTGTCTCCAGATCTCTAGATGATGGTTGATCGGTTCTGTGTTGACGCTCTGATGGCAAAATGTGGTCATAGATGGAGGATTATCAGCATCATCAACAGTTAAAGTGTCTGTGCCTTGTGTCGAGCTTTTCAGGCCAGTTTTGCTCTTCACAGCATTAAGAGACTCCTCCACTTTGGAGCCTTTCTTTCGTAGAGATTTCCTAGCTACTTGAGAAACAGTCACATTGAGTTCACGATCCTCCACTGGCATAGGCAAAGCTTTCTTTAACTGTCTTTTCTTAACAGGCTTAGGAATATCTAGCTGATCATCTTCCATATCCTCTGTAATCTGCTCAATTAAGGCACTTTTAAGGGTCTTCCTTTTGACTAATCTCCTTGGGATGGCATCCTCTGGTTTCCAATTACTTAGAGTGACTTCTGAATCGATAGCTGAAAGATTTTCAGACTCTTCAGAGCTGTTGGGTTTAAGCTGAGCCAAGTTGGTTGCTTTCTCAGCTGAAGCACACCCACGATGTTCAATTTGGGATTGCCTTATGATTTCTTGATGGTCATTTGGAGTTGCCTCTGAACTATACCGCTGCTCTCGTAGCTTGCGCCGCACAAGCTTCTTGCTTTTGGGCTCTGGCAAGGTTTCCGCAACATTGGCTATCCCAGCATCTACCTCATTATTGCTAGGGATTAGGATTACCTCTGACCTTTCACTTTCTGCGCGAAGTCTTCGCTGCGAAGAAAGTCGTACAAGCTTCTTGCTTTTATGCATTTTCGAATTTTCTGCTTGGGATTGCCTGGCCATGGCTGCCTGCCTGTATATGCCGTCCTCATCCCTGTCGCTAGTTTCGCATACCTCCGTTATGTACTTTTCAGTCTCGCTCAAAGCCTTGATCTGCTCCTTGTTCACCTCAACCCAATGGGCCCTTAGGCTCAGCTCTGTTCGAGAATCTTTTATGGTCGACCGATGTCGAGCTTGCTCCTCCGACACCTGGTTAAGCCTGTGCCTGTTGGATCTAATCTTTTCTTTGCTAATGACTATCTGATGTGCTTCTAAGTCAGTATCTGAGGTCGGTGTCTCCAGCTCCGTATGAGAGATTGATGCCTGAGCTCTCCTGGTTTGTTTTTTTCGCAGGTCATCTTGCCATTGGCGAGGATTCATTTGCTGCCACACATGGTCTATGCTGCTTTCGGTTTCATCATCGAACGCTGTAGACTCCACCAACATCTCTCCCACAGCGACTGCTTCCGGCTTCGATGCTTTCTTAGGTAACTTCCTGAGCAGCTTCTTTTCAGCTTTGGGCTGCTCATTTTCCAAGGATGTTGTCGCACCTTTTCTACTCCTTGGCTGCTGCTCAGGGGCGTCCTTCGTTGGGTTATCGTGGGGCAGATCAAAATCTGCGGTCTGATCGATCAATCTTCTAGGTTTCCTAGGCTTAGTCTTAACTGAGGTGCGTTCAGCAGATGTTGTCTCAGAGGGTTGACAGTCGACCTCGGGGGCCGGCAAATCCAACTGCCGTGTGGATCGCCCAGCTGAGGGTTTCGCCTGCGAGGACAGTTCATTTAGTTTCGGTTTCGCCGGCTGCCGTTGTCTTAGGCTCAGGTTTGGTGCCTCCTGAACTACCTGCATTCCCAGGCATTCCATTGAAGCAGCCTCAGTCGAGTTTTTTAACTCCTCCCCAGATTTCAACCTCTTGAGGCTCCTAATTTTTCTTAGACTTGAAGCTTCGTCAATCCTCGCCAGAGATTTGCTTTCCAATTTCTTTTTATGTTCAGCAACTCTGTGATATTCATCTGTTGGTTCCACTGATTCCTCAACTTCAGAACTTCTCCGGTGACCCACTGTCGATTTTCTGGGCCTGGCTGATTGCTCAGCATTAGCTTTGGGTCTTTGGAATTTCCTGTTGCTATACAATGCCAAGATCTCTGCTTCGGAATTCATGGCCATTGCCTCTGCCAAGTCAATCTGCGGGTCTTCAGGCTCCACATAAGGATTGCGAATGCTGGAATGCTGTGGTCCATCCTTCGCTGACTCAGACCACTGTCGGCCGACGGCCATGACAGAGAACTTGCTTCTTAGGTCACGTTCATCTTCGCTGTTGTCCTGGTAAGACAGATCCTGATCCTGGCACATTAGCCTTGTGAATTTTTGACGCCGTCCCTGGCCTTTATGTCCTACCAGGGGAGACTCCGAGCCAGTAACCATGTCTTCATCATTAGTCTCATCATAATTATTATCATCTGAGGCAGACATCTCAGCGCCCACGTTCAAGCTCTCCTCAGAAAGATTGTCCATGTTGTTGGTTGGCCAGGCCTCCTCGTCTTTTCGCTCCTGGGGCAACTCTCGTATAATGCCACTGCCACAGGATGAATGCATGTCCTGTTGCAGATCTTCCTGCCCTTGTCGCGAGTAAATCGCTTTGATGTCCACGCTGAAGGTGTACTCCATAATGGGCTTCAGATCCCGGGCGCTGTCCATGCGTCCAAAGCGATCGAAGGTAAACTCTCCATGACGGGTGAACTTTCGGCTGTCCGAGAAGTAGTCATCAGGCGGCAACAGCTGGCCAAAGTCCATGCGGTAGCTGGCTGTAGGGAGCGAGAGCGTGAGGATGTGTTGTTGTCTTCGCCAGGTTTCTAAATGACTCACCCATTACCGTGCCATTGATGTACATGTTGATGGGGAGGTAGAAGATGCGCTGAAAGTAGAGGCGAATGCTGCGCAGCGAGGACTTGAAGCGCAGGCCCAGGACATCGTTCAACATGTAGACATCCGACTCGTTCATCTTCAGCTCAATGTTGGTGACGTTGCCTACAAAGTCGAACACCAGGAGCACCGTGTTCGTCGCATCCTTGCCAGGATGGAGCGACCTGACCAGCCGGCCGACATTCTTGAGGAGCTTCAGCTGCAGCACCACCTCGATGATGTCACAATCGGTCAGCGGATCATTGCCCACCTGCAGCAGACCCAGTTGGACCAGTGATTGCACATAGACGTTGGCCTGCGACTGCAGCATGCTGGCAGTGATCGAGTGACCCGGTGACTGCAGGGGCGGTGGGCGCGGTGACTTGCGCTGAGGGCAAAAGGCAAAAGAGAAATACTTAGATAAATAGGTGTCATTAGTGGCGCATATTCATCCACACCTGAGCGAACTGCATGAGATGCTCAAAGTCCTTGGTGTGCAGCAGAGACTTCTTGATGATGGCCAGCATCAGCAGCACCTCCGGCTTGTGCGAGCGAAACTCGTTGCTAATACAGATCAGCTTGTGCCAGAACATCTTCAGCTGCAAGGCCGTTTGTTGGCCTGCTGTGATAAGCACGGGCAATCCTCGGATCGGCAGCAATAGTGTGCCAATGGTTTTGCGCTCCGCATTATTCGAGCAGGCGAAAAATGTGATCTTGACCGGCCGATGATCTGTCTTGATGCGCTTAATGCCTGCCATATCGCACTCCCAGATGCAGTTACTGTTGAAGATGATCGTCTCGGAGGTGGCCGAAGGGGTGCCCTCGATTTCAAAGTCTACCGTGTTTAGGGCCGCATTCATCACGATTTGCTCTCGTTCTCCATCACGCCCATAGAAATTAATGGCTGTGAGAAGCAGGAGGAGCATAAGGAGTGTCAGCCAGAGCTCAAGATTGTTCAACTTACCTTCCACCACATGCAGAACCACGCAATAAATCTGATCCGTGTCTTTATCCTTGTAGCTACCGCTCCCGCTGCCATTATCGCTGCCAGCCACGGAGCGCGGCTGCTTGTAATTGTAGCGCTTAACCATGTATGTGGCTATGTGTATACTTATGCTAGTGAACTAAACTAAACAATTTTTAAAACATAAATTTGCACAAAAAAAAACTCAAATGGAAATGGCGCAATAACGAAACCTCAAACTTTGCGTTGGCGCGCTTAATCGGAATTTCAAATATGCGTTGTGTGTATGTATTTGGAATTGTTCAAATTTAAGGTCATTCGCTTAGATGTTTTTGTTTTCGTTGTTGCTTTGAAATTGGACGCCACGCTAACTTAGAAATAATCAAAAAAAATTTAGAAATGCTTATGGTAACTATGGCAATGGCAATATCGTTTCTAAATGAATCGATATTTGTAAGAAAAGTGCAATTGCATTCGATATTTGATTAGGAATATACAAATCTCGGAAATACGATATTTCTGGGTTAGGTTCAATTGCATTCGATATTTTTAAAGGAATCATAAATAGGAAAGGGAAACAAATTTGCTGATCAAAGATTTTATATACACACATTTTTCTAAGCTTATTTCTAATTTAAATTGTATTACACTGGTTTTTCGATATTTGTGCTTCAGCTTTAGACATATATGGTTATTTTTGGTTTAGATCTTTACGCTTAAATATGGATCACAGTCTCTTGACACAAACAAACAAACTCGGAAATAAATTACAATTATAAATAGGTTTCGTAAGGAAATGGGAAAATAGTTACAAGGATACTAAAGAGCGCCAACAGGCAGCTGTCGCTGCAGCTATGTCAGGGCTGGTCATCCACACCTGAGCCCGAACCCGAGCTGTATGCAACGAATTCAGGCACTTCGTTGCGTACTGAGGCGGATGCTATGTGGGGTGCATGCAGTTTGGCCAACTGCTCGCCTGCCTCACTTTCGGTCTGGATGAGCATAGGTATCTGTTGCGGCAAATCGCTGGTGGCCCACAAATACAAGTCCAGCGTCTTTTCTGTGCAGTCGGCTATGAAACGTATAAATGGGCGTATGTCACCCTCGTTGGCCAGCTTGAGGAAGTGATAGTATTTGCTGCGCAGCTGTTTGGGTATGATGACTGGCGGATAGCCGGCGCGCATGAGGAGTGTGTTCATCAGTAAGCGGGAGGTGCGCCCATTGCCATCAATAAAGGGATGTATGTGGACCAGTTTGTAGTGGGCCAATGCGGCATAGCTGACGGAAACAGAATCATACACTCATTTGGCAGAAGGAAAGGGAACACTATACTTACTTGACTGGATGCAGGCTGCTGCTGTGCTCGGAGTTGAGCCACATTTCGAAGCGCTGCATAAGCAGGGCCAGATCACCAGGTCCCGGCGGTACATGGCCACCCACATAGACCTGATTACGACGAAACTCGCCGCCCTCAATGGGATCCACATGGCCCAGCACACGGCGATGCAGCTCCAAGATGTCCTTCAAAGTAATTTCCATTCTGAAAATGAGTCGCACAACACTTGACAAAGACTTTTCCCCGACGGATCAAATCACTAGGTTCACCCACTTTTGCACCAGACTGGCATTGATATACTTCATGGCCAGATCCATGCCTAGAATCTCGTTATGCTCATCTATGGACTTGCCATCGACGGCCATACGTGTCTCCAGGACAGAACGCGTCTGGGCCAATGTCATCGTGTTGCCTTCAATGCCCACCGAGTGGTAAATGTGTTGAAAATACGCCTCCTTTTTGGCGCGCCGTAACGCCGCACTGGCTTCATGTATGGCCGATAAGGCGTCCCGCTTCGCATCCAACAACTCGAGCCGATGTTCGTCGAGCGTCTGCACCACTTCCGCTGTGCGCTGCCGATTGGCCAAGGCCTCTGTATTGCTGGGACTTATGGTCAGGGCTTGAAAGTAATATTGATCGGCCAATACTATGTTGCGTTGATTGTGCTCAAGAAATTCGCCATAGCGCAGCAGCACCTCTGGATGCTTGGGCGCCAAGGCCAAAGCGTGTTCAAATAGCCTCGACGCCTTGTCATCCTTGCCATTTAAATACATATCCTGGGCCAGCCTTAATGCGCCCAAAGCCTCTTTGATATTGGTCTCCTCCGCCTCGGTATAGCTGGAGCCCACACTGTCGCTTACGCTCTTGTCGTACAATTCCTTAAAAGCCTGCAAATCATCCACCGAGTACACAGCGAACTCATCTCGAGTCTGCAAATAATGGGCTGTTGGTAAATGATGGTGCAGCCGCAGTCGCCAGGAAGACGACGACGCCCAATGGAAGGCAAATGCCACCAAACTTCCTGCCACAAAGAACATGGCAAAGCGACACGCATACGCATTGGGTGGGGGAGGCGGCAACAGGGAGGACGGTGGGTCACGGCTGCTAACTGCTTCAGCCTGTTCCTGACCAGCCATGGCTTTAGCTTTATGTGGCTTTTATACTAATTATGTTTTCCCTTGCGTTTAACATTAAATTTAACATTTTTTAGCCACGCAATTATAAATGATTGAAACCAGCTGTTTACATTTGCTGGATTAGTGTTGGGCAATGTGCAACAGAAGTGGGAAGAGCGATAAGTAAAATATCGATATATACAAATGCCTCAACTATCGTTCGCCATAATCATTATGTCCCAGCCAAAACAGAATGAAATTAATTTCAGAATTTCGGGTATATGGCAGAGGCCTGCAACTTGCCATTGCTAGCGCTTCAGAGCGTCATTGAAAATGGCGTGCTCCATTAATAACACGGGATTATATGAGCAGCTGAGGAGAGCTATATGATAAGCGAATAATATTTAAAACGATTTTTAACAAATTTGTAAACTATTTTTCGGCACAATTAGACATCGAGGAGGCTGATGAGCTCGAAAATATGTTGTAGTCGAATGGCGGTAGCTCCAGCGGAACTAGCAAGGGTATATAATGCTCCTCAACATGCTCCACAGTTTTGAAATCTTTCTGCACTCCAGCTTGAGGCTCGCTTTTGGTCATGGTATCGTTTTGTTGATCTACAATGGCCGGGGAAGTGGTAGCTGTTACCAGTGTGGATATGAACTTTGCATCAAAGTCCTGCACGGTTTTATCAATCGCCTTGGCTACAGACTGGGCGGAAGTAAAGCCTCCACTACTATTATGTTCAGGCATGGGCATAGGACTAGTTCTGGTATCCATGGCTTTTGTGAGGCCGTGCTGATGCTGTGTTTTACGTATTTCAATTTGTCGCAATTTCCGCTCAAAGTCCAGTGTCAACGTGTCCAGCACTTCCTTTGATTTGGCTAGTGACACTTTTTTATATGCATCCTCGATATAATGTAACGAGGTTTCCAAAGCTTGTATTGCGTCGTCGTAGCGATTATGACGTACAAAACGCTCGGAACGACGCTCGTGAAAATGTGCCTGCATTAACCAAATTAGTTTTATTGAGACTGTGGGGAGACTTTAACTTTTATTACCAAATTTAGCGGCGCACAATCCATATTTATTGATTACACGCAATAATAAAAATAATAATAATGATAAAAAAAATCTACTGTTTACGTTTGCTGGCTCAGTGTTGGCCAATGTGCAAGGTAAGTAAAATATCGATATATTCAAATGGCTCAACTATCGTTTGCGATAAGCAACAAACATATGATCCAGCCAAAACAAAAAAAGAATATATTAATTGAACAAAAAGCAATCTCAAAAGGAACGACCGAGACAGTGGTGATAGGGATATCACTATGGAGCAGGAATACGCTGTCCATAACGGAAATGCGGACTCGGACTGGACAGCGGTAGATCAAGAGTTCATTACAAGGCCAATAAAAGTGGAGCGTGAGTTGGAGTCTCAATATGATCATGAACACCAGCTCCAGCTGCACACAGTCATTGAAGTTGGTCGCGTCAAAATAGAGGGAGAAGCGGAGTCGGAGGAAGAAATCAGCGAAGAGCAACAGCAGGAGCAACAGTCTGAGATAGCGCCATCCCCAAAAGTACGAAAACGCAGAAACCAAAAACAAGTCAAGCCAACAACTTGCACTGTATGTGGAACCGTATTCAAGAACTCCAATAGGCTTACGCTGCACATGCGCGTGCATACGGGCGAAAGGCCATACCAGTGCTCGCTGTGCTCCAAGACCTTTGCACAGGCCAACCAACTGACGGTTCACAATCGCAGCCATACTGGCGAACGGCCTTACGCATGCAGCCTTTTCCCGTGCACTATGGCATTTACGACGAACAGCAAACTGACGCGTCATATGCGCACCCACAAAGGCGAGAGGGCATACAAATGCCCCTACTGTGAGAAGGCCTTCAGACAGCAGTGCAGTGTGACGGTGCACCTGCGTACGCACACTGGCGAACGGCCCTACAAATGCACCATCTGCGACAAGGCCTTCGCCACACCCAACGACGTCCGTCGGCACACACTCACGCACTCAAGCCAGCGGCCCTTCGCCTGCGATCTGTGCCCCAAGACGTTCACCCGAGCCTACGCTCTAACCGATCATATGAGATTTCATAGTGGCGACCGACCCTACCAATGTCCACAATGCCCCAAGACGTATGTCAAGCACCGTCATCTCCGGGTGCACATGCAGATTCACACTGCCGAACGGGAAGGAGGGGCAGCAGCAGCATCACGAGAGCATAAGTGTGACGAGTGTGACAAAATCTTTGTATCAGCAGGCGGGCTGAAGCGTCACAAAAGCGTCAAAGCAAAATCGCAAATGAAGGCGACGTCCACGTCAAGAAAGAAGACCACACTGGAAAGAGGAGGAGGACTTGGAGAAGAGTCAGGAGGAGAACAGGACGTTGGAGAAGAAGCAGGAGGAGAACAGGACGTTGGAGAAGGTGAAGAATTTCATACGTGGCTTGAAGCTGCCACTTCTACGTTATGAAATTGTAACAGGATATTTATTATAAGATAAATGGCTTTAAGCAACGCTGTGAGGGATAGCTTTGTTAATTTTTTGGAGTAAGGAAGTGATCCTGCTCGGGAATACTCTTCTTCTTACTTTGCCTTTGCCCTTTTCTTTATGTCCATTTAATCTCTTGTCTGTCTTCTCACTCTGCCTCTTACATTATCATCTGGGCGCAGCATTGTTTTGATGAAAATCTTGTAAAAAAAATTAACTTTATAAAAAATGTAAAATAAATTCACAGACTAATATGAAGAATTAAAATTATGGAAATACATAGTTTGGTATTGGAATATTTTTCACAGGGACGACGCTAAGCGTCATATTACACAGGTGTGTCCTTCTATATATAGCTATAAGTACACTGCGCATATAACAATTTAGGTAATGAAATTTGCTAACAATTTTTTGGGTAAACTTAGGCCACTAAAAGTCATTGCACAAATAATGTAATAAGGTTAAGGCTCCTTCCTTCCTCCTCGCGCCGTATTCACAGCTTGGCTCGCTTCAGATAGTCCTTATAGGTGACATCACGCCACCATTCGGGGCGCTCATAGACGCCAGGTGTAGATACGATAGTGCGCTGCAAGTGCTGATAGACCTGTTGCAACGGGAATAGGTGGAAATGTTAGATTGAGAAATATGTGGAAACACTGTTTGGGTTAGTGGGTTGCGAAACGACTGAAAATGCGATAGCCGGCATAAGACCTTTTGGTTTTTTTCGTTTCTTCGCTCACTCCTGATCTTGAGCCCGCTAACCCAAACAGAAAATTATAGGTCGATAAAAATAAATTTGAAGATATAGAAAGACTTTCCGACCGCAACTTACATTGCCATCACTCATGCCCAGCGGCGAGTTAAGTATGAAATCCGTGGGAGCTATGGCATCCACAAGAGCTATGGCCTGGTCCTTCAGCACAGGCAACAGCTCCAGTATGCCCTTCTGATATAGATCGATTTGTGCATTATCCTGGAAATAGCCGCCCTGATAGAACAGCGCTGCATATTTGGTAACCAAATTGGCGCCATAGAATGCCAGCACTTGGAGCAGCACCTGCTGTTCGGCCGAGGCGGGCTGGCTGGTCACGAACTTGTGGAATACATAGTAGATGGTGCGCTGCAAGCATGAACAGAGGAGATTTGGTTGTCATTAGAGGATTTTCCCTAATTATCACAATGGGGTTACCTCTGCATAAATGATGGATAGTTTTTGGGCAGCAAACACTTGGATATTGTTGCGTGTCTCGAAAGCATCCTTGCCAGCATTTTGAAGCTGCTCAAAACGTTTCACCGTAGCATCCAGCTGCCAGGCGGTCAGCCAATTTAGAGCCTTTAGCAGATCTGTAAGAATATAACATATCATTTACATTATACGTACATTATACGTAAAACTAACATAAGAGAGCTATGATAGAAATAAGAGGGGGGCCTTCTGTCGCGTGAAAGAGATGGCTATAGAGGCAAGAATGAGTGGATGATATTGACAGGGAGAATGCATGAATTTAGCAGTCTCAGAAAATAAGCATTTCCTCGATTCATCGATCAAAGCAGAGTTTTATATCAATTAGGTGTTTGGGGTAACCCCTACTCACTGTTCACATCCAGCGCCTGTGCAGGCGTGCGTTCCACTCCCTTGCTTTGCAGCAGACTGTCAATTTCACTCAAAAACGATACCGATTCCAAGGGCGACACGTCCCGGAAATCCGCCTTGCTGCGTCGCAGTCCAATCAGCCAATTGGAGGCCTGCTGGATGAGCGTATTGTTCTCACCCTCATAGGTGCAGTTTGCGTCATTGTCGTTTCTCAGATCGCCCAAGCCCGAGGCCTTCAGATATCCATGACCGCCGCAGGCCTCGCGGCACTCCTGAATGCCATCACGCGCCGCCCAAGTGGCCACAGGTTTGAGGGCCGACGATATGGCATGTATTTCCATACCAAGCTTGGCTGTGTCCTGCCCCATGAAGCCCTGCATGGTCATGTCCACATTCGCCTTGCCAATCCACATGGTGGCCACGCGCAGTGCAATGGTGTTGGCCAAATGCGGCAGCAGGCGGTACTGCTGCGATTGATACTCAATCACGGGCCACTCCAGTTGGCTATCGGCGGGTCCAAACTGGCGGCGGCTGACAGCATACCTCACGGCGATGCAAATGGCCTTGTTGAGAGCCACATAGGTGATGGCCGTGATGTTGACCCGACCCGTGGACAGAGCGCCCAAAGAGGCGCCCAGACGTTTGCGATCGTCCTTGATGCGGCTGCTGTAATTGCCCTGGGCGTCGATGTCACCCGTCTTGGAGAGGATATTTTCCTTAGGTATGCGATATTGATTGAACATCACGAAGCTAAATGAAGAACAGAGATAAGAAGGAACCCAATAGACGGATCCTACCACACTCACCCATTATCGATGCCATTCAAGCCAATCTTCTCACCCATATCGCCAACGGTCACGCCCGGGAAGGGTAACAGCGTGAGCTCATCGCGTATGGGCACCAGAAAGGCTGTCAAACCCTGATGCTTATCATCCGGCACATACAACTGCGCATAGACAATGGCATGGGTGCATGTCTTGCCGAGATTGCCCACCCAACACTTGGCCGCCTCAAAGTCGGGTGTATGGATAATGAACTCCTTGGTCTTCACATCGTAGGTGGCACGTGTGCGCATGCCCAAGGCATTTGTGCCGTGCGAGAACTCTGTCAAGGCATAGGCGCCCAATATCCTGTCATCCGCTATCTTCGCCACATACTTGCCTAGGCGGCCTGTGCCGTTCGATACCAGAGTGCTGGGAAACATGCCATTCGATAGGGAGAACTTTACCGATGTGCTGAAATCATAGCTGAATATGGCCTGGCTGAAGGCCAGCAACAGATGCGGCGTGCTCAGATACTAATGAGAAGGAGAAACAGTAGATTTCAGTTGGAATGGAAAAGGATTGATCGAATTACTTGTTCAGTTTCGTACACACTCACCTCATTCACGTCAAAGAACTTTTGCTCCCAGAGCAAATGGTGGCGCTTGTTGGCTAACTCTCGTGTCTTTTTCAAGTGGCTCACATCGGGCTCACGCTGGAAGTCCGGGTGCTGCTCCATCCATTGCCATACCCTGTGCTGTAACGAAACGTAAGTACGGAATTAGTTAAGGCCAAAGGGTGCTGCTCAGGTATATAGGACAAGCAAAGGGTCAGACGGCGGGTGATCTAAAGATGTTTTACAAGGGGCGGTCTTATAACTCATAAGCTCAAACTTAAATGGCCCTAAAAATCTAGAAATCTATAAATAAATATGATTATATTGATAAGAAATTTAAACTCAAGTGCCCGAAGTCCGTTCCTGCTGCAAAAACTAAAGCCGGAAAACGCTTTATGATAAGAAGTGGTGGAAGTGCTTGCCAAGGGATTGATCGTTCCAATGATCGAACTCCAGCCCCAACCAAATTGTACTTTGCCCCTCTCTCCACACACACATGCAATCGCGAGCACATTACATATAAATAATTTAATTGCTTTGTAATTAATTGTACATGAACTTTTGGCCTACCTTTAAACGTATGTGATCCGCTCCCTCAAGCAATATGTTCATTTTCCTATAGCAGAAATTGGCCTTTTGGCGGTACTCATGCAGCGGTCCCATGCGAAAGTCTGGAAAGATTTGCTTGTCCTCCAGTATATTCTCCACCTGCTGTTGGCCATCCTGTGCATCAGCATTACTACTTTGATGTTCGGCAATAGAATTTAAAACTTGTATTAAAGTTGTGTTTTCTACATTTTGACTGGCCATGTTGATGGTGATGGTAAGAGTGCAATGTCTCCGATTGGCTCTCTCTCTCTTGTACTCACTTGGGTAGATTAATGTTAAATGCAACCATGATGATGATGTGTTCCGTTAACTGCAAACGTTGGATTTAAACTGATTGAAAAACACTAAAAGCGGCCTACATATTGTAGAATGGAAATAGAAAATAGTTGAATTGCTGGTCGACAGGGGAGTGATAACCCTAAATACTTACATATAGCAACGCGCTTATCCGGCTTTGAGAGGCCATAATACACACTTTAGCACAATCACATATATGCAAGCGCACGGTTGATAAGATTAGGCATATCAAACCACGTTGAGCTTGAGCTGAACAGGTAATATAGATAACTCGATTCTCGGAAATAGCCAATATACTGTTTGTTGTTTGCCATTTCTTTTTAAACATGTAGTTTGCAAACTTTGCCATTGCGAAAAAATTTAAATCAGTGGGAGGATGACAGCGATATTTGTGAACGAAGCTAAGTGGAAAACTATCGATAGTGCAATATTATCATTGCTGTGTAGTGCTAGTGCAATTAAACTTGACGCTTAAAATATAAATAACATCTGTAAAATGTTGAAAAATGTTAGAGGTCGACCGCGATATTTGTGAACGATAAGTCTTGTGTAATGTTATTAAGGCAGTGTAGTTGCATCTGCATGCAAATTTTCTTAGTATATTTTTAAGTGTTGAAAAATGTGACAACGATATTTGTAAGCGATAGGCAAGTGTAAAGTTATTGTTGCTGAATTCAAATATTGTATTTACTATGAAGTCAATCATTTATTTTAAAACTATACATCCTTTATATCTTCTTCGACTGTTTTGATAATGTAATTCATTATGTTTTAATCATTTTTATTTATTGACACTTATACACTTAGTTAACATTTACTGCAGTTTTGCTTCTTGGCTAATTCATATAATTCTTGTTCTATTTATTTTTGTTTATTATTATTGATTATGATTATCATTAGACTTAGCTGTATATATAATGTATTGCAAAACGGAAATTGTTGTTTTATAAATTTTCTTTTTTCATTTTATAATTATAAAATTAAAATTGTTGCATTTTCTTTATTTACGTTTTCGTTTTCTGCTTTTAAAATCATTTGAAAAATACACTAAACTGTACGAATTTTATATACTTTTTTTAAACTAATTAGGTAACAAGTAGTCATTGATTAGATATATTTTGTTGTTGTAAATTTCGTTCGATTAAATGGCTAAAAAATGTCTGCCATAATTTCAGCGTTTCATAAAAAAGCCTTATACAAAAAAAATAGCACAGCTACAAATATTACTTTGTATATATATATGTGTGTGTAGGTATGTATATATCTAAGTATAAGCTGCTAAAATGGACTAATTGACGCATGCGACAAAATGTTTTTCATGATATAGATAAATATGTATTGAATTACTATTTTGCTTACAACCCGAATTTTAAAAATGTAATCGTCTATGCAGTTTTTGGCTTACAATTTCCGTTTGCTTTTTTTGGAAAATATACAAAAATATAGAACATATAAACTATAGTTATATAAATTAATTTAAGGTCCGAAGGCTAAATTGTGCTACATAAGAAATAGAAATAAAATTGATCAACTTAAAATTAAGAAAACGAGAGATTACGTTTGCGATTGCATCAGCTGTTGTGTAGCCTAAAAGAATGTATCGTCCAGCGTATCAAATAGATTTAAACTCTTTTCCATCAGGGTGCCAGATAGCAGATCCACCTCCATATCATTCTGCTCTGCAGTTGCTGGAGATATCGTTGACATTTTTGCCAGGCCCGCTGAACCTGAACCTGAGCCCGAAGCCGCAGCCTCATATCATCGACTCTGACAGCTGCTGGCCGCCGAAGAGTTGGATGAGAATGCCGACTGCAAGCTGGTCATGGAGCCCTTGTAGTTAATCGAACTTAGCACCTCATAGAAGAGATTCAGCTGGGCACCAGAAGGACTAAACCAGTGCATCAGATAGCTATCGTTGTGATGCATGACATGCGAACCCTGGACGCTCTCCTTGTGCCGACACACAAGCGTAGGCTCCTCACGGAAGTAGTGAACACCCTCGACAAAGTCTTGCAAATCGAAATAGGACACGGCGGCATCTGCAAGGACAAGGACTTAATTGTTGCACGTTTTCAGTTTCCCCTTGCTCCACTCACCATTCTTCTCGGGCAACTCCTGGGTAACTCTGTACAGCGTAAAGTGCAAATCGTTGCGCAACACATCAAAGTCCCACGTCAACACACTCTTGGGGTCCTCGTTACGTATGAGCAACTCATGACTGTAGCCCGCCTTAAGCTCCACGCTCTTGTACAGATTCTGATGGTCGTGCTGGTGTATGGCCGACAAGCGTTTGATCTGCGTATCAGCCGCTGCCTGCGTCGCTGTGACCGAAGATATAGCCGCCGTCTCATCCGTCTCGTCTGCATCCTCCAGGGAATTCATTTTGTACAACGATTTGGGCACGAGTCCGCCTTCATGGATCATCGTCTGTATGTTGTAAGCAGAGAAAGGATATATATTTTCTTTAAATCATAGGCATTTCATGGACTGCTTGAGCATTAATGTTAATGGCCAAGGCTAAGCTTAGGTTGGCTTAATCGAACAAATTTTCAGACAGCATTTAGTAGTTTCAAGGACCTTGGACATAGGAACATGTAGACGCTTAGACAATATGCTTTTGCTTGGCTTTCTGTTTTTTTCTTCTTCTTCTTTTGCTAAGCAGCGCAATAACAACATAATAAACGCATATGGACTTGACATACTTTCAGCTTTTTCGTATGCCCTTCACAAGAGGGTATATTCTCTATATCAGCACAAAAGGCAGTCTGCTTGCGTTGCAAATACCACAGATATCGCTAATCGATATATTGTTATATACTACATAAAGTATTAAAGCAAAAGATCGCATTGATGTGAGGACTGTGGTCACACTAGGCCCACGACTTTCTCTTTTCTTTCCGTTCGTATCGAAGAAGTCACTTTGAGAATAAACATAAACCAAAACTGTTGTTTTTTTGTTTTTTTATGGAAAATCAAATTTGTTCCCAATGTGTCACTGTTAGGTGAGAATTATGTATGGGGAAACACCATCAAACCATTGCAATTGTAAGAATCAGGTCAAGAATATAATGGGGTTTGACATTATCACATAGCTATATAGATTTTAGTATCAAAATTGAAACAGATAAATGCAAATGACACATGGTTTCAACACGATGGCGCCACAGCTCTAAGGAGTGAGCAAAAATTAGTGTAGTCCTCACCTCTTTTAACTCCTTCCTTTATTGTTCTTTGACGTTGTAATTAGTGCTTTCATTTTTCGGACAATATTGAAACTTCTTCCTTAGTGACAGTCTTACCCGTTACTAAGTGTGAAGGGTATAAACGCTTCGACTAGGCCGAAGTTAGTATTCCTTTTTTGAATATTTTTGTTTGCAAAACACAAAGAAGAACAACAAAGAACAAAGTGTATTGTGGAGGACGAATAGAAAAACATAGTAGAAAAATATGTAATATGTATACAAAATAACGGCACTTTACAGTTAGTTGAATGTGTTGTGTGGTATGTGTGTGTTTGTGTCTGTGAGAGAGAGAGAAAGTAACGGTTAACTGCTTACACAATCGCATTTAGCTAAATAACAATGCGTTAAATACTTTTGATTAACTTGCTCCGCATGCGACATACAATACATCTCAGTCTGAATTGAGGGCAGATCGGAGAGATATAGTAGATATATAAGTAGATATAGATAGAGAAAGAGAGCGCTGTTCAGGTAACCATAACCATAACCAAATGTTAAACAAAAGAATGACAACTGCTGACTTTTTGAATCTTCGATAAATATAGGTACTTTATACAATGAAGCGGATGAACTTCTGTTCAGAAAAGATTTTACCTTGCAGGGGCCGCCTAGAAAATCGGGCACAATCTCTTCGTCTATATACTGAGTGAGGCCATCCTTCATGTGGGCCGAGTCGGGGCCATAGAATAGGAACTTGGAGCGTGTGTTTTCATCTGCAAAGTGTTGTTAGAGATGCCTCAGTTAGATGGGTATCAATGAGGTCAAAGTTTACTCTGGTTCACCTATAAAGGCGCTGACAATGGTCCAGGCTATGGGAAAGACGCGTGGAGCTCGCACAACCAACACTCTGCCCATGGTCTCAGGATAATTACGTTCCACAGTCTCGATGATGTAAAGCAGCGCCTTAATGCCCGGACGCCACAGATGACGCATGGATAGGCCCTCCAGGTCGACTAGCAAGGACCAGTTTAGCACAGGCTTATCCAAACGATCAGCAGATTCATTAATCTTTTGGATGCCCTCCTCGCAGATGTGCAGAGCCTGAAAACGCAAGTTCCCAGAGTTGCAAAAGTTGTGGCTGGAAATGGGGTTGCCCAATGCCTTACCAATTTCAGCAGACCCTCCATGCCCAGGGACTTGAGCAGACCCTTGACATCCATGTGGCCCAGTCGCAGTATGTAGATGGGCCGGCCATCCTTATCGTGATGATGCCAGCCGCCTGGAAAGTGCTCAATGACCACTGCTGGCTTAGTGTACTCGTCGAGCAACGAATCGATGCGATGTTCGCGACGCCACTTGAGTGAATCACAGAGCATGGCAAAGGCCTGGCTCACATGCCAGTCGCGTGCTGACAAGAAACGCAAGATGGTCTGATAACTGGGCATGCGCTCCAAATCATCGACACCATCAAGCATTTTTCGCAGCTCCAGCAGCTTGGATTCCTGCATGGGCGACAGCTGGCCCAGGCTGCGGGCTATGAAATCGCCATCCAGCAGTATGGCATCATGTGTTTGCTCTGCGGTTGGCGACTTGGGCGCATCCAGTGGCGGCACCCACCGCTCAACATGCGTTACGCCCTCCTCTTTGAGTTGATTGATGAAAAACTCAATTATCTCCTTGCCTTTCAGCGTGGTTTGCGTATACTGCTTCATGCCCATCTTCTCCATGGAGTGTTCAAACCCAAAGAAGTTCTTGATGTCCAAAGTGGCGGTCTGATCGAAGCAGGTCCATTCAGAGTTCTCGGGGTGGGCATAGTAGCGACACCGCTCAAAGATCTCAATGCGGGACGAGAAACTCTCGTTGACAGCCTCAATGCTCAGTGTGCGATTCGTCATATCCAGATAATTGTGCTGCAGGAAGAATACAAAATCCACTCCAATCAGTTTCTTGAAGATGTAGGGCGCATCCACGGCCAGTTTGCAGCGGCGACTCGTGTTCCGTTTCGCCCCATTCTCCAGACACTCATCTTTGACAATCTCGCAATCCAGCACAATTGGCATTTGTGGGCATGTGGGAAAGCGGCGCTCGTATGCCTGAAAAATAAGGAGGAGGAGTGGATGTTGTTATTTGATATTTCAGAGAGATGATCTGTTATGATATTAAAAATATGAATTACATAAAGATTTAGGCTGATTCATTTTAGCTAACGAGGAAACTTTCTTCTCAATTTTTGAGGCTTTCCAAGGGTTTATGTTCTTCCCGCACCAATCTCATTTTGAGAATGAGACAACATTATAAACTGTTTGCACTTTTTCAATTGTTTTCTCTGTTTGTTTAATTTCACGCTCACATCTCTGGCAAATATAATGAATGATACCTATAGATATCCATGTATATATTTGTAATTGCCAGGCATTATGCCAATTGCCCTTGAATAGCAGCCAATTTATGAAAATGAACATGAACTTGGCTCTGGTTTTAAGGCCCATGAAAGTCACTTCTACCCATGGTATTATAGCTGAAGCCAAACATATATTGCGGAAAATATTTGCCAAGTTCTAAAAACACTTGCATGTTTGTTTTAGCGAAATACTCTAGCCAGAGTTGGGTTCACTTTAATTTATCAGAGGGTTTATCACAGAATGAAAGGAAATGTTTAAGTGTGAACTAAAGAATATATTGATATATCAGGGCATCACATGCCATCAAAGATCTTTGCCTTCTAGCTACCAACTATCTATCTTCAGGAACCTGTAATACCTTTTGAAACTTGAATCATCATAAATCATTGAATTCAATTAGTTTACTGATTTCACCTAGTTTATATATTTTACTTTCATTATATTATTTAATTTTTCAAATATGAGTGTCCTCTTCAGAGTATCTACTATTCGGCAGTAATAGCTACTTGTTTGCTTACTCAACAAATCTCTGCTTTTTATTTCCCACTGTCCCACCCACCCATAAGGTGTAAACAAACATAGCAATCGGCATAACTTTTATATTGTTGAACGCAACAACGCATTTTCCCCACACTTATCTCATTTTCGTAAGACTTTAAAATGCTCTACATGTGGCACATTTCGCACGCCAACACCATGAAATCCAAATCATTGATTTTTTAGACGCCAAGAAATTTCCATACAGAAACAAAATTGTTGCCCGGCACCAAGGCCAACACGCTGTGTGTCCTTTAAAAATTGTGGTGGCATTTTGAGAGTTTTTTTTTTGTTTTACTTGTACCTTCCCCTTGCCTTACCATTGCCGCCCCGCATGCACACATAATTAAGCCTACTGCTTGGCAGGTAAATAATTGAAAAGTTCAAGGCACGCGTTGGGAAAATGCAAGCAGTGGGACAACTTGTTGTCATATATTTTATCCACATTGAATGTTGAATAATTCACGGCTGAAAGGTTGGGAACGTGTGAAGAGGCCACATGATGATCCAATTTATGACCCCAGCAGTTCAAATGCGATAAAGCTCGTTCACAGGCCAAGATTTATTGCTTACGGTAGGACGGTAAGGTCCTTGTAGTTGTTGCTTTTGCAATTTTCCCAGTCGCGAGTCATCTAAAATGCTAATTGGCCATTAAAATAGATGAAAAACTCTCTCGCTTTTTGTTACGCCTCTTAACTTTTACAGCACTTCACCTATATATATATATATATATGTATATGTACATATATGTAGATTATTTTCTTCAGTTTTCGCTTTTAACGATTCTAAATATAGAAAGTGTGCAAAATGTTGGGCTGACACATGTGACGTATAAGTCATAAAACTTCTTCCTACGCCCAGCTGGGTTGAGTGACTGTTGACTATGGAGCAGCGCCACCGTCTGTTCGTCTGTCACACCGTCATGCCAAATGTAAATTGATGGCTTTGAAAATTGCATTTATTTAACATTTGTTACGTCAATAAGAATATAACCGCCATATTGTCTAGTGGGGTAAATATAAAACTCTAGTTTATGGATTTTATGGCTGAAGAAAAGTGAAACTTGAACAATTTTATAGCATTTTAAGTGCAATGAGCTTTAAATTGAATAGATCAGATGAATAAATCTCAAATGAAATTGTAATGAAGTCTTAACCTCTATAGATATTGTGATAGAAAGCTCTTCCAAACTTATTATATCATGAATATTACAAAATGTTTTCTGACTAAAATTTATCAAGCCCAAATCAATTAAATTTCAATTGAATTTATTTAACACTTCAACTCCAATGTTATCTAGATGATGGTGAAGCATTTTGTAAATATATGCACGCTCAACAACAACAATAAATCAACACACATGCCATATAGCCCATGTGATGAAGTGCTGATAAGCAATAATTATGAGTATAAACAAAATTTGTATAATTATCAAGTATTTTTTTTATAATTATTAGGCTTGCCATATCATCTTTTCTGACTATGCTATATCTATTAGATTTTGTATAAATTCAGCTTGTAAATGTTTCATTATTTCTAGGCTCTATATTTAAAATATTATTCCTTTTGATATTCTATATATAAAATGTATATATATGTATATGAATCCCATATGGCTGGGAAAGTTTGCTCAACTTTCCTAGCGTTCATATAGTTTTCTTATAAATAATTTACAAATTAGATTTGCCTCAAATCAAAGTCATTCCCAAACCTTATCTCTCACTTCAACTTTCATTTACTTTTCGTATTTGTTTCCCCACAAACATTATTCTTCAGTTTCTATAGGCAACGTGATCATAAAACGTGACCCTTTTTTCAATTGTGATTGTGATTGTGATTGTCGCAGTGATGGCGATGCCCATCCGCTCAGTGGGTGATAATACTATAAAGCGATTATTTACTGTTAAGCCAATTAGTTTTTAGTCTCCTACATGGGGATGCGCAATTTGTTTACTATATACATATATATATATATATACATCTATTTGTTTTATACTGAGTCAATGACATTTAACATACGCGTAGTTGTTTGTCGACTTTTGTACCCAGCATATATAAGAGATATTTTCAAAGCTGATAATGAATTAATGCTTGTTATCTATATTATGTGAGGGCATATATATATATATATGTTATGTATGAAAAAAAAAAATAAATTGAATTGGTTTTCCCAAAAGCGATGAGTTCTAGATAAAATATATGTGCATATAACCAAATATCTAATATATATAGATATGCGTCACAAAATAATTTTGTTCTTATATATCGTGTGTTGCGGCTTGGTTAATGTTTTGTGAAAATCATATAGAAATCCAATTAGTTTATGAACAGATACTACAGATACTAATACTGATAGTGTCTTTGCTTCCTTGTACCCGCGGTGGAAGGCAATGTGTTATCAGTTTATTTAAAAGGGTATAAATATTGTTATGTCTCCCGTTTTACTTGATTGCAATTGTACATTGTACAAATGACCCATAATCGCTCATTTCCCGTCTCAACAATTGTCACGCTGTGTGTGTCTGAGAGAGAGGCGGATCTTCAACATGCCAAGCACGAGCCGGCGCCGCCGCCGCCGCCTGGTTTAGGTACATATGGTATGCCCTGTTCTATTCCTCACCTCCCTGGCAAATGTAAGCGATTATTCAATGGGGGAAATGAGTAGGGGCGCGCTGTTCAAGGTTAATTTTATTTATCTTCTGGCATGAGCGAAAATTGCATATATATAGGAGAAATTGCAAGAAAGCGTGTGTATGCCACCAACAGCTGAAAAATGGCATAGTTCGAAAACGCAGGACATGCAAAGAGAAATGCAGCGGCGTCAGCAACAGCTGCACTTAATTAATAATATTGAATATGCAAGATGATTAATCATAAAAGCAACCAACAACAAAGCCAACAAGAACAAGCTGTATAAAGCGGGCAACGAAGTGTTTGTACTCTGGTTTGCTCAGGATAAAGGGAGCTGTAGATTTCAAAGTAATGGATAGCAGGTCCAATGGAAGAGAATAAGCTATTCAAGCCGAATATATAGTTGCCAAAATGAATCAAAATGAAATGGGCTTATTTTAAATCAGATCTCCTTAAATAGGCATGTCCCTATATCACATAGATGGGATTGGAACAATCATACTATATAAGAGTCTTTGTAAGAAAATTGTCTTTAAATTATGTTAGTATTTTAACGGATAATACGTATATTAAATGTTGTGCTTAAATTATATAACAGTCTTGCAGTGCTTGGCAAATGAAAAATCTGGTATCTTGGGTGACCCGAAGAGTCATTTGTAGTAACTGTAAAGTTTAGGAAATTGGTGTGGTGATCGAAGGATGGTTACTAACTCTCTCTTTCGCTCTCTTATATATATTTATCATAATTTAGATATTCTATTTGTTCATTGAAATCTAAATAAAATATACTAATACAACGAAAATCAGTTGATTAAGTATATATTAAGACTATCCATCTACTAATTTACGAGATGCGCTGCTCCACATACCATATGAGTTTGGCTAGTAAAGTAATTCAAATCTTCTGAATCCATATCAAATGGGTATTGCGCGATAATGTTATGAAATTTACAACATCGTAAACATTGTTTCAACGATTCGGAGTACATATTTGATATAATATAAGCCAATTATTTGTATACAGAACAGTGTGGACCCAACTCCAATATATATATATATAGATATATCTATCGATTCATCTTTAAACAAAGTCAACAGACAAAAGGAAATGTATATTGGATATATTAGCTCATGAATAAGAATGCATTTACCATTGTTTCATTCGCTCACTCTCTTTCTCTCTCTTTCGCATCACAATTTATAATAAAAGATACACTCATATATGTACATACATACTATATACAGCTGTTTTCCTAGGGTATCTTTCTCTTTCTCCTCAGCATATGACAAAAGGCATTCACACACACGCACACACACCGACAGCCGCAAGCGCATCCAGCATACACACACACAGATACGCACTCAATTCACCCCACAACAATCCGCCCGCCTACACTCGAAAAGTGACACGCCTTGCTACAGCACAGTCGCCTACTCCTGGGCCTGGATAACAATAAAGCATAAATATATCTATACACACCTTCATAACCAGCTCAAAGGGATACTTGTAGACGCGCACGGGCGATTGAAATTTTTGCACCATCTTGTTGGCTTTTGTTTTTGTTTAAAAATGTTGTTTTTGGCACTTGAAAATCAATTTTCACTGCACTTCTCTTTCGTTTTTCCAATTGTGGCTTAGAACGACGGGTGCGGGCGGTTCCTTCAGTCCTTCAGTCAATTTTTTGAGCAGATTCTTATGAGTTTTCACGTATTTTGTTGTTGTTGTTTGTTCTTGTGTATGTTTGTATTTAGTGACTGCTGTTCTGACAAAATAGAAAGCTGAATTTTGTTTATAAACTATTTTGAAAATATTGTATTTTATAACTTTGTTAGTTTGTGAAGTTTTTATTCGCCTAGCACTCAGCTACCGTTTCGGTCGCGAGCCTATGAAAACTTTAATTTTATTTACATGAGAAAAACTTGGTTAATATATTTATTTGGTATGTTCGAACGAGTTCGAATCGAGCCCATTGCAGCCATGCGAGTGAGGGAGAGAGAGAAAGCGGCAATTAACTCATGTTAGGCTCACTCGGTTCGCCTACATCTCGATGCAACTGTCTATGAAACGCTCGTTAAAGTACAGTAAGCCCTCGTGAGGTGAAACCAGTTTTTTTAGGGACACCAATAGAATCCATAGTTTTCTTCTGAAAGTAATTTTGGTGCAACCAAATTGTAGATCACTGAAAAGTCTATCATCTCTTTTTTTCTGCGAAAACAGAATATGCAAAATACAATGGGTATTTCGGAGGAGTGGTGAGGTGTAATTAGGTCGAGAGGGATAGGTAAGAGCAGCAATATTTCTATAGCCTACTGGCGGCTGATTTTCTTGAAATACAAGTGCCATTTCACAACTACAATTAATTTTACATTTGAGATGCTGTCAATCTGTATTGATATATTACGATATTTTCGCACGCCGTATTTCTCACGATATTTTCACTAAATTAATTAATCGACCATGACGATGTTTCATCGATGTAATTAATCGAAATCAGCACAGATGTTTATTGTTTCTTTAAATTGCAATTTCGTAATTAAAACGCAAATAATCAAGTTAAGAACACAACTTAATCTGAGGTTCCAGACATTTGAGCTATGTTAAGATGGGTGGACGCCAGCGGCGGATTAAAGCTAGCTCTAGCGGCAAGAAAAATAAGACTTCCTCAAAGAATGCATTCGAAGAGATTCCCATAGACATGGCTGTCTCTGTAAAAATAGAACGTCTAGAGGAAGACGAAGAGATCGGCACGTCAATGGAGACGCAACAGGATGAATACGAACTTCACACGGATTTTGATATTGGCATTGTGAAAATAGAAGGCGAAGGGCACGAAATCAGTGTAGGAGATCCAGAGCCGGAGTCAGCGCAACCAACCGAAGTTGGGGAAGTGCCCAATGAAAACGTGGAGGCTTCTGCCAGCGACGACAATCTGAAGTCTAACTCCCGAACACACGCAGGAGAAGCACCGTTTAATTGCCAACACTGCTCAAAGGCTTTCACGTCGAAGTCCAATCTCATATCACACAACCGATTGCACAACCAAGAACGAGCGTTCAAATGCGAGCATTGTGAGAGGGCATTCCTAACAAAGCAGCATCTCATAACCCACATCCAAAGTCACAGCGGTAATCGGCCGTTCAAATGCGAACATTGTCCCAAAACTTTTTCACAGGCGCCCCACCTCCAGAAACACATCCGAATTCACACCGGCGAACGGCCGCACAAATGTCAACATTGTGAAAAAGCATTTTCAGATAAGTCCAGCCTCACATACCACATTCGAACTCACAAAGGTGAACGACCGTTTATATGCCCACACTGTTCAAAGGCATTTTTTGATAACTCCAATCTCACTTGCCACATTCGAACTCACACCGGAGAGAGACCGTATAAATGTCAGCATTGTGCAAAGGCATATATTGATAGCTCTAGTCTCAGGAAACACACTCGAACTCACACTAGTGAACAGCCGTTTCAATGCCAACACTGTTCAAAAGCATATAAATCAAAGGCCGTCCTTACGGCACACATGCGAACTCACACCGGTGAGCGGCCGTTTAAATGCCCACACTGCTCAAAGGACTTTGCGTGGTGGACGGTCCGCCAAAAGCATATAAAAAGATATCATGTAGATTAATATGGAAACGCAACAGTAAGCTTCTTATTACAGCGACTTCGGGGTTCATTTCACTAATATGTATTGATTTTCATTAATGTAATAATTTTTAAGTTTTTGTATTGATTTATTATTTGTATTAAATATTTTGGTAGAATAAATTTGTGTTGTAATTGAGCATTTCACGTTTTAGATTTTGCTTGGAACGGGAAGTATGCCATGGACTTCTTTGATCGATATTGATGTACTGAAACATTTCATAGCAATCGGTTCAGTTGTTATAGCGTCTAGGTAAGCTTTTTCTTTGGGATCATACTCTGATGAAACCAGTAGAGGGCGCACACGACTGAAAGTGATTTCGGTGTTGGATTATCATTTGAGAAGGTGAATTTCGAGGAAATCACTAAACCAAAATCATCAATTCAATAAAAACTAAATTATGCTACTACAAAATAATAACAAAACTTCATATTTATAACCAAATTTATTTTGAAGAAATTCACTTTGTAGGAGGGGGCAATTAATGTCGTTTTAATAATTATTTCAAAGCCTCAGGATCGGAAAGTCTTTGAAGTGCGCATCTCGGGGTGAATTCGTGTTTCTTAAGAGAGGACCTGTGAAAAAATTCCTTAGCACAATGTCGGCATTTGAATGGTCGTTCACCCGTGTGGATTCGGATGTGCTGTCGGAAACTGGAACTATCTGAAAATGCCTTCTCACACTGTTGGCATTTAAACGGTCGTTCTCCTGTGTGAGTTCTCGTGTGTTTCTTGAGATCGGATGATTGTAAAAACGCTCTGGGACAATATTGGCATTTGAACGGTCGCTCACCGGTGTGAAGCCGGATGTGATAAGTGAGGCTGGCGGTATCTGAAAATGCCTTTTGACACTGTTGGCATATGAACGGCCGTTCACCGGTGTGACTTCGTGTGTGTTGCCTTAGACTGGTGTAATCTGAAAATGCCTTTTCACAATGTTGACATTTGTGCGGCCGTTCGCCGGTGTGAATTCGGATGTGTTTCTGCACGTGGGAAGGCTGTGAAAACATTTTTAGACAATACGGGCATTTGAACGGTCGATTACCGTTGTGAATTCGAATGTGTGTCGTGAGGTTTGCTTTATCTGAAAATGTCCTTTGACAGTGTTGGCACTCGAACGGCCTTTCTCCGGTGTGAGTTCGAATGTGCGTCGTGAGAGTGGACTTCTGCGAAAATTCCTTTGAACAATGCTGGCATTTGAAAGGTCGTTCACCGGTGTGAATGCGGATGTGATTCGTGAGATAATCTTTTCTTGAAAATGTCTTTTCGCAATATTGACACTTATGGTCTAATTGCCCAGTATGATCCCGTATTTTAGACTTCAGATTGCCATCACTGGCAGAAGCCTCCATAGATGAATATAGTGTTTCACTAATTTCGGCTGACTGCGACTCTGGCTGCTCTTCATTGAGTACGTCCCCTTCTATTTTCACATGGCCAATATCAAAGTCTGTGTGAAGTTCGTAGTCACTCTGAGAGTGCTCCATTGACGTGGAGATTTCTTCGACTTCGTCTAGATGTTCTATTTTTACAGGGACAGCGTTTATGTCTATGGGAATCGCTTCGAATACATTTTGCGAGAAACTCTTCTTCTTCTTGCCGCTTGTGCTGGCTTTAATCTGCCTACGTTGTCGTCCGCCCATCTTCGTTTGCAATCAAGGAGTCCTCTCCTGATCCAGAAGTACATTTGTGTTGCAACACATTGATTTTTGCTACAAAGCCGTAAACTTTTACAATATTTTAATTTTTACACAACATATGTATTATGTATATAAAACATAATGTCATATCGATTAAATACATCGATAAAACACGACGATGAAATACCATTAAATATATCATATAAATCATTAGTATACTATCGTTAAACTTTCAGCGCAATAAGAACTTGTTCAAGACAAACATTGTTGTTTTAAATGGCACAAATGTTTCCTCATGCAATCAGCATTAATATCCATATCAAATCAAGACAGCCCGTCAGCGCAAGCTGAAGCCATTTGAATTGATATTTATGACTTCTAGTGCAAACAGCAGACATTAAAAGGTCTGAAAACTAACTGCAAGTTCAAACGATATTTATACCTTTTTCATTCAAACTTATCGATAGAAGGAGGAGCAAAATGTAAACAAAGCAAACAGTTTTTGAACTAATTGTCATATCACACATTTTATAATTTGCTTGACACAATTAAGAGCCCAAGTCATATCCTTTAATTCTTGATTATTATAAATCGTTGCTGTCAACTGGTTAATCGAAAGGCGGTCAATTGAGAACTGGTGTCACACTTCTAAGAAAATGGACGGCGGAGTCGTGCGACATGCGAACAAACGCATTTGTGTCACATATATATTATCATTTATATTGCTTGCGACTTTCTTTTATTATTTAATGGCAGATAATAGTAAAAATAACAAAGGCATCTCTCGACTACGCGAAGACGTAGATGATATATCGGTAAATAATACTTTTACTATGATATTTTCATATCCTTTATTCATTTTGTATACATTTTCAGCATATGCTGCGCCAGCAGCAAAAGAACTGCAAAGGCTCAAGTCCACCAACCAGCAAATTCAGCTGCTTGGCTGGAGATCCAGCAGGTAGCGGTAGCCGTTGCGATTCCCGTGACATGAATTCCTACGTGGATCAGCTGGTGAAACGGAAGATAGGCCATCTAATGGATGATGTTTACAATTTGAAAAAGCAAGTTATGGGCAGCGGCTGCAATTTCCGCTTGAGTCAACAAAGTTCTTCTAGCGAAGCAGTCTCTCTGGTCAAGACCCGTATTAATTATGCCTCCGAGGACTTGGGAGCCCGAATTGTCAATGTTGTAGCAAATCCCATTGGTGGCACAAATATAATCAAAACGGTACTTGGATTGGATTTTAGCGCAAATCCTCCCGTAAATATGTTGCGACCCAGTTTAGCGCCAGGGGCCTGCTTTGGCTATAGTGGCGATAAGGCTACAGTGGCCTTGCATCTGGCCAAGGCCATCATAGTGGAGGCCATTGCCTTGACCCATGTGACTAAAGAGATGACGCCCAGCTTGTGTGTAAATAGTGCACCAAAGGATTTCGAAGTTTACGTGAGTTATAGTTCAACTCAAGTATATCTATGAATTGCAGCTGTTATGGTTCTTACAGGGCTTACCAACAGATAGCCGTAAGAAGGAGCTACTCGGCGAATGGACTTATGATAACTCGCCGAACAGACGCACCCAGAGCTATTCAGTTCACAGTAATTGTTATTTCCGGGAATTAATTTTTCTATTTCAATCAAATCATGGAGCCAATTCAACTTGTATATACCGGTAAGTTGTGTCTTTCATGCCCTGCAGAACTAAACAATTATTTTATTTTATATATATTTAGGGTGGAGGTCTATGGTCGATTGATGTAGTGAATCTTCTATTTTGATTTGAAGCCGATAAGCATTTAAAATTAACAGAAAGCGATATTTATTGAGAAAACATTTATTGAGGAACATTTAGATAGTTCAGGCAACTACACGGAAAGATATGTCAGCGATAGTTAGGCAGTTGTTAAGTTGGAAATAAGTATTGGAAAAACATCGCCAAGTCGAGTGAGAAAATTAGTTGATACGATATGCTAACAATAGTTAGTTTTTCATTTTTAAATTAAATCCATTTATTTTACATAAAATTGTTATCGCTGGTTCTTAGCATTTGTTCAGTTTGTTTCTAAATTCTTTGAAAAATAAAAAGTGTATTTAAAATTTGGCGCCGCGTAGTTATTGTACGGCACTAGATATCGTGGGACTATCCAACACCCCCATCCCATGTCAGTTTGTTCGCGCGCTGTTCAACACTAAAAGCGCTTTAGTTTTTAGTTGCAAAACAAATGAAGCATACAAAATTTAATTGGCGATTAAATCTAAATAACAACAATAATCTTGTTGAATATAGTGCTGGACATAATTACACACGCCCCGATGCTGTCGACGAACACATCCAGGCAGCGGCAACAGCCATAGGCTTGGGAGTGGGAGTCAGTGTCACAGAGGATAAAGGGGGCGGGGTAGTGGTGGTGGAGAGAGCAGCGGCAACGACTGCCCCTGCGGACGTCGACGACGAGGTTGCTGCTGATAAGGCAAGTTTTATTTGATTGTTTTGTTGTTGTTTTTGTAAATGCAATTTTGCTGCAGCTAAGTGGAGTAGGCGGGGCTGCGCTGCCGCTCAACTTGGATGTGGATGCAGCAGCGGCCCTTTCGCCGACGGAAGCGGAGGCGTTGGCCGTAGGCGTCAACTCCAGTCGCACCTCGATGAATAATTCCACCGAGAATCTAAGCTATGCCAGCGACAATTATTATGGCGACGATCTCATCTTGCTGGACGACGACGAAGATGTAGAGGCCGAGGAGATATCGTTGAACTCGGATGATTGTGTATATGCGTATCGTGGCGATGGGGCCGACTTTAATCTGGCTGCCTTGGATGGTGGGCATTTAGACTTTGGCCCCCTGGCTGGTAGCGGCGTGGACAGAGGCGGCTTGGGTCTGGTATGCGGCGATGATGAGACCGAGTTTCTGGAAATGGACTTTGAGCCGGATCCCCTATCGGAACTGGAATTTGGTCAGGATACAGGTCCGGCAGATGGCTTACAGCCGCCGGGTAATCTGTTGCTCATGCAGCGGGACTACAGCCAAATGAGCGGCCGAAGAATGGCCACACCCGTCGGCGTCGTTGTGCAGCCCAGGCAGCTGTTCAGTTCACCCATTGATGAGTTTCCAGCGACGCCGCAGGAGGCACTGCAGCAGCAGAAGCAGCGTTTGAGTAAGAAATTTGCCAGAATTAGCCTAAATCTGGATCAGATCAAGGATCAGGCCAATGATTTGGATGCAGACGATGAGCAGCTTCCGGGCGAAAGTGAAGCACATTCGCTGCCCAGCACACTGTACACCCGCGGCAGCTTCAGTCGCAGCTCCAGCGATCAGCCAGAGGCGTCGGCCAAATTGACCGGCGCCAAGCCGAAGCGTCTGAGCACCTTATCAAATTCCTCTTCGGTGGTTTCCGCCTCCAAAAGCACCAGCTCTAGCAAATCTCGTCGTTCCCAGCCCTCGGCTAGCTTTGATGAGCGCTGTTTTAGCTGCACGGATTTTCGGGAGAGGGAGACGCAACAGCAGCAGCAGCTGCCGGTGGATGCAGTGGCTCCCATGCTGGTGGCGGCCGCGGCTATGGTGGCTGCCGCCCAATTTGATGTGGCCAGCAATGAGGAGACCTGCCTGGATTGTCTGGAAAAGGAGTTTCTGGCCAACACCATAGGCAAGGCCCTGGATCTCAGCAGCTGTGCCAAGTGTCGGCGTCGCGGTGTCGCCACCCGGGGCAGCAGCATCTCGCTGTACACGCGCGCAGAGTCCAACCGTTGCCGTAGCGGTTCACCCGGCTATTTCGAGGAGTTTGACGGACTCTTTTCGGGCTGGCACAGTGGTGGCGGTGGCAGCGGCGGATCCTGCTCCTCCACCGCTGCTCCGCCTTATAACCAAAGGTTTATTTCGTGTGATAATCATTTTGGCGGCATGCAGGTGAGTGTGTGTTCCAGGGGAGAGGAAATGCATCATTAACTAACCGAAAAAAAACACTTGCAGCTGCTCAAGCCAAGCTTTTCCAGTGAGCCACCGCCACCTCAGCTCGTGGTGCGCCTGTCCACAGCCCAGTTGAATGATGAGGAGCATCTAGTGCAGGCGCTGGACAAACTTCAAATTTCCTATGACTCAACGCTGCTGCACAACTACTTCAGTGGAGGATTGACTGCATGCAGCAAACGTCATGAACCGTCGAATCTCAAGCAGCTGCTGCTGCAAGTCTCCAAACAGCACTGCAATCATCGGCGGCTCAAAAAACTCCTGGAGCTGGTTACCCAGCACCAACTGCTAGTGCAGTTCAAAAGGGTGAGCGGAAGATTGGTTTCTCTATAAATATAGATTGCGACCGGAGCACCCGTTCTTCTTCTTCCATCCTAAGTGTACTTCACTGCGGATCTGTTCAATCTCATTCACTCCCTTAAGTTCATTCTTGTTCATCGCTTTCACACGACTGCAGAGGCTGCGCCCAATCTAAAGTTTCTCTCGCACACCCCAGCCAACGCCTTTAATCCAATTTGTAGGTTTCCCCACTCGATAATATATCTCTCACATGTTACGTTTACGAATAATGTTTCATAAAAGTACATCTCTCACCTTATCTTACGAATCTCCGATAAACATATATATACCAGCGATACGTCAGCAATATGTAACCACATTCTCCTTCGTTTCTTTCCCTTTACAGACTAATCCTGATCAGCCTATGGCTTTGGTGCCACTCAAGGTAACCGATATACTGACGGCCTGGTCACGCCGACGAGATCTCTCTGTGCTGCGACAATTGGACGCACGCTTTCATCGATCCAATGTGCTGGGTAAGCCAAACCACACAATAGAACTCCAATGTAACCCAAATGCTTGCAAGAATTTGTGATTGTTGGTGGCGAGGGGGTTATCACAGGAATCTCTTATAAATTTCGACTCCTCTTTCAGGTAAAATTGGTAATATTGTGAGGCAGGCAGCCATACAAGCCTCAGTTCCAGTTTCATTGACATCCACATCCGCATCGGCAGCCTCCGCCAGTTCGCGACGAGCTCTGTCTGAGTTTATCATGATACCGCAGTATTATTCCATTGGAGAATTAACATTGACGCGTAAATGTTAAAAATAGGCAGGCGACACACGCACACACACAGAGAGTCGCTCTCCCACACCCACACACGCTCATAATTGTTTATGTGCTTCGTTTAATTTCTGTGCAAATTTCGGTTGTTTGAAAAAAAAGAAGCGAACAACAATTAGAGAACAGCAAAAGTAGCGAATAACGAGTAGTTGCAGCTTTGTGTAACGCTCTGAAAAGCCTAAAAGATCTTAAGAGCACGACTCAGAAAATACAAAAGTTGGGCCTCCGTTCGGTTAACATATTGCAGAGCCTTTGTGCTGCGCCTAACAAAGTACGAAGAAGAGAACTTCGACTTGTGAATGCTTACGCTTCACCGGGTGCTTAATAAAATTTGTATGCCTCTTATATTCAAGCAATATGATGTGCTTATGCCTGTCTTGTGCCTTGTCATTTCCACGAAGCTGTCGTCAAAATGCTGAAGGCAACATTTTTTAACTCCAATGCGTTTGAGTTTTGCTATTACAAACACACAAGCACCTGCAAGGCAGTCGCTACCTGTAAACGACAAAGTCAGGGTAAGGCAAAGATGGCGAAGAAACTGTCCTTTTCGCTTACCCCACGTCCATCCTAACTTAGCACTTTGATGACATGAAATCATCTCTGTCTTCGGAGCAAATTGGCTATGAAAAACAAGGTGATGATATACAAGCAGCTGATTACACCTGTCCTTAGCATTCGCAATGACGAAAGTGATCGCAAAATATACACGTCTTCGCTGAACTCCTGAGTAAAGTGTGCTTTGTAGGTATCTGCGAATGCCTCTTAAAACTCATGAAAACGAGCCTCAACCTTTCAATATTTTCTGAATCGTGTCTTAAGGAAGCCATCGCCCAGCCCTTCCTTTCAAAAACATTAACAAAAAATGAAAAAAGAAAATGCAAACATCTAAATGTTAGCGTGAATTTGTATGTGTTACTCAATAATCGTTAATCAAATTTGCAATATTTATATATACAAATATAGTACCATTATATAATGTACATGTGTATGCCACGACCCACTAAACGTATATCACAATATACTTACATACATATATATATATATATAAATATATATATATATATATAAATATATAACTAACTATAGCGTATATACATAGCTTAGCTTGTATACAAAGTTCAATGACAAGAAAAAACATCAAGAAATCATAATATACTTAAAGTAGACAAGTAACACTCACTCACTCATCCATATATACCAGATCTCGCAAATAACGGTTGACCTTTTCTCGTTGCCCGTTGTGTTCTACTGATACTTTGAGCAAAGAGACAGAGGGCAACCGTTCACATTGGCTCTTTAGAAAAACGGTCTTCGTTTTTGAATCGTTTTTGCAGCTCAAAAATATCATTTGAAGTCATATTAAAATAACGACAATTTGGGTTGAACCTTTCTGTCTTTTGCTCATATGCTAAGCGTCATTATGTGACTATCAGTCATATCTCTCTTTATGAGTTGTTCATTAAAGCACCGTCACACAAATCGCTCAATGAGAGCGCTCAACAGAAGCTAACAGAAAGCCTAACAGAAAAAACGGTCAACTGTCATTTGCGAGCTCTGGTATGAAGTCCCCAAACGACTAGTAAAATGCAAATACTGTCCATGCAAACTTTGACCCTGAATTTTCTAAAACTCAGTGCTCACCTGGACAATGACATCTAATGTGTGTGAACATTTAACCTTTGTAGCTCTTGACATTTGGCCTAAGCATAAAGGATTTATATATAGACTAGAAACCTTACCTGTCGTTGTCCGTGTTCTATTTTTGGTACTTTTTCAGTGCGGAGGCATCGATGTGTACACAAAAATGTGCCGACTGCTGCAAACTGTCCTAGCTATTGCCCTCCTGTTCTGTACATTGTTCATAAGTAAGTCAGGACAAAGAGTTTTATCAATATAGATGGGTTACCTATATCGATCACACTTCTAAATCTCAAATACGCTCTGTCAAAATGTTCTTAAAATACTGTTTAAGCCAAGGTAGTCTCGATATACAAAAATATAATAGTTTACATAAGATCCTTTAGGTAAATCAGTATCCCTACTCAAGTTTGGTCAAATGTTCATCAAAATTATTCAATTTCTTTTAAACTTATTTGAAAATTAACAACATTTATATATATATATATATATCTAAAAACCATTCAACACACACGCACTTTCACATTCACACTCATAAGATCGTTCATTCGGCAATGCAACAGCAGCTACCCCGACAACTCCGCCGACTCCCCACATATAAGATAATGGTGAGCATTAAATTCGGTTTGGACCTGACAAAGTTTAGGATTTCATTTTGAGTTAGTTCCACCTTTCCACTTTTAGGATTGGTTTTACATATTTATTTCCGGATATTACATACCATTCACATGCTATGGCGGCTATATAAGACACACATTAGGGTCAGGCTGTGGCATACTTTTCATACCGTAAAAGTTCTTTCCGGTCACGTCCCTGAGTAGAGGATTCTCAATCAACATTGCTGAGGTTTTTATGTCAAAGCTCAAAAACATTTGTACAGTATACTAATATCCATCAGGCGAAAGCTGTGGCATACGTTCCATACAGGTATTTTTTCCATGAAACCCAAGACGGACCGAGGCATCACAAAAGTCAAGGGATAGTCGAAATGCGTATTTAGCAAATAGCAGAGCAACGTGCAGCTTCACTGACTGGGATAGGAGGAAAGCATACAGAAGACATGAAGAAGATAGGGTAGATAAGATACAGGAGGAAAGAATGATAACAAGGAAGAGTGTAGAGCACGAGCAGAGTCAACGGACTGTGAAGAAAGAAATTCTATTTCTGCCGTTTTCACTACTCCATGATCCTTCCTTCAAGAATATGTTGACTATATCGCTTTAACCAATCCAAACTTTCCTCGTTCCAAAGACAAATCCTTATCATGTCCAGGCATAATCCCAAACTGTTTTGTTTTTTTTAATAAAATTACGCTTTATTAATATACATATATATTTTGTGTAATCTGATTCCGATTTTGCTGCTGCCCCCGTGCATGCAGTGTGGGGGCGGGCACATGCTTCTTGGCTCCTGCCTGCTCCTTGCCCATCATTGGTAACGCTGAGGTGGCGGTCGGCCGGGTGCATTGTAGTAGCCACCTCCAGCAGGGCCGCCACCCATATTGGGCGGCATGGGCGGCGGTGGCGCCACGCTGGCATTGTAGTGCGTGGGCGGTGGCACCCAGGCTTGGCCCGGATACGGCGGCATAGGCACAACCGGCGGTGGCGGTGGTGGCGGCCATGTTGGCGGCATGTGATAGTTGGCATTGGTGTTAAGGGGTGCGGGCTGGGCGGGCGGTGGCGGGGCTATTTGTACATTTGGTGGCGGCGGCAGTGTATCAGTGGGCGGCGGCATGCTCAGAATGGCTGCTGGGACAGCGCTGGCCAAAGATTTGATGCTTTGGATGTTGTTCAGCTCCAAGAGGCCAGAGCCATTGCTGCCCCCGCTGAGTAAGGGAGGTGGGGCCTGCTGCACTTGCTGTTGTTGTTGCTGCTGCTGCATTGGTGCACCTGCTCCGGCTGCACCACCTGCTCCTCCACCTGTAGCATTGGGCTTAATAATTGTGGGACTGTCGGCGCGGCTGGGCGGCTTCTGGGGCGGACTACTGTTAGGCTCTTGGTTGTCCTTTTGCGTCGACTGATAGAGGTCCAGCACCTGGTGACATATATCCTCTAGTATCTCCATGGTCACATCCGAGACGAACATATCCCACCAGCGCTGATGCTGTGGCTGACGACCAACCCAATCCTGCACCGTAAACTTGCTTAGCTTACTGGCCAAATGGATGAGGGCGACGGCAATGATCTCGGGCTCCCATTGCAGGCACACCACAGTGCTGAGCGAGTCATTGACAAAGTTCCAGGCCATTTGGACCATCTTCTGCAGCTTCTGTTGGTCGCCCTTGAAGCACTTGGCGTACTTGAGCAGGAAGGTGTACGGGTGCTCCACCTGCAGGTCGAACTTGATAGTCTGCAGCAAGATGCGCTCCAGTGTCATTACCTCTTCTTTGGGATCCTCGCCAAACGAATAGAAGTAGTTGTCAGTGAGTATGCCGCGCGCCGTCTTGATGATGTCGCGACACTTTTTGGGCGTCTCCTCCACTTTGCCGGCCAGGAATAGGCAGCAGCAGGCAGTGACGTAGCGTGGAAAACTCTTGAATGAGTGAAACATGTAGAAGCGATGGAAGTAGACAACACCGGTGGCCATTGTGTTGTGGCCGAGCCCCATCTTTGTGCCGCATTCCATAATGAAGCGGGCGCCCTCCTTGCGATAGCGCCGCTCTGTTTCAAACGTAGCGCCATCAAGAATCGAAGGTGTCTCTCGAAGCTCCTTTTTGTCATAATACCAGCAAGGCATCGCTTTATTCCGGCACGGGAAAATGTCTTGGAACACTCCAGGGTTGCCTATGCGTGTTCATATCGATTTGCCGATAGTTTCAAGTTGAGCTGTTACTTGGCAGAAATATTTTTAAAGTCACAGTCACGAGAAACAGCAGTCGCGGTCAAACCGATAATTACACAATGTTATCGATATGAACAAGCAACAATCGTATCCAGCTTCAAAATATAATTTCACTTACTAATATCTTAAACGCGTAATTAATGCAATTATGCAGGAGGAAATGTATATTTTTATTCGAATTTTGCATTTTTTTGTTTTATTCAAAACGTCCGAGTACACGCAATCGAATACCATTAACATTATAATACGACGCAATATTTAATATAAATAATAATAATTACAAGATTTTATTAAAGCCGGCTCGTCAAGATAACTGGACTTGGTTGAGCTTAGCAAGTATATTTGTGTTGACTTTTCAAAGAGATTGGAGAGCGGTGAAACGCCATTTTAAGAATGATGACATTTGTACATTATTCCCCTGTGTGAGTTCGGTTGTGATATGTGAGATGATGCTTATTTGAAAAAGCCTTTTGGCATTGTTTGCATTGGTAAGGCCGTTCGCCGGTGTGACTTCGAATATGACGCGTGAGATGCTGCTTACGTGCAAATCCTTTTTCACAATGTTGGCATTTGAACGGTCGCTCATCTGTGTGTGTTCGTATGTGACGCGGTAGATAACTTCTGTGTGAAAATGTTTGTGAACAGTGTTTGCATTTGAATGGTCGTTCTCCGGTGTGTGTCCGGATGTGTTGTCGAAGATTCGATCTATCGGCAAATTCCTTCGCACAATGTTGGCATTTGAACGGTCGCTCTCCGGTGTGAACTCGGGTGTGTTCAGTGAGATAATCTTTTCTTGAAAATCCCTTTTGACAAAGTTGGCATTTAAACGGCCTTTCCCCGGTGTGAGTGCGGATGTGTTCAGTGAGATAATCTTTTCTTGAAAATCGCTTTTGACAATGTGCGCATTTAAACGGTCGCTCACCGGTATGAGTTGGGATGTGTTGTTCCAGAGTGAACTTCCGGGAAAATGTTTTTTCACAATGTTGGCATTTGTAGGGCCGTTCGCCGATGTGAGTGCGGATGTGTTTAGTCAGTTTACTTCTTTCTGAATATGCCTTCTCACAATGTGGGCATTTGTGTAGCAGTTTCTCTGTATGATTGCGCTTGTTCAATTTTACATTGTTGTCGCTGCCAGAAGCCTTCTTTCTGTCATTTGGCTTGTCCCTAACTTCATTTGGTTTCGTTGACTCTAACTCTGGTTCCCATTCAGTGACTTCGTCCTCTTCTCCTTCTATTTTCACAGGGCCAATATCAAAGTCTGTGTGAATTTCGTATTCATTCTCAGAGTGCTTCATTGGCATGTCGACCTCTACCTCTTCGTCCTCGTCTTGGTGTTCTATTTTTACACGCACAATGTTCATGTCCATGGAAATCGTTTCGAATGACTCCTGCGAGGAATTCCTGGTTTTTCTGCTAGTGCTTACTTTAATATTTCGAAGGTTCCATCCTCGTCCACCCATATTTGTTTCTGTGCGTCTAGTTCAGTACAAATTTGAAGATAGACTATCTCTTACTCTAGTTTGTTAGTTTTATTTAATAAATTGCAATGACAAAATCTAATTAGAGCAGCAAAACAGAAATGTGACGTGGGTATCGATTAGTTACATCGATTAAACATCGATAAAGCCGACTACTGTACTTAATCAAAGTATCGAATGAAGGGCTTATACTATATCGTGCAGTCCTTAAAAATCTTTGGCGCGTAAACATCGCAGCAGTAAATAGCATAAATTAGGGAACGCTGGGAACATTAAGCAGGTATATATTTGAAGTATACTCTGGCTAACGTAAATAACGTAAGCTGTGATACCTGTTATACTCATAAAAGTTATGTATTTTGTGAATTTGTAATACATAATATAAAATAGACCACCAGTGGTAACCTGTTACAATCTGAACAATATATACAATATCTTTTAACTTTATTAATAGGTAGGCAGGCAAATTTCAAGTTATCTATATGGAACTGTAATCATAGTTATAACAAAATCTAAGTCAAAATTATGAATCAATAATGAGAGCCCGCCTAGAATTGTTAGACTCACACGCCAACTATCGATTGAGCTTCGATATTCTGCGATACTTTTGATAATGTGATAGGCAACTATCGATGATGCCTCAATATATAGGTACGTTTAGTAGATTACTTCTACCTTTGTGTTAATTTTGTTTATAAACTAATATTAAAATCAAAACTAACGATGTTTGGCCTTATAAACATAGACAAATGCAACAACCGCAGTAGCTGCCCCATGAAGTGGCTGGAAATTGGCGTCAAATATGAAGCCAGACCACAAACGCCGATGCCGGCCGTCTTTTGGCGCGCTTTTTCTTCATCTAACTGGACGGGAGCACCAAAGCTAAGCCACTTGTAGTTGTTTTGGTTGGAACATCTTTAAGCGCCATTGGCATAGTTGAGGTAACTATATTTATAACCAGAAACTCCAGTCCAGTTGTTTTGACGTACTTTTTCAAATTGCCAGTCGAAGTAATGCGGTCACCGTTGGCTGCACTAAAGCTTGGGGGCTGCAAGTTGGGAGTTGGAGCGCAAACCCGTTCGTTGAGCCTATCTTTGCATAAACTATAACTGGTTTTGAGGAAGTCAGGAGGAACCCAAGACCAGACCAGACAGAGGCAGCCCAGTAAGTTTGTAAGTAAGTAAATAGACAGTAGATAGTCTCCTGGGCTTGGTTCTAGCTCAGACCGCAACTCCAATTCCATAAACAATCTGTTGCATTTCGCGTCTATCATGTTATTAACCTTGGCGCGCTGATGTTCCGGGGAGAAGGAGAACTCCCTGGTCAAGAATTGTGCCGGTTCTTAGGGGAGTAAATGGCTAAAAGCCAGAGAGCCAGCCAATATAACCAGTTCTTATGCCAAACACGAAATAGTATATACAATTTGTCATCAAGTTGGTAACGCAGATAAGGAAGATCATATGAAAGGGGGGGTTACCTGTGTAATCAATTTCGAGATCCCCTACTTTGCCTGTACAAATTTGATCCCAATGTGCCTACTTTATATACCATATGGTTGCGATAGAACCTTTTATATATTCAAACAGTGAATGGGTATGTCAGCTTCGGTGTGCCAAGCAAGTTTTTCTTTCTTGTTCAGCTTTTCAATTGCTCTGTGTTAGCTTTTACCAACAGGCGCAAGACGCCGCCGCCGCTCCGCTCTCTCGCTGGCATGCGCTCCGGCTCACGTTCTCCCTCTCATCAACCTCTGCCTCTACCTGTTTAAGACACGTTTGCAGCTTCGCTGCGCTTGGCTTTTGAGCCATTTTCAGTCACTTTTGAAACGTTGCCAACGCCAGTCTTGACTTGCAAGATCAACGCGGTATATCTATATACCTGTAGAATATATATATTACTTATAAGTTGCTTTGTGTGGCCGATCTTAAATGCGCGTTCGTTTCGGTCTCTCTAATAACAACATTAACAACAGAAGTGGCTTTAGTGTGTGCTAAATAACAACAACAACAACAGCAGAAAGAGTGCTTGCCTAGGCATAAAACGAGAAGTTTTTCTTTCTTTTCAATAAATACAAACAAGAAAAAATGTCTTGCAAAAAAGTTGCCCAGTAACCAAAGAAGATAACCAGCAAAAGCAGCAGAAGCAGATCGTGTGTGTGTGTGTGTGTCCATATCTCCGTTTGGCTGCTTCTTACCTCTATCCATTTTTATACACATTCATATAGATATATGTATATATCTTAAATTCTTGTGCATTCTCATCTCTACTGCTTGCATTCCTTGGAATCATTCTATGTGGATTATAGCAAATATTTAACCTTATTTATGGAATATTTTTTACGTTATACTTCAGTTTATAACGCTAAATAAGTAAGTTTTGTTTAAAATATATATTTTCAAAGATATTTTTCAGAAATTTCCAAAACATTCTATGTAGTTCAAAAGTTCGCTTAGATATTTAACAAAGGTATCTTTAGTTTTGAAGGGAAAATGTAGAATCTCAGACTTAGAAAGTTTATCTTTAAGTCTACGATCAATATTCCAGCATAAGATTGTCAAACATATACATCACGTATATGACAAACTTCATTCATATCGGATCAGTATAACATGGGCTACAGAAGAAGTCGTTTTATAAATTAACTTGAGTGTGAAAATGAGAATTTTGTAATGCAATTCCATCCCGAGTATATACAAGATGTCTGGATTGAACTACTATGTCACTTGGGTGTGATAGAAAAGATCGTTTTTAAGTAATAGCTTTGTATGGAGGACATATTTTTGAAGGTTTCGGACTTAAATTACACCATAGGCTTATTTTTTCAACTTTCAAATCCTTTGCAAATAGCTTTTCAATTGTTTTACAGCATTTACATTAATTTTCTTTAAGCTCTGACATATTTTCCAAGCCAGATGATTCATTTGATCCATTCACACACAATTGTGCCTTTAGAAATGGTTTGCCATTGCAATGTTGCTTTTTTTTTTATTTTTAGTTTCGTTTTCAGTTTGTGATTTATCATCAAAACATTGTACGCCCTCAGCAGTTGAGTCGTCGCTCAATTAAGTGCTAAGTGTACGGATTAGATCATCCAAAATAAGGGGGGACTGGCGTTTTGGTTGGCGATGCGTCAAACCGCTTAGCCAAGCTAATGACTGAGAAGCATTGTATGTGCGTGTGTGTGTTGGGCTTCGGCCAGGCTCGAGCCAAGGCCATTAAAGCCTGTCTTTGGCTGTAAGCAGAGTTGACTGAACCTGCCTCTGCCACAGGCTCACAATTCCGTCTCACAACAGTTTCAGCCATGTGGCAAGTTTGGAAGTATTGGAAGCAGCAGCTAGTGCCGTTTGTTGTTTCAACACAAATCAAATTCAAAAGCGACGCATCGCAAACGACATCGACATGTTGCTGGCACAGTGCGCGTCATGAATATAGAGGGATTTTGGAGGTGTAGAAGTTGAAATTGAAAGAAATTAGTGAAACTGCAGGGTTTGAAATTTAAAATAGATTTGATGGGAACTATGATTTCTTGTTCTTGCCCAAGCGGGTCCTCTCCGGGATTAGTTTCTTGTGTTATTCCAGACCTTTTAACGCGTTCCGACCATGTAAAGCACATGGCTGCCTCTTAAGTAAAATATTCGAATCAAACAAATCAAATGATAAGAAATAATGTGAAATAAAACAACGATAAAGTTTTTTTTATCGAATTGAATTTCAGGGCGCCTTATATACATTTCGCTTAGTGTAGCTGCATATCGGGGCGCCCACTTGATAGTATGTGGTATTGTTTATTGTTTAAACTGGCCCATGTTAATTTTATGTGAGTCCGTTGCTGTTGCGTCGTGTGTGTTGTTTTGTGTTGATGTTGCACTTTGTGTTTTTGTTTTTGCACAATATGTTAACAATTTTGATTGGCAATTGTGCGATGCGTGGTGTTTGCATTGTTTTTGCGGCGGGCAAAATGTTGGAAATGTGTTGCATGTTGCAAATTGCAGCTAAGTACAACAGCAGCAACCAGATGCAGTGCCGCATTTGTAATTATTTGTGGCCGCCATGAAGCGTAACCAAAACATACGAGCACAAAAAAGGCTGCAATTGAGGGGATCAGAGAGAAAGAGAGAGATAGAGTGGGAGCGATCGCGTCTTGGAACCAGCCTGACCGGACTCGTACCCTTACCTGTACCGCACATTCATTTGTTTCTCCTCTTTGCTGGAAATTACATATATACTATTCTACACATTCTTCCACATACGCTTGCGCTTGAAGAAGAGGCAGATCTCTTTGACGTGCCCATAAATCACGCGTGTGCCTTGGCCATATATGTATAAATGTACGCAGCCAACGGGCTTCACTCCAACTATCAACCTCCACCTCTTCTTCAACTCCATCAAAATGTCAGCTACCTTTTAAGTTGGGTTTTTGTTTTTAACGCACTTTGATTCATCGTCGTGTGTTTGGTCCATAGAAGAGCTGTTTTGACCATTTTTGGCGGGGCGTTACTTGTGTAATTTTTGTGTTTGCCTTCGAAACGTCGAATGAGCTGAAAATGTTAATTGTTTCAAGTTTAAGACATAACATTTGAGCTCCTTTTGTTTTGGTTGCATTCAGCAGTTACCTTTTTGCTTGGACTTTCATTGAAATTTGGTCACACTATTAGAAAAATTGAAATGCTCACTGCTAAGTATGACATAGGTTTTGGCACTAAGATTAGGCCAAAAACAGTCATTTGTATATCAGCTTAGAGTGTTGTTTAAAACTACACACTATTATAAATTCAAGTTTATCATAAAAAACTTGCTAAATTATTAGAAGAGCATTTGAGCATCACTTATACTATTTTAGAAAACCCTATAATTGATCCAATATGTGTTCTCATTAGTTTTTATGAGCATATTTATCGGCTTGCGATAGTTAAAGTATTGTCATAATCACGCACGCGAGTCCCAGATTCCCTCACAGTTTTCTAATCTCAAAATCAGTTCAAGATTAGGATTAAGGTACGAAATACTTAAATCCGTAATGGACTTTAGACAGCTCAACTTTAATCCGTAATGTTAATCCTTTAAAAATGCAGCTTGAGAACAAAACTATCATTCTAGAGATTATCTCAACATTTATGGTAGATCTGTATGTCATCTTCCTAGAGAGTAAGAGTACTTTTCTTAAAGAAAGGATACCATAGTAAGAGAAAGATTACCATACCATAACAGATGACGCTTTTTAAAGAAAGGCTTCTACTAGAAAAGCACTGCAAATCTTTAGAAACTATTTTATCTTAGGAAAAATATTAGTGTTCTAGGTAAAACACAAATTGTCTAGGAGATAGAGGTACTGCCTAGAAACGACTTACGTCCTAGGAGAAAATCCTGACTGAGAAAGTCTCTGTCCTAGGATAAGATTACTATCTTAGAAGCAAGACCACACCTTCTGGACAAATAGTAACATCACCGTTCTGTGGGCGAGACCTTGGTTTTGAAGGCTTCTTATAGCTACCTCGGCTTCCCTATCTGCAGTTTCTAAGATAGCAATCGGTAGCAAGGCTGCTTTTGCTTGAAAGAGCTCATAACACCTCTCATCTCGTTTCTGTTTCTGTATTCTAATTAAACTTTTCACAACATAACGCTGTGGAATTAATGCTGACTTGACTTAAACCCATCAATTAACAGTCTTCACCTTTACGCTTTTTGGTTTTTCAAATACCAAATGATCTGATGGAATAATGCTTAACATCTTCGCAAAAGTCTTGAATGATTAATGATGAATTACATGATGAAAACACACACACGTCCATATCAAATCCCAGAACTGGAGCAATACAAAATTTTAATAAACACAAAACCCCAAAACCTCCCTCCAATGTTGATTTAATACCAAGTCATGCTCTTTTCCATTTCCCAAACCAATTTAAAGCATTAGAAAGGCAATTACCTGGGTTGCTGTTGGGCGCTGGTAATTTCGAATGGTTCACAATTAATACAATTGTAGCTAGGAGTTAATAGATAGATCTATAAAGAAAAAGAAGCAGCAGCAGCAGAAGAAGCAGCCACAAGAAGACATAAAAACGCTGATGACCCACTTAGGTCGTCGAGGCAATCCCTGTAGAAGATCTTGTCTTGGGGGGGAAAAAACAACAGCAAGCAAAGCCTTAGGGCGGCGGACAGTGAATCTCTAGCTCTGCAGATGCCAGTTGGCATTTCTATGAATTTCAAATCATTTAATACCAAGCCAAGGCTTTGGGCCAAAAGTTATTAATAATTTGTTGTTGTTGACCCGATTTGATGAGGGACAGACAGATGGCAGCACACACGCTAAACAGTTCAGGTTTCCGATTGACCACAAAAAAACTTGAAAGCAGATGTAGAAAGTGTCGCCGCTTCTTTCTTAAGCTTTGAGTTGGCTTTGATTTGAAATGAGTTCCCCAAAAAATGATTTCCATTACATTTGTTCTTAATTCCATGTCAATTGGTTTGCAGGGGGGAATAGTTTCATAGCTGCTCAAGATGTAGGTGGGATTGGGTTCTGATATTCTTTTCCAATAATTTCTACATCTACATTCTTCAGTGACCTTCAGCATGTGTCATCTGTTTATTGATTCCGATGTCAAATCCACAGTTGAGAACTCTGAACTTGGACAACGGTCGCATCGTTAGATCTAAACTTTAGTTTATATATATATCAACTAGAGCTTTAGAGAGACGTTTATCAACTATTTAAATATTTCATCTGCATTTTAAAGCATTTTCCCCATATGCCTCTCCTTGTCTACTTTTACAAAATAGATTGCCGTGCCAACTATTCTAGAGGACATGTCATTATTCACTCATGAATGAAGCAGCTTTTTGACTTATGAAAGTTCATCTTCTTCTTAACTGTAAAATATCTTACAAAAAGTTCAATGAAACTATGAAATTTCCTTCTTTTCTTTCTTAATTTTTTTTATTTTGATATTCAAAAAGGCTCTAAAGTTCTCGCATGTTGACAAACGCTTGTTAATTATTTACAGCTTTTTATGACCATTTTTTAGTTTTTATCTTTATTTTTTTGTTCTAAGCAAGTGTTTGCGGAAAAAAATTCTAATTAAAATGTTCAACAACTTGGCAGACGAAGAATAACAAAAAAGAGTCTCTGAGAAACTTCTCACATTTAAGAGCTGGAAGTTGATGCTTGGTTTTTGTTGCGATTTTTATAAGCCATTGTTTTTTGTTTAGGTTTTTTTTTTTTGACTTGACTTGAAACTGTACAAAAATCATGTGCTTGTGGCTATTGCGTATATGAGAATATGAGGTAAGAAGCTGGCGCGGATTGGAGCCGAGCTGAGACCTTTAGCCCCGGGGCTTTCTATGCTTCAAAAGTACTCGCCTCTTTTCTTTCTGCCAAACAAATTTGAATATATCTAAGAGATGGAAAAGAAAAACAAAATTCGAAGCTGTTTTTGTCTATTCCGAGTCAGACATTTGTTGTCCGATCCGTCGCCATACAGAATATTTGCTCCTGCGCGATCGTCATCCTCGCTTCGATATCTAGTCTTTTGATTAACAACAACTTACATGTTCGAAAAGATGGCAGAGTCCTGTAATTTGCATCTCCTTCTCTCGCTCTCTCAATTTGCACTCGCTCACATGCGTTTTTTGATTTTTCCTTGAACGAAGTGTTTGCTTCAAAGACGAATAAAGACAAAAGTGAAAACATAACCAGAGCCAAGAGCAATATGATGTTTTCTGTTACTTCCACACTATTCCACATCCGCCTAATAACCCTCTCACATATATTTGTTTTAAACTTTAACCTTAACATTTAAACATTTGAACAAAGCCGGCCACTCGACCTTTCAAATTCTCATTCCCATTTTGCAGTGCATAAAAATCGCATTAAGCTCAAAAGATTAATAGCTTCATATTATTTTATGAATTGCAAATGCAATGCCAGAACTCGATGAACTCTAGATGGGAAGCAACGGTAGCTGCAGCCAAACACTTCTGTGGAATGAAGTAATTCCACATTGACTGTGTGCCAAATTCACTTTGGAAGTGGCACACAAACTGATCGAGACAGAGAGAGAGAGAGAGAGAGAGAGCAAGAGAGAGGGAGAGAAAAAGAGACAGTTGCTGTTGAGAATGGATAATTTCAAGCAACTTTGTAAATCTGACACGCCTCAGCGCATGCGCGCAGCCACTTAAGAATGAAAGCCAGCCGCAGCAGGGAGGAGATGAGGAGAGAGAAGAGTGGGACGGAGGGGGAGCCACAGTCAAATGATAAGCCCAGTTAGGCAGACAGACGACGGCTTGAATGACTGAGGCCGAGGGAATTACGGACAGACGGCATGACTGGCTGACTGGAAAGTAGGTGGGCGTTTAATCAACAGCCTGTTTGGGTTTGGGGTTTGCTTGAGGATAGCTTGGGAACGTGGGTGCAGCAATATAAACGATTTGGCACAGTGGATATCAGTTGGGAATTTGCAGAGTGAAAAGAATATGGGTTTTTAGAACGGCTGCAAATCGAATCGAACCCCTTTGAAGTCAGATATCTTACTCTTTCGTTGATATACGAACTTCCGAAATTCTACTTTTAAACCCAGCAAACCATTTGTCTAGAATCGCCAAAAGTATAGTAAGTTTCATTTGACGTTTCGATCATTTTATAACCAAACCAGATTTTCGTAAATTTTAGGCATTTCTGATCCACAGTGAATCATCATTATGGTGATTATCATTATCAGTTTGATTACGTGCACCGCTTGCAGATTCACAAATCAAGGCAGAGGGAGAGTCTCGGAGCAGCTGCTGTTGCTGCTGTTGGTGGGCAGCCCATAAATTAGACTCTGTTTCAGTCTCTTGACTCTCCGGTTCGACTTTGATTTGAATGTTGGGGCTGCCTTTTTAACCATTTTTACGATTCCGCATTTCATTTCTATTTCTGTGCCGGCGGTTTGGTTTCTTGATTAAGTTTTTTTTCCTTTTTTGAGCTCAGCTTTCGTTTCATTTTGAAATGCGAATGCAAACCGCAAGTCCAAAAGTCGTTGTCAAAGCGAAATGAAGCAATTTCGTTTGGGTGGAATGGGAAATGGAAAAGGGAATACACACAACAAATGTCAGGTAACAGTTCTCGCGGTGGGAACAAGGTCAGATAAAAACTGTTGGAAAATTGAAAAGAAGCAGAAAATGTACGAGAGAAAAGTGTGACAATGCCCTTTTCAGAGTAATTAACAGAAGAAAGCTTTCGGGCGGGCAGGAAAAGGCAAGCCCAGCTAAATACCTAAATACTATCAATATGAGAGATCGCTATGTTGATGAGGAAATTGTGTGACCAGCAAGAACAAACCAATTCCAAGTCTTCACAGTATTCGAATCAAATGAATTGAATGAATCTTATAAATATAATATAATCCCAACTATCACATATCAAACACTTAACTAACCATAACTAAAAGCAGCTAGAAGTTACGCTTCAAATTTTTATAAAATAAACAAAAGCATATAATCATAACAAAAACCCTCTATTTCTTTATGCCCACAAAAAAAAGTCTATAAAAAATTACATAAATTATGCAAATTGAGGGCAAGTTGACCAAAAAAGAAAAGGTAGCCCCAGGCGTAAACAAAAAACAACCAAAAACTGAAACCAAAACAAAAGGCGATCAATAAACGACACAGAAATAGAAATCGAAGTCGCAGCCAAAAACACCTACACAGAGCCATACGCCAGGTGTCAAAATCGTAGTGTAGCAAACAATTTTTCCTTTTGACATTTGAAGATTTGAACAAAACAAGATCTCTGGGTATATGAAGAGGCAAGCTAGATGACGTTTAAATGCTCTATGTGCAGTGAATTTGAGGTTAAACTGAAGTTTGTAGATATCTGTGTTGATTAAATATCATTTAGGGCATTGGACATTCGAGCACAGAGCAAGTGTTCCAATTTCTTTTGAAAATTCTACTCAAAATGTATGCTTACATGTCTAACCAATACTCCTGACCATAAACTGCTAAGAAAAAATATTATCGACAACATTTTAGTATATTTAGGTTTGTTTTTAAGCCGAAAGAAGAAAGTACAGCAGGTCTTGTTCGACAGAAGATAAACAAACTGTTCATTGAAAAGTGAAACAAATTTGCAGCCAATAAAAATATATAAGCAATGTAAACCTAAAAATAGTTTTCCAAATTATATAATAATAGTTTCAAACCCTAATTCAAATGTTTTTCATACAAAAAAACTTTAAATTTGAAGCTACTTACCCGAAAGCCCTGCTCAAAACTGAAGCCGCACTTCAAATTATTTAAGCTTTTTTCCGCCACTTTGTGCACTTCATTGTCGTTGTCCGGAGGCCAATAGCTACATGAATGGACACGAAGCTGGCCAAAAGGAGTCGCGTCACTTATGAAATATGTCTAAATGGGCACACTTAGCCATTTGAATGAATGGTGAAAGTTTGTGTGTGACAAGACAAGACCCGGCCACTGACAATGAAAACTCTCAAATCAAATGCTTTATAATTGCCAACAAATTAACAAAATGATTTTGCAATTGACAGTTGTATGACATCCATGGCACCATCGCACCCCCTCTCGCGCACCTCACGCTGGTAAAAGTGTGGCCAATTGGAGAGCGGAAGTTTCCAATGATCCCAAGATTTCAAAAGAACCGAAGCTAAACGCTGTGCCGAGGTTCATTGAACTTCGCGCTCGAGTTTTTTTTTCCGAGAGGCCTGTCTAAAAAAGCTAATCAAAAAGTTAGCCAAAAGTCAGAAGAAAAACCCCATTACCGGCATGAGCCACAAGACATTTAAGTGGTCTGAAACCACATGAAACCAAATGAATTCTTATGGTCAACATAAATTAGTTGGCCTTACACCTATTTTGTTATGTCTAGCGGAAAATCGAATCGTAGCAATTTCAATGATTTTAGCAATTTGTGTGCAATTTGTAATTGATGTCGGTTAAACAATTATTGTGATAAATTAAGTGGGGATTGCATATAGATTTACTTAATATCACAACGATATTTTGCAAATATTTTGAAATAGTTTAGATTTAATAGGAACTATAGATATAATATGGAAGAAGTAAGAAGAAGTTGCGATTGAAGCGCGCTCATACGCGATCAGCCGACGAAAAAATGATGTCTTTGCTTCATAACAATGTAATTTCAACGCGGTTCAGCTTCCTGCTGTTTTCTGTCCTCTCATTGTTCGTCTTCGTAGCAATAATTTCGTTCAAGGCAAAGTCAGAAAAAGTATGCATGCCTAATAAAATACTAACATTTTACATGCCTTAGCCTTAGGGCTCCACTCGTTTTTTCAAGGAATTATACTACATATATCCCGATTTAAGGCCGCGATCTCTGAATGTTCGTCCAATTCCTAAGCCATTGAGGGATACGCAGGTGTTGTCCATAATATAAAATCACCAATTAGTTCAACTTCTCATTCAGTTTGCAAAGTTATATTAATAGCTATTTTAGTTGCCATTTAAGCTCGACTTAAGACACTCCTTAAATGAAACATTTAAGTCCGTGTCTTTTACTTCTATAGTCTAGAGTTATTATACATAACTTAACTTCAGCCAGCTGCGTTTTCAAGCTCTTATTATGCCCGGATCTGTTTGGCCAAACTCATTTAGCAATTGTGTTTCATTTCTCAAACTGAGTTGCAAACTGCAAAACACAAGCAGCACCTCAGGGGAGGCAAGCGAAACCAGTTTCTGTTGCCCAAGACGACCTACCTACTATATCTAGTTGAGACTTTTATGAATTGCCATGCCATTCGAATAGCATGCAAATCGACCAACGGCGACGGCATTATTAGTCATTATGTTTGAGTCGCTCGATCTATAGACCCCTGCTGAAATAAGCAACTGAAGGCTGTCTTAGATAGACTTGAATAAGGATTGTATACTTGGTTATATGTGGATATATATTCTCTTAAAAACTAATTATGCTGTAATAATTAAATTATGATTTGAACACTAATTGGTAAACATTATTAACTATTAATGTGATGAGTTCAAAAATATGAATTTTGTATACTTTGTATAGCCTGTCGTGTTTGGCTTTGGACAGCTGCGGCGCCAAAGTGTCAACAACATTGAAATACAGTTGGGTTTGATTGTCTTGTGTCTCCATAGTTTTCACCGTTTATGTAATTTCCATGTAGTTAAAATGTCATTTTGTGTAATGTAAGCGTGTTGGGTCAATGTATGGCATCTGTGGTGGGCTCTTAGGCACTGTTTAAAAGATGATCTACTCTATTGTAGAGGGAAGGCATTGCCATGTATCGCTTGTTAGATAAGAGAAATGGGGCTGAGTTTCTTACTAACTTTATTCTGATACGTATTAGAGGTGTGCTTGAAAGCCTTCATTTCTAGCTCCACTATACTGTACAGTGATATGCAGCTCTCACTCTACTCTACAACTCTTCCTTCATGGAATAGTGTACTCGTATACTGCCTGAATGCATTCATTTTCATCTTCACTGTACTGTACAGTTCTAAGTTTTTCACCAATTTGGTTTACTTATCTTCTCTCAGTGTATAGTGTACTCATTTAAGCCACGAACGCATTCATTTCTGGCTCCACTGCTCTGTACAGTTGTACATTATTCTTAAATTAAGTATTTCATTCAAAGTACAGTGAGGGAACTGTATGAACACCAAAACTCCCTGAGGAATCTGCTTATGTGATCACAATTGCTTTAGATTTTCTTACAAGTCTTTCGTATCTTGTTTGTTTTCATAATCTTTAAAACGCATTAAGAACAGGTTATATTCGTTTTTATATAAAGCCGGCCTCATCCCCACATCCATTCATAAATGTCTTTGTATTTATTTATAAATCGATTGCGAATATCCAAATCAATTTTTGCATAAACAAATAAGGCTTGACTCAGATAAAGAAGAAGACACCACAAAAATGTATTTACGGTGACAGTCGCAAAGCTGACACACACATACAAAATTCACAAGTTTTGTGGTTTTCCCACGAAATGTTAGCTTCAGCGTGATTTAGGGTCTTATAGAGATCTTCTCAAAATGTCACCTGAGACACTGCTAGAAAATTGTGTTCAAAGTGTTTGTTAGCAGTTGCATTGACTCATTGGGCAACAGGAATTCAATAATTAATTGCTTTTCAAATGCAAAACTTAATTTGCAAGCAAATTATTAGAGCAAAGCAAAATAGTAGCCAAAGCCACAGGCAACTTATGGGCTTACACTCTGCTACAAAGTTGGGTAGAATTAAGAAAATAATATATATAAGGAAGTTAATGAGCAGTGACTGCCCTTTGAGATGAGCAGCGTATACGTAAAATATTGGTATTTTTGTAGTATTTTTGGTATATCTTCATTTTGTAGAACATTTAACATTCGTTTTTCTTTTGGTATTCATAATTTCTTAATATTCTACTCTCTAGAATTTGTTCTATATTATTATTAGTACTTTGGTAAATATTTGGAACTTTTCTGGCGTTTGATTGATTGCTGTCTTTAGTTTCTGCTTTCCAGCAGCTTCTGCACAAATGTCAAGCCTTCAAATGTCTGCCATCTCTCAACTTTGTAGCTTAGTGTAATATTTTTGCAAGGTTGCTGGTTTTTTTCCAAATCGTACTTCGAAACTTTTCATTAGTGCAGAAAATATGATTTATAATGAGCAAAAAATATGCCAAACCAATTTGCATAAAAACAAAAGTGAAACAGCATAAGGCGTGGCGCGTGGCCAAAGAAATGGATGGAAAACAACAACACAAAGCTTAAGATCAATTAAGTTGCATTATAATATAGCAACTGGTATGTACCCGTAGACATGTTTATAGGGTTTTTGCCAGAGGCATTCACTTTTTGAGAAACTTCCTGCTCGACGGACGAGGGAAAAACATCCAAAAACTGAAAACTTATTGCACAACGTCCTGAGAATCGCCCCACAACATTAAAACCACAGCAACAACAACAAACACATCTACCACAAGAAAACAATTACTAAAACACAGATTTCGTAAGTCTCTTTCCAGCAAATAGCCAAAAGGCAGCCGAAAAAAAAAACGAAGAAGCAGCTAAACAACAAACCGAATGCGACTTGCAATTGTGCAAAAAAGATCTGTGGTTGTTGTTGTTGCAATGCCCTGTAGGCCAAAAGGTTGCATGGAGTACATGCATATCTTAGGCAAAGTTTACACAAAGGCTTAGACAAATATCTTGGCCAAATCTACCAAAATGGGTTAGTTAAAAATCTAAAAAATACAATTTGAAATTATTTTTAAAATGCTATAAAAATACTAGGAAATAGTTAGATATGATTGATGTAATGGTAAATCTAGCTGTCAGTCTCTGTCTTCGGTTTCGGCTGGCTGTGTACACAAATTCGGATGTATGTAAATTGCAAGAGCAAAGCCTTTTATCTATGTTCATATATGATTGAAATTGTCACTGCGTTTGAACAGAGTTAAAAACTTAGTTGATTTGTTAGTTTGTTGGTTTTACAGTCCTGATTCTATGCATGCTTGTCTTGCTCCTACAGCAGCTCTCAAAGTCGACTCTGGCCTGCCAGTTTCTGCAAAATTTCCTTGTGTGGGAGTTAGTTGCTGAATTGAAATCGAGTTAGAAGTGGTGCGGCGTCTGGCTGTCTCATCTAATTTGTGAATTTGTGTGTGTCTGTCTTGCAATTGTTTCCACGTCTTTTTTTTGCGATCGTCGCGAAAAGCGGCGTGAAGACTTTTCAAAAAATGTTAATGAATCTTTTTTTTCTTTTGATTTCGGTTTCATGGAACTGCCTCCTCAGACTCAGACTCACAATCAGTCTGGGAGTCTTCAGACTTTTCAGACTCAGACTTTGAGGAAAGTGAAAGTCCATTAGATTGGGTGCAAAAAAACACAGAAAATTTAAAGCTTAGCGCCTTTGTTTTCGTGCGTTTCACACGCAAGTTTATTACACTTTCAACTTTGACTTGAGGCTGAATGCGAAAAAAATTGTTAAAAATGTAACAAAAGTTAATAAACAGCATAAAGAAATGAGTTACACGATGTGAAGAGTGAAAGGTATAACACAGGGGATTAGCAAGGCATGAGGGGTTGGCCTTAAGTAAAAGGTTAGAAGTGGATTATAAAGCAATTATCGAGTAGGAAAATGAAGAATTTGTAAAAAAGTAAATAGGAAGCTTAGAGAAATTGACGATTATAAAGCATTAACCAATTATGATGAAACTATATATAGGGGCGTCTTCACATTTCTTTGAGTTGATTGGGAATCAGAATCAGTGAACTCTCTTCCTATCTAACTTGATTTTTTGGTGTACAGTTCTCTTTACCTTTAACATCAGAGATATATACATATTCGATTACCGATGTCCATTTGCTACGCTGAGCAACAGATACGAATGTGTACTGTAACTGATAAGAGGGTCTTGGTCTTATCTCTGGCTACGACTACATGTTGCCTTGCCGTGCCTCGCCTTGCCTTGCCTTGATTTCGAGAAAAGTGTCGTGCCGTGTCGTGCGCGCTCTCATTGAGCACTTTTTAGGTTTTGCTATGCAAATGCTTGTCGCTGATTGACCATTGTCCAGTTGGATTTTGTCAGCTGCCCATAAAGAAGGCAATGGAGGCGTGTTGTGTGGTAAGGCAGTATGAATATCTGTCGGCTTTTGAGGGGGCGTCCTCTACACGTTTCTGCTGACTATAGATTATGCGGAAACTCTCCCTACTCAAAATAATATATATTTACAAATTATTATCTGGTATTGTGTGTGATTTTTTTCGCTGCAGTCATCATCGTCATCATCAGCGGCAGTGTTGGAACAATAAATGAAAAGTTTTGTAAATAAAAACAAAAGGCCAAACAGCGGCCAAGAATTATGTTCACGTTCGTGTCGTCTCGATGCGACTTCGAGTGCTCTTCTCTAGTGCTCAAGCGTACCTCAGACGCTGCGGTTGTGGTTGTCGTCGCGTCGTTTTGTCGTCTTCGTCTCCACGCTGAATTGAGCAACCCTTTTTTGCTTTAGTAGCTATTCGTAATATCTCCAGTTGTACTAAAAACAAAAAGAATGAGCCGAACACTCGTATGTGCGAAAAGTTTTACAGCCGATTTTCGTAGCCATTTGACGACGTGTTGTTTGTGTGTTAACAGAGCACCGCTTATCACAGGCGTACACGATACTTTTTATTTTTGTTTTGAAAGATAGCAGTTCTTTCACTTTGTTAGACGACCACGACGTTTAACTCATTTTGTGAGCTAAATATGAAACAACTTTGAGATTTGTTGAGATTTTAGCACAACGTTAAAGGATTAAAACGCAACAACAAACCCCAAAATAACGAATGAAGAGTTTCTCTAACGAACACAGGTGAGAGAGTTTCCGACAAACTGTTTCCAGGCTTCAAAAAAAGTGCCTGCGCCAAACTTTAATTAATAGTCAATATTTGTTTATAGATAAAGATACAATTCTATGAACTAAAGAAACGTTTCAACAGTTTGCGATTTTGTTAACCAAGTGCTAAAAAGTGTTGGACATTTAGGTGCCTTACAAATTTAACTTGGCTTGAAATTTCCCAGAAAGTGTTTGTTCTCTGGAAATGTATCCAACAAACATGACCGCTTTCTGTAAATCCCAGTTATTTGTATTTATCCAACGTTATCTGAATTCGCTGTACTAATCAATGTGTCAAAATACGAGCAGTCTCGAAGCAGAAGAGCTTTATATTTAAATCTTTTGAAAATGACTCTGTTAGTAATAGGAGAAAGTAATATTGTAAATGTGCTAAAATTATAAGAAACGTGTCTGAGTGCTGTCTAAAAGTAAAATCTTGCTATTCATTAAAATCTTGATGAAATACTAATCTGACGTTGATAATATTAATACAACGTAATAGTACTAAAAGTACTAAATACATAATAAATGTGTTTAAATGCAGTTTATAATGAAAGCTAGCTTTTTATTATAGACTTTTGTAAAATAGTGTCCTGATATTATTAACAATAGGAAAGTCTTGTCATTTATATAAAATCTACGTCCTTCTTAATGTAGAACAAAGCAATAGCTCGTACTAAATGTACTAAACATGCATTTTGCAAGCTTTTGAGTAAATTGCAATTAAAAATACGAAGTTTTCATATGTAGAACTGTTTATTATAGGGCGATATGGTACTTTTATATTAAAATATATCTGTAGACCTCATTGTAGTGCACAATATATACATTTTGCAATGCGTATATGTTGATAATATATCGCTAAGTACATATGGGCTTGCCTCGTTAGGTAATATTACGATATCATAGCACGAAAATGCCGCCACAAGCAAAAAAAAACCAAATATAGGGAAATGAGTCATCTGACAGGCCCAAAGAGAGAGGTGCCCAAAATGCAAACGACGCACACATACAGATACACAGATACGTACATACAGCCCCAGGCCATCCAATAATTCATCGAAACTTTTATGAAAGGCAAAGGCCTAAGAAGAAATGGTTCAAAGAAACTGAAATTAAAAATAGAGAAACAATTTATAACTGCACAATGAACTCTTCCTCCGCCTCCTTCGAACTGTTGGGTCAAGAATATAGCAGATGCCTAAAAGATATCCGCAATTCTTTGTTTGTGTTTTTAATTTTTCAAAACTAATAAAAATAAAATAAAAATTAAGTCAAATAATTTATGCCTTCACTAAGAACATTTGTCGGCCCTTTCATAGCTTACACATTTTGCTTGTTGTTTTAAAAAATTCGTATTTATAGCAAAGTACAACAAAATGTGACGCATGTGGATGGTTTACGTATTCAGAGATGTTTTCTTTTTTAAACAAAGTGAATGACTTTCAATATTGCTTTTAGTACATATAGCTTGTATTCAGCTCATATCATTTGCCTGCCTCATGTAGCGCTATGTTTTTTGCTCTGCTTCTTCTAATTTTTGCCAAGTTCCAAAGTGCACGGCTTAGTGGGCCAAACTTTGATGGATAGCCCAGGCTAAAGCCCAAAGCAAACAACTTCCGATTTGCAATTATGATAATAGATAACAGGGTGTAATAGTTATACAGGGAGTGCCAGGTGGATGTGTCTAAAACTTTCCATGCCCCTTCTCTATCTTATCATGCTTTTAAACATGTTTTATCATTATCGTTTAAATCAAAGACGCCCTTCTACATTTGTTTTATGTCCAATTCATTTATTAGATCTTCCACAGATATGTGATTGATGTCATTGTTTATATAAATCTTGTACCCTATATATATCTTTGTTTGCCTTCTTCTCTTTGCCTTTTCGGACAGCTGTCAAAGGCAACGAAAAGATCTAAATATTGAATCACTTCTTAAGCTGATTAATTAGACAAGATTTGTTCACATATCCATGTCAGTTATGACAGTTTTTGAATAACTCGCTAGAAAGTGAAAATTTGTGGAAATCATTGAAAATAATGCGGTAATAAAATGGTGTTGAATTTTGATGAATATGTTAGGCAGCTGATGCTGGCAAATCCTTATGAAAAATGTTGAACAATTAATTTTTGCTCTGTTCTAAAACCGGTTCTAAATATTTCATATTCGAAATATTTCATAATTTTTATATGCCATTTTGTAAGCTTTCATCTGGAGCTCTCATGGTTATGCCAGAATAATGTGTTTGATACTGATTTTAGGGATTGATAGAACACACCTAATACATACAGTGGGTTATATATTGATCTATTATTATGCTTATGCCTTAGAGAATTGTAAATCAGATCATGCTAAATTTGAAATATATTTTACTATTCAGTATAGTTTACTAATCAATCATTTAACCTTAAATCTCAGGCAACAAGTCAATCAGTCAATTGTGCTGTGCCTTGGCCTGGCACCGCCATGACATATACAACATATCCACTACCATTGTTTCCAATTTCAATTTGAAATGTTACTTCAACACATTCCTGAACTTTTTGTTAATCTTTCTTTCTGGCTTTTGCCTGTGTATTTGTTGTTTTTGTTGGTTTTGTGCAATATGTTGCTGCTGCCGCTGCTGTGTAAATTTCCAATCGAATGTATAAATAAAACGCAACCGTTTACATAGCACGAATTGCGAAGTAAACATCCCAGGAGATCGAAGCCAGAGTGACGTCACAAGTCAGCAAATGTTTCGCTGTTTATAAATGGAAATAGAAAAACGATTAGAACTACATATACAGCCAACCCTTTTGACCTTGAAATGGCAGCAGACTTGATTTGTGAAATTGGGTTATCAGCCGGATTTGTGCAATTTCTATTTAGCAACAAAAGCAGATCATTTTTTACAGAACACTAAATGATTTTTATTTATAATTTATACGAGGCGTGTTTATTAAACACCCACAAATATGCCTAGTTTAGGCAGTAGGGGGAGAGAGAGGGGACTTCACTTTGAGTAGCTGCTATTTATATGGCTAGATGAGTGCAGCTCTTAACCTATTCAGGCCAGATGAACAAAAACAAGTTTAGAAAAGTTTACCAGCAATTAAATGAATGTAAGTTCGTAAAGCTTGTCTCTCGAGGCTTTTGTAGGTGTAACATTTGTTCTGAAATACACTAAAAATGTATACTTAGAATGTTCTAAAACCAGCCTAGCTTCCAGTCGGTACAAGACAAATTATGCGATAGGAGATGTTTATGTGTAAACCATATTATAATGCTGTGCCTTTTCATAATGCTTTTCATAATGCTAGGCCCGACCTATCTTCTCTTACCTCACCATATGATTACCTCATCAACAGATGTTACCCTTGCCTATCATCAACATCTATTCTCAAGTATTATAAAAGTCGAAATATCATTCATAAACGATCGCAAATGCTCTTCTCTTCGTTTCCCTCTACGTCCACCTAATTGAAAACGTTTTTTTCATGGTTTCATGACTCGACTCTATACCAAAAGCTTATCATCAATTTGTACTTACGTTTTTTCCGCTTGTTTTTCTTTCAGATATCGTTTTCGCTTATCGAAAATATAACAAAAGTCTGTACCGAATGCTGCTGCCGTCAAATTGCACAAAAACAAACAAAAAACTCACAAAGAGCGATAAGGCAATTGGAATTGGAAATGAAATGAAAAGGTGCTAATTTTCGCAAATGCATTCATTGAAGAGGAACCTAAAGGAACACCAAACCAGAAAAGGCATATTGAAACGAACCGATGTGATACTTTGGAACTAAGGGAACTAAGCATTGCATTAACGATATAAATATAGAAAGTAAATAAAGGTACTTAAGGACACACAAGGCTGCAAATAGATATAGAGTTTATCTACAACTAAGAAATACAGAAAAAAAGAGAAAAAAAATGGAACACTTGGATCTGGCGGGTTATATAAATAATGCCACAACAAGTTGGAACAGTTTTAATGCATTTGAACAAGGTAAGGACTATGAATAAATGGAGTTGCCTGGGCTCTTCAGTGTGCCTATGTGTGTCACTGCCATTTGCGTAGAAACTTACAGGTGAAACCTTGCAAAACGGTTCCTTAGTCATAAATCATAAATCTTCCAGAAGAAGACCCTTTTATCATGGTAAACTACTCTTTGTTCTTAATGACTGACTGACGAATAACACACAGCCAAAACGGCAATAGCTAGGAGGCAGAAACAATCACAGAAGCTTCATTAAAGTTCTTTAAGGGGTCTCAGTTCTTCCAGAAGAAGTGAATTTTGTCAGTAAGAGCTAGAAGGCTGCAATTTTGACAAAAGTTTGATTTTGTGCTATAGCCAAGCACTAAGGAGTCGCTTTGGAAGACTCGACCTGCAAATGGGTCAAAAGAAGAGCCAAAATTTACAAGAGTAATCATATATTAGTGCCGTTTGACGTAGACTGCGAAGTTAGGATAAAGAATTCCAATGTGCATCTTACGAAACGTAACAAAAAAAGAACCAGGGCAATGACTAGTTTCCCTTTTCGTATTTATAAGTAAGCCTAGCACAGCTTCCTCTTTGTACTTATACTCAGAGTGCACTTTATTAATAAATTGCATAATTAAGAGGGGGCATGATTCATACGAATGCTCCACCCAGATACCGCACCCCTCCGCCAACTAGAGGGCGATAAGATCGGCCACATGTCAAGGCGGAGGGAGTAGGCAGGCTTTCCTGATGAGAAACTGCTGCACACACTGCAAGTCGTCTTGCTGCAAAAAATTCAGTTTTGTTCTCGGCACAGCTGGAGACGGTGGTCGTCCGCGTTCCCCCAAATCGCGATGCGTTTGCGCAAATGGCAGAGCCAGCCACTAAGTGGGACTAACTAGGCGGATCATTGAAAATCTTGTATACTAAAACTAAATACTCTTTTCAGATGCCATTTACTTGTCCAATTCGCGTCAAATGCTGGAGCCGATATTGGAGGAGACCAGCGAGGATGAGGAGCATGCCCAAAACAGTTGGAATGGCTATGATCAGAGAGCGAGCAGTGGTGGTGGCTGTGGTGGCGGCGGATTTTGGAGTTCGGCTGAGTCCGAGACGGGTTCGGTAATACGCGTTGAAGTGAACAAAGGTGAGAGCAACGGCAACTAAATGTTGAAGTAATTAGGGAATTAGGTCTAAATCTTTAAATTTGCCATAAATGAACCATTTTCAAAACTAAATTAGGTTAAGATGTTTTCTGCAATCAGGCATACAATTTTATACCACTTCCAATTTATACCTAAAAATGGTATAAATTAAAAATATTAAAATAAGGTCTAAAATTTTATGCCTAGGTTGAAGATAGGAAAGTTATGCCAAAAATTGTTCAATTAGTTCAACATTTATACCAAAATCATCAAAATATTTATACCTTAGCTGCAAGAGAGATCACTTCTAATCAACTTCATATCTCTTACAGATCTCGACGCCATCTCCGAACGTGACTTTGCCTGCCCGCCCAAACGACCCAGACGCTGCCCCGAGGAACTGCAGCCACAGCTGGCCCAGCAACCACAGAGTCTAGAGGATGCCGTCCAGCTGCGTCGCTGTCGCTATGATCCCGAATCGCACAACAGTCTGGAGCGATTTCTGGCCCTGGAGGCTTGCTCTCGCGATAGCTATGGCAGCCAGGGGCAGAGGAGTAGCGCGGGCAGCCGGCGTGATTTTGGAGATTACTATTCAGACAATGATTCGTATCATTCGCTGTCGCGCAGCTCCTCGCTGGTGCAATTCGAGTCGCTGGAACGGCAGCTCACATTGCAGGAACAGCATCAGAGCCTGAATAGCCTGGGCAACAGCTCACCCTCCCTCTTCAATTGTGAGGCGGGGGATAGCCAGCCAGGGAGTCGTCGTGGCTCAGCCTCCTCCCTGTCCCTGATGAAACGGTATGAGTCTAGCGATGGACGACTGCATCAGACGTACTTTGAGCTGAACAAGCTGAACTTTGAGGCGGATCAGCGCGAACTCTTTGGCCAAGCAGAGATCAAATCGGACACGGAGTCGAGCAGCAGCAGCAGTAGTTCCTCCTCTGGCCATAGCCTGATCAGCGCCTGTCCAGGCAAACAACATGGCCTGGATGAGGTGGAGGAGAGCGCGCGCCGCTTGCCGCTCAATTCGGCGGAGAATCTGTCTGAGGATTCGGGTTATTGCGAGCAGGTCACGTTGCGACGCTCCAAGTCCAAATCTATACCAAAGAATTTCGATAAACTCTGCGAGGAGGCGGAGGAGGAGCTGCTGCTACTGGAGGAGTCGCCCAAAATAGAGACTAATGGCATTTCAGCCACGACGACGACGACGAGGGAAGCGGTCGCCGCCGTCTCACCAACATCGTCCGCATCTATTAATAGCCAGACGGAGAGCGGCGACGGAGAGGAGAGCGCTGTGGCTGTATCGCCCAGCGGCTCATCCATTGCCTCGGGAGCATCATCCGCTGCCTCATTCACTTGGCTGCGTAACAGTTTGCCCGACATACGCGAGCCGCGAGGTTCGTCTGCCTCAGCCACAACGGACAGCCAATTAAGCCCCCCTCGCCGCCGCCACACCAGTGCCAGTGCCAGCTCCAGTGCCGCCTCCTCACCGCTGCTGGGCGCTAACAGTGTGCCCAACGAATTGCACCATTTGGGTCGCCGTCAGCGACGCCACAGGCTGAATCGTGTTGTGCCCAGGAATTGCCACAGCCAGAGTCAGAGCAGTTCCAGCAGTGAGGAGGAGCCGGAGGAGGAGCTGCTGCGACGCACTTGCAGTTGGACGGGACGATTTGGAGGCAGTGCATCAGCCAGTGCCGGCTATCTAAATGCCAGTTATCATAATCTAACTCTCTTGGATTACTCGAATCCCAAGCCCCAGACGTCGGACAGCAGATTCCTCGACAATCACAAGCGCAGCAGTCAAAAGGTGGATATGGCGGAGCGCAAATCCATTGCCAGTGAGGATTACGAACAGATGATATGCAAGGGCAACTTCCTGCTGGACGAATTGAGCAAGATCTATGACAAGAATGCCTCCATATTGAATGACAAGCCAGCGCTGGAAAAGGAGGATTGTCCAATGCTTGAAGATCAGGTGGATGCCGCATCTCCTCTTCCCCCACCGCAGGTGCAGCATGTCCAGCTAACCATACGCAGGCCTCCGGCCAGGCAGAAGCGTGTCATTGAGGCTGTTGCTCCACCAAATCCTCCTAAACCTGTTCTGCCGCCCGCTGCTGTCATCAGTTTCTCTAGCTTTGGCAAGACCTTCGATCAGGATCCCACAAATCTGCGCACCTCTTACGCCCAGAGTCTGGAACAATGTAATTTCGATACGCAGGAGCTGTCACCAAGGCCGCAGGTTACACGTCCTTTGCCCAAACGGCGCTTCCAGAGTCAAGCGGCCGCCGCCAAGCAACGGAATTTGGTAAGCAGCACGCCCAACCTTTCCAGCTACGAACAGGAGACGCCCGAGGATGACATCTATGTAAGCAGTGCCCATACATCTATGCACCAGCTGCCCCAGGCGGCAGGCGGCGTCAATCAGCCCAAACCTTTGGGCATCTTGTTGCCAGCGGGCTCAAGGAATTCCTTTAGCAAGGAGGTGAGCTTCTGTCCAGTGGTTAGCAAATATTGTTGGCAGGAACAGTCGTCCGAGGAGCCAGCCCAGGAGGATGAAGAGGGCAATGGGCAAGAAGATGAGGAAGAGGAGGATGAAGCAGATCAAACTGTTATTTATAACACCAAAGAGAACGAATATATAGCCATGAAATATGAAGAAGAGAAACAGCTAAGAGAGCAGCTAAGGGCAGAGAACGAGCAACTGAGAGCACAGATGAGTGAGCCACAGAGCGAACAGTTAAGAGCACAAGCGAGTGAGCCAGAGAGCGAGCAGATCGAGCCGGAGAGCGAGAGCGATAATGAAAACATCGAAAACATCGCAACGACGACGATGTCGGCAACGACGTCTCTACCCAAACTCAAAGCCGAACCCGTTTCAAGCGTTAATCTTGAACAACGAGTCGTCGCGAGCTCACCAGTAGCACCAGTTCCAGTGGTATCGCCACGTCCATTGAGTCTACATTTGCCGATCCTCAGTGAACCGCCCATAAATCGTGCTCATCATATTCTATACGCCTCACAGCAGCTCATAGAACGTTACGAAGAGGAGCCCCGGGAGCGGAAGGAGCAGCAGCAGTTGAAGATGTCACCAGCTGCTTTGCCCACGATGGAAGCCAGAGCCAATAAATCCGATGAGAAGCATCCCAGTTCGAAGAGTTTTCTATCGAGATTTGCACATGGCCTAAGGTTCTCATTGAGGAGAAAGAAGAAACAGCAGCAACAGCAGCAGCAGCAACAAAATTTGGTGGAGGTCAAGGTCAAGGAGGTGTCCAAGAAGAAGCCCAGTGCTGATTTTATACATATACCACTCAAAGGTCCAACAACGACAGCAACTCCAGCTAGAATCAATCTAGATGACAGCAATGCCTCTGAGGCCAGCACAGCCAGCGTTCACAGCCGGCAGACTCTGAACAACAATACAGCTGGTTTGGTCACCGGCAAGCCTCCATTGCCCAAACTGCCGCCACGACAGATCACGCATGCGCCAGCTCCAGCTGCTACTGCTGCTGCAGTGAATCAAAACAGTGCTGCCCATCACAGTGAAGCTCTGCTTAATGCGGAACGTTTGCAATATGCGGAATTCGCCCAACAGTTGTCGGAAGGCAGACCCGGCATTCAGTCGTCCGGCGCGTCCAGAATGCGCGAAACCGAATCACCTTCGCGCGCCACCGTGGCTCAAAAGACGCAAATGTTTAATCAGCTGGCTGGCGGCGGCATTGCCGGCATTCGACCCACTATGGTCACCGCCGTCCCTGTCCAGGTTAGCCCTTTGAGTGAGCAAAAGTTGGGTCTGATTGAGACCAATCTGGATACGCATGAAACGGTTATATCGGGCAAAACGCGTTCCCTCATGGACATTACCTGCAATCCCGCACAGCAGCCGCACAAGCGTTATATAGTGAAGCGTTTAAATGTGACCAGTGCCGCCTATGATGTGGATGTCGATGATGTCGATGTGGATGATGTGGATAATCATCACATTAATATCAAATCCAAGCCAGCTGCTGGCGTGCAGATTGCATCCGTGCGGAGACCACACAAGAGCATGGAATTTCTACTGGATAAGGAAAATCAGAAGAATGTTTTGGTGAGTGTCAAACAACAAAAACAAGGATGGGCTTTTGGGTGTGGGTCCGAACTGGGTCTGGTTGTGGCTCTGGGTGAGAACTATGCTGCGGCTGCCACTGCTGCTGCTGCTGCTGACTCGGGGTGGTTAGTTTTTATGGCTTTTTTCTTTTGTCATCAAACAATATCATCCCCATAGATGTATATGTGCTTTGGGGCCGCTCCCTTTTGTGCTACCGCTGTACACTTGCCAAAACCATAGGGTCCTTGGATTGTTTTAGGAGATTTGTCCAGGCAAGAGTTCAAACTCCAAAGGAAATTATATATTTTGGATTAGCAGACTGAAAGTCTTGAGTGAGCTGAAAAAACTGATTATTTTTCGACAAGCTTTTATATATTAGAAATGATCCTTCTTTGCGGTCCTCAAGGCGTCCTTTGATGGTCTAAGAATATTTGTAGGGGAATTGTAGAATGAATAATGTTTATATTAGGATATAGAAGTTGTTGATACTCATTCTGCAAACATTTGAGATCTGAAATTGTTCTAACAAACTTTCATTCTATTAGAGCATTTCGCTTTCGTTTCTCTTATTCAACAAAATGCTATATCTATTACAATATTACCAAATCGCTTTTGTTCTTTTCTTTGCTTCTTTCATGCCTTTGTGTTCTTGAAAAAAAAAAAATGAAAATAAAGCTCACAAATTATGCAAACTATGCAATATTTCAGTGAGAGCTTCAGTCCACGCTCTTCTGCCATCGTCTGTCTGTGTTCTCATTTCCGCCTGAGTGCACAAAAAGTGCGACTTTGATATTGTTTATGAGCGGCGGCGTTGGCTTAATTGATTTGGGGGCGGCAGACACGCGTCTATCCCCCTCCCCGCCTTCTTATCCACCCCTTTGCTCAATGAATTATCAGAGGCATAAAGTGACAAATTTGTTTTTGCCATATTTTCAGTTTTTTGCACCAAAAAATTTGTCACACTTTTCATCTTTCACTTCATCTTCTTCATCATCATGAGGAGGACTTATCCTATTCACCCAATTTCTTTGGTATCCCCCTTTAAGCGGCTTAGTTTACAATATCTTGCCACATTTTTGATTTATTAGAATGTCTTCCTTTCCCCCTCCATAGTCAACCACACATAATCCTTGGCGCATAAATCAATGGCTTTTGCCTTTGGTCGTCTCTCGTGCTGTTTTCATTCTGCGGCCTTGCATTTACTTTAGTTTTCAAAGACAATGGACCAACACTTGACCTTTGTTTCTTTTTTTTTTATATAAAATTTGTGCTCGTTATGAACGAGTCGTTGTATATAATGACCTGAGGGGCCACCAACAGCACCCCTCTTCTGCCCTTTGTCTCTTTGTTAAACATCACATTTTTTTCTTGAAATTTTTTCTCATTTTAATTAACAGTTTGTTGGAGCTGAAGTTGGTTTAAACCATTTTACGAAGACCCAATTAATGTTTTATGTTTAGTTGGCATTTTGTTTGTTTTGTGGGCGAGCTTTAAAAACAGTGTACTGCCTTTTATGGAGGCCAGTGTAGGAGTGTAGGCTTTTGGCTTTGGAAAAGTGGCGAAATACAATTAGGATAGGGATTTTGTTTAATAAGTTTAAAAGTAAAAATATGTAGAAAGCTGTAATTTTGGGGGGTCATGGGGGACGAGCCCTGATCTAAAGTGTGCCAACATAATAAGTGTTTCCCCACAGATTTTCGTCTAATACAATTTTGTCACAAAATAACTTGAAACTATTTTCAAGTGTAGCCTGCTTGCTATAATTTCTATCCACCTATAGACCATTTCCTAGACAACAAAGAAACGTTAAAAACTATTAAGCTGCACCCTTTTTTTCGTCCAACTCTTTCACTGTCTTCTTCTACTCCTACATGTAATTTGGAATAAAAACAAAAAAAACTTTCGCCTTGATTTCCGTTCAACAAGAAAATTTTCAGCTGAAACTTCACCAAATAGTTACAAACTTACACTTACACTCTACATATATATGTGTGTATTTGTCTGCTGTTGCGGAAATTGTTGTTGCTATTGTTGGTTGTGTCTTCGTTGCGCTTGACAGTTGTCATGTGCTTAAAATAATAATCAACCCAAAATACATAATTACTCACAAAAAGCAGAAAAAGAAAGCCCATGAAGGAGACACTGTGAAAATGATGAATTTTATTTTGGGCCACCCTAAAGCGTGCACAAATTAAAATTTTAATTAAGAAAAAACTTGCTGTAAACTTAAATAAAATGTAACGTAAACGAAAACTTGAAATTCTTGACACCGATGAGGAAAAACTGAAAGGATAGTCGACTTGGGGTATACCCTACATTACAGTTGTAGGGCACTTCGGAGCATGGCCTTAGTCAGACCTTAGTCTTCTGTCTTCTAGAGCTGAGATTTTGTCTAAGCTTATGACCTCTTTTGTTCTTTTGATATCAAATCGGGGATAAACATAGCTGTGATATATAAAACGAATCTTCACATTCCTTGACATAGCTTCACATAGCTTGACTATCTCTTAATAGTTTGCTCTGTCTCCAGTTCTATATATAGATATTAAGTATGTAGAACCACCTCCATTAACTTGAATCTTCTTCAGGTTAAAATACCTTTCCCTTAAAACAAAAAAACCCTAAACTAACTACGTCTTATGTTTTTATTTGCTTATCTTTATGTTCTTTATGTTTAGGCCTACTGATAAACAGCCGAAATAACACAAAGACAAATACAATTACAAGCTTTCAATTGTTTTCTATTGGCTGTGTGTGCGTGTGTGTTGCGCCTTAGTTTTGTTTCTTGTGATTTTCATCAAATATTTGTTATGAACATTTGTTCTACTGATAAACTCAACTCATTCACATTCAGGCGACGAAGCGGCGGCGAGGCTAATGGTGAAGGTAAAGGCGAAGGCAAAGGCAAAACATAGCCGAACCATTATCATAGGTACACGAGCACGAGCACAGCTTGGCGGCTTGCCTAAATGAGCATGGGTAATGGGTGATATTACTGCTCTTGCAGTTACAACAACAAAGCAAGCGCACTGCTTACATAAGATCATCACACTGCTTACAGGTGGCGGGCACTCATGCGCTCTCTCTAGCTCTTTGTATTGTGCAGCTATTTTATGGGTACCGCTCTTTGGCTCTGTGCTGTTACATGAATTGGCTTGCTCTTCACTTCTTTGGTATGTTTGCGTTACATGGTTACGTGCTCTCTCTGCCTCGACAGCTGCTGTTGTTGTGGTTTGCTCTTGCTGTGACTCTCTTACATATGTTTTGGCTACCTGCTTTCTGTTTTATGTCAACTTTACCCTGCCTTACCTTATCTAGCTACAATTTCTTTGCCATATTTGTAGCAATTTGTTTTGCCTGAATGATTTCAGCTATGCCTTTCTCTTTCTCTCTCTCTTCTCTGTCCAAGTAATTGGCCATTTAAAAATAGCACGCACAATGTAAAAAATGCAACTTGCTTTGGCAAAAAGCTAAAACACACACTGCACTTTCTCAACACAAAAATATTTCAACAATTTGTTTAAACGTTTTCCACTTTAATTAATAAAACATTTATCCATAGTTATGAGCTCACTGTCTAGTCATCTCATCGCCTCGCCGTACATTGTTCTCATGCTTGACTATAAATTTATGCATACTTTACACTGGCGGGCATTATTAAGTGTACGGCGAGGGAAAGTGCGCAACGCAACGCATTTAATCTTGAAATTAATTTAAGTTTATTTCCATTTTATGTTTTTGTTTAGAGTTTTTTCACCGTTCGCCGTTTGTCTGCGCCACAATTTATTTTTCACACGCTCTTAATTTTCCGTTCAACCATTTTTTCGCAGCATGTAATTTTCAGTAATTTGCATAAACAAAAACAGAGCTCTTGAAATGTTGAGAGGAAAACCCCTTAGTTGTCTGATGTCTGGAATAGATTTGCTTGATTTCTTCAATCTAATTGATGGCCAAGTTGTGTTTAAATTGAGGTTAAAGTTTTGAAATCTTTATAAATTTGAAGGAAATCAAGAGTGTTTGTGTTTATATAAGATTCACATGGGTTAATACCTATTCTTAGCTATGTTTGTTAAAAAATGTATAAAGCAAACAATTTGGGAGATCATTTTGAAAGCTCAAATATATTTTCTTGTATATTTTGAAAGCGGATTTGAAACATATATCTTATTTAACAGTTTGTGTGTACTTGATTGAGCATCATCATCTTTCTTATCAATAGAATTTTACCTGACTTCATGATCACCAACTGTCGAGTGATTTATATGGAATTGTTAATCGTTTGCTGCACGAAGAAAGCTATATAAAAGAGGGAGCTATTAGGTGTTTGGAGAGGAGAACATTTATGATTGATTGAAAGAGTTTACTATAAAGCTTGAAAAGTTCCTCCTAACCAAAAATATTTATTTAGCAAAGTTTGTTGTAGAAACTCATAAATGTTTACCTACTTTCTGTTCTGTATAAACGCCGAACAACAACTTTGCAAGCCAAAAAGAAATTCACAAAAATTATACTCACATTAACTGATCCTAACCAGACACAACATCGCCTATATAGTGCTAGCTATATATATATATATACGAGTATATATACGAATATAAACACTTATTTCCTACACTTTACGAGCCGATTGCTACATTTTTATGGATTGCTCTTGCTGCTCTCACAACTCACACCTCAAATCTCTCGGTTGGACGCTGACCACATTTTATGCAAATTATATTTTGTATACATTTCGATTCTTGCTATATATAGTATATCTTTTGGCATGTTTGCCTTAACACTTAACGTTTCGCTCCACTTTTACCCATTTCGATCACATGACAAAAGCAGAGTTTTCAATTCAATTTGAATTGATTTATGGCTGCATAGGCTTCTACTCAATCACACATATATATAGCATAAATATATAAGTCTGACTCACTGAAGAGATTCATTTACACTTTTATATTTGTTGTGTAAACAATGCTGTTTGCTGCCACTTTTCACGAGTTGTTAATTTCTGTTTTTAAAGCTTGCCAAATAGAAAATAGTAAAAATATTTAAAAAATTTTAAACTGCAAGTTCAAATTTGCTTTTTAATGATTCTGTTTTGCTTTTGTTATGGTTTTCATATCTGTTTAATGTTTTTTTTGCGAATTTTCAATATGATAAATGGTTGGCATTCAAGTGGGGCGGACGGGCGGGTCGGGCCGGGCCAGCTGTGAAAACTGTGGAGCAGCACCAGAAAACAGATACAGATATTCCAATATGATTCACAATGCGTGTCTGTTTCGTTTTTCTTTATAATCTGTGCTCTGCTGCTGCTGTTCCTATTCATAGAGCTCTATAGATATAGTCTGCTGCGTAATTTATGACTAGGCAACCGAACGAAATATTCTAGTGTCATAATTAGCACTGAAATGTGGGCCACAACATGCATTCAATTATTGCTTGAAGAGCTACAGAAGAAGTCCTCATGCAAAACAGAAGTTTTCACTTTAAAACCAGACAGGTTATGGGTCCCAAAGGTTGTCTTAAGACAACTTCAGTCACGTCAATGAACTCTCAATTCATAACAATTATTTTCATACTCATCTCTCAACTCATTTGTGCCTCTCCAAACGCATACTTGAACTCCCACATTTCAATGAATTCTAATTGTCTAAAATCTGCCCACATTCATTTACAAACATTTTTGCATGGCCCACAACGGTATTTGAGATATAATTTGAGCTCAGACTTGAAACTGGGTTAAATCAACGACGCAGACAGCGAGCAAACGCTTGTCTGCGAGGCTTTGCATGTCGTGGGGAGGGTTTGGCGGGGATTGGCCAAGCAAATTAAGTTAACAATATTCAAGGCCCAGTCTGCTGAACAAGCCCGTTATGCTAATTGGCAAAGCAAGTTGGCTGCAAAAGTGCGTTAGGTGGCGAGTACTTGAACTGTGGCGAGCTTTGCAGAACTTTTACGGTGCAGTTGGCTTTGAAACAAAGCGAGAGGGAAATAATAACAAATGTTGGAATTGGTTTGACATTCAATTTTGGTCTCTTCAAAAGTGTCACTAAAATGTACCGCCGCTGTGCTGCTTTGATTTGCCTTGCATAAACACCTGCCTCTCTCCCATTCCGCCAATCTCTCTCTCTCTCTCTTATTCTTCCAATACTCAGTGCCTGCTGTTGCTGTCCGATCACCCTCACACTGAACAGAACAGAAACAGAACACACGAAGGGCAAACAAATAATGCGCACTTCCTTTTCCGTCCGTAACAGAGTACAGTGGTGGTATTTCATTCCGTATTGCTGCTGCTGCTGCTGATGTTCCCTCCGTATATGGTTGCTGCATTCCCTCTAAAAATAGCGGCACACATACTATCCCCCTGCCCCACTCTCCATGGGGAAATAAATCACATTTTAATGTGCCGCATCTTTCACTGAAATTTTCTAATTTTCGTTGCCTGCTGCTGCTTTTTTCCTGTTGTTGTTTACCTTTCCAAATAGTGTTCTCTTCGCTCTTCCCCCATATGGTCGAACAATTGGGGAGGGGTTCGGGTTTGGTTATGTAAAACCAAAATATGTGCCAAAGGCCAAAGTTAAACTATTCTTGGTTCTGAAGTAGAGCTCTAAAAGAAATGTTGGCTTGCTTTATAGGGGTTGCCACCGAACATAGATAATGCTGTTATGCATGTGATCTAACGGTTTCTAATGTGAACTAAGGGTTAGAGTCCACCATGATATGTTTGTTTAGTAGTTCTTTGAACTTTATCTACTAGGGAACATTTTTACAGAGCTAATATTTGTATAGTGTTCTACTACAAGGGTGTTATATTATGGTCTAGTCAAATTGGAGATGATCAAAAATGTTGTCTGTGAATTGATCTTAGTTCACTCTTAATATACAGAACCGTTTTAATCTGCAATCAAAAAGTTATATGACTAAAAATTGCAAAAAATATAAAAAATCTGAAAGCAAACTGCGCTGCTGTTATACGAAAGTGTTTTGCCTTGGCTTAAAGCTGCCTAGAGTTTTGTAAAACAATTTAATTCTAGCCAAGAACTGTACTAAAGTTATACAAAACTGTTATACAATTCACCACAACTCTCAAAAATCGTTCAAACCATTATAAAGCTGCTTTCATCACTAGCTTAACGCTGCCGCAATGCACATTTTCACACTCAAACGCTCTCCGAGCTAAATCGTGGCTTGATACTAAATGCTGTCTAAAAATAAATCCAGAAATAAATACTCAGCCTCCAAGTCGTCGCTGTCATCAACTAGGATGCCGTGCTCTGCTCTGCTCTTTGACCTCTTCAGTATTTTAGGGACAGTGGCAGCTGCAGCTGCCTGATGGTGATGGCATGATGTCTTTAAAGGCCACTTCCATAAAAGGACTAGGACTACCTCTGCCGCTGCTCTCCGCCCCTGCGCACACACAACACAACAGACAGCGGCAGCATTTTGCTTTATAATAAAGTCCTTTAACCTTTTGCTCGACTTTTTCTCGCTGGTTTGCGTCTTTTCATACTTATATAGTACATATATATTTTCATGCTGCCAACTTCCGCATATCTTGAAGGGATTTGTGTCAGAGGCTTTGCAGGCCACTTCAAGCTAAGTCTTTAAAAGGGGTTTTGCCTAAGCTTCGATGGGCTTGAAAAAAGCCTGGAAATTGCATTTGCGGAAAAACAAGCTAGGCATGACATTTTCAAATTAAGATTATGAGCAAATGTTGCATGTGATTGCAGTGGCGCCACCGTCTGGAAAAACAATTAGATGTAGGCGTAGAGGAGGTGGAAAGTCTGTTTGAGTTTAAGACAAAACTGTTGAAGTAGCTAAATTTTATGGGAAAATTTTAAATTTTCAATTGAAAATTGTGAATGTGATTGTAGAAAACAAGTTATTACTAGATGCCTGATTATAGATTTTCATTCTTCTGATCATGATCATTCACGATGGACCTTTCCATGAGGATAACATGCCCTTGGCTTGCTGTCTTTGCAGGGAGTAGGCTTTCCTTAGTTTCGTTGAGAGATTCCAAGATTCATTGAAATACACGAGCAAGTCTTCTTTCAATAGCTGTCAAACACGAACTAAATAACTCAGCTTGCTCAAAATCCAACAGTAATCTATTAACAGATGGTAGTTGATGGTAAGGTTGCATTGAAAAGTTTTTGAAAAAGTCAATTGACTCATCAAACGGTCTTCGTATTTCAGTGGCGATGCCTGAAACGGCTCAGCAAATTAAAGGGACTTGAATGATTATAAACTTACCTAATCTGCACAATCTATTCAACCGAACCCTACTATTACTTATAACAATGCACCCTGAACTCGCTTGAACTCTTGCCTATAACACAGAGGTTTTTTGTGGACGTGGACCAGCAACAACCCTTGCGCCTTTGGCCAGCTCTAACAATTTGTAACTCTTTTACTAAACATTTTGTGCCTGACTGATTCTTTGTGCTGGCGATGGAGTAACACCTGCCTGCGCCTGCGACTAGGTAGCGGTAGCGGTAGCGGCGTCTGTCTGTGGTCAGTGAACAACAGCACCAATCGGGGTTGCATATAACATTTTACCGAGTTCACTGACCAGGCGGTGGAAGAAGCACCACCAGCATAACTCCACCCGTCCAAAAGAGCTTTTGATGGATTGACAAACTGTTGCCCTGGTTGGTTGGCAAAGGTTTGTTGATTTTCCTATTGATTTTGAGGCCCAAATAGAGAGGTGGTATGTGCCTCTGCAACATATCCAAAGTTGACGTGACAAAAAAAGTACAAGAGAAATGTAGAGAAGAAGAATAGGGGGAACAGCGGATGTGGACAAGCAACAAAGTGCCTACAAAAACGTTGTGTAATTATGTATGGTGGCATATATGGGGAGGTCGTCGGATCGGCGTGCGCAGTTATAGCTGTGCAGTTCTATGCAAGTGCTGGCTGCGACGGCTTCCTGTTGATTGCAATTAGGCAGACATGTCAGGTAATTATGACATATGCAAAAAAAAGAGGGCAAGAAAATACATAGCAAATTATGCAAAACGAACTGTCAGTAGAATGTCCATGTCTTTCTGTCTATCTGTCAGTCGTGTGAATAATACTTTTGAGGCAGTGAATTTGTCTTCATCAGAGAACTGCAAAATCGCCGTTGATTCTCAATGTCAACGAAGTCCTACATTTGCATTCATTTTGATCATGGCCTAAAACTTAAACGTTCAAAATGATCAGCATTAAAAGTTGCTAAAGAGAAATAGAGATCAGATAGCGAAGACAGGACAAAGGTAAACATCATTTGGGGCAGTGAATAATTGGAAAACGTATCCTTTCAGCCCTGGCCTATAATCTTCCCACCGTTCACCTTTCTGAAGAACTGAGGGAAAATGCTTTCACCTCTGCTTTGGGCAACAAAATCTAGCAGAAGACTGCAAATAGTTACCTTTGCACATTCGTACAGTTGCTCGCTTCTGGAACTAACATGAACTGCTCATCCCACTGTTAACTGCTCTGTTAACTCTTACCGTTATGCCATATGTAAAATAGAAGACGTCGACATTGTGACCCATTCTAGCCTCAACACGTGTCGCCTCACATTTATCAAACGCATTTCACGCCCCGCTGGTAACACAGTCGTCGTCCCCCAACGCTAATGAGCGATCCATCTAGATATCTTTCGCTGTTTCAGTTGATGAATCAGCTGCCAGGGCAGCGCGTGCCTCGCACAAAAACTGACCTTTTTGGTGGAGTATAGTACAGTGTGTGTGGCATGCCAGAGGCAGGCAGAGCCCAGAGTGAGGAAGTGTGCTGCAAATGGTTGCCTTGGCTCATTTCTTATGAGGAACACAAAAAAACAAACCATCCCCAAGGGAAACTATGCTCAGGCTAATGGCACTAAAGTGCTGAAAATGATTAGAGTTGAAGTTAGGAATTTTTACAAAGGAAATCTGTTTATATATCAAATCTGTTTATATATTCATGGACTTCATATTCTCAAGCAAAACTTTCTATAATTAACATGGATTAGATATGTGGAGAAATATTGTTTAGCAGACTTCTGTCTCTTATTCCATGTATGATACACCAACAGAACCTACATGCATATGATTATCACTTTTTAGTATTGTAAAGGCAATGTCAAGCCTGAATTTGGAGAGATCCCAACGTGATTAAAATACAATTCTATATATACATATTTCTATTATGTTTCCTTTCTCCAACTGTCTGGCCAACCCTCGCCTTAAGCTCACATATCGTCGCACTATTTGCTAGCAAATTGCGTAAGTCTGACTCAATGTGCTGATATCACATAACGCCACACTGCTAGTCTTCGACTCCCCTGACTGGAATTTCAATAAACGGGTTCTATTACAAACACAGAACACAAAACTGAGCCCTGGCTTGCCCCTGGTTTGAGTTGTTTATCATACGAGCTATATAGTATATATGTATATGTATTGCCAAAGCCAACAAAAAGCAGCTAGTTTTTTATAAATAAATATGCAATAATTGTTTGTGAGTTTCTTTTGTCATGATTATATAAACGATTTTGATTGAATTCTTTTGGCCAAAAAAAAAGCAATGCAAATACATTTAAAGTTCATCCATCAATCAAAGGCGGAAGGTGCGTCACTGACCTTCGTTATGAATATTCCGTATATGAAATCAAATCTCTGTCTCCCTGTCATGTTCCGCTGGGTAAACACCTTAATTTGTTCATCATGACGGAGATCAGATATTTGGCATGGAATGTTTTCGAGAGTTGCTGCGTAATTTATTTAATTAAAATTTAACTATAAAATCTAACAACAAAGAACCGCCCCTTTTTGATAACTCATTGGGTCAATGAAATAAACATTAGTTAGAGCAATATATATTGCCATATCAAATGTATATAGAAATATTGTGCTGCTAAAGTTGGAGGTCATCGGGTTGTGCATTCATTGATTGCCAGATAAGAACGGTTTTAGCTAAGAACTTGTGACAGATAAGGAGGGCCCCCTGCATGCGATTGCTGCAAATTGGAGGTTAACTGTATGTGTATACTGTATATGTGTATATATATAGCTGCGATTGTGCAAGAATTGATAGGGGAATGCAATTAGATAAAGTTAATTGGGTCTGGAAGACGTAACATGAATGGAAAGTTGCAAAAATATATGATATATGATGATAGAGCCAACATATATAAGAATCATGTTAGGCTTACCCTTCTTCCCTTACCAAAACTGGTCACACTGTCAGTGATACAAAGAGGTTTTCTTAAATTTTAAAATCTATTTTAATTATTTAATGAAATTTATATAAAGGAAATGTATTCAATTATGTTAACTTGAATCAACTTTTCCTTGGGCTCAGTTCAGGAGTTGGAACCTTTAGATAATCTAAAACCAATCAATCAATCATTTAAGCAATTAATCAATCCGTTCTCAAACTGATGGAGAGTGAAGCGAACAAGTACAAAGCGTTGACCCATTGGCCGATATGTTAAGTCACTATTAAAGCCAATCTCTGCACACTTTGCGAATTAGCTAATCTTTGCTAATCTCGCCACATATTCGAAGCAATCTCATTAAAAAGTCGATGTTAGGGGCATTGCTTTCACAGCATTCTCGCCACTTTGTAAAGCCAATCTCGTTAAGCAAAGTCAGTGCTTATCAAAATTTTCTCAACCCACCCTCGCTTACATTGCGACTTGAGACATGCAATAAGTCACAAGCTTGAGCTGATGAAAGCTGACCAAGTGATGATGTCAGCAATTAGGTTTACTTTATTAACGCCCAGGCTTAGGCAATTAAATCCAATTGCTGAAATTGTCTTGAGCGAGTATTATGCAAAACACGCACTTTTCACCTAACGCCTGCCAACCCTCCCCTCCCCCTATGTCCTCCTGCCCACACACGCTGGCGCTGAGTCATTAAATGGCGACACAGTTTTAATTTGTAAATAGACGCTATTATTTTGGTTGCTGATGAAAATGTTAAGGTGCTACGAACTCCCACTGACCGAGTGGCCTTAAAGTTTGGGCGGGCTGATCGGGCGGTCTCTACCTCATCTCTCGTATGTAGAGTTTTCCATCTGCCGCATGCCATGCATGCCATTTTCATTGTTGAAAACTTAATTGTGCTGCAAGTTTCTGTTGCTGCTCGTTTTTCCTGGCAGTTTGCCCAAAACTACGAAAATTTCATTAAATTAAAACAAAAGCGATTTCTGCTAACGTAATTCAATTCATTTTGAAATTGAAATTGCAATTGAAGCACGTCGAACATGGGGCCGTTTTAGCTGCCGCTCTGAACTTTTCACATTTTGTTATTGTTGTTGGTTCGAAAATGACGCCAGGCATGAAAAATTGTTTATGAATAGATAGAGACGAGATCATGTGTTTGTTAATACATAATTCCAAAAAAATATTTCGCATTGGCAATATCTTTGATTGTATTTTGATTTATAAAGTGCTTTCAAATTGTTGGAGAGAATGAAAAATTATGATGTGCCCAGAATTTACTTATGGTAGAAATTTCTCCACATTAACAATCGGAATCTTTTGTAGAAATTGTTACAGAGTCGTATCGATAGTAGACCGAAATCTATAAGAATTTCCAGTGATAGATATGCTTCCTAGGAAATTTCAAGTAGATTGAGTCGTACGTCTCCAAAAGTGTGGCTCTTTAGTTAGATACTCTGTGAATCTGTGAATGATCTACTCCGCAGTGATCTACATAAGCAGCTCTACTATTAAGCTCCATTTCTTTATGGTCGAAATATGCTCATACATGGAATTTCTTTGCAAAGTCTTAAATATCGATGGTAATTTCTCAACTGCATTCTTTAAGGAATGGGAAGTCGGAGTCTCGAATAGATCGGACACAAGAAACAATGACAGTCAAGCCAAGGCGCACACAACTGTCTATGTTTACGGCAGAGACGAACGACCATATGCCATTTATCAATGCCCCGCCATTCATTCTAGATGCCGCCGCCACATTCCACATTCGCTAAATCCCAGAGAACACCACCGCCCCACACACATGCTCCTACTGGTGGCGCTGCTCTGATGGTGGCCAAGAGAGTTCAACAAACCCCAACTATATAGAACACAGAGCCCGTAAAAGCGCCTGGCACAACAAATCTTTTTTGGTCATAATTTTTAATGTTAAACAGAGATGTGCAAAGTTCCAGAAAATATAAGCATATTTGCTAGATGAGATCACTTGGCAACCCTATAATAAGTAGCAGTGCTTACCCTGACACACACTCACACACACATACATAGGCACTCACATATTAATATTAATTATGCGGCATTTGACATCTGTTTGAAGTTTTATGCTGGCCAACCGCTCTCTCTATATGCATCTGGTGCTGCCATAGCTCACATTTTCCGACATTGATGTTGATGGAGTTATTACAATGGAACCACAGCACCAGCAGCGGATCGCCCCACTCTATAAATAGTTACAGAAGTCCAAGCAACATTCGGCACGCAAACGGCAACCCAAAACCAACAGCAGCAGCAGCCGCTAACTTTTGTTTTTCTTTCTTTATTCAACTTTGTTTTTGTTCCATTCTTTATTATTTTGACCTTATTATTGCTCTGGAGTGAGTGGTGTACAGTGGTGGATACGGCTAGAGGGAGGGTGTAGCTTACATATTAAGAAACAGGGAGTCGCCTCTTATTCAGAAGGGAACTGAGTTATCCAATTCTGCTTCTATTTCCAAAATCTTAAAATCAATAATTTCTTGAATTGAAGAAATCGCAACCTGAAGAAAATTGAGGAGTTTCTTCTTTTGAATAGTTTCTTAAATATCAACAATTTCTTAATATGTATGTACTTTGGAGCCCTTAAATTACTTGACTCCCTTTTAGACTTACACATTTTACAACTGCGCCCCTGTTTTCTTGTGCCCTCACTCTCCTCCGCTTTTTAAGTCTTGCAACAAATGTAAGCAATTGCTGCTTGTCATCATTGGCTTACTCTGGTGGCCGTCCCATCAACATAAAGCAGGCATACGCGTAACTGTCTAAGAATGTGCCAGCACTCCCCTTAGCCCTACTCCCCCCCAAAGACCCAACCCACCGCCGTATCTAACACAACACGCATGTTGCTGTTGTCATTTGCCAATTGGCATTTTATGAACATAAATATAGAGCTGTAAATTGATATTTCCGTTTGGGTGCAGTTCAGAATTTGAAACTAGAAAATTTCTTCTACTCTCAAACAATTAAACTAATTCGCTTTCTCTCGTTCTCTTTGCAGGTATGTTTTTTAACCAGTTTTATAACCCCCCGCCAACTCTACCAGTATCGTAAGTCCATAGCCATAAATCAAACGTTACACTTTAGGGCAATTAATTAAAACTTGTTAAGTGGCCGAAAAAAAAGACAGCAACCGGGCAAAGGCAACAAGGGGTTAAATGCTCAACGGCTTTACTTCATCATTTTTATTTTTTGTCCCGCGAACGAAAACGTGCTTAATTGAAAGTTCAATGGATTTAAGCGGCTGACAGAGTTCTCTGTCTTTTCATCTTTTGATTCTGTTTCTCATTTCCCTTGCCTCTGCTTCACTCTCTCTCTCTCACATTCCCACTTAATTCTCAAGTGCATTTTGAACTGCAGTTTTTCCAGAGAATCTCTTGCCCGCACGCAAGCTGCAAATCTTTTAAAAAGCATTTGTGCCGCAAACTGAAAAACAACAGAGCCATTGCCATAATATCAAGGGATTTGTGAAGGCTCTTTTCTGGGGGGAAATTCTGTGAAAAGGAAAGGTGAGAGAGAGAGGGCAGACGTTGCTCTAAGCCAACTGGAATGCTCTTAGTTGCTAAATTCATGATTTGCTTTAAAATATAAGATAAAATATGCGATAATATACATACTTCTACTCTAGCTGTGCTCCTCCTGTCCACCGCAGTTGCCTCTTTCAGCAAATGAGTTTAATTAGGGCCCTTTTTTTTGTCATCACTTCAAATTTTCTTGTCGCAGAGCCTGTCTATGCTGTCCACAATGTGAACAGGACTTCCGCTAGTCAATTCCTCCCCCTCTCGGGTCTGGCTGGAAATCTGGCTGGCATTTTTTTTGCCGACTATGCAAAGTATTTTTGGTCGAGACTCGAAAACTCATTTGTCAGTCACAGCTGGGCGCTGGACTACGCCTTATTAATGGATCGGAATGAATATATATGTATTATGTCTGCGAAATGTAAACTGTCTGTGATGACATTGAATTGCTCATAGACAAAATGGAGCAATATGTTTTGGAGTGGATTATGAGATTGGAGTGGCATTATGTTACTAGATTAATATGAACAGTTTTGGCTCGGATTACAAAAGGGTTTCGGCTTGGGTATATAAAATATGATATGAGATGTTGTTTTAGGTAAAAGTAACTTAGGGTTCGCCTTGTTGAGACATTTGTAGGGATCTTAAGCGGATGCTTAGGTAAGCTGGATTTGTTAATCCTTTTCCAGGATTTCATTGACTCAAAACTACTCAAAAGCTACTAGATTTGAGGCCTGGTTAGTGTTCAAAATGTCGCAGCATCTGTACGGCCTTCGCGTGCTAGAAAGAGTAAAGAGAATATCCACTCTCGCTGGCGAATTGTATGCTCATGATTTTGACCGTTTTAAGTTTTTGGCAATGGCAAAAGTGAATGCAAATGTAGTCAAATATAGTCTTTGATATTCTCTTATGAGTGCTTTGTTCTGTTTAGTTAGATTCTTTTTGACAGACTCTCGCACCACTGCGGTGGGTCATCATCACATTGCAGCCCTTAAAAATAGTAATTTGTTGCTTTTATAATTGGTTTTACTGCCTGAGTTGCCTCTCTGAATGTTGCTCTACCATCTCTTTTATTGTCTTTCCTTTACAATTCTAAATGCTTCAAGGTTGTGACAATGTTTATTGATTAACCTCTCCCATTCCCGCTCTATTCCACCTGGCTTGGCTATAAAAAGTGGATGAAAGTGCGAAATGGTGTCAGGTCGTCACACATCGATTTATTTACAATTGGCATTGCTTTGCATATGCATGAGACCTTCTGTCCTTTTGACAGCTGTCAAGAGGTTTACAGTTTTATGGCGCCAGAGCACAGATTTTGCTGGAAACTGTTGGCAGCTGTTCGATTTTGCGGAATCCCACACATGTCCTAGGTCCGGGAAAAACCAGAAAAGCAAATTAAAAAGTAATCACTTAAATTCCTAGGATCGCGAACCACAGGCTCAAGGCGGTGGGTGTTCCACCTCGTCTACCTGTACGACATATTGCTAGCTTGGACATAGGTAGATCAGAGCTTACCTGTCTGATATATAAACCCCTTGACTGGCCAACAGCCACATCAGTTCCTTGACAAACCGAACAGCAGCAACATCTTGCGCAAAAATCATGGCCACCATTTCCTGCACGCAGTATGTGAACTTTGACCAGCTGGAGCAGTGCGCTGGCCTAACCACCACTACATATACACTGGATGCCGCTCAATTTGGCCAGCGTGATCTGCACTTGTTTCTGGAGAGCCTGGAGACCATCTCACGCATCGAGCAGGCACGTCATGAGCGCCGTCAGCGGCGTCGCGAACTGAAACTGCAACAGGCACGCATGGCCGAGCTGCAGGATGAGCGCTGTCGTTCGCCCACACCCAGTGCTGAGGAGGCCGTTGATGAGCCTCTGATCTGTATGGAAGCCAAGTGCATACCCTATGCCATATCCAAGCCGGAAGAAGGCTCCTATCATGTGTGCGACGATGAGGCCTATGGCAGTGGCAGTCAATCCCCTGGCAGCAGTGTCACCTACTGCAGCTGCGGCGGCAACTCCGATTCAGCGGAATCGGGCATATATGCTAGAGGTTCATCGCCTAGCCCGCCTCCGTTGCGACCGCGTTCCGAGGTCATCAGCAAGCCTAAGAATCGTACAACACGGTCACGCATCATCAGCATGGTCTTGAAGCGGGAATATGCAAAGGCTGGCAGTGCTGAGGGCGAGCAGGAGCGCTGCGATCGTCTGCTGGACGAAACCATACGACATCAATACGAACAGCTGCAGTCCAAGTCCCAGTCCAGGCGGGCCATAGCCTGCTCTGAGGGCTCTCCGGAAGAACGTTTCCTGGACAAGGCGCTGCGGTATTTGACTTTGTGAAAAGAGAGCTGAAATAGCTTTAAAATTGTAAATGAGAAGCTGAAAGAGAGAGAGATATATATATATAAAGATCTTTATAGATCTACATAATGATGTAAAGGTTTGTATAGCTTAGATTTGTTTGTAAAACATAGTTCTGAATATAACATTTTTATAAGAGAAGTTGATGTTTTTATCAGGGAATCTTTGGGCGTATTCACAATACATACTCGGTCACTAATCTCGATACAGTTATTGGTTCCAATGCAGTATAACTATGGATCAGATCATGATGATTAGTAAAGTTATGGATCATGATCGGTGGTCAGTCTACTCACAATGTTGATGATCCGTAATATTAGGAATCATGATCTCAGATTTGCATCTGAACAAGTTGAACTCGCTACCATCTAAATTAGTTGAGCACAAAGAGGCCACACTGCATTTCCACTTTGGTTCTTACAAATATTGCTAGGCTGATAAGCATGTGTGTGTGTCAGCGCCTTGTCCCCACCATAAGCAGTGGCCACAGGCATTACATATTTATAGGGCGATTGGTTTGTTCTGAATGTTCTCCCATCTACGCCACTGTTCATAAGCAGCTCTCATCGTCGTCGTCGTCGTCTGCCACAGCCTAATTTAACAGGCTGTCAAGTGGCAGCCGCCGCCTGTGCCTCCTGCGTGAGTGTGTGCCTCCTCTGACCCATGTCGCCACACTGTCTGTCTCTCAGTCTTGTCTTGCCTGTCTGTCTGTGGCTGCTTAAGCATACTCATACTACTTCCGGCTACTAAAAATAAAAACCACAGCAACAACAAGAACAACTACAACAAATGTGGTTTACAGCTGTCGCACATTTCTAACCCCAAACGGCAGAAGTTTTTCTGTGTGTTTTATTTCAGCCGCCTGTTGCTCCTGCAATTTTGTTTACCTTTTTTGTTTGTGCTTACACAGGGTGTTGGCCAAACCACAAACAGGGTGCCTCTCTGCAGCCTGCACATTATCCTGATTGTGCCATAAAAGCCAGAGCTTTAAGCTGCCTTGGGGACATGCGCAAAAGCTGCCATAAAAATGAAAACTGAAATTGGCAATTGCAATGCCGCCGCGACGAACTTCTTCGCCACTTCAGTATCTATCACAAGCTTGAGAAAAGCGTAGCATACCTTGCGGCGCGCGCCAACAAAATGGAAATGGCAAATAGCGCGTAGTGTGTGTACCAGTGTGCGTGTGTGTGTGCGTGCTTCTGGTGTTGCATGTCCCAGGCGCGACATGTTTGCCCAAGTAAAGGCCAAAAATTTAATTAAATTCAAACAAAATTAAGCTAAACAAAAGGCAAAAGCAAAAGAAGCCACCAAAGTGCAAAACAGTTGATTTTTTACGCACACACAAAATTTTACTATTAATTTGTGCATCCCCCTCAATACCTCCCCAACATCCTTTGACAATAAAATATGAATTGATGCGCGCGCTGCCCCCTCTCCCCCTTTGTGTGTGTGTGTGTTTGTGTGTATTGCGTGCTGCCTTTTTTTTGACACTTTTTTAGGTTCCTTTTGTATTTTTCTTTTTTTTTTGTGCTAAGGTCAAAGCGTATTTTTTGGGGGCTTTCGAGGCGGACGGAGGGCCTAGGGGGAGAATTTGCATACCATTTTTAATCACATTATGTTTTGATATGGGAATATGTATATATATAGCCAGATATGTTTATATCATATATAGCTGATAGAAAGGGTTTCTTCTGTTCACAGTTTGGGTGTGCCTATTTTTATGTTCCGCTGCTTTTATTGACTTACTAGCCATTGTATACGTGTGTGTATGTGTGTGTTGCGTGCTAATTGAGTTTTGTGTTTCCTCCGATTTGCTTTCATGTTTTCCTTTTTTGCCCGAAAAGAAATTTCCTTTGCATATTCTATCAAAACTTTGTAAATCGTTAGCAAAATTTCTTATTTTTAAATAAAAATTTAGGCGTATCTAAAATAATTTAGAAAACAAAATATCAGAAAAACAAAACTGGAACAAAAAACTATGCTGCAATACGATCAGGTAAATCAGCAAGCTGTAAGTTGATTTTTTATGTATTTCAACAACTTTTTTTGGCTTAGAAAACTTTATGATTTGACAGATGACGACGGAGCGGCTGTATTGGCCTTTGACTTAAGTTTCCTTTAGGGTATTATAGGTTTTTTTATAAACCACTTGATTCGTATAATAATCTTATATTTGAGACATATCCAACCTGTCTAATCTTACTTTCAATATTATGATGAAGCCTTAAAACGATCGTTGTCAATCGCAAACTGTGAGAGAAGTAGTTAGCTACCTTCCTGCTAGCTAAAGCGTCTACAAGTGTATATATATTGATAACCAGGTATGGTTCGGGCTTGTCTTTTGAGTTTGGAAAGCAGTTCTTCAGATTTCCTTACTTCTTAAACATTCTCCCTGCTCCACTTTCTGATGTCTCTTCTATTTGCCTCTGCCATCTATCTCCTACTTGTTTATCCTCTATCTCTTCTAATTTTACTTCTTCCGTCTGCTTCTCCCTTTTCTTTCACTCTCCCTGTTTTGCTTAATATACATTCCAACCATTCTTAGTCATTGTTGTTGCAGGACTGCCAAACTGAGTTTTGAATTACTTTTCGCACTGTAGACGTTCCTCGGGATCGTCAACTTAAGTCTCATCTTCTGCGGTTCATTGTTTTGATGAAAAAGTTGTAGCAAACTATATAATGTAGAACATACATTCAAAAGTAAATCAACAGTTTTGAACTTTGGCATAAGAATCTAAGCAATGTTGACAGAAAATAGTAAATTTCTGAAATTGTGAAAGGCATTTCATTGAAAAGCTTTTATTCTCAAGCTGGAAAAGGTCATTTATATGCCGAAGAGATTACTGAAAAAAAGAAGAGAGAAGTTGAAGTTGTTAGGACACGCGCATTCATTACTTACCTATCGGTACAAAATGAATGCCACCAGGCCCCCATATGCCCAAGCGCACAATTATTCTTAGCGATTGTGCCGTTATCATCGTCGAACGTTGAGAATCTCCTATCGAATTGGCGTCTCAAAGAGTCCCCAGCATCTCCTGAAAAATTTCTCGCAACCGATGCAGTCTATAATAATCATCGGCATCCCTAATTGCAAAGTAATCGTAGAGGGCATCTGAACTTTTGATTTATTTCATTCAAGTTATGTTCCTGGGGTTCTCTTCTGTCTTTTCTTACTTTCTTCACTTTCCGAAGCACTTCTTATGCCTACATGAAGAATGTATGCTTGAAATTTGCTTTCTTTTTCTTCTTTGTTGTAGATATATCCCCGATCAGCATGGACAGCCAAGTCTCTCTCTGTTTTTAAGCTGAAACTCTCACCGAAACCTTCCTTCTGCCAGAAGCTGCTCATATGTTTATATATATATTTATGTCGTTACACTTCTCATATGATGAAAACCAACCGCAACGGCGTCTAACAACAGGCGGCTGAAAGAGCCACGCACAAACAATTGTTGTCGTTGTTGTTGTTGTTGACGACGTCAGTTTCTGCCACACCTTGCCTCCCACGCCGAGCCTCCCTCGCCAGCCTGCACTGTTCCTGCCCACCTTTCAAGTACCATTTGCCGACGTACTCTCGTATATGACGACTGTGATTAACTTTTCTTCTCGCCATACAAATGCAATCATCGTACAAGTCTCTTCATACCCCTAACCCCCTCAGTTCTGTTATGTTGCTGTTCTGTCTTTTGTTTTTATACCCACACATCATCCACCACTCTTTCCTCCGCCATGCCACAGCCACAGTCAAAGCAAAAGGTTGGTAGAGACTTGCGCGCATTGTTGACACTGTGTTGTTTTTTTGCTCTGCTCTTGAAATTCTCTATTAAGCACTTGCCTTGGTAATTGAGACGTGGGTTGAACGGGAGGGAAGGAGGTAGATGTTTTTTAGGGAAAGGCAAAGGACAACTACAACTTGATTTTACATTTAACCCCACTCCCTTATCAGCAGCTCATGCTAATAACTTCATTCGAGCGATAGAATTTGATGGTTTTAACAGCTGACTGACTGAGCAACAACGCACAGCCTAAACTAATAGAGTAGCTGAGCACTAAGAAGGCGTCTAACTGTCAATGTCCTCAGTGTTCCCTTAATATCCATAATCAGTCATTAGTAATAGCTCAGATTCTACTTCTCATCCTCTTGTCATCCGTATTTCAGCATTATCCCCACTTTAGCTGCTTTTCAAATCCTTCTTAATCTTTATGCTAAAAAGTCATATCCTTATGCCAAGGCCTGCCTGCCTGCCTGGCTCTGCTCCAGACCTAACCCAATGTGCTATTTACCTTGTGCTTTGGACTTACAACCCACAAACCCTGCATCACGCCTCCTCCGCTTGTACCTCCGCCCACACATAACCTAGAAATGTCGTTGAAACTTTTTGCATTGCACTTGCCTTGGTTTAGGTGGGAGGCGGTTTTTATAGTCCTTCTGACACAATTGAGTTGGAAAAACAACAAACAAACAATGGGAAAACAAAAACCGAAAGTTTTCCTCAAAATAAGAAAAACAGACAACTTTGCTGAGTCATCCTCAGAGAACTGAATCCCCCAAAAGAATAAGATAAAGAACGAAAAAAATTATATCATTCAAAGTGTCAGCTTTTAGCCACACGCCATAAATCAGACAAAAATTTGAACTAGGTTAAGGCAAAGCGGCACGTTTTGGCATCCTTTGAGCAGCTGAAACTGTGGTCAACCTGTTGATTTTTGAGGTTGAGACGGAATCCGCTTAGAACAAATCTTAAGTGGATGCTTAAATTTATTGAAATAGTTAGTCTTAAGTTACTATATAATTTACTATATAATTACTGGTTCATGTGAACTTTAGCTATATTAATGCTCATTAATGCACTTTATTCAAAAATTTCCTTCTTTTTTGGCCTTTAATCATCGAGTCCTAATGCACTAAAGAACTCCTTTATTGTAAAGGTTCGGTATTTGATGCTTCTGAGGTGGCTCATTGGAACTTTATTACTATTACAAGCCCATTTGAGCTAGCTCCATTGCATTTTTGCTCTCTTCGGTTAGTTTCTAGCTGATTCGAGCGAATTTATATAGGGATACAGCATTCTATATAATTTAGGCGGGGTCTTTCGAACCATTGTTATATTTAATGCTCATATGAACTAGTTGCTTTGAGCTTGTTTGTACTAAAGCGTCCCTAATGCAAGATTTGTTTCATTTGAGCGTGTTAATTATTATTATCAGTTTATAGTTCTATTGAACTAGTTCATTAAGGTACAATTGGTTTATTTAATCATTTGAACTAGTTAATCTCATTTAAACTAGTTCTTTAAACAATTGAAAGCAGTTTTCATCCATTTCTAACCTCACTTTCTCCGCCTTGTCCTTACAGCCACCCGAGAATGAGCTACAGAAATCGCACGATCACAATCCGGCCGCCCTGAGCGAGCACCAGCTGCGCGTTCAGGCTTCGCTGCAGCGCCTCAACATACCCGACTGGTTCCGACAATACAATCAAACCACAGCCTCGCGTTCACCAGATGGCGCCATCAGCACAGGCGGCCCCAATACGACCACTGTCGGCGGCTACCGTCCGGGCAACTTTACGCGCAAGCGCACCCAGGAGTCGGGCCGCTGGCAGGGACTGAACTCGAAGACGACGTCGCTGAGCTCGTTGGGCTCGCAGCGTTCCGACCGCAGTCCCCTGCTGTTGAGCCCCTCTGCTCATAGTCATCATGGCGGACAGAGTGTGGCGGGCGCTAGCACAGTGCATGGCCACCAGCAGACGGGGGGACCAGGCGCCACGCGCTGGTCCACCTCACACTTGAACTCCACACAGACGTCGCCCAGCGTATCGCAGAGGGGAAGCTTTGCCCGAGGAGCGCCCATCAACAGCAGCTTCATGTCGGTGGCCAGCGGCAGCAGTGCCGGCGGCAGTGTGCTAAGGAATTCCTACAGACAGCCCTATCTGGGCTGGCGCAGCACCGAGAAGCTGTCACAGAGAACGCCTCACGAACGGTAAGTCAAAGCCGCAGACTCCTCTAATGAATGCTTACTAATGTTGATCCTCCTCCAGGCTGGCCAACTCCTTGCTGGCGCAACGCACCTCACCCACAGCGGCGCCCACGAATGGAGTGCGCCCTGTGGCCGTCACGCCGGAAATACAGAGCTCCATCAAGGAGGTGACCTCGGCCATAGTGCACTACGTGCACGATCAGCAACAACAACAGCAGCAGCAGCGTAGCCGCTCGTCCAGCCCGAACTCGAGGTAGAAAACGTCGTACCGCCCAAACCGAAATCCATCCTATCCCAAAAAAATAGAACTCAACCTTTGTAGTATCATCCGCGTTGTACTATGTGTGTAGTTGTTGTTGTCCTTGTTGTAACTTCCATGCCAAGTCATCACCTCCATGTGTCACCTTTCCAATTCCTGTCCCCCATTTCGTTTTCATCTCCATCGTTTCATCTGCAACTTTTCTTTTGGCAACAACACGAAAAATCCGCATAGCTACCTGTAAGCAAATCCTGTCACTGAATCCTGTCTAGCACCACTGCAGCAGCCCCAGCATATAGTTCAACACACACAGGTAAGCCCATCTCTTTCGTTGGGTGTTTTTTCTATGGTAGTCCTACATCGTCCTGTGACTAACCCCAACATCATACGTGTGTGTGTGTTTGTGCTGGCTACTAAAAAAACTACTAAACTTTCCAGCTAACCCAGAAAGCGGCTGCCAAAACTTGAACAGTTGCCAGAAAAGTTTACAGAACATCATCATCGATGGGTCAGCTCCCGACCTCTTACGAATGTGGCACAAAGCTTTTGGAAAACCGTTCCATAAATGAAGGCGGAGTTGGTAAATGCAGGTCTAGAGCAGCTTTTGCGGGAGTAGAAAGGTTTGGCGGCTAAAAGGAGAGACAGGAGACTTAAGTTTGGGTAGACCGAAGACATATATCCCTGAAGACATACATATGTATGTAAGCTAGCATGGGGAAATAAAGTCAAATAAATTCATTTCCATACGATTTTTTTCAAAGAGGCAGCTTAGTACACATCCACGCTGGAAACTGCAATTTGCTTGTTATGGTTTGATGTGTTCGTTGATCCATGTCATATATATATATATCCAATAGCTCTATATGTAAAGCGAAATCAAAACTGAATAATAGTGTACCGATTTGGACATATCATGATCCTCAGCCTAGTCAAACCTTTGTTAGAACTTCTCGCTGGAGACATTCCCTTCCAGAGATTTTGCCGTTCCCCCTGCACTCTTTCATATATGTATGTCTTTCGCTCACACATTGACCTACTCCACATGCAAGTCTATCTCGGATTCAATCAAGTCATCAGTTAGATTATCTCATTCATGGCATCGTTTGAGCCCCGCCTCCACCTCCCTCTTCCGCGTCAATTCGCCACAAAGACCTGCGTCAGTCATTCAAATTGAAATTGATTCCATTTGTTGGACCTGAATATGAATATGACACTGCCGTGTCTATCTGTCTGCCTGCCTGCCTGTCCTGATGGTTGTGCCATTCATAGCTGTGGACATTAATAAGACCTACTTCCATGTCCCCCTTTCAACTTGTCCACCAATCGCCCATGCAATTTAAATGTCAACAATGCAAAGTGTGCCCTTATTTTTATATTGTTGTTCAACTGGCGTTTGCCTCGTTACCTACCTACCTGGTGGTTAGGTGTGTGTGTGTGTGTGTGTGGCTCTGCAATCAGAACAGGCCACTTGCACACGTTTGCTGTTGCCGTTGCCGTGGTTTAGTTACTTCAGGTTCGTGCCGCTTCCAAGCCCCCGCCACCCCTGGACAGGTTCCAATCATAATGAAAATCAATAATATTCAAGTTGAGCCAAATCTCATACAGGGTGCTGTTTTATACGATAGAGTTAGACAGAGAGAGAGAGAGAGAGAGATGTTCTGTGAGATGTGGGTTGTATGGAAAAATAGGATCAAGAAGAACTATGACTTATCGCTATTTGGAGTTATGAATTTATCGAATTGTCGATTGATTCTTCGATTTTCCAGAGTCGTGCATAACATCTATAAAGCTATATTCATTCATTCAGAATGTTTGAAACTATATAATACCTATAACTTTGCAGAAACATCCCGCATAAGACAATCTCAAAATCAATGAGATTGTATGCCAATTTCAATTACAAATTCGATAAATCGATCAAAACCAAAGTCATTCTAACTCTTTTCCAGTAGTATTTCCAGGATATCTGCTTAGTCTACTACATTATATATAACTTTTTAAAAATTCGCGAAAAAACTGTGAAAACAATTAAGAAAATGTCTTAGAAACATTAGTTTCTTCAAATAATTGCATGAACATCGAATTACAATCAGAATATGCTATGATATAGGGTATCCAGCTTAGTGTATCACATCATATCTACAGCCGTATGTATTTCCAGATGTCCTGCAATCAGGCCGCCAGCGTGGCGCCTTATGGCAGGAACAGAAACCGTATTTGTAGTTGCGCTCAGCCTCCGCCGTCTCCTCCCTGCCCTAGCCATCTCCGTATGCAACCTGAACATGAACAGCAACCCCCAATGGCGTTTATCTTTAACAGAAGCTATCCCGCTCTCACTTCCAGACACAGGCACAGCCACAGGACATCCCTGTGTAGAGCAGACCCACTTTTTTGGGTGGCCTGGCATTTGCTGTGGCACTTTGCTCGCAATCGCTTTTCATTCGTGCGCCACGTTTGCTGCGAGGCGGTTTGTGCTCTAAAATCGCTGAGAACTATTATATAAAACTTTTGGAAATTGCTATCTGGATATAGATATACATATATATATCTGTGTGTAGGTTAAATCTGTAAATGTAGAATGTAGAATGCAAAGCAATTAGATATTTGTTGATTCATAGAAAGTTTGCTCTGCCGCCGCAATAGTTAAAAAGTTGTCGTAGGTTGGAGACAGAGAACCAGCTGCTACAAGTGCACTGTGACGTCATCATATTGATTAATTTTTGTATTTTTCTTTGTAAACATTACTACCATTACTAGTATTATTGTTTGCCATTGATATAGTTATAGTTTTTTATTATAAACGAAATTGTTGTTTACCTTTTTACAGAAAATGCTGGCTTGAGAGCAGTTTTGTGGGCATTCGACCGTTGGATTCACCGCAAACCCCTGTCATTGATAGCAGTCCGCCCGCCGCCGCAAATCAGCAGCAGCACTCGCAGCAGTTCCATTTGGATGCCAATAGCTCCTCCGCATCGCTGGTGGCGCCACTACGCATGAACGGATTGAGCCGTGTCGGCGGCGGTGGCGGTGAGTCCACCATATATATTTGAAGGAAAAAGCGTGCTTAGTTCTTTGTTTTATGTTTGATTTTGCAATGCACAAAATGAGCAAAAACAAAAACGTTTTTAACAAATACATATATATATATATATATAGAGAGATCCCCATATAGCATATCATATCATATATATAGATTGTAGTTAAAAACCACACACACATTTTTCTAGAATTTTTTTCTTCACGCAAAAATGTGGCGGAAAATGCAATTTTTTGCTACACTTTTTGTTGTTTTTGTATTTGTATTAATTTAGGGTGCCCGCATTTCACACAGTTTATTTAATTTGTTTAATTTTAACCAACAACTTGTAAATTTCTATTCAAATTTGACAAATTTTGATTTACAAAATACACGTTTGCTCAAATATTATAATTTGTAGTATTTAATATATAATTTTTTAAATTTTTTAATATATAATTATACATATAAATAATATTTTTAAATAAATCACATTTTAATGGTCTACAGTTATCAATTGTATTATTATTTTGTTTACTTTTTTTAAATTGAAAATCAAAAACACTATTGACACAAATAATAATCGATCAATTTGTTATACAAATTATAATTTTTAAGAATTTTTAAACAGTTTTACCATAATTTACCATAATACCATAATTTTGGTGCTTTAAAGAAACTACTTGGTCTTTACATCTGCCGTGCTTATATTAGAGGTCTGCATAAGACGTCTTTGAAGCATCCGAATGAGTTAGCGTGCGAGTATAAGACTTATTCGCAGTCGCACAACGTTCGTACTTCTTGCGAAGTCATGCAGATCTCTAGTTGTTTATTCTTCTACATAAATTTGTGAATTCAAACTACATATATCGATTGCTTCTCCCAAACTTATCGGTTATTGTTTGCTTAGTCAAAAACAAACAAAATTCATAGCACACTTATCTGCGCATAAGCTGGCTTTGATTTGGACAAAATGTTTGCAGTTTTCTTTATCATTTGGAATTTTCTATTTTAGGCTTGGTTTTTAAAACTAGACAAATTTCACCATACCCCGTGCTATAAATTTATAATCGATTTATAAATATTTTAATATGTATTTAATTAATTAATTAATTATCATGCAACGAACCAATCGAAGATAATTTGTGTATAAATTATTATTTAGAAACCTGAACAATATATTTTATTCAACCAAAACACATGGCTTAAAAAGTGTTTTTAATTTTGTTTTTAATACGAAAAAGTATGTATACATTTTTTTAGTTTAATTTCTATTAGTAACTGCTTTAATCCATACACGCTTGCCTTGTCGCTTGTACATAACATTTTTCTCAGTGTAATTTTGATTTTGAACACGTTTTTTAATCGAAACCACATTTAATTGTAAGCCAACGTTACTCGTCCAAAGCCTAACAACAACAATTTATATTTTGTATTCTTATATTTTTATGCCATGCTTTTATAAAACTAAAAAAAAAAATTACAAAAAATATCTGGCTTAAAACCAAAAAAAAAAAAAAAATATTAAAATAAATATAGCGCCCGAACGCTCGTTGAGCAGCGCATCGCTAGAAGATGTCCTGGCCAGTCTTTTAGGACTGCCAGCTACCTCCTCCTCCAGCCAGAACAGCAACCAAAACAACAACAAGAACAACAGAACACAAGCGACGTCGGCAACGACAGGTATGAACCTGTAAGTTTTTGTTCCAAAAAAAAATATAACCCAAAAAAAAAAACAACAGGAAACAACAGACATAGACAGACTTTCGGCTAGCCGGAAATTTTGTGAATTTGCAAAGAGAGAGTAAGAGTGTTATTTAGACAGCCGAAGAGTTTAGGGATGTATGAGTGATATGAGAGAGAAAACCAAAAGCGCAGCTTACTCATTTGTTCGGCGAACGCCTATAATATGGATTTACTTTTCATCATTGCCCACAGCTTCAACGTCTGCAGACGAATTCGATAGCTGAAAACTTAATTATGATTCTGTAAATATCCAAGGATTCCGCTAATCTGGAATACTCTCCGATTGGAATTATTTCAAATGCCTGAGAATACATACTATAATAATGAACTACTCTAATGCAAACTCATAAAACACCATACAAAAAACTACACAACAAAATAAATGGGTATAGGCAAACTTCAGTTATTGTTTGTTGTTCGCTCCTCTATATCTCTCTGTTCAAATAATATAATCCACCCAAGCATACATACAATATAATCGTACTTAAGTTACCAAACTACACCAAAATGTTCAAATGTTTCTTTTTCCCTTATGTAGTTTACAGTGAACATTTTATTTAACTTTTTCTGTTTGAATTCAAGAAAATTACACTGAGAAAAACAGAAACAGCAGACAAACATATGTAGAAAAAACATTCATAACAACAAAATCAATTGAAATGCTAACGGCAGTTTGTATCCACACACACTTGAACAGTTTATATTTGTTAGCCAACACTGCCCAGATATCGATATCCAATGTAAAAGCATGCTAATAATCGATAACCTTTTTGCCAGCCCTGGTATTTGCTTGCGCTCAATTTATATGGTTGAAAGTTGAACTTTTGAAAACCCGCTTAGATTTAACGCACTAATTGTTTAAACAATTTGCAGATACAGCTAGTCGACAACAAGAACAACAACAGCAGCAGCAGCTGGAGGTTTTAACGGCGGCCGAACAACAGCGACTGCGCCGTCGCAGCGAAGGCGATGCTCCCAGCCAGAAAAAGCAGCAGCAGCAACAACAACAGCAGCAGCCGCAAAGCTCACACAGTCAAACCCAATCCTCAGCAGCTACAGCATCCAATTCCAACAGTCGCCGCATCTCCTTGGGCGAGACCCCGACCAACAACAATGGCTTCCATGTCGACGCGCAACAACAACAGCAGCAGTTGCAGATCCGCTGCCGGAATACCAAATGCGAGCAGAGCGCCACGCCGGCCGACGCCAAGAAGCTGTACAAGTCATGCCACAATTGTACCCATCTATATTGTTCACGTGAGTGTCGGCGTGCCCACTGGGAGAAGCATCGCAAGGCGTGCCTGCACTCGCGAGCCTCGAATCTGTGCCGCCAGGTGTTAGCCACCTGCAAGGATGATGTTGACTCCCAGCGCCATCTCAGCCTGCTGGCCCGCAAGGGCAGTCTCTCGCAAGGCAGGGGCGTGGTTCGGGTGCTCTTCCGCAGCGCCGAGGCCGCCGAGGGCTTCATCAAGCATGGCTTCCAGTGCATGGGCGAGGCGAGCTATGTACGCTGGCCAGACCTTATGCCCGCCGAGATGGGTCTGGAGTTATACTCAGAACTGCTCAAACTCAGCACAGAATACAAGCCCGAGTCCAAGATGTTGATCTACGTGGCCATCTGTGTGGTCTCTGAGGCCCCGGGCATGGGTCAGGCTCCTGTGCGCTGGGAACGCCAGCTAGTCTCGCGCTGTGCCAAACTGAAGCTGTGCAAGAGCGTGCTGGCCGAACTGGAGCAGCTGCAGCAGACCCAGCAGGCCCTGCAGGCCGTGCCTGAACGCACTGAGATCCTCATACTCACCTTCAATCCCGGCCTGCGTGCGCTGCCCGGCAATCGGGAGCTCATCTTGTCCAACATATTGGACATACTGTCCCGTCGCGGTGTCCTGCTGCGCAAGCACTACCCAGAGATCTTCCAGCGCCTGCAGAGCTACACTGAGGGGCAAACAGATAAATTCAATCCGGTGACGCTACACCCGCGCGACTCGCAGACTGGCCAGAGTTTCGTCTGCATCATCATGCCCGTGCACACGGACAGCGAGTTCGTGAAGCTGCCCTCGGCGGCGGATAATGGGGGCAATCGGGTGACCACCATCGATGTGGGCTCACCGGCGGCGCTGGCCCAGCTGGACGATGATGAGCTGCTCACACGCGTCACGCCAGCGAGTTGATTAAAGGCCAGGACCAGTGCCACGCCATCACCCAAAGGGGCAGCCGGCGGCGGCGGGGGCTTCGATGATAATTTAGGCTATGGCCTGGAGAGCAGCACGCGCATGTAAGTGCAGGATTTCTGCCCTCGGGAATCGCTCAGCCAAGGACAGCTTGCTAACTATTTAAAAAAAACTCCCCACAAAACATTTCTCATACATAGATAGTTGGCTATTTCCGTTTCCGTTAGCTAGGTTAGACACAAGTAGTTAGTTTGATCAGACGGATATATATGTATATATGTCGGCGTGAGTGTAGTACATCGTCTCTTCTAACATATCTTTTGATTCCACCTCTCTCCAATGGTAACTGCTATTTTCTTTTGCTTTTCCTAGACTACTAATATCGGTCACGCCTTTGAGTTCATTCTTGCCTCTCTTCATCTTGTCATCGCTTTCACTCAGCTAGAGCTTTCTCAGTTTCTTTACAATGCATACTTCTCACATTCAACATATATCTCTCATGTTACTTCTACAGATAATAAGTTAACACAATGTTATGCAAATACAGCTTCCGTAACAGACGACAACACAATACCTGAAACTCCGACATATATATATATATATTTATATATATATCCTGATCCTAATCTATTATAGATTCTATGCGGCCTAACTTCTACATATATCAGTAGAGCCCTCCACTTAACACACTCGTTGTCTGGAACACACACCCATTAGATGAAAATGCTAAAAACAAAAAAAAATGAAACCTCTCTAACAACAAATTGAAACTAAATTCTTATCAAAACTTAAGCTTTACTTAAAACTAAACTATAAACTATATCTCTGAGCTTACATGCTATCTATATATATACATATATTTAAAGAAAACTAGCACTAACCATGTTGAAGCATGTTCACACAGTCTCTCACTTAAAAAACATTGTGATTCATGTCGCATAAGTATATATAAACCAGTATATCTTGCAGCTTCCAAAAATAATACTACATAGCAGATATCAGTCGCATATATATAAGGTTTATAGCAGGGCTGTTGATTGATAAGACGAAGATGGAATTATTTTGGCACTGATGTCAAAATTCAAATATTATACGACATCGATATATCGATTATGTCAAGCAGGGCCTCACAGTAATCGCAGCAGCAGCAGCAGTGGACGTAACCGTTATAAAGAGACACATTCAAAGAGAGCAACTTTCCTAACTATGCAAAGTTATATGAAATTTGCTTCGGGGCATTTGCAATTCTGACAGCAGAGAGCCTTCTCTTTGTTAAGCTCTCTGCATTTACTGCATACTCTGCCTCTACGAGCCCTTATCACTTTTTATAAATGCAAAAACTTCACAACAACAACAAAATACACATCATACTATAATTAACTTAAATTTTGTATAATTAAAAACAAACTAAAAGCAAAGACTTCAAACACTACTTTGCTTATGGCCTTATTTAAATGTTTAAACAACAAAAATTTGTTAACTTTGTTTTTAAAATTCTGCCCAAGGAAAACCAAACAAAACAAAAAATGAAATTATAATAATTACAACAATTTTTTGTAGCCTTTTTGCATTAGATTTAAAGCATAAATAAATGTTTAGGTTAGCTCGAATTATATGCATAAAACTATTAGTTAAATTTATGAGTGAATCAAAACGTAAACAAAATAACACACACACATTTTTAGCTAAACCAAATATTTTAGTTTAGGTTAAAGTTAAAAAATGAAAACACAAACACATTTCTTTCCAACCAAACAACAACAACATCACACGTTTGCTAGTTCAAATTTTTGCTTAACTTTAGCTAAAACATAAACATAATTCAATCACATATTTTGTGTAAATATCTATAAATACACATAAAACACAAACACATATGCGTAATAAAATAAAAACAAATCATTTAGTGCTTAAATTTATCGTCGTTCATTATAAAAGGAAGAAAAACAGCAACAACACAAAGAAACATAAACAACAAGTTGTCTAGTTTGTATTCGTATTGAAGAAGCAAGGACTTGATTGAAAATAAACAATAAATAAATAAATCAATTAAAATTGCATCCAAAATTCCATTTCCACGTGTTTTTCTTTTTGAATATATAAATATAATTATCGACTGTTGAATATTTGCTATGCATATCGATATTTACAAGTGTGACCAGATTGTCTAATGCTGTTAACCTGCTGTTAATAACATTGGCGCTCTGGTACAAATATTTTAAGTTCTGATAAAACGTTTTTACATCTCTGCCTTACCTGTGTCCTTTACTCCTCAATGAAGTTACGTACTCATCTTGATCCTTATCAGCTACTCACGCTCCTTTTAAGAGTTTACAATTTTTGCCAAATCATTGATAAAAGCGCTTCAGTATCTTTTCCAACCTCTTGTCGTTGATGTTCTTCTATCCCAGCCGAGGATGATCGTCCCTAAATAAAATATATAGAGAAACAAAAGTGTTTGAATATTTGAAATATTATTATTTATGCAATTTATTTAAGTGTTTATTACGTAATACTTAATTAAATGTACATAAAAAGTAATTTAATATATTTATATTTAGTTATGTTACTCCTTGATTTACTCCTTGCTTTAGCCCTAATATATTTATATAAATTATATATTATATCTTCATATTGAAATTTAATGCCTGCCTTGAATTGTCTTTACGTATTTCTTTTTAATTAATTAAAGTTCTTCCTGTCCCGCCCACTTGTTTCGGTTTCTGTTTATTTATTATTTGTTATTATTTGTATATCATCTTGCAAATACGTCTCGTCTGACTATAACACTTAGGTGATCTGTATAGATTGATGTCTATATATGCATTAATATTGTACAGCTATAAAATAAATTAATTAATTTGTATTTAGTTGAAAAAGCGTTTGTTTCGTTCGATCATTCGCAGAGCCCTACAAAAGTACAAAAAAAAGGATATATGATAAGGATACACATATACATATGCGTATGCGTATATATAAATGTATTTAAAAACGTAATGATAAAACTTTTAAGCAGTTCCTTAAGGTTGCTCCCCCCCCCATCATCCTGGTCATCCGCTCATCCTCGTTTAGTTTATGTACAGGCGGCCCCTTCAGTAGCTGTTGAAGGCAGTGGAGGCGGCGGCGGAGGAAGAGCTCTGCGACTGCTGATAATAATATCCTGGCGTATATGTTGCTGGCTGTGCCTGTGCGGCGGCGGCGGCATATGCTCCCGATCCTGCTGCTGGCGGCTGATAAGCGCCCGCTTCTGCTCCTGCCACCGCCTCCCCCGTCAACGTGCTGGCTTTGGCCTTGCGATCATCCACCGTCGTTGCTCTTGTCTATAAGCCGCCAATAATCACCTCCTGCTGCGCCTCGTCATCCATATCAGGCAGTTCCTGCTTGTGCACAACCATGCCATCGCTGCTCGTCTGCCTGGGCGCCGTCTGTCCATACTTCTGATGTATGCCACGATGACGCTTCAGAGCAAAACGATCGGCGAACGCCGCTGAACAGATCTCACATTTGTAGGGCTTCTCGCCGGAGTGGACCTTGGCATGGTTCTTGAGGTGGGCCGCTTGGGAGAAGGCGGAACCGCATATCTCACACTTGTAGGGCTTCTCGCCGGTGTGGATGCGTCGATGATTCCACAGAGTGGCATGCCGAGCGAATCCCTTGTCGCAGACGCCACAGACATACGGACGCTCGCCGCTGTGGGTGCGTTCGTGATTCTTGAGATGAGGCGACTGTGAGAATTGCATGCCACATGTCTGACATCTGCAACGGGAAATAGGGTGGGGCGATTAGTAATTGTAAAATGTACTAAAATGGGCCAGGGGAAGTTCAAGAGCTATATTTTAGTATGGAAACCCAATATAACGCTAAATATACTAATATCGACCAGGAGCAGGACTAGGAGATGTAGCGATGCACGCGGGGGTTAGCTAGTAGACTATGGATTCTCTGTCCGCACTTACTTGTAGGGCTTTTCACCGGTGTGGATGCGGGCATGATTCTTCAAATAGACCGCCTTGGCAAAGGCCAATCCGCAAATGGTGCACTTGTAGTTCTTTTCGCCGCTGTGCAGCTTCTTGTGGGACCACAAACTGGAGTAGCGGGAGAACAGACCACCACAGATATTGCAGCTGAAGGGTTTGCTGGGATTTCTAAAAGACCAGGACAATAAGGTTATGCTTCCATGCTTCTGCTGCTGTAAAGCCCTCCATCGACATCAACTCACTCTGTCTTCACAGTCACAGCATTCTGCTTAGCGGAGCCACCAGCACCATGGGTATGGGTATGATTATGGCCCACCACAACCACGCCCGAACCATTGCATTTCTGACATTTGGCCATTTGCTGAGAGTTACGCTTCTTGACAGGATGGTGGGCCGTCGAACCGGAGCTGTTTTCACGTTTGGGCGTGGTGCCGCCTGTTTGCTGGGCCACAATTTGTTGCAGTTGCGCTTGGGCCTGAGGTGTGGTCGATATGATTTGCACAGGATGAGCCAGTTGTCCTGGGGGAAACATCGAAGATTTAGCAAGCTCTCTAGCAAACTATGTTGACCACCCACAAGCTACTTACCATCTTGGGCCACAAAGATTTGTTGCTGCTGCTGATGTTGGTCCGCCTGCATGCAGCTCTCGCAGCGCACTTGCTTGGGTCCCTTGCGCTTCGTTTGGGGCAGCAATGCCCCACAGTTGATGCATTTGTTGGCCTTGGTATCGTGTTGCTGTTGTTGCTGCTGTTGCATGACAGTCTGCTGCTGCTGCTGCTGTACTGACTCCAAAGCGTCGGAGGCCACAATTTGTATTTGACCCATTTGACCATTTTCGGTGATTATATTTTGGGTTTGCACCAAGCCCTGGGCATTGACCACTGTGATGGCATCCTGTTGTTGTTGCTGTTGTTGCTGCTGCTGTTGCTGCTGATCTGTGCCGTCTGTGTGCATACGCTTGTGGGCATTGAGCAGCGCCAGGTGCGGGAACATGGCCGAGCAGACATCACACTTGAAGCTTATGTTCGATATGGTATTCTGCAAAGGCGAAATTGTCTGAAATACTTTTAATTGCAGAGTTACGCCAAATGCATCTAGAAGAAAGACTCACAGCTGCGATGGGTTTATTCTGGTTGACAATTTGTATGCGTCCCTGGGCATCTACTGTGGCTATGCCCAGCGCTGTGCCCTGATTCAGCGGCATGCCATTGACCAGAGCATAATTGTAGCCGCTCACAGGCTGCGCTATATAGCAGGTCTTATTATCCTCGGTGGTGGCCAGTTGGGCCAGATTAACAGTGGCTCCATTGCCCTGTGGGGCGGAAGATGGCAGAGGAGTGATCAAATATAATATACCCGTGAGTAGTTGCACTTTTTCTAAAGAAAACTTACATTTGTTGTATAGTAAAATGTGGGCTGCTGGTCCGACTTTTGTCCCTCTATTTTGGGCTGTTTAAGTATAGTGCCATCTGCAGTTTGGTATTGAATGGTAGCCGGTTGGCCATTTATGGCATTTGTAAATATTATATTCTTGGTGAGGTCTTCCATTGCCTATAAACACAAGAAAATTTACTAAATTACTAAAAAGAGACACCCGCATAGAATTTTTATCGATCAGAATATATCGGCATTGTGCACTAAATTAACCAATTTTATTTTCGCTTAACTTTGAACACATCTATCCCATTTTCTTTGTTTTTCTCAACATTTATTCGCATTCATTTCATTTACTATAATTTTCGCAGATTTCGTTTATCTGCGGCCACACGCTTACCAACACTATATATCTTTTTTTAATAAAAATATCTCGTGACTCTTCACTATGCTGGCTTGCAACCTTTTTCGCTGCTTTCAATGAACTTTGAAGCAGGCGTATGCAGTTTTCACAAGTTATTTTAATGTTTTACTGAATTCTACATATTTCCAACTATATTTATTTAATTTTCCTTGACACGTTTTATTATAATTTGTACGACAAATTTCCACTTCAATAGTGGCGGAGCAGAAGCACATAAGTTTACAACACTACACAAGCCAAGGGAAAAAAGACAGATTAAAAATGGCGACGATTCACAATGCAGCCGTAGACTGCTTTTGGATTTGACCAATTTTAGACTTCTTTAAAAAGTTCAGCGGTCACATATAACACAAATGCACATGTACACAAAATATAGGCAAATTTTCTTTTGAATTTTAAATCTTTTGATTTCGCAAATTTTTTACCTTTTACGCAACAAAGCGAAAAATTTATACAAAGGCAATTCGCAGGCACTGGCACACGCACGTTCTCAATTATTTTTCAAGCCGGCAATTTCTGACTGTTTTGGTTGCAATATTAATATTATTGCTATTTTCACTCTTCGGCCACGACGTTTCTTGTTTAGAATGAAAGAAAAACTTTTATTGTTGTTTCTTCCTTTTCGCACAAAAATTCCAAGACTACGGGTATCTAGTGCTGGAAAAAACATCGATGTTAAATCGATATATCGAAGTCGCTAAATGTTTTTAAACATCGATATCGATGCTTTTCTCTCGATTGTTTTTCATTTCTCAAACACTACAACAATCGTGTGTTTGCTCTCGCGCTCGCTTTTTGGCTCACTCAAATGACATCCTTGTATATAATTGTAATTTGCACGTTAAGAAATTGGGAAATGATAGAATAGTTCTCTTTAATTTTGTTTGTAAATAAATAAGAGAATAGAGAATATAATCCTTGAACAGCCTTACATCATGCGCGCACTTATGAGAGTAAGGGCGCGGATATTTATTTGAGAAATTGCTACCCTCAAATTCTAAGGATTTGATGACATGAGTCTCTTTTCAACATTTAACAGATTAAATTTTCCACTAAATAAATATATCTCATAATTTTGAATATTTTTGAACAATAGCATTTTCGACAGTCTCTTGAGGAGACACAGATGCGTTCACGCAAACAGTGACTAGAAAAATATTTTATGGTATTTTTATGTATCGATAAATTGATCATCATGCGTAATATTTTGAAAATAGGCGATGGAGATTGGGTATAATGTATTTTTATGAACTGCAAATGCAAAAAATGAATGTTAGTTTAATTCGTAGTACATGTATTATAATGTTGTGAGATGTGTGTATGTATGGATACAAAAATCTGTGTACATACATACCCACTTGTATGAATAAACTACGCATTCATATAAATAAACATATCCAAACTCTGGTTGCAGCTTTCATTTCCGTTTTTAGGCGATAACATCACTAGAGCCCAAGCCTCGATGGATCGGGGTGCTTTATTTTTCTCCGGATGCACAGGAGGAGAGGCAGCCAATTAAAGGACTTTTCAGATGGCAAATCCCAACATTTTCTGCAAGAGACAATACAAAATATATATAAAAGGTTGTAAATACATGCGCATGTTCATTTTTTTACTTCTACTTACAGTGACACTGGTATTTTCGTTATTTTCGCCTTCTCCTTGCATATCCATTTTTAAGTCTTTCATTTTTATTAACTTAGAAACAGGATCGCAGCTGAAAATGATAAATAGTTGCTAGTGAAGCAAGTTGGCTGCAATTAATCAAGAATCGATAACGATAAGCGATAATACTGTCGTTTGCTTAGCGGCTGACAACTAACAAGACGTCCTGTCAGGCACACCTACACCGCCGCCCACACATTGAAAATTTGAAAATGAGAAAACTGGCTACAGCTAACGCTGGACTTGTACAAAACTGGTTGCCTTCATAAATAACACTTTCAAATTTATTTTGACTGCTCGCAAATTGGGGCAAGAAGCGGTCATATACACATATTGCAAATTAATTTTTTTGTAGTTCAACGTTCTGTAAACATTATGTTATTATGTTTTGGATTTTTTCATATGGCACGCTTCGTTGCCCATCATTGCATTAATTTGTACACAAATATTTCAACATTTTTCAGTAGCTATTGCTCTTGTTGCTTTCATAATTAAGTTCATGGTAAAGCCGAAAAGCACTTTCAAACAAAAACAAAGGCTCATAAAAAATAGCCATGCAATGTCTTCAAAATTAAATCAGCTCAAAGTGCGTGGAGAAATTTTTGTTGTCTTGGTCTTGCAAATAGGCAAGCGGGGTGGTATACAGATATGATGGATACGACCAGTGGATACTCTGTGGGTTTTGTACTTATAAGAGTTAAGACTAGTCATATGTGAAAAGTGTATATAAATGGAAGTAAATGTTCGTATAACTATTGCTTATATGTACAATATGTATAGATTTTCAACCTTAATATTAGCATTTTTAGAGTTATCAGGCTCAAGGTCGTCAGTGAGTGGAAAACGGCAGATTTTCACAGCCCCTTACTACATCTAAGAGCAGCAAATATAGCGAAAATCCACAACAAATAGTTTGGCTTGGTAGAAAATTATTTATTATTTAAACTTGATAATCACAAGCACAGAATATCCCCAGCTGCTCTGTATTAAAATATCGATAGCTGCCTAACATAGAAATATCGGTTAATAGTTTGTTTCTATGAAAGTATCTCGATCGGTTCGTGCTCGTTCGTTTGTTAAACGCGAAATTAACAATTAAAATGGGCAATACAGATGTAATTTATAATTTAAACGATTCACGAAAGTGTTTAGTATTTGACGCGTGTGAAAGAACCACGCGGGCCAATGGTTTAAGCGCATTTTCGAGCTGCCGCCAAAAAATGTTCCTGCGTCTTGCGCGCTTTATAATACAACATCAGGTGATTAAATATTGGCATTTTATAGTTATCTTGTGGTCCCAGTTCGCGTAGATTGTGTTCTTTAATGCCTAGATCAAATGCCATTGTCAATAATTCATTATTGTGACATTCTTTTTTCCTGTGATTGTGTGTGTGTGTGTGTTTGTAAGCTTGGCGCAAGGCATGCGTGAGTTGCTGCATATATCGATAAGTCCAGTTGGGACAGTTTGAGGTGCACTGTAAATGTAAAATGGACATTTAAGGTTTGTCTGATACCGTTAAACTTACAATTTTTCATATTTTCCATTTAAAGATTCCACCTTATGATTCCTTAAGTAAAAGATTTTTTTTATTATAACATGGAACTTATGACTAATTCCTAGTTTTATCCTAAACACAATCGCTATCAATTGGGCTCAATCCCTGCATACCCTGTATCTAAGCTTAACTTTTATTTTCGTTTGCGGCACAACCACAAAGTAAACGTTTTTGCGTTTTTCGCTGGGTCGTTGTCGTTGTCTCGGCTTTTTACGCTTGTCGCATGCAAATGAGAACGAGAATTGTTAATAAAATATCAAAAATGTAGAAAATCAGCAGCAAAATCAAAGCAACTTACATTTGAGTGGGGTATTTTCACTTTCGCGTTTTTCATATTTACAGTTAATTTATGCCGTCTACGAATTTTCACTCTCGCTAGAGTTTTTTTTTTCCTTTTGGTTCCGCATTCATGGAAAGTGGCAAGTAGGCAGGCGGCAAACAGACAGGCAAGAGGCAGCCAAAGCGCATCCGCCGATATAAGTAAAAATGGGCAACAAAAATTGCAAATAAAAATAGCCTAAAAGCCTAAGCTCGTCTAGAGTCTGGAAACCAAGCTTGTGGGTTAGATTAGAAAGTGGTTTTGGCGGACATCTCCCTCTCTCTCTATCTCTATGGACTGCCAGATTCTTTTGTTGGGAAAAACGAAAAACTGTGTCGTCCGCATGACACACACTGATACGTAGGTGCGCGCTTCTCTTGCAAAATTTTTGCATTTGGCGGCAGCTGAAAACCGGCTAAGTCTAAGTCTTCAAGACTTTCGGCATTTGCCAATGAAAGAGAAAATTGACTGCCGTCCGCCGTCTCTCGTCCCGCCTGTTCCCTGATATATCAAGTTCACTATCAATGCAAGCCGTCGGCGGCGGCGCGTTCGACAACTAATATTTTTCGCGTTTAATAAACAAAAAAAAAAAATGGTGTTTTATTATGATGACTTTTCATTTCGGTGAGATCTGGATTGTGTTGTGCGCAATGTGTGGTGCAGATTGGTGTGCATGTGCATCATCATCATCATCATCATTTAGCCATCAACAAATCTGCATCTCGGCCTACGCCGCGTCGTCTTGGTCTATGGTAACTTTTTCATGCAGTTGTCAACTCTCTGTCGATGCTATTAGCAAGTTAGTAACAATTTCTTGATATTTTCTTATATATTATGGGAAAAGGAATGCATGGGAAATGTAGTAAATAAAGAAGTTCCTGTGAAGCTTATATTAATTTCGGCAGAGCAAAATTTCTATTTGAGAGTTGAAAATTGCAAAATGAGAGACGATATGGAATCGAGACAACATGGAACCTCAAGTACTTCTAATTCAAAATGAGAAAAAACGGACAATAAGAAATGTTTATTAAGCAAACAGCAGCGCAATATTAAGTTATACGAAAGAATGACCGATAAGGAGTACAGCGATCGGCCTATGCAGCTTCAAAAAGTAGAAGAGGAGAAATAAAAGTGAGATACAGACAAAGACAAGAGGAAGACAAAGAGAAGGCAGAGAGTAGACGAAAATCATCTGTAAATTGCAATGATACACACATTCATTTGGTCACAGGAGTAGTTCCCAGCAAAAAGTACCATAATAGAGACTCAAGTTGGTGCTCTTTCTCTGTTATGATTTGAAATCCAAAGGCACTTCGGTGTTAACTTCGACTGCAGTATCTCTGTAGCATTGAACTTCCAACGAGTGCGTGTATACAGAATATGCTCCTCCGGGAAGTGATAGCTGACAAAGACTTCAAAGCGCGAAAAGAAGTTGCAGCCAGTAGAAGTATCTGCCTCCCTATATACTTCAAACGGAATACGCTGAAATGGTTCACATAAAAGAGTTATCTATATTAGAGCTATGTCCTTGTTCACATTTTGTAGCGTATCCAGGCATTGCCTTAACAACAATAACAACAGCAGACATTCCTCACCTTTTGATTATCTCTCCAGTTTTAATTTGACGTTTGCCTGCAATTTGCCATGGATATGTCTATATGAACGTGAGGCTATGCCTATGATTATGAAAATGCATGTATACAGACATTAAGCATACGCAGCATTGGCCAAACCAACTGGCAGGTCTGCAGTCTTCACTGGCTGTTGCTCAACATTGAAAATGGCCAACAATATTTCACGGCACATTAAATTTTTTGGCCAAGCGCTTTTCGCAATGCCCGAATCCACAGCAGCAACAACGCATATGGTTATTTATGGGGTAGACATAGTGTGTTTGTATAAAATGATACAGCCCACACCTAAAAATTGAGGAAGCAAATGCTAATGTTTGAGTCTTTAAGAGTGCCTTGACTTGCTCAAACCTTAAGACAAACAAAAAAGTGCTTCCGAGTGACTAACCTTATCAGTTTTTGAAGTTCTGGTTAATGTACATTTTACGGAAAACTTGGAAAGTTACTGAAGCGTCCTAAAACTACAAAAAGAGCAGCGAGATCTTCATGCAACATGTTCCATATGGTTGGTGTTTAGATGACCCAATTAGGCCATGACTTGTAGCTAGTAATTAAACAAAAGTATCTATCAGATACAGGCAAGCATAAACCGTTAGAGTTTCAACTTTGACCAAAAGTTTGCTAAGGCAAAGTTGCATTTTGAAGTCGTCATAATAGAGGAGAATTACCATTGTGTGCCATTTTTGTTTAGTAAATTGAAAGAGCGAGGTAACAGCAGATCATAAATTTTCACATAATTCAGCTAACAATTTAAATTCAAAGTGACTTCACTTTCTATAAAAAAACTAATTTAAAATCCTCATCTTCTGGCTTATTTTGTTAGTATTCTTCATTTCAGCATTTCTTGCAGTTCACACGCTCAATCGCTATATCGCTGCATCACTTTTAAAAACTAATCAATTGATCCCAGCTGTCAACGTTCATTAACAATTCTAACAATACAAATTATTTAGCTCTGTTTTCACATTCACAAGTGTGCTAGAGACCTTCAAAAGCAGATCGCTCGCATTCCAAAAATGGTAAACTACTCGGTACCAATTGCTTCCGCTCCCAACAAGTCTTTCAACTCATTATTATTATAGCCCACTTCTTGGGCCCTATTTTTTTTTCACACAATCAAAGTAGAAACTATATAATTAGTAATTGCTGTAAGAGAGCGTACGCCCTCGAGCCATTTACATATTCGTGTTCATATTCATATTGCTAAGGCCACAAACTAAACGAAACTGAAAATCTCTCACATCCACAGATTGAAGATGACAATGATGTATGGGGGGATTCTTGAAATTGAAACCAAAATCAAATATTTCCATCTGTTGGGCAATTGACTTTCGCATGAGTGTATGACACTTGGCCAGAGCAGGCGCAATGTCTGCCTGAGACAAGCCACAAGGAAGCAAGTTGTTGGTAAGCTTGAAAACTGGCTTAGAACCACTTTCTTTATTTCTACAATGAAGCGCGTTCGAAGCCAGGCAAAGTATGGTAAGGCGAGGGGCCAGACATTGAGGTAGACACATATACAAAGTAAAAGTTAATTTTCTTGACCGATGATGAGCAGACATTTCAATCTGTTTTGTGTGCTGAGCTGTGTGGCCTGTTTTTTTTGTTTTTTTTTTTTTTGTTTTGGAATACCCTCTGTAAAGAAAAGTATATTCAAATCAAGCAAATTAAGTGTCTCTATATATGCTGTGATTCTTACAAAAGCTGCGTGATTCCAATGGATCAAGCTTACGCTTTTAATAATCTTTTAATAAGCAAGCAGTCATGGAATCGCCAAATCCATAGATATTTCACTCTTTCCTGATGACAGCAGATGACAGCCTTTACGACGTATCTTCAAGTCGATTCGCATTCTATCCACACATTCTTACCGGCTTCCTCTGCTGCGCTTAATTTCTTATACAAATTTTTTTTTTCTTAATTACACCATGAAAATCGTAAACCGTTTTTTTTTGTTTTAGGGGCAAAAACGGCACACGAGCTAAAGCAAAAAGAGTAAGAAGAAGTTGTTTTCTTATTTATGGGACTTCTGCTCTCAACATTTTGTTGGTTTATATTTCTTTCTTTACGACACAAAGGAAATGGATAATTATTGTAAAAATTATCAGCCTAGGGCGAGCTTTGGGAAATAGGAATTTGGAGCACAGGGGAGACAGGAAAAAAAACAAAAGATGATACAAAATTGGTATCTCAACAGCAGCTTGAAAAAAAAACATTGGCCCGCATCTAAGCTGCGCTTTCAATGCGAATATATTACGGGTACATATAACATCATCATGTTGGGGAGGCGGAGGCATTCATTAATTATGCCAAAAAGACAAACAAACAAAGTGTGAACTCGAAGCACAGTGTGTGTGTGTGCGTGTGTGGCACAGTGGTACAAGAGTTGAAGGCTTAATTAGAGCTAAAGCAAAATTTAAAACAATAGAATGAAAAATTATATAAGAAATTCTGTTTATGCGATGTAAAATCTGGCTCTGTTAAATCAACTGCTAATGAGCAATGTTAACTTTTTGTTGTTTATAAATTTTGCAATCTAATTCTTGCATTCATAGGCTAAAGCTCAGTGATATTTGATGACTTTACTTATATGTGGCCCTGTCGCAGTATTCTATAGTTTTTGTACCACTGTGCACAGTGTGCAGTGCTCGCCGCTTAGAAGTCACCGTAAGACAATATAATAGTTTGCGCAACGATTTTTATTGCTGAATAATTTGCATAAACAAAACAAAACATCTAAAGCAATGCGATTGCCATAAAGTAATCAAATCCAACTCTAACTTCAACCCAAATTCAGAGCAAAGATTCGCACGATCCACTGGCGAGCGCGTCGCTGGAGGCGCCGCCCGCGGCGTAGCCAACGCAGACGCCAGCGCTTAAGACGATAACCCAAAGCCAGATTCAATCTGCGATAGAAAAGTTCTAACAGCAGAATCAAAGCTGAAAGATGAAAGTTGAAACCAGAGCAGCAGCATTTCCAATCAATCACCAAAATTGGGACTCACCCGCTGTGAGGGAACCCACAGCCAGAGCTATAAAGGCGCCTTGCAGCATGCGCATATTCAGGGGGCTGATCATGCTGCTGTCCTGGTTAGGCTGAGGTTGGGCCTTTGGATCCGTACTCTTCGAATTAGACTGGGCTTTGGCTTGGGCCTGAGCCTGAGCCTGGGCCTGCGCTTGAGCCTGGGCCTGAGCCTGGGCTTGTGCATTCTCAGCGGCGGACTGCTGCTCTTTGGACTGCTGGGCATGATCCTTGGCCGTTTTTTTGGACATGAGGCGCGACTGGGTTTCGTATTCAGCTGTGGTCATCTTGTCCAGAATGCCGCCCTCAAAGAGATGCATGAGTCTGGTTTAGGATAGAAGAAACTCCACTAATATGACAACTGAAAGCTCTACTTACACATCATTAATGCTGTCCAAGTAGGGACAACCGATCTGCACAGCCACTGCCGAATATCGTGTGTATAGTTTCTGGCTGATTTGGAAATTCTTGGCTCCATATTGCTGTATGTTGAAGAACAACGTTTCTCGTCCCCCAAGCACCGCCTTGTTCTCCCGGCCATCTGCTATGAGCTGTATGCCCGCCTCCACGGAGTCGATGAGGAAACCCATGCGATCGTCAGGCTCCTGTTGACGCATCAAAGCATACAGCTGACGGAATAGCTCTGTGCCATTCTCTAGCATCTCCAGCGAACTGCTCTCCTTCTCCACATACAGACGATAGCCATCTCGCAGCATGGCCGCCTGCAGACGTTGCAGGGTATTTATGGGCGCCTCATGGGCTGGTCGAGCAAATTGTGAGGTCAGCTGGGCGGAGTAGACATCAGCCAGGACATAGGTGGCGGCTATCCAATAGACTATGGTCAAGAACTTTGCACGATAGCCGTGATACAGCTCCTGGCAGGCTGAAGAGAAGAGGGAGAGGATAGAAAATGGATGGACGGATAGAGAGATTTATACACTATGAAAAAATTGAAAGTGAGATCAAGCTGGAAGTGGAATCTTACTCACATTGCTTGAGAAACAATCTTAGGGTGAACCAAATACATCGCTCGAACAACTGTCCAGGCATCTGAGCATCCTTCCGCTGTGGTTGAGGCCTTCGAAGTCGTCTCACCTTCAACACACACGGCGTAATCTCTTTGATGTAAGCCAAATAGATGCACAACTCTCCCAGTTGTTCCACATCCATTACAACTTCACGCCTACGCCATTTATATGGAATGGCTATGATGCCATAGAAAATGGGACCCGAGAAGACTATGGTCAGTATAAGATAAGGCCAGATGTCCATCTTGAAAGGTCGTATAATGGCCAAGGCTTCGTTAAGACGTCGTGGCGCATGGGTGGCAAAGGCACCCGAGTCGGCCAGCGTAAAGAAGGAGAACTCGATGGCCTTGCGTCGCTCCCAACTGAGACCCACATCACCCAGAAAGAAGTCAGCGAGCTGTGTGGATTGGGAGGAAAATCATATTTCTAAGCCTGAACCAAGTAAAACCTGGACTTACACCACTCTGCAGCATGCCTATGCCACCGGTGAAGGTATCGTTGGCCTCGCCTGCATCATCAGTACGCAGGGAGCCCTGAGTTCTGCCAGGAGCCTCTATGTACACGAATTGAAAGTTCATGTGGTGGGCCAACTGCAGCAACAGACGATGATCCCTTCCGCCTGTGACATTCACTTCATTGTACTCCATCGTAATCGAATCGTATTCCTCCTGATCCTCGCCGCTGCCGCTGCCGCTGCCGCCGCCACTGCCACTGCCGCTCGTGTTGCTATCGTTATTGCTGTAGCTCACCCAAAACCAGGGAGGAGACTGTGAAGTGAAATATTGAGGAAAGTGTTCTTTCTACAAAGGTTCAACAAATTCTCACATGAAATACGGGCACCCTGAAGACGCGACCCTCGAAATTGGCATAGACCGTCGCAGCACTTGGCAGTAGCGGTGTCTTCTGCAAACCCAAATTGTCCCCATCATACCAATTGACCAGCTTCAGTTGACTTGTGCCCGTCGGCGCTGCCTGATTGTAATAGATGCGAAAGGCCTTACGACGCGGTCGAGTGATGACCACCGCCCTCAGGGGCTCTTCGAAACGCAACCGGCTTACATTTGGTGGCAGCCGAGCGCCCCAATAGAAAATGAACAGGCTCAGACGATGACCCAGACGACGTTCTTGAATGCGCGCCGAGAGCTCATACGGTTCGTGGAATACTAAGTTGACGCACTCAATGGATCCCTGAAGATTCGCTTCTATATATTGAAAGAATAGTTCCGTGTCGTTAAAGATGACCGATTTGTAGTAGAGCTTATGAAGACGCTGTATAAAGTCATCCACTTGGATGCTGTCATCATCATCACAATCCACGCTGAGCAACTTGGAGCTGGGCAAGGCTAATATGGCCAGTTGGCGGGGCTTCAGGCCATTAATAATTTGAGAGAGGGCTAAATGTTGAGAGCGAATTTTGAAAGTGGAGTCGATGAGAAATTATTGAGAAATTTATATTTAGCAGTCTTTAGGTTGAAGTGAATGAAAAACGTTGGTACTTTTTATTAGAAGTCCGTTGGCCAACGTAATTGGAGTAGCAACTCTCTGTATGAGAACAGCAGAAGTAAGAAAAAACTGATCAGTAGAGTTGGTCATCGAACGTGAAGGCGTCTACAATGCATTTGCTTCCTTTATTCTGCGAGTCCACCATTACTTCTCGACCAACTTGTTAACAGCGATAGGAATCGGCAGCAACGACCTCTTCTTCTTAGTTTTCTTCAACGATGGCTTATTCCCTCTCTATGTCACACGCAGCGCGAGCAAAGTCAATGCTGTTTCCTCTGTGATAAGTAATTTCAATGGTGGCTATTCGATATAATTGACCGATCCGGATCAAATTTGATCAGCAGAGGCAAAAGTTTTGCCTATTAAGAGTTCACTCTGAATCGGTCTTTTATATGGGAGCTGAAATAATAATCATCCTCTTGTCATATGGATGGGATAGTCTCTTTTAGAAAAAATAAATTAGACTTCAACTTCCAAGAAAAATGTCTCAGTCATTTCTAGATTTTCTCATCCTCAAATCCACATTCCCTACACAAAGTCGGGTTTTGTTTTCTTAAATTCCCCATTTACCTTACCGAATTCCCATTGTAACTTGACAAGTTTTCACTTCTTCAGGTTAATTTCCACTTACCTATGGCCACATCGGACTCATTGCACTGTCTATAAGTCAGCTTGGACCAGACCAAAGTCTGCCAATTAAAAGTCAGACAAAGACCCAACACCACAATCGCTTGCATATTGAATGATAACTTTGCCCTTCTATGCGCTTCCTTTTATACTGCAATTTTATGATAGTTCCTTTCGACATTTTGATGCCCAATTACAAAACCTAAATACCACATGTCATATATAGGCAAAGAGGCCTTTGGACAGACAGCTGGGACAGGCCCTAGAAACTAGTGGAGCCGCCAAACAGTGGCTGAGAATGATACTATTGATTTTTAAAGGCGATTGCCTACCTGAATTTATTTGAGATTTTTTTTCTCTTGTTTTTAATTGCCAGAAGTTTGTCATTGGCCTGCGCACATTTTCGCTGACAATTTCTCTACATGTTGGGACCATCTATGTATAGCTATCTATCGAGTCGATTGATCACGGCACGTTGCTGCTGCCGTTTGTTGTTGCTGTTGTTGTCAATCTTCTAATGCTGCCGTTGACATTAATTCCGTGTTGTGCCGCATTTTTCTTCTTTGACTTTGAATCTCGAACTTGTCGACGAAGCTGACTACTAGACTGGCTTTCGAAGCTTTCATGTCAACGCTCTACTTAGCCAGTCCATGATTTATCACAGCGGGAACAGAAGCAACAGACTCAGCGAAGATCAAGCCAGAAGAAGAAGTGTGTGAGAGTTAAATACGCTGTTGTTTCTGTTGATGAAAATATATTTGTTAATAATTTGTATGTTAATCTTTGAAACTCTTATGTAATCAGCGTGTGCCAGCAAAAAGTGTTCCCATGAGAAAAGAGAGGGAGAGTGAGACCCAATTGCGTCTTTTAGATAGGCGCCTGACGAATTTCCTTACATTCCCATAGGAAAATTGAACCCAATTTTGACCCAGTTGAACCATAACTACTAATTGGTATGAAAATCAGCCTGTTAGCCCAAAGAATTTTCAAGTTTTTCTATTCTATACTTCTACTTCTTCCTTGAAATGCTTGAATTAAAATTAAAAGAACATTTCAATCCTTTAAGAGCAATCCGAAGGATTTCATATTTTGTACTGCGCTTTTTTTCCAATTAAAATTTGTATGTTCATTGCCCTGAACAAATATGGCTTCGTTGCCGGGCTAAAAGTGATTTACATGCGAGTTACTTCTGACTCCAATTGACAGTTGCAGTTGAAGTTGCAGACGGGAAGGAAGGAAGGAAGGACGCCAGTTTAGGCCTCAACGAAAAATAAAACAAACAAAATGCATTTCAATGTGCCGCGTTCCACCGCCAATCCACTTAGTCTGTCTCTGTCTGCGGCTGCAATGCGGCTCGGCATCTGCATGCGAAACGTCGGGTAGGGATATAAGGGGTAGGTGAGGGGCGGGAAGGATGCCTGGCTGGATTTCACTATCGTGTGCGCGTTGAAACAAAAAGTGTTGGCGTGCTGCGGCTGCGCGACTGCCGTTGCGATGGATGATGCTACGCCACATCCTGGGCCAGATTCAGGCTACAGTCACAGCCAACAGATGCAATCGCCAGACAGTTTTGCCCACACTCAGCATTGGCCGTGTAGCGCTAAGCTTTATACACTTCCCCAATTTGGGGAGCAGGCCAAAACGAAGTTGATCTGATTAGACTCTTAATATATGCATGTGTATGATTTTTAGATTTGTAAGTGCAAATTTTTTGTTTTGAAAATTGAAAGTTACTTCTTTAAAAAAAAAGTTTTCAAAGTTTAAAAGTTGTTTAATAATATTTAAATTAAAGTTCATAAGTAGTTCTTATAGCAAACTTTCAGAAAGCAATTTCTGTTTGATCTCTGAGTAAACTTTTTCTGGAATTTTCGAATTTCTGAATTTCTTCATTAGCAAAAAATTCTGAAATCCCTACTAGACACTCTGTTTTTTATCTTATCTTCCCTTGATTGCAACTGTTTTGAAATACTCAATTACAATTATGAAAGGGTATTAAAAGCTGCGTCTTCTTGAAATTGGCCTTCCATTTCTTCTTGTATTTTGCTTTTTTTTTATCAGGCAATGTCGCTTTTGCAGACAGTTTGAAGTTTAACAAGTTGTCGAACGCAGAGCCTGAGAGAGCGAAGGGGACTTTTATTTATTTATTTTTATTTTTTTTTGCCCGGCCTTATAAAAATAGAAGCACAGAGAGTGTTGCGGACATTGTGCAGATCCAGTACATAGACAAACTTATATATATTTATGTGTATGCATGTATATATTACAGTGAGTAAAGGTCAAGCCAAGACTCTGCTCAGTTAGTTTCTGTGTGAGTGTTTTGCCCTGAGGGGTCTCATTTGATCATTTTTTAAGCAATTTTACACACTTTTTCTAATCATATTCGGGTCATCATTTCATTTATTTGGCAGCTTTTCGCTTCAGCAAATGAAATGAACATAATATGCGTAGCATTTAAGCTATGGGGGCGTGATTTAGCCATGATTTATCTCTTCCACTTTCATTGAACTTTTTGTGAAATATTTTTTATTTCATTTGAAAGCTAAAAATTGTAGGCCACAGCTTAAACACAGAATCTTAGGACTACCAATATAAACCAAAGATGAAATCCCAAAGTGTCTCCTTGTTCTTGTCCTCATCATCATCGCCCAGTTCATCGAGTTTCTTCTTCAATTTCTTCAGTTGCTTTTCATCGCTGAATAAGGCCATGAAGACGCGGTTGGTAAAGTGGTCATAGATGCCCAATTTTCTAAGCAGCTTCAAGATTTTTCTCTCGAATTGGTCGAATTCTGGCTTTCGACCTCTTCGTATCTGCTGCACACCCTGCTGCTTCTCTGCGTAGGCTCGATAGGCATTCAATATTCCAATCTTCTCATCCAGCTGTTGGAATGGCAGAGCCGCAGCACGCCTTAAATTTTCGTAATGTTCTTGGAACTCCCCTGTTTGGCTAACATTGGCGTGCAGCTCTAAGGTGGACCAAATTCTGGCGGTAACAATGTTGTTGAGCTTCACCAAGGGCTCAGCCGGCTGGTACTGGCTGCTGCCATGGTTATGGGGCACCAGGATCAGAAGCAGTGCAGAAGAAACCAGCACCAACATGGTGTCAGAAGTATGTGTTCTCTTTGGTGCAAAACACGGTCTTTATATGAGGTTTAGGCTTTGGCGATAAGCATGAATTATGGGAGCTTACAAAAGTAATTGCATTTTGCAAGGGCAAATTTTATGACTTTTGTCTGATAAAACTTTATAATGCACAAATGTGGGTGAAGCTTGTTCCATAGTTTGGTTTTTTAAAAGGTTACTTTACACATTGGAAACATTGAAGGTACAAGATTAATGAATCATGGATATATCTACGCCAGGACAACACCTGCAATATGAAAATTTAAGTGAACGTGACTTGCATTTGCAGGTGTAGAGGATGCCAGTGAGGATGCCAGGCTTATTCGCAAGCTCACTAAGCGCCACATCACCAAGAAGATGTGAAAGTGGGTCTAGACTAATCAGAGATCAAGTATGTGAGTCATCCCCAACGTTCAAATTTATTTCTTTAAAAATAGTTTTGCAACTTTTTTACTTCTCTATAATCCGTATTCGTATTCATCAGTGTAATAATCCAAATTCTCATAGTTATAGTCGTAATCCTCATCTTCGTCATAAGGACATACTCTGCATAGAAAAAAGTGTAAGACAATATAATTCCCACACATGAATCGAATATACAAACTTACGTATTATGAACTGCCTCCAAAACTTGTCGCATCCATTCGCTGGACTTTCTCTGAGCTCTAGTAAGCTCACGGATTATACGTTCTGCCCATTTTCGACATGCTCGCCCTGCATTCGATTTAGAGCCATTCGCAAATTTCTTAATTTCTCTTTGAATTTTAGATTTTAGTTTCGAAGTCACTTTGATCATTTTTAGTATAGCCGAGAGCTCTCTTCTTTGGCATTTCTTACTGCATGACAAAGCTTTTACCACTCGTTCGCCCAGCTTACGACTTTGTGGTTCGAGAGGATTGACTTGAGCCTTTTCAAGTAATTTCATAAGTTTGTCATGAGTAGGATCACTGCGTTGTTTACCACACGACGAGCCTAAGAAGGGTTAAGAATATGTGAACAAAGTTTGAAGGTTTTTTTTGGTGTTTATCTGATGGAATTCACCTAAACCGCAAATTAAGAGCAACATCCACAGCGAGAACTTCATTTTTACGTAAGAAAATTTCTTAGTTTCGGATTCAAAATGTATTCATGTTATTTGATTAACTATGGCTTACTCTATAATCAATTTGTTCAGCATTTTAAGGGATTGTGGTGGAAAATTTTGCGGCAGAAGAATGATTCGAAGAAAGAGAAAGAAGATGCGGCTTCTTCCAAGACATGTCTGCAATGACGTACTCAAGCGGGTTCGATTTTAAATTTCGCCTTCACAATTTTTTCGATATTCACACACTTCGGATACGCAGACACAGGCATATAATGTATGTGAGACGGTGACTGCATACGGTTTGTCCATGCATTGATATGGCACTGGCATAGCGACTCAGAAAACACAAGCCAACAGCTACAAAACTGACATATGCATGTTTGTAAATGAGTTCGAGTGAACAGCAACGCTCTCTCTCGCATTTACATACAAAAGAAAGGAGGCTTTTCAAGCAATGCAGGCTCCATTATGAGCACAATTGGATATTGTCGAGCGAGAATCTTATACTCTTTTGGGCCGCAACAATCCCCTTAAAAGTTAAAAGTATTATGCATATTGAGATTAAACATGACAAATTGGCGGATGAAATTGAATTTTTTTTAAAATATTGAAACTGAAACACAAACGAATTGTTTATCGGAATTATTGTACAGTTTTTCATCACATCTTATAGCCATTTAAATGAGCTTAGTTGCGTACAAGGCCTGAAATATTAGAAATGTTAATAATCGATAAATAGAAATATATAGCATATATACTGTAGAACTTACGCATCGCCAACCGCCTTAAGCATGTCTCGTATATACTCGTTGGGCTGGTTCAAAGCAGCCTCCATCTGAGGTACCATCATATTCCTATACTGTCTACATGGTCCGTTTTTACGCGGAGAGTGGGTCTTCAATATATCTATCTTTTCTTTAAGTGCACCGCTATATCTTATATAGAGAGATTCGATCTTTAAAATGGCTACCATCTCATTATATTGCCCTTGTGGATAGTCGTCGCGGCTTAAGGCAATCTTAACGCGTTCAATAATCATTTGATTTTGCGGATTGTCGATATATTCCTTTGCTCGCAGTCGCATTCTCTTTAGTACCGCACGAACTTCTTCCGGAGTCATGTCAGTCTTAGCGGAACCTAGGCCTTGAGAGGAATATTTCCAATTTGATCTTTCCTTACATTTGTTTTCCTTGAAGAAACTTACCAACGCCACAAGCTAACAGCAATATCCACACGCAGAGCTTCATGTTTACTAAGTGAATTTTAGTTGCTAGATATTGATTTATAGCAAGCTATATTTTTTTAAAATTACATTATTGCGAATGCAATTGATTGGCTCGGGTTTGTTAAATGAACAATTTGTTAAAAGTCATTATTGCTAATTTTTTTCTTTGCATAAAATATTGAATTACAGTTGAAAGCGAACTTTATTGAATTGTAATCGTTATGGAACTGAAACACTCAAATGAGAAAATTTCAATCTACCAATCTACGGAGGTATTTCCTTCAGTGCAAGGCCTGAAATATTAGAAATGTTAATAATCGATATATATTCATAGATGTGGAACTTACGAATGACGAATTCCTTTAAGCAAGTCATATATAATCTCGTTGGGAGAATTCACAACAGCCCTAAGCTGAGGGATCATCATTTTCCTATATTGATAACATGACGATCCACGCTCGTGCTTCTGTAGTGTTCTTATAGTTCCTTCAATTTCCCATTTATATCTTATATATTGATCCTCGATCTTAATAATCGCTTTCAACTCATTATATTGCCCTTGTGGATAGTCGTCGCGGTTTAAGGCATAAGTAGCACGTTCGCTGATCATACGATATTGCTCATTCTGTTGGGCCCTTGCAGCACCATATTTTTTCCAGTATTTTAGTTGCTTACGAACATCTTTAACATCGAAATCAGACTTGTCCATTTCTATGTAGCCTTTAGCATTGATCATATCATATCCAAAGAATAATTCCAATTTAGATTTTTGGTTATATATATATATATATATATATATATATGTATAATAAACTTACCAACCCCACAAACTAACAGCAATATCCACTGGCAGAGCTTCATACTTACAAAGTGAATTTACTAGATTTTTTTGTAATTATACGATTGCCGATGCAATTGATTTGCTCCGGCCTGTTATATCAACAATTTTTCAAACCTTAAACTATTGCTCGCTGTCAGTTTCGCATATCACGACTTTGTTTTGGCGTTTTGGAAAGTTCGCGGCAGGAAAATGAAGCACTTCGTGTTAATATGGCCTCTCATGTTTGGTCTAGGTAAGTCGGAACGAAAAAAAATTATGTACTCACTTAAGCATCTTTTGTGAAATGAACTTGTAAGTATAGGCAGAAACTTTCGATAACACTTTTGATCGGACTAGGCCGAAGCAGCAGAATCTAATAATCACTCGAATTCAAACTGCCAATGGAGGCTTACACGTTCAGTTCTGCAAAGGTCATGCAAATTTGAAACTTTAAGAATATGTACTATATATATGTTGTTTAAAGCTATGGCTAGTAATTCAACGGAAACGCCCGTCTTAGACCTGCCCACTCTAACAAAAGAAGTATTGAAGCTTCCCATGGATCCGAAGGCAAAATTCTTGATAATTGCCATGTTTAACAAGTTCAAGCAAGACACTTTTAGTACGGAAACACAAATGATGATCGAACGAATTATAAACGGAGTCCTGCAAAAGGACAAGCCCACCCTGGGTATAGTGCTGAAAGATGCCGTCGCCATGTATAAGAATTCAGTCAAATTAAACAGACAATTGAAACTCCAAATCGCACGCTATTCCCACAAGCAGAAGGGACCGTGTGAGAAGTTTCGTAAAGCCATGAAAGATAGGGCGCTGAGTGCCTTGAATCTGGCCAACACCCAGAAGCATTTTATTTTGGATGAGGTTAAAACGGCGTAAGTTTGGGCATGCCTTGATATCCTGATATCTCATTTAATGCTATGATTTTATGCAGCACCTGTCCATGTCCGAACAAGGAGGGGGAGACTAAATCAGAGTTATGCGATTAATTAATTAAAGTGAGTCCCATTCTGATTCCTGTTGTGTTTGAATACATACACAAATTACTTGATTCTACTTTCTTATATATTCGGTATTTGTAAAGCCTATTAAAGTTATTTTGAAAGCAAATCAACAAACCTAACATACGTGTTTGAATTTGGTGACAGGATGTACTTTCCTCCCTATTTAGCACTACAAAAAGATCGTAATTGTGTTTGTTTTTACCACGAACGATGTTCTCGATGTCAAAACAAGCTTTTGTTTCTTACTTTTCAAAAGGTGTGCGTTCATTATGGTAAGGTTCACAGCACTGCAGCAATGAGCCGAAACTACTAGTATATGCGGTGCAAGAAAAGGATACAACGCTGCGCTTATCGCTTAGTTCCCTTCGCAAGCGACGTCAGCTTGTCATGGCACCAGCAAAACGAGAGAACTCAGCACCAGTTGACGGAGCTGAGTAGCTGGACCCTCCGAATTTTCAAACAAAGACATTCATATTTGTAATCCCTTACAAATTAAGATGATTAGTTTATTTACATTCTCATATATTAATAATCCCAATCATTCCAGTAATCCTCGTCTGATTCACTCTCATAACCTGGCTTACCACAATCTTTGGATTGCGTTTGCGATGCACAATATTTTTTCTCATTGGAATCATTTCTAACATTTACAAGTTCATTGCGTTGTTCTTTGTAGAACTTTTTGCACTTCTTGCTAAGCCTACCCTCAATTAGGTAGTCTTCTATTTTCTTGATACGATGATCGATTTCCTTTTCCAATTGTAAGCGCCTTGCATGATATTTCTTAAATTTGTCATAAGCATGAGTTTTTGTGACAACGCTTGTCGCATCTAGTGTGAGTAGATGTTTCAATACGGCGATTTGTTCTTTATATTCACTATTTCCAGCGATGTATCCTTCGCGGGAGCTGCGAATAATAGCTTTGATCTTTGCGTTGATCCTGTCATTTTCTTTTACACTGTCACTCTGTAATATATTTTCAGTCTTAAAGCCATATTATATATGTGTATAAATATGGGATACCTTTTTGGTGGTTAGTGGAGATTTTGAGGTGCTGCTTGTGTCTATTCGTCTTGCGGTGGCCGTAGACTTACTCTTCATTAAGCCCACTGGTTTGTGCATATAAATGTAATATATTTTCAATACATTTTTACTTTACTCCAAAATGTACTTACAATATGCCGACAGGATGAAACAGAGGATAACGCCTCTGAGTTTCATATTTTCGATGCTTTCAGAATGCAGACAGTGGCTTCTTCTAACCTTAGGTCTCCACTTTTATATGCCCCAGAGACGTGACTTGAGTACGCATATCTGACAACACTTAATTGAAATGTCAGACTATATCGTAAGGGGCTTTCGTCATATATTTAAGAGAATATAAATTATGATAATGCTCCCCTCAAAAGGGCTACTTCCTCATTCAAAGCTGATAATATTTCATAGTACGAAATATAGTAACTTGTAAAGCAAAATTGTTGTAGAACTATTGAGAATTAACTTTAAAGAATATTTGCATTCAAAAATTGATTTACTTTACTTTGAATCAAGAAAATGGCATATCTTATGAAACACAAACATTTTCATAAATTGAAAGTGCTCAGCTTTTTGTAGAGCAAAGTATTTGTAATTAAACTAGTGCTGCTTCGTTGACATCTAATGATCAATGTGTTTATATATATATATATACAATATATATATATATATATATATATACATGTGTAGGTCAAATATCTCTTAGAAAACGCATAGAAGAACGTTTGTGATGACCTAGAAAGTTGAAATATTCTCACAAGTTAGATTTTACAACATAGGTGAGCATGAAAGGGACCTTTTTAAGAATTTTAACTGCAAGTGAATCAAAATCGACATAAAAATGTTTCAAGGAGTGCATTTATATGACGTTTCTGAAAGTCTGCTATGAATTATATAAAGAGAACTCTCAAACATTGATAGACTTTTATTATGACTTTTGCAACATTTACCAAATTTCTCTGTGAAAATTTAAATTATAAAAAAGATCAGCTTTAAATGTTAACGAGAAGATTGATATTGATATATTTTCTAAAATTAGATATTTTTATTTAATTTGAAAATGTTATTAATGTTTACAAATATTGAATAGACGACAAGCCTTCTCTGGTTTCATCAGCACCATCATGTTCGTCAACATCTTCATCAACACCTTCATCATAATCCGCTCTATGAGGACAACTGATGCTATGCTCTTTGAGCTTCAAAGCTTTCTTTTCATTCGATAATCTGTACGCTTTGCGTAGGGCATTCTTTTGTCTGATATAATACTTCGAGCAGTCGCTATCGGGCGTTTGTTGCGGCATGAGATCATCAATTATTTCATCTAAACGTTCGGTGATGTGTTCTTCCAGCTCCAAACGTAACTTATTATAATCCTTAAAGCGTACTAAGGCCTTGACCTTTTCGGACAATCTGTTTGAGCTCCATTTATAGACGCTTTGTAGTTCCGCTATCCAATTTGAATATTCCCTATTGCTGTCCGCCCTTGCCACTCACAATTTTCAATATGGCCTCCGATATTTCCTGATCTTGTTGAGTGAGCGAATCCTGGGGAAAATACAAGTTCTTTATTTTGGTTAATCTACTAGCAGCGGAATCTAATAATCACTCGAATTCAAACTGCCAATGGAGGCTTACACGTTCAGTTCAGCAAAGGTCATGCAAATTTGAAACTTTAAGAATATATACTATAGATATATTGTTTAAAGATATGGCTAGTAATTCAAATAAAACGCCCGTCGCCCACTCTAACAAAAGAAGTATTGAAGCTTCCCATGGATCCGAAGGCAAAATTCTTGATAATTGCCATGTTTAACAAGTTCAAGCAAGACACTTTTAGTACGGAAACACAAATGATGATCGAACGAATTATAAACGGAGTCCTGCAAAAGGACAAGCCCACCCTGGGTATAGTGCTGAAAGATGCCGTCGCCATGTATAAGAATTCAGTCAAATTAAACAGACAATTGAAACTCCAAATCGCACGCTATTCCCACAAGCAGAAGGGACCGTGTGAGAAGTTTCGTAAAGCCATGAAAGATAGGGCGCTGAGTGCCTTGAATCTGGCCAACACCCAGAAGCATTTTATTTTGGATGAGGTTAAAACGGCGTAAGTTTGGGCATGCCTTGATATCCTGATATGATTTAATGCTATGATTTTATGCAGCACCTGTCCATGTCCGAACAAGGAGGAGGAGACTAAATCAGAGTTATGCGATTAATTAATTAAAGTGAGTCCCATTCTGATTCCTGTTGTGTTTGAATACATCGCAAATTACTTGATTCTACTTTCTTATATATTCGGTATTTGTAAAGCCTATTAAAGTTATTTTGAAAGCAAATCAACAAACCTAACATACGTGTTTGAATTTGGTGACAGGATGTACTTTTCTCCCTGTTTAGCACTACAAAAAGATCGTAATTGTGTTTGTTTTTATCACGAAACGAGCTTTTGTTTCTTACTTTTCAAAAGGTGTGCGTTCATTATGGTAAGGTTCAGAGTATAAGCGGTGCAAGAAAAGTATACAACGCTGCGCTTAACGCTTAGTTCCCTTCGCAAACGACATCAGCAAAACGAGGGAACTCAGCACTAGTTGATGTAGCTGAGTAGCTGGAGCTACTAGTGGGAGTCACCACCGCAACAAGTGTGAGCGGCGGCACCCTCCGAATTTTCAAACAAAGACATTCATATTTGTAATCCCTTAAGATGATTAGTTTATTGACAATCTCTTATTTTAATAATCCCAATAATCCCAATAATTCCAGTAATCCTCGTCTGATTCACTCTCATAACCTGGCTTACCACAATCTTTGGAATGCGTTTGCGATGCACAATATTTTTTCTCATTGGAATCATTTCTAACATTTACAAGTTCATTGCGTTGTTCTTTGTAGAACTTTTTGCACTTCTTGCTAAGCCTACCCTCAATTAGATAATCTACTATTTTCTTGATACGATGATCGATTTCCTTTTCCAATTGTAAGCGCCTTGTATTATAGGTCTTAAATTTTTCATAAGCATGAGTTTTTGTGTCAACGCTGGTCTCACTTAGTATATGTTTCAATACGGCGATTTGTTCTTTATATTCACTATTTCCAGCGATGTATCCTTCGCGGGAGCTGCGAATAATAGCTTTGATCTTCGCGTTGATCCTGTCATTTTGTTTTACACTGTCACTCTGTAATATATTCTCAGTTTTCAAGCCATATTATAAATGTGTATAAATATGGGATACCTTTTTGGTGGTTAGTGGAGATTTTGAGGTGCTGCTTGTGGTTCCTGAAGATGTTAAGGGGCTGCTTAGTGGTACTCTTGTTGAGGTTGTCTCTTCTGGTGATGTCTTTATTTCTGGGAGTTCAGTTGATGTAGTTTTAGTCGTTTCCTCATCTGCTCGTGATCGCTGCTTTTCTGGGAGGTCATTTGCTGTAGTTTTAGTCGTGGTGGCCGTAGACTCACTCTTCATTAAGCCCACTGGTTTGTGCATATAAATGTAATATATTTTCAATACATTTTTACTTTACTCCAAAATGTACTCACAATATGCCGACAGGACGAAACAGAGGATAACGCCTCTGAGTTTCATATTTTCGATGCTTTCAGAATGCAGACAGTGGCTTCTTCTAACCTTAGGCCTCCACTTTTATATGCCCCAGAGAGTACGCATATCTGATAACACTTAATTGAAATGTCAGACTATATCGTAAGGGGTTTTCGTCATATATTTAAGAGAATATAAATTATGATAATGCTTCCCTCAAAAGGGCTACTTCCCATTCAAAGCTGATAATATTTCATAGTACGAAATATAGTAACTTGTAAGGCAAAATTGTTGTAGAAATATTTAGAATTAACCTTAAAGAGTATTTGCAATCAAAAAATTGATTTACTTTACTTTGAATCAAGAAAATGGCATATCTTATGAAACACAAACATTTTCATAAATTGAAAGTGCTCAGCTATTTGTAATCAAACTCGTGCTGCTTCGTTGACATCTAATGATCAATGTGTTTATATATATATATATATTATAGGTCAAATACCTCATAGAAAACGCATATAAGAACGTTTGTGATGACCTAGAAAGTTGAAATATTCTCACAAGTTAGATTTTACAACATAGGTGAGCATGAAAGGGACCTTTTTAAGAATTTTAACTGCAAGTGAATCAAAATCGACATAAAAATGTTTCAAGGAGTGCATTTATATGACGTTTCTGAAAGTCTGCTATGAATTATATAAAGAGAACTCTCAAACATTGATAGACTTTTATTATGACTTTTGCAACATTTACCAAATTTCTCTGTGAAAATTTAAATTATAAAAAAGATCAGCTTTAAATGTTAACGAGAAGATTGATATTGATATATTTTCTAAAATTAGATATTTTTATTTAATTTGAAAATGTTATTAATGTTTACAAATATTGAATAGACGACAAGCCTTCTCTGGTTTCATCAGCACCATCATGTTCGTCAACATCTTCATCAACACCTTCATCATAATCCGCTCTATGAGGACAACTGATGCTATGCTCTTTGAGCTTCAAAGCTTTCTTTTCATTCGATAATCTGTACGCTTTGCGTAGGGCATTCTTTTGTCTGATATAATACTTCGAGCAGTCGCTATCGGGCGTTTGTTGCGGCATGAGATCATCAATTATTTCATCTAAACGTTCGGTGATGTGTTCTTCCAGCTCCAAACGTAACTTATTATAATCCTTAAAGCGTACTAAGGCCTTGACCTTTTCGGACAATCTGTTTGAGCTCCATTTATAGACGCTTTGTAGTTCCGCTATCCAATTTGAATATTCCCTATTGCTGTCCGCATAACCCTCGCCCTTGCCACTCACAATTTTCAATATGGCCTCCGATATTTCCTGATCTTGTTGAGTGAGCGAATCCTGGGGAAAATACAAGTTCTTTATTTTGGTTAATCTACTCTTTTGTTGAACTTACCAAAGTGGTCGTGTGGTCCCCATTGGAGGATGTATCCTGTGCCATTGCCAGGCTTAGTAGACATAACCTCCAGTACCAGATCATCGTTCTGTGTTTAAAAAACTAAAAATCCAATGACCAAATGTTAGTCTTTTTATATTAGAACGCACGCACGCTTTTCCTTCCCTCCTCCAGATATTTGTTAATTAAGATAAGGTGATTTGAAAATGCCAAGAATTGTTACGTCGTGTATTTTCCGCATTCGGTTTATCTTCAAGCGACATATTTATAGATTTCTTTTTAGGAAAGTGTTACTCGTTGGTATTTAGGTCACACAAGTTTGTTCCATTTCATTTGATGTACGATCACACGATCATTTTCAGTTTTATTGGTAAAGTAAGCGAAGTTATTTTACTTGAATTGCTTTCAGTATTTTAGTTGAACATTTATGAGAAACGTTGTTGATAAAAATTAAGAAATTCAAATTTGAATTCTTGCCAAAACATGTGAGAAAGGGCTCCCTTACCTATGCTGTCCGTTGGACTTCTAATAATTATGAACTTAGTTTTAGACAAGTCCCTCATTATCAACCTCAAGCATGCTAAACAAAAAAAAAAATAAATAAATAATAAAAATTTAAGAGAAAGCTTCAAACCAAATTAAAAAAATTCAATTCTACCAGATTTACCATCTATAGCAAAGTTGTTTTGAGGCGAAAGATTAAATATATTGAAACACTACCAAAAATACCAACTAAACCAAATATACCAAAGAATGATAAGGCGGAATATTTCTTAAAGCAAAGTTCCAAGCATTGCGTTGAAAGTTCTGTAAGTCTTTTAAAGTTAACATAATTCAAAGCAAATATGAAATATATGGAAAATTATACAAATACTTTGAAATACAAATGATATACTAATAATACTCTAAATATTAAAAATATTGAAATACAGTAAACATAAATTAAACATCATTTTGTTAAAACATTCAAATCAAATAAACAGCCACTATATTGCTTAACCAACATCCAGTCGACAAGCTCGATTACTTAGGCACCTTTGACGATGCATGAAGTAGGCAGACCAACCTCACACAGCAGCGCTTCGCTATGGCAAAGCAACTGAGAGCTGCCACCTGAGATTGAGAGCAGCAGAGAGCGCCCACCTGAGTTTGAGCGAGCACACGATCCGCCGACGAAGACGTTTTCGTGCGTTCGTCTGGCTCGGCTTGGCTTTGTGTGTTGTCTTGGTCTTTGGGTCGGTCGGGTCTTGCAGTTGTTTACCCAGGTGTTTCGAATGCGGTTTTCAAATGAGTTTCAGTTCTTGAACGACTGCTGGCCAGGTTGGTAGCAAAAAAATCTATTAGGAAGAAAGCAAAGAAAATCTTTAAACGCGCAGCGAAACGGTGCTAAAAGAAAAACGTAAACGAGAGTGGAAGACCACCAGACGACGCGCGTCTTTTTATTGCCTTTTGAACATAAATAATAATAATAACTAAATAACAACAAACATAAAAACAGCAAAGTGAAACTGAATTTGAATGAAATATTTATTAATTGGGCAAAATTGGCATAAGTAATTGCCAGCAAAAAGTGTTTAACAATTTAGTCGCCGCGAAAAGGCCAAAACATGTTTGTTCACAAAATATAAATAAATTGTTTAACAAAAAGTGCAAATTGTGTAAAAAATTTAATTACAAAAGTGTTTAAAAGAAAAAGTTGCCTGCTTTGCTACAAATCTTCAACAACAAAAAGGTGCGTAGAAATTGAACAGCTGTGAAAACTTTTTTGAAATAAACTTATCAAGTTTAGACTTATAAGAGAATAAGAACTAACATTTTGTGTGAGCAGCTGAAAACGGTGGGGGGTGGGGCGATTGTGTAGCATGATTCTGTAATTGTTTTGAAAAACAATAAAAATATACAACAAATTTATAAAGCAGCCAAGAAATGAGCAGAAAAAACTGTTAAAACCAGTTTTCAGCTGCGAGCCGCCGCAGAGGAGCAGAGGAAAATGTATGTTGGGCCCTATGGCCCGAGCCAGCCGAGTCGAATCTTTGAGCAAACTGTGAAGCCGCAACCACAGCCAGCCGGCCCCATAGCCATAGCCATAGTCAAGGAGCTGGCTGGCTTTAACCAGAAGCAGCAGCAGCCGCACCACCAGAATCAGCAGAATCTTGTTGCCTCTGTCTTTGCCTTAGCCTCAGCCTCTTTTTTTTGGACACGCACAGAATATGGCTGCTAAAGCAGATTTGCACAAATGAAGCGCAACAGCAAAAATCAAAAAAAAAAAGAAAGAAAGAAATTTACGTTACTTTGCCGAAAACAAATTTGAAGTTCAACAAAAGTAGCTACAGGAAATACAGAAATTCATTACACAACTAAGCTCGATATATGTTCTATTCTAGAAGACTTTAAATGAAACTTCGTAGAACTATTTAAGAAGCTTTCTCAGGATTTGAAAATTTCAGTAATAATCTTTGGCAAATATGTTTTCTTAAAAAGTCAGAAGATGTTATGGGGAGAGACAACACAACTCTATAGATTTTGACCATTTCATGAGTGAATTCAATTTATAGCTTCCTTTGTTAAGCTCTTTTCGAGGTTAAAGGAAAAGGTCAAAGGCTCTTAGATTTGAGGTGTACTATACGAAGAAAAATCGAAGTTTTCAAATGTCGCAGCGATCAGCAAAGGCTTTGGTTTAACCCTCAAACACGCCTCCAAAAGAAATGAATCTAGTAGCCCTTAAACCTCTATCTTTATCTATCTCTCTATCTTTACTTAACGGTTCACAAATTTACCTCTAAATGGAAGTGCTTAGACATTGATATGGCCAAATCTCAAGAGATTTCCGTAATACCTCCATATAGGTTATTTTAAATTCGATTTACGCTATTAAAATTGAGCAAATATTGATGACAACCAAAATTTGAAATCGTCTTTTTATATAATTAATATTTATTTGAAAACTTTACTTGTAACTAAGAAGATCTTATATAATTCTCATGTTCTTTAAAGAAAGCCTTCTATAATTCTGGTTAAATGATATTAGAATCTGTTTTAGTCAATATCTTTCAACTTGAATTTCTTCAAAAGTCAATTGGGACGCCTGTTGGGTACTAAATTAACCTAGTCCCTTACCGATGTGATATTTTTTCTGTGAAGATCCTACAGCAGGTCTCTATAAGTCTTTAAAGAAGGCGGTGGTAAGGATCACGAGGGTCTCCACCTTCCCACATCTACGATTAAAGATATATGTGGACACCTGATAGTGATAAGTTGCTATAGATACTGATTTACCTTTGTAGATGGCAAGACAATGGCTAAGATCCCTCCTATATGTAATTAGTTTTGAATATCATCGCTTGCATAGACAAAGAAAAAACCTAAAACACCATAAATTTGTCATAAAATATAAATTATTCTTGAAACACAAATAGTTTCCTGCTGTCCAGTGTAGTTTCCTACACAAATAGCAAAAATAATCTAAAGGAGCGGCTCCATCATAGAACACGCTATTCGAGTTCCGTTTACAAAAGTATAACAATCTTGATCTCTACATCTCTATCTTTCTCTCTCTCTCTTCCTCTCTGCTGGCCATTGCATAATATCTCAAGTCAAAGCTTGGCTAAAGTTTAATTATAATCATAAAAAATAAATTCCATATATATATTTTTTTTTTTGCGCTGATCTTTGACATGAGTTTTTTGTGGCTTTTGATTGAATGCTATGTAGCTTTGGCGGCGCCTCTTGGGGCTCTGGTGTCGGTGGTGTCTGTGGTCATAGGATCGACAAAAGTCGCTTTTTTTGTGGGTTTGGCTTTAATGGAAAGTTGCTCGCTTGGCTTATGACCCTGGGCAACAAATCTTGCATGCAGATCATGAACACCACCGCAAGGAATTGAATTGACTTGAGAGAGCGAGAGAGTGCCACACACTCTCCCTCTCGCTCTTCGTCACGCCTGTCTCTGCCTACTCAACGTAATTCTACCTGAACTCCAAGCAAATAAAACCTCAACAAAACAGAGGAATATAAAAATTTGCATGCCAGAAAAGAAATGCACACGTAAGGCATGAATGAACAACCGACTGAATGACACAGGCCAAAAAAAGGTAATATAAAGTAAAGAAAAGAGAAACAACCGACAAAGAACACACAGATCCCAAGAGAGGGACTCTGGGCAGGTGTTTCCAAAGATCTTTATGCTTTTTGTTCCTGTTGTTGTTGTTATTGTCGTTTTTTTATGTCTTATCTGGTGCTGCTTTTTGCTGCTCGCACTTTTTCATATCTTAAGCTACAACACGGCTCTCAGATAACAAGATCAGAAATGAAAAGAAAACAAAATCCCCAAACAAACTTTATGACGAAAACAAATTTTGAAATCCTCTCCTCTTTTGATGCATGTGATGCGGCATGCGACTGCTGTTTAAATAAAGTTTAACCTTTCTTTCTTCTTTCTGGGGGAGGCCTTGAAATATATTTAGTTTTTGTATGAACAAGTGTTCGAAACATACTTTCTGGAGCACCTTTTTTGTTGTTGGAAGGAAATACAAGTTATTAACATTTCAATAAATTATGGAAAATGGCTTAAGAGAATGTTTTTGTACAGAGAAATGCTTTGAGAATGTAGCTGAGGGTGATATCCGTATTCAGAACTGTTCTTTCATAGTCTTAACTCAGGTTCGTTCAAACTTAAAGGAGCCATGCTGCTGGCTTTATGATATCTGTAGAATCTAAATTTGTTAGTAATCTTTGAATATTTCCCATGTCCTTGAAAAGAGCTAAACAAACTATAAATTGACGTATTTACACACGCAAATATTAAAATCCTAGTGTTTCTGTGACATAAAACTCCATTAGAAACAAAGTAACAAAATTGTCAAAAATTGTTTTAAAATATTTTCAGGTTTCAGCCAAATTCGTTGCCTGAGTTAAAAAGGTTTGTTGTTTACAATTTCAGCCGCTCCTTAGTTATGCATAACTTTTCAAAGTTTTTTCCATATTTTGTCCTTCGTGGCACCCGCATTGGGCCTCCTAATTAACTGTCATTTTGGCTCTGTTTATTGTGTTTCTTTGTGGCTCTTCATCTAATTAATCATTTTGTACATTTAAACAATTTATACAATCTGCATTTGATTTCTGTTTCTTACAATTAAGCAACATTTGATTTGTTGTTCAATTGTACAATAAAGTTGTTTTTTTGTGTTTCCTTTTTTTTTTTTAGATATATAACTAAATGCCTTTTGGCGAGGCTAAGCTCTGACCTAGTTCGATAATTCGTAGTCGTTGGCAAAAACGAATTCAAATCCATCGCATGTTGCAAATTTTGGGCGAGTGCGAGGGCGTTATCTGTGTTGTGCAAATATTTGCATATGAGCTGAGTATATAGAAAATAACTAAAGTCTACTTTGCGGCCACAAACGTCACTTTGGCAAGACATAGGACAGACGGACAATTTGCTCTTTATAAAAATAGCCAAACACTTAAGTGCAAAACATAAACAAATTGTGCTATTAATATATTAATTATGAACAAACAAAACGTACAACAAAAATTACATAAATTTTCTGAAACAAAAATAGCTTCGGCTGAGGCTTTGAGAGGAGCTTGTCTTGCCTTGTCTTGTGATAGTTGAAGAGCTGTCAATTTGCATAATAATAACATGCTAATGTGGGCGTTGAGTTAAGCATTGGAACGATTACATAGGAATTTCTATTATTTTCATAAACATGAATTAATAAAACAATAACAAATAGGTGAGAATTTGTGAGATTCTTATGGGGTTTGATAAGCAGAAAGATTCTTTATGAAGTTTGTTTTATATAAATGATATGATATTATGATACAATTAATGTGACATAAAGCTTTTAGTACAAACTCCACATAATAATTTGCAAGATTTGCCCCACAAATACGTACATATATACTCACGCATATCTACATATACTAAGACAGAGGGTTTAATCTGAAAATGAGACTAAACGAGTTTGAAAATGAGTTCTTAAAATGAGACCGAACGGTTCCGAAATTGAAACCAAAACGTTCTCTAGGACGATTTTATAATGATTTAATAAATTTAGTTGCTTTCATTCTTCTGCTCCCTTTAAAGGAATTAACTGTCTTCAAACGATTTCTGATTCTGACGGACAGTAACCCAAGTAGCAACAGAAGCTGTTTTACTTGGAATTATATATCGGCCCAGCAGCTAGTTCTAGTAACTATTCTAATTAACTCTGAACTAATTTCTAAAATTTGAAAGACTTTAAACAAATTTCGTGGCCAACAAATTACGAATTATTAAAAGTGTTCGCACATTAGGTTATTATTAAGCATGTATAATTAATAGCTGCTTCGACTGATTGTTTTGAACTATTTCTTTCAAGAAACTATAACTGACACGACGGCATCATCATTAATCAACGCCTTAAACGATACTCATACACACATCACCTGGTAGTTCAGGCAAATCAAAACGCCTTTTGTCAGTTTCATTTCAGTTCTCTATTTTGTATGTTGTACACTTTTATTGTGGAGTTTCGTCTCACGACAGTGCACTTGACAGTTCATTATGCCAAATGGGGCATACCACACCATTTGGTGTAGCAGCTCTGTTGTGTTGTTATAGATTACCTAAACTATGTACAAATTTGTATGTTTGCGGAAACGAAATATTCATAACGTAATACAATTATAATTTCATGCTTCAGCTTCAGGGCCAAAAACCAGCTACTGTTGTTCGCCGAGAAGGTCAAAATCTTAAGAATAGTTCGAGCCAAAGTCAAGGCTAGAAAAATACACGTAGAAAACTGTAACAACTGTTGATCCAATGAAGCGTAACTAATGGGACTTACGATGCGTTAAGCCTCGAGGCGAACTTTGTCTGTGATCTTTAATAATTGGGTCAACTTCGTATGGGGCTACCGTTATTATCATTTCATGAGGCGTAATTGTGTCACTCAAAAAGGAAATGTCCGAGAAAAATCAAAGCTAATAAGAGCACTCCAAGTAGAAGAAGTCCAAAAAAAACGTAACTCAAAACTCTCACACAATTTTGCGGTCATGTTGCAAACGGACGTCGGCCGCATCGCCTGAGTCGTGTTGTCATAATCACAAAATAATAACCCCACCATTTGAGAGAAGTAAAAGAAAAAAGTCAAAAAGTCCGCAATCCGCCACGAAAATTGGCCCTAGCTGGCGGAAATAGCGCGCCATAGCGGGCTGGGGCTCGGACTTTTGGGAAAGAGTTAGAGATAAAGCTTCAAACATGAATGCCATTTAATTGTATCAAGTTTTGACAGAGTGAGGGTGAGGGCGGACGTGCAGGGGGCTAGAGCGATAAGCCAAAGTCAAAGCAACATTGGACAATTGTCTGACCTGGTTTTTCAATCGTCTTCATCGCCGCGTCGCGTCGCGGTTTGTTGCGGGTTATGTAAATGAAGTAACAGCTGCACTCGTGAGTGCACTTACAAAAATAAAAAAGCCCCAAAAAGGAATTAGTTCACCAGTTTTGTGGTTTGGCTTCGTTATTGCAGTTTTGTATTGAGTGCTATTGAGGTTTGTCAAGTTTTTAAAAATTTACCAAAAGAAAACTAAATGCAAATAAAGAAACTTATTGAGTTTTCTCTATGGCATGTCCTATAATACCAGTTCCAAACATTTTACAACTGTTTATCCCTAGTTCTAGTGAATAGAAAATGTAAGTTATATTAGTTATGGGGCCATAAAAAATCAATTATAAAACATATATATATATATATATATATATATATATATATATATATATATATATATATACAAGTATCTCGGTCAACACCTTACACTTTAATTCCAACTTTTAAAACATAAGTAATATATAGTTATTCAATTCATGTTTCTTTTCTCTTACACAGAATATATCTACCTCATCAATTTGAAGTAGTTTTTATTTCATTAAGTGCTGTTGGGTCCTCTTCGTCCTTGCAATATCTATAAGAATTTAAAAAAAAAAAGTATTAGTTATGGAATTCCTAACATTTCTAAGAGCTCCTTCAAAACTCACGCTCCTTCTGCTGTCGATAGGGCCAATTCCTTAACAGCATTCGATCTGGTTATGCTCAAACGCAGCACTTCCCGTTGATTTCTATAATAATCGGCACATTTACCTTTCATTTTCGTTTGAAATATTTGCAATTCTTCCAACATGGTCCTCTCGAGATCTAGTCTGCCCTCATTGTATAAACGAAAGCTCTCCAAGATTCCCTGTTTGGCGACCATTTCGGTATAATTTAAGGTTAGGGCGTATAGGAGGCGATTATAATATTTTTTAAATTCGAAATTTTGATCAGCAAAGCCTTCAATATTTGATAATTCCGTTTGTATAGATTTATCTATATCAGCACACTCTTTTATCATATCTTCTATGATGCTTGGTGAATTTTCATCTCTTTGGGGTGAACTTTGTATGGATACTGAGAATTACAAGTTGTTATGTATATAGGACTTTTGCAAAGTAAAAGTCTTAGATGATTACCTAAGCCAAGATGTAATATCAAACTTAAGAACAGAAACCTCATGTTTAAGCTTAGACCTTAGAAGTGAGACTGAGTAGGCAAGGTAAGCGTTTGATATGGAAAATTTGTTCTATTTAGCCCCTGCCTAATTGATTCGTAGAGCTTGATTTGTTGAAAAGCGGTTCAGAAACTACAAACTTGTAAATGTTTTCCAACTGACAGGTCAAAATTTGTATTGGAAATCAACGAAGCATGATTCTAGCCTTTCAGACATCAAACATTTTTAGCTTTCGAGCAATCTTCATTTATAAATTATTCAGCGTAGCGTATTGAAACTTCGTTTTTATGATATTTTGTGTTGTTTTCCTTTCTTTGTGTAAAACTCAATTTGTCTCTTGTGTTTTTTGTTATATTTTTTATGGGTTTTTCATGTGACTTCTTGCCGAAAACAATTTCGGACTGTTTTACATGCCAGCCGCGCAACACCACGTTAAAGAGTTACTTGTGCCCCTCAAATGGGTCAGTCAAGCACGATTTGGAGTTCTTTAAAGTTTCAATATCGTGCCACGAAATGCAAACAAACATGAAATACACCACATCGACATATATTGCATATAAAAAGCTCTGGAAATCGTGCTGCAGCAGTGATACAGATTTTTGTGTTGAATAAAACGCCAATGCCAAAAGCGGAAATTTGAAGTCAGAGATCACTCGAAGAAGTTGATGGGGACACTACGTTTATGTGTCATAATTTTTTGGAGATGCAAAATAATTGCAGTAATTAGCGGATTTGATGTTCCAGCTGAAAGTAAGAGCGACCAATGATGGTACAGTAGATACTCAATAAAATGTCTTTATTATTATTACTAATTGAGAAGTCTATTTGCCCCAAGATATACAGAATACTCTCTTCTAAGTAATTTATAGAACTCAATAAGTTATACCCAAATTGCTGTCATCATGCTGTCCATCTTATGATCTGTGACTCTGTGTGCCACTTCCCAAGACTTTGCTAATCAAAATAAAAAAAAGAGACAATGCCAGCACCATGATGACGATAATGATGACAACAAAACAGGTGAAGCAGACAGCAGCCAGCAGCAGCAGCCGGCAATAAAACACAAATCGACAGGCCGCAAGAATGAAAGTGGTGAAATTTTTCTTTCTCTTGCTCCGGCTATGGCTCCGGCTTCAGCTTCAGCTCTACTCTGCTTGACTGCTTCTAGCAAGAAAGTGAACGAATGAATGACAGACAGACCGAGAGATAACCAATTCAAAAGCCATAATTCTTGAAAAAAAAGCAAAACCGAAACAACGCACGTTTGTGTGCTGTGTGGCCGGGAGGCTCGCTTGATTTTGATTTTGATTTCGAGTTCAATTCCGCATCGACTTTCGTTGCGCGCGTTTTAAAACGCGCACAAAACGCGTCGACAGAAAGCGCATCTAATTTAGTAGCTCAATGACAGCCAGCAGCCGCAGCACCTTTCTTAATGAGAATTCTTTTCAGAAATGGACAGTTGACAGTTCGGGTATAATGAATTGAGGTCAAAAGTGAACCTGCGGCATGCATCAAGGGGCCGGGCGACAGTAGGAAATGATGGTGGAACCAGGAATTGTTTGAGGGCGCAACTCACTAATTGATGAGTTGGAAATATGGTGGGGCCTTCTGTTTATTTTGAGCTTTGTAGTTTAATTAAGTGTTTGTCTGAGATCTGCGAGATATGACAGAGTCAATGAATGCTGTGATTCTTTTATTTGTATTTTTTTTTGTAATTATTTTTAAATAATATTTCTTCTTTCTTTTTTAGGTAACTTTTGTTCTCAGTAACACATTTTGAGGTAACCAAATAGATATCGAGGTTTCATAGTTGTAAGTACGAATTCATTAAACTGTGTTTTCATTAGCCCCAAAAAACAAAATTGTCTGCATTATTGAAGTATTCTTTGATGAAGACGATACCTGATTTCATCAAGGCAATGTTAGCTAATGTGCTATCTTTAATAAATTTGGCAAACCTAAAAATTTTCTGAAACCTCTGACTTTTATAGCATTCTCTATAGAATTTTAACTGTGACTCATTAGATGTCTTTGATGAATGCCGCCTTATATGCAAGTACTTTGCTCCCAATTCCACGAAAACAACAATTTTCAGTTTTCGCTTGCCATTTTGCCCTTTTGAGAACTTCCCATGCCGTTGCTTCTGCCATAATTTTTTAACATTTTATTTTATTTGCTGTGACAATTTCGTGCCGCTAATTAGTCAAGCTCCAAAAAAAAAGTTGCTCAAGCTTTTTGTGACTTCTGTTGTTTTAATGACTACTCAGGTATGCTAAGTTATGTAGAAGTGTGCACGCTTAGTTGTGGTTTTTGTCATAAAACCCTCTAGAGACAGGAGGCATGGTTTAGATCTATCCAGTTGTAAGCGAGACATAAAGGAGAAGGGGGAATGGCAAGCCCTTTGCTCAATGATATTTGTCACGCTTTGTCGCACTCAGAAGTATTTTTCATTATGTATAGAATACTTAAACAGCTAGATGATAGAGGTCCGTCTCACCCGTCTCTGTTTTTGTTAAGCTGAAATTTACACCAGATGTTCTTCAACTTCTTCCAAAACCCTACAAAGGCTAAACATTTCAGGCGAATTTCAGCCAATTTCTTCCTTAAAAGGCAACTGCAACTTCAACTGCAACTTCAACCAATACATATATATATATAAATTTATATATATTTACTATATATAGCAGCTGCCAAAAGTCTGCCTATATATATACACCTTGATGTTTATCACAATTAACCAGCAACAACAACAACAAAAACAAGTAAAAGCCTCCAGAGACGTGCCTTTGAAACGGAAAAATGAAAAGGAAGGAACGTCGTCTTGGAATGGAAGGTCTGACAATTCATTAGCAATCGACAGTCGCAAATTTTTATTGCATTTTATTTTCATTTTTATTTTTGGTAAACAGGAAACTGCAGCAAGAAACATGAACTCGTATTCGTATTGATGGAAGTTGATTTTATTGTAATTGCTCTCAGCAGACGTTCAGGATAAACAGCGAAGGAAGGGGAGGGGGTTAAAGTTGGGAAAAACGTGTAACGCAGCGCCCACGTTTAAGTAAAATAAATGAAACATAAATAAGATTTGGGCACACGAAATGCAACGGCTGCCGAAGTTCAATAAAAATCACCTAATTAAACGAGTTTCATATAAGTGCAGCAATACCCTATAAACTGGTGAATCCAAAGGGTATATACAAAGCCAGAAAATTGCTCTATAAAACTGTGTCTAAAACTTTGCTATAATTCCAATATAAGATCAACTACCAGTCGACCCATTTTGCCTGACTTATTTTTTTTGCACACAAAAGAAAGATCACACAATGGAAGAGGGAAGAGAAATCCTACAGGATACGATGATTGACCTGCCATACAAAGAAATAGTTTTCGAACAAAAGTAATTGGAAACTGAAAGTATTCCTTTGTTCATGCCGTTTCTTGCCATTCATCAAGGTTTCTTTCGCCAAGTCATGCCTAGATCATTGCAGAAGCAGCCGCATAAGAGAGAAGAAAGAGAATCTCAAGCCCAGAGGCAACAAAAATACAAAATTGCACAACTTCCTTCTGCAATGACTCGACATCATTCTCACAGGCCATGGCGAAAGAGAAATATTATAATACAAACATAAGCATATGCCATATATGCACATATATTTAGTTATGAATGTGCAACAACAACAACAACAAGAAAAGGCAGTCATAATAATATTTTTATTGTCTGAAAAGAAACTGAACAAAAAATTACCCACGCTTTCCACAGAAGCCATTAAAGTTTTGCCAGAGCCAAAATGGGAAACAATTGAGACGCGCTCAACTCCCAAGTTGTAAACATAAAAATAGCTTTTAAAGCCTGGCTTAAATCGGCAGGAAAACTGGTAAGAAGAAGGAGCATGAGGCTGGTACTCTAGAGTGAAGACACTCTTTGTACGAAATACACCATATGCTTAGGTACATAATCCCAAGAAAATCTGAATAATGCTAATGTAGCAGGATATTTATTGAATGGTTATTTTCTTTGGTTCCTGCTTGGGCGCCATTAGTAAGCTCCCATAAGTTAGACAGAGAATTTTGGAGTGGTGTTATTGATCAAATTTATTGTTTGATTGCTTGTTTTCTATTGTCCCTGGTCGGGTGCCACTAGAACGAGATCTCTGAGCAGATGAACATAGCGTCTTGGCATCTAAATGCTTAAGAAATAACAAATACATCAACACTTTTATCCAGGATATTGTTTGATCGAAAGAAAGCTCTAAGCAGTTAGACAGACTATCTTGGAGTTGTAATACTATTGAAATTCCTAATACATTTGCATCTTTACCTGAGATATTGTTTGATTGAATAGAAAACATATCGTCCCTGCTTGTGCGTCGTTTTTACTGTTTTTACTCTTGCCAGAATCAGCTTGAAAGAGATTTGTAAATTCCAGGGATAACGGCGGCTTGTCATTTCGTTAACACATCATTGCTATGATGTGCTGACGTTCTGCTGATCAACATTATATAGAGAATCCTATAGCATACCATAAATTTTAATTATTGTAACACAGTTGTCATCACAGTGTAATGGGAAAGTTTATCAGAAATATTCTCTTGAAAATCTAAGCTCAAGTAGCCTCATTTTTTGTCACTGAAAACGACAATCTTTTTCTGAAAATCTAAAACTGTAAAAAATGTAAATTGAAAAGCTTCGCTTCAAGGGAAAACGCTCAGATCATTTGTTTATGACTGCATGATCATTAGTGGGTACATAGCCTATTTACTCAGCGTAGAATTTGTGTTCTCCCTCAACAAACTTTGACGACACACTTCGCCAAGCTAGCTCCAAGCTAGACAGACCGTTAGTAACCATTTATAAAACCTTTTCCGGCTCTAATGACTGTAGGTGCAGCGCCCAAGCAAGCCCTAAAAAGCGACGTGTGTGTACTCACATTTCACTAAACAAACTCCATTAATTTCTTTCAAGAAAAATTCTATACATAGAGGCAAGTTTTTCAGCCTTATATGGGGGCCTGCTTGACTGTTGGACAACAAAAGCCAGCAACCACCAGCAAGTCAAGTCAAACAAATAGGTGCTCAAGAGGCTCAGAGCTCGCCTGCATTGCCGAAAGGCGGACCATAAACTGTGACTCATATGCACTTTGGAACTGGAATTGGAATTGTTCAATGAGGCGGACACAAAAGCGACATAACCATAACCAACAGCTCCAAGAAAACTAGACTCAGACTCATAAGTGGGCCGCCTTCGATCGGTGACTGGAGGGGCCACGTGTGTGTGCCTTATGTTTAGACTTAGGAGAGACTGGTCTGGTCTGGTCTGGTCTGGGCTTGTGATCTCAAACTGGAACTGAAACTTGCAGTTCATTAATTTTCATTGTCAGCCAAAATGCAAATGTCAAAACTTTTTATGCTCAGGCAAACAACTGGAGCTACTATGACTCACAGACAGACAAAGAGAGCAATCCAGAGAAAAAGAGAGAGATTACATAAGTCTTGGCATTTTTCAAAAAAAAAGTCTCCAGTAAGTTTTCCATAAATTATGTAAATTTTTCATGTTTTCTGTCTGCTGTCTGCATTCAATGTCTCTGTTTGGGCGGGCGGCAAAGTTCTAAGACGGATTGGTAAAATATTTTACCCAAGAACTGATATTTGATAGGACTTGCTTTTGCCCCCCTCTCTTAAGAGACTTCTCTTAACATTTGTTTGAAATTGAGGTGAGACGCTGAGGTTTTCTTTTCATTCTGTTTGCTCAAAGTTTTGTTTTTAAACAATGTTTTGGAAATTCTTTTGCTTTCTAGGTAAACATTTTTGCGGTTCAAGAAGTTCAGGGAATGTTTTCGGCAAGAAAACTTTTGATGTGGGATGTTGTTTGATAAGAATATATCTTTAAGTCTTACAAAAATGTTGTTATTTGTGTGGAATTTGAATTTTGAATAGAGATCTTTCGAAAAAATTTAAATTTTTCACTGAACTTTTGGCTTTCTGAGATTTAGTACAGTCTGCACTAAAACATAACCTCAAAATAATAGCAAACATTTGGTAGCTTGGCGGTTATCCACAGATATTTTCAGAATTCACTGGATTTCAAGTATATTTGTTGTCAGTTTACATCTCAGGCAGTTTGTAAGACTGCTACATGCGAAAATCTGGCATTATTTATAAGAAATATTTAAATGTAACCTATAAAAATGTTCAACATAACCTTGCCGTGGCTCTAAAATCACATGTAATACTATAACACGGTCTGATCAACCTTCTCTGTCGCCTTTGCGATCACGTACGATCAAAATACTCAAGTTAAAGTTTCACAAATTTCATACATTTTCATACAGCAGAGACTACAAACTCAACATAACCTTAATTATCAAATTTTCTTTAGGTTGTTGACATTTGAACAAAGTTTCACAGCCCCCCACAGATAAGGCCCCGTGTAATTAGTCTACCAAGGGTTTTTACCAGTATTTAAACAGTTTTTTTGTTTTTGCCTCTGAAATTGTTAACCTTCAGAATGCAAATGAAGTACAATGAAGTACAGTTGCTACCTGAAAAGTTAGCCTTGTGCCGAACACACATTGTTCTACAATATTGTGCGGTGTTTTTTTCAGCCACCAGGCAGAAGTTAATGTGCTTTTTATCTCAACTATTTGGCATGCATGTTCTACCTCGCTCCGCTCCATTTCCCACCACACAACCCGTATCCCTTCCCCCTCACATTTACACAATTCCATTTGAAGTGCGAAAACAAGCAGCAAAAATTACAAATGTTATCTATGCAGAGGCGAAGGCATTTCAAATAGTCAAAGTTAAATTGAAAAACTGAAAGATAAATGAAGGCCTGCTGCGGAGGGGGTGGATACTTACGCAATCATCATTATTGCGAGGGCTTATGTATCTTTTAGAGGGCAGAATACCGCTCCAGACGCATCGTTTAATCAAAGCCACGTCTCGAGACTCATAACTGATTAATAGCCCACAAAAATGAAAAAAGTTGAAGAAGAGCTTAAACGAAATGAACTGAAATGAAAGCGAAAAAGTTAAGTTTTAAATTCAGGCTTTAAAAAACTCACACACTATAATAAAAAGCGATCCCACTTCGACGGCGACGTGTTATGGCGTGGCTCGACGCCACTCCTCTCCTCTACCTCAACCTCAAAAAGAAAGGCTGCCGAAGATTCCAACAATTCTTGGCTGTGGCTGAGAAGATGATGTAAACGAAATTCAAATTTATGGTAATATTTGGAAGAAATAACACTCAGTCAGTCAGTCAGCCAGTGAGGGGCCAGTTACAGATTTTTCAAAATATCATGTGGTTCGTCTTCTTACACAAAATACTATCAAAAGTGAAAGTTTTCACTTTTGTTTTCCGTTTGTTGGGTTTTCTGTTGTTGTTGTTGTTGTTGCATTGTTTCTTTAATTTAAGGCAATTTTTCACTAAGCAGAGCCACCTACAAGCTCCACAAGCGGCTAATTGAGTGCTAGGTGGCTGAAAGAGGGGCATGGAAGCGGGGGAACTGCTATGCTTGACAGAATTGGGTTGAGATTTAGGCTTTAAAACGAAAGCCGTGTTTAAAGAGCTAAGCTTTATATGTTAATTTGAAAGCTATGCCAAGGCATGACTTTGAAGAATGGCTTAAGTTTTTTTGGAAGAGATTTTATGGAAGAAAATATGTGGCTTTGGAAATTTACATTTTGTAGAAAATGATCTTAAAAGCTGGAAAAAATGTTTAAAAAAGTAGTAAAGTTTTGCTTAATTCAATATGTAAAAGAAGAAAAGTCGAACTGCGGAGCAAACCAATAATTTCCAAAGCAAGCGAATTCATCAACGAAGTGCCCATAATATTTGATAGACTCTATCTATACTTTTGGCAAGCCCGCCTAAATCAGGCGAACTGGGTAAGCTAAGCAGAGATCTTGTCTACGCCTCGTGGTGGGTTACTGGACTGGTCACAACTGGCTTAGGTATCAACTCCGAAATATGGGGTTATCATATAAAACCAGCATACAAAACGGGCCTAGCTCTCGATTAACTTTGGCAAACGACATCGTAGATAAGAACGTCTTCGCCTGTTTATCAGTCAAATAATGAATTTCCATTCAAAACTTCAATGAAATTCCTCAACTGTTATTTCTTAGAAATATTCGGTGGCTAAAATATTTGTATGCCTCAGCAGATATCCAGTTCTCAGTTTGTTTAAATTAATAATAATTAATATGCAATAAAATGATAAACATGCAAAAACAACAACAAAATGCCAAATCCAAAATTCACATAAATTAAGCCAAAGACAAAATTTCAATATTGACAAAGACAAAATGCATATGAAATGCATTAAACATGTTCACATTTCCCACTCCGTGCCCCACTCCATTCGACTCCCAGCCCCGAAACGCCTCCAGCCGGTAGTAAATTAATGCCGCTGGCTGTTATTTATATTACTCTTAAGCTTAAGCAGTTGCAGAAAAAGAAAGGGGAAGACATTTATGGTAGGTGGGGTAGGCTATGTAGATACCCTGTAACAGCCTGAAAATTCAGGGGGATTAGAAAAGTCACCGGCAAAGGCTTGAAATTGAAGAACTGCGGCAGGTGCTTCCTCATCAGAGACCCAAGACTTATAACAGCAAGAGCTGTCATTCTTGACCCTGGAAGCTACTGGAAACGCTGCTGCTCAAGTGATATAATCAATATATATAAATATATTTGTGCGGACTGTCTTAGCAACAACGTCCAGGTCACACCATTACAGCTAGATTTTACCTGCAAGTGGGTCAAAATCGAGGTCAACATGAAAATGGCTCAACCAGTTGCGGCTCACACATATCTCTTTAAGTGAGTCAACTCTCAGTTGTCTCTCAGCTATTTGGCAAAACATGCAGAGAAAGAGAGAGGGGAAACGCAGCTTTTATGGGAAGAGGAAATACGTTGAGCTTATCTGAAAAAGTGAAGAAGTGTTTGTTTTTGTTGAACATATTTAATTAAATTACGCAAAAGCTTCTGAAAACTTCCACACACATTCAAATATGCCCTTCATCTTCTATGACTTAACAGGGTATTTAAAAATAATATACCTATATATATTTATACATATATATAATACAGGGGGCAGTTGAAATGACAGGCAAACTGCACCCACTGCAAAAAGACAAAAACAAATCGTGAGTATAAATAAAAAGCCACAAAAATGCTGGAAAACAAGTTTCATAAGTTCGAAATGAAGTTTTTGTTTTTAAAATTAAATCAAGCCAGAGCAGACATAACAACAACAACAATAATAATAACAACAATACCAACAACATTAACATGAACAACAAAAACAGCTGTACACATGTGGAGCGAATGCAACAACGAAAGTTCAGGGCTATTATTATTGCTTTTCATATTAACATTGTTGTTGCCTTTTGCTTCAAAAGAGAGGAAGGGCAAAGGAGAAGGAGAAAGAGACTCTGTAGGTGTCGAAGAAATTCCATTGAAATGTTAAAAAGTATTTCATCTTTGTAAACGTCTCAAGGGTCTGTTTTCGTCTGCCTCTGAGGGTCTTTCTTGGAGTTCATAAAAGGCATGAAAACCTACATTTCGAAAACTGGGTTATGGATGTTAATCGGTTGTAGAACAAAGGGGTTAAAGAATGCAAAAAAAAGAAGAACTTTTAATGAAAATGTAACTAGGTTGCCAAAGTCAAGCAGCTTGAACCAAAGAGATGAGAGAATTTTGTAGTGTAGATGAATACTAACAAGGCGTTCTGCATAATTCAACCTGCATGTGGATCATAGTTTGTATTGGAATGTTACTAAATTTGTCATATCGTAGAACTTCTTCAGCGTAAAACAATGAAAGTTGATAATTAGAAAGATTAATGGATGAAATCAGTTCTATAAGATTCAGTGGGAAATAAACGTTCGATCAGATATAGTAGTTATAGATTAGATATAGTAGTTCTTAGCTTAGTTGTACGATTCCTTGATATATTGCTTTTAACTTTTTTCTCACATTACTTCAACTCTTTTAAAAATTCTACCCAATACAAATCATTCCTACAAAAACACTCTCAAACGAGGCTCAGGCTTAGTTCTCACCCCTGCCTTTCTGCATTCTTGAAGAAAAATCCCACACTCACACCCACCCATTGCACTACTTAGAATTCCATTTTAGAATGCAAAGCAGTCTTAACTTAGTGGAGAATTTACTTCCCCCCTCCTCTCCCTACACCACAAACATATGCAACTGCATTCAGGAAGTTCTATTTGCTCAAATACTTGGCATGTGCGCTTTGCTTTGCTTTGCCTAACCCATTCCTACCTCCTCCTCCTCTTCCTTCTCCATCTCTTCAATGACAAACTGTTGGCATTGGTTTACATTTTGGGCTGGCTTGCATTTCTTCATTTTGCTTTGCATTTTAAACCCAATATTTAAATAGGAAATTAGGGTCGACTTTTTGTTTGGCTTTGCGTCTGCCTGTGCGCTTGCTTGACTTCTTCCGTTCCGTCCTCCCTGTGTAAGCCGAGCCCAGTCCAGCCCAGGAAAACTTTCACAAGGTTTCCCGCAGGTTTGGTTAACACACTCCTCTTCTAGCCCGAACTTAAGTTCACATGAGAGACCTGGAGCATCAGGCTTGAATCTTGTAGTTTGGACTACTCTGTATGTTGTATGTTGTGTGTATGTTGTCTGTTCCAATGTCCAATGTCTGAGCGGAGGCATGCTAATTAACAGCTTAGCCGCTCGGCGGTTTTGTTAGCCAGGAGCGGATTTGGTGTTTGAAGGTGATCTTGCTTAGAGAGTTTCCAGATATATAGCTTAAGTTCATATTAGGGTCGGAAGGTGATGGGTTTTATCAATGCCAAACCCGATGTTTTCTATAATAATTTCAGAGCTATGTAGAATATTTGTACTCATGCAGAATTATAATCTCTGAGATATTTCATGTTTTCTGAATAGATACAATTCTTGTCTTTTTATCTTCTAGAAAATATGCCACCAATATTTCAGTTTTCTAGAACTTAAATCTCAGCGAATTAATATATATATATACATATATATTATTTTGCAATTTAAACTCATTCTCGGCTGGCTATTTCTTTGGCCCCTTCTCAACTTTTGAGGCTCCAAAGGTCCGTCTTGAGCCGCTCTGGTTTTTATGTTCACATACAAGTTTATTTATTTATTGCAGTTCACATTTAATTAACTGCGTTTACAGTTAAACGAGTGCAGTTAGACTGGTTGGACAGAGTCCATAATAAACTGTTGTCTAACCTAGAGACCGGTTAATGGGCGCCAGAGTTGACGCCGCCGTAGATACCAGTATATTTAAGGATGCACGACTTCCACAACGATTTGCCCGACTAATAGTTATGATTTTTCATTTTTAATTGCAGATCTCCACCTCGCTGTCCCTCTCTGATGCGCTCTCTTTAGCGGCAATTGGAAGCTAGAATAAAGGAAGCTCATGTTAAGCAGGTAAGTCCACATGCGAAGGGGATTCCTCCTGCTCTCCTTACATATGCAGCTGGCAAAACACTTGTTCACAATCTGTTTCTGTGTGCAATTACGATGTGCAATAAAAGCAAAATAATAATAAAACATATTTCACAACAAAATTCACAAAGAAAATATAGGTAAATGACACCTTTATCTAAATATTGTCATCGTGACTAAGAATTGGGTAATAAAATATACAAAATAATGAAAACCACAGCGGAGCTTTTAGACCATTGATGATTAGTCAATGTGGTTGAAATTTTTCAACTTCATATGCCATCATCATCTGAAAATACACATATTTCATAAAGTTAGGAAATCGTACAATAATGTGGAATATCCATGAAAAGTTTGATGACTTCTTTGTGTGTGTGAGTGTGTGTTAGTGTGTGGGCCAGGCTTAGACTTCAACCGGTTTACACGTTGCTCTAAGCGTTCTGTCTACAGAGCAGAGGAATCTCTTTCACTTGAAATGTTTTCAACTGTTTAGGCATTACGTAAGGCTTAAGTTTTGAAGTTCAATGTACGAAACACTCAAGATGTTCATTATGATGTAGGTAATCGGTAGGTTATTTTGAAAGTAGGGTAGACATGTTATGTATAAGCATCAGGCTTGCGTGGAGGCTTGGTAAAGCTATGGGGTATATAATTAGAAAGGGTTCTTCAATGCTTCGTGTAGGTTTCTTCTAGTAGTGGAATATAGAGTTAGAGTAATAACAGTAAGACCTTATATATAAGGCAGGTCATTCAAGTGTTATCGTAGAACACATGGGAAGGATAAACGCTCCACATTCGAACTGATTTACATCTGTCAAAGGATTTTCATCAGGACTGCAAACTGAGACAAACAGAGTTTCATCTATGGGTTAAGACCCATCATTTTGTACTCAATTCAAATTCAACAAAAATTGATACATAAATGCACCAACCCTTGTGGCATTTCCTACTCAGCTGGTTACCTGTTAATACCCTACAAATGCCCCAATTCCTTTTTTGTTGTAGTTGAACTTCCGCGTGCGCCTAACCAAGGCTGTACTTTGATTGGCATATATCGGCTATATTTCATCACTCGCCCATTCATACATCATCATCATCATCATTATCATTATCATGAGCAACGTCGTCACCTGCCGTTTCTGATTTTACCTTTTTGCAAGGCGATTCTTCTTCTGGTTCTGTTTCTCGCTCGCAATGCCCCTCTTTAATTGGATTAGAAAAGGGGGAATTTCAACAAAATGCGCGTAATACCCGTTGCTATTTTTTGTTGGCCCTTTCCTAAGTGTGCGTGCGTTTTATTTTTAATTTAATTAAACAAAGGTCAATGTACCCCGCTGCAAACAAACAAAAAATTAAATATGTACATTCTTTGGATTCAGCTCTGGCACCAGCTTGAGCTCGCCTTTTGTTGCTGTTAATCATTTTACAATTAGTTGAAGAAGTTTAAAAGAAAAATCAAATAAAATGTTGTAGATCAAGTTTGCCGCATAAAAATGTCTGGCGGGCATGAATATTTATCTCTGTTATTTCGGAGGCTTCATTTCTTTCAAGTGTCTCCGTATGCATTTGTTGCCTGTTTTTTGTGATTTTACATTTAATTTGCATGTTTTTTTTTATTTATTTTTTTTTTGAAAATCATTAATTTGTGTTTTTGGGCTATTAAAAAAATTACGACTAGCGAAATTTGTGTGCGTCTGGTTTTTGACTTTTTTCAAATTCAACAATAAATTAGTTGCCGCCACCAACTTATTTGCATTTTGAATTTTAGCCAGTTTCTTTCGGTTTCGGTTATTTTGTAAAAATTTCTTCAAAATTTGAGTGCAGCTAACGGCTCGTAAAATTGTAGCTGGTGAAATTTCGTTTAATGCTACAATGCATTTGACTTTCGTTTTCTCGAAACAGTTTTCCTGGCGAGGCAAAGGCAAAGGCAAAGAAAGTTTTCGGTTTAAAGAGCAGCAACAAAATTGTTGATTCAGAATTTTATAGAGCAGCTCTTGGTACTATTTGTCACGGTAATGTAATGCCATGTTGAATATTATAATAGAGAATAGTTAAAGTCAAGGCTGTAAACCGCAAAGATGGTGATCTGTTATGTTTAGTTAAGATAAAAAGTCCATTAAAAGCTCTAGAAATTGATTATGGAAGCTAAGGTGTGATTTGTCATCAGTGAAGCTGGAATGGGAGCTCCTAAGAAATACCTGACTCTCAGTCGGTCTCCACTTATAACATCCCTCAACTCACAACTACTTACCAAAAACCTGTCTCAATTTGAAGTAAGCCGAATCAATTTCCTAAAGATTAACCTCAGTATGTATATATATATGCCTAATCTTCGACCACCTAGAGCAAAGCATATCCTACACATTGAACACCTTTATTCATGCACCCGCATGGCATCCTGCTGTGGCCTTCCAAAACCGATAAAAAGTGAAAGGCTAATGGAAAGGGCAGGGCATGCAGGCTCGCCATGGCTCAACTTTTTCAACGCCGGCTTATTGTCACCGTCGAACCAGTGTGGACGTGCCAAGGCTTGACAGTTTGGTCTAAGCCGCCCCAGTAGGTGGGTGCTCCGTATTCCAAGTGTTACAATATCGTCTATGTACACCCTGGGTGGCGTCTTCTCTTAGCTCACGTCCACGTCAAGATGGAAAACTGAAAATTTCAACAAAAACCAAGGACGAAATAAATCAAAAAACGCAAAAATTCTAACAAGTTGTTCGTAACAAGGGATGTTGGAGGATTGGTGGAACAGAGAACAAAGAGGCCGAAAATGGGCATTGCATAAATATGAAGAACAAAGGCAACGGGCGATAGATGATAACACACACTCGAAGTGTTCCTTGAAGCAAATTACTACCTGCAGAGGGTCAGAGGTTCGATTTCTGCCTGGGAACAAACAGGTAGAATTTCACAAACAAATTTTCCAAAGATTTGACACTTTGATGTGTTGGCATTAATTAGTGAACGATTGAAAGGAAACCTTCAGGTTTTCCTTTTTTTGGTCTCAATGAAAATTAATGTAAATTCCACAATCAAATTCCACAATCAGAGTCAATGATCTTGCCTCTAACGATCTTCAGTTGAAGCGAACAAAAGAATATGCGGGAGTTTGTTGTTTTCTTTTCTTTTTTGGGCTTACTGCAATACAACGGTAAATGCTTTATGAAAATGGGTCAAAAAGCAGAGCTGGTCAATTATAATGTCAGCTTTTCTTTCTTTCGGGTTTGAAGACTGGAAGACATTCATCGATCTTGGCTAGAGTTGGAGTCAGGGCGGCCGCTCATCACGATGACAAATTGTCTAAGTTTTTTGACAGTTGCTGACCTGATTTTGTCTCCGTTGTTGAAGAAAAATGCAGTGACAAAGCTGAAAAATTAGAAAAAAGACCGAAAATACTTTTCTAGGCAGACCCTCTCTCCCCCCTCTTTCTCTTTCAATAAACGCTTACATAACGGTTTGTTGCCCTAGACTGACCGCTGACTTTTTGGAAGAAAACTCATAAAACTCTCAAAATGGTAAACAAAAGAGGAAGTCCCTCCCTCTCCCTCTTTCTTTCTCTCACTTGCCACGTGCTGAGCGCATAGCGAATCGATCGCCTCACTGACTGAGTGACTGCCTTGAGAGTGACATTTGCAAAGTGTCAATGCGATCGTACAAACTACCTGTCGCTGGCTAGAGAAAGGGAGTGACAGAGAGAGAGAGAGAGAGAGGCAGAGACGCAAACGCTATTCAAATGACTTTCATTCAAAGCGTGATTGATTATTGAACCCGGCACACGGTGAGTGCGAGTGTTTCCAAAGGGGTTTTCGGTTTCGAGTGTTGCGACGACGCGTGTTTCTCACACTTTAGTATTCCACTTCCGCATGTCTCTGACTCGAACAGCCAGTGGAAAGGCCATAGTCTAGGTATGTGTGTTAGGGTATCAAGAGTCAGTCAAGAGATAGTGTAGATCAGACTGTAATAGAGCATCCATGGGAGATATGGCATGAGGAAGCATGGAAGCATCGAATGAGGCATTGTTTGATCTATTCTGCATATTTTTCTCAAACTCAAACTAATATCTACAAATTTATATAATTTTCAAAATCAAAATCTCTTTTATCTGACCTGATCCGATCTAACAATAGTTAAACCCCGTCTCTGTCAACTCCCCACTCAGGCAAGTGGATCCCACTGCTTCTCTGCTATACAACCGTACTTTAACCTTTCACTGTGTATCAAAGCCTCAGGTAGGCTCCAGCTAGGCCTGGAAAAGTGTGTCCAGAAGATTAGCTAGCAAAATGTACCTGTTTGTTTTCTCAGTCTCAATCCTCAACCCACAGCAAAAACCAGCCAGGAGTCATCCACTTAAGCTGCACCAACTGTTTAGGCTTAGGGCGTGCCTTGGTGGGCGCTACCCATCGACTGTTTATTTTAGCAAATCCCTAGCCTTCTCCTCTGCATCTCGTCGAGATTTTCAGCATTAACGAGACTTTAGGTATGCCTATATGACATGAGTCTGCAGTCTTCCACACAATTTGATTAGGAAAAGCATGAAAGATATTCTGTATTCTGTATAGACTCATATATAACCCATATAGCCAGCGGCCATCCACGACGATCAACGCCTAAAAAGGCAGCCCACAACAACGCTCAATTCGTCTTGGCCAATTAAGACAAATTTGCTTTGGACTTGGCTTCGCCTAGCCCGGCCATAGCCTGGCCTGATCCGTCTGTTGTCAGCATAGATTTTTGAATTTTTTCTTAATAAATCTTTCTGCTGACAGTTTTTCGTTTTGAACCCAAAGTCATCGCATATATAAATATTTTTGTGTTTGCACAAATATGGTAAAATCTAGTTAGACAAATGATTAGCGTTTGGCATATGAAAAGCGCAAACTCGATATGGTCATGCTATGGATTTTCAACTAAAGACAATTGCCAACCAGTATTCAGGCGGAGAGGCAAAGACTAAAAGGAAAATCTTAAAAATTTGTATGAAGTTAAAAGTAATGAATTTTGAATAGAATTATAGTTAACATTGAACGAATAGCTGCGGCCTTATAAAGTGCTTGTGTTCTTGATAAGCAGGATCTGCCTGTCCCCTGTTTAGTTTTACTGCAAATTATTCCCAGAGTTTTCAAGCTAACAGCTGCATAATACAGTAGTCCCATCTCTATATTATATAGCTGTTAAATGTTCGCTCGCTTTCAATCAAAGGAGTTATACTTGCATACGATCCATTCAAATGGGACCCCTCTAGCAAGAGCAAAGCTCGAAATGATCGTCCCAATGAAGTGATACCGCCATCTGATGTATACTTAGTGCATTAAGAACTAAGTGAATATAGTTGTTGACTCTTTCAGGTCATTATCTAGAATTAACCCTGCTCAGATATTGTAGAAAATGGTTATATAAGTGTCTTTAAAGCAGTTTTGTATATTTAGTATGTGTGAATATGGAATATCATAATGAAAGAATAGTAATTGACAAATGAGTGCCAAATATGCCCATGAGTGTCTGGATGAGAGTGCTCACAGTGCCGTCCCGACTTGCTTGAAATATTCTCCACGCAGATAAATACACTTTAGTATGAGTTTAAATCAGTTTTTGAATCACTTTTGCCACCCAGAAGTCTTTCTTTCGTTTGATCAAAGATAGCTTCCCTCCTTGTTTTGTACTAACATTGAATTGAAATGGGAAACTAGAAAAGCTATCTAATTATATCGAAAAAGCTTGTTAATTTGTTTTAGAGAAAACAGTTTAATTACTTAGACTTTGTTTTCAATGTTTCTCAAGCCATTGTTACTCTTGAATGATCAGCTACTCCCGTATTATAGACTGCAAAACCGAAAAGTACATTTTGAAAACTGTCTGCTGATTTCTTTTTATGAAACTGTTCAGTTGCAACTTTCTCGAAAAGTTGCATTCAAAACACTACTGAAGCCAGAAATAAACATAATTTGGTAATGCTCTATGATTTAGTTTAGTCTTAATTGGCCCCAAACACGCGGACTAAGCAGCGGCTCTCTCAAACACGCGTCAAGGAAAAACGCGAAAAGCCAACTCGCAAACTGCGCATGCGTGACTTTGGCTGTGGGCTGTTGGCTGTTGGCTAACTCTTAATGTATTTTAATTAATGCTTTACACAGTTCATAAATCTATTGCCAAATCTCTGTGCGGCGGTTACCGGAGAACAGTAGGGCATTTAAGTTACCTCAGGTACTAATAATACCGTTATGGGTCTTGACCCTTATCACACGGTTTATGAACTTTTGATTACAAATCAAATCACTCGAAAGACAGAAAAGAACCTTCAATGTTTATAAAACTGACGCCATACATTTATATGTTTGTTATATACGAAGCTATAATTAAGCCCCAAATTTCAAATTTCAAGGTTAGATTTTTATAAAGAAAATCCCCCCCTCCCAAACACCATAAATAACAAATTCAAAGCGCAGAAAACAATTTTCAGCTTGTTTGTTAACAACAACAGAAATTTCGGACATAAATGAGCTATTGTTGTAAATTAATATTGAAAAATGCGTTCGAGTCGCGACGACAATAAAACTTTGGGGCTTTAGATAAAGAAAAATCGATTTTATATTTCACTAGAGGCATGTGGATGATGGTGGAGGAGGAGGAGGAGGAGGCTATAAAAATCAAAGAGAGCTGTGTATATGATTATGCTGATTATTCTGACTATGCTGGAACAGGTGAATGAATATCGTAGCAGAGATTTCAATGAACGCGTTTTGTGAGAAGAAAGAATTGTGGGATGGCTGGGGATTTGTTTTGGCTTTTAGATTTGGATGTTTGAGATGTAGAAAGGAGGTATTATTAGATTTGTAATCTGATTTGTATAGCAGATATTGATCAATTCAGCCCAATTTTGACATATTTACGTCCGAACGCAATTTCGTAATGACTTTGACAGATGAAGCGAAGGCAAAGCGAAGTTTAATGCTAACACGAAGATGTGAAGTATGAATTTTGCCCTCTGAATTCTGGAATATATCCAGAAACAGCGTATAAGTTTTCGTTTACGTGTGAGATGAGTAAACATGAATGCCTCTTGCAAGCACTCTTGAGGCTAAGAGGGAAACGAAAAATATATAATATATGTGATATTTCTTGCTCTTATCATTTAGACTATGCGTTGCTTACAAGTCAGTCAGAATCAGGTGATTAAGGACAAATAGTTTTCACTTCCACTTGACACCCCGTTTTGGATATCAATATCAATCTTTTGCTAGCTGTTGATCAATTAGTCCATGCTGGCCACGCCTGTCTGGATTGGATTCGATTGGATTGGAATGGTAAAAGTAAAAATGCCTTCGAATGAACGCTCGTATGTCAAATTGCTTTGACAACTGAAGTGATTGCCACATTGTCTAATGGGTTGACACATGCATGAGCCATATAAGCGACTAATTGACTTAGTTGACAACTATTACACATATGTATCCATGAGTTACATATGTATCTATGAGTTACATGCCCGATATCTATCAGCAATTAAACTAAACCATGCAACCAATGTGAATGTAATGGCAGATGGGCTTATGTTTTGATAACAAATGTGTTGAAAAGTACAGATTTTGATCTATATATAGTTTCTATATGAAGATTTAGGGGTGGTTAGCTTTTTCCTATAGATTGTAGTTTACTTATGAATGCGGTTTGGATTTGATTTGATATTTAGACAGAGATCTTTAATAAAAACATAGTTTTCTCACACATTTTGTTAGCTGGCTCGAGGTTTTGTGCTTTATTTGTTGGCTTCAATTCATTAGAGCTCATTCTGAGTATCAGATATGAAGTATTTCCACATAAAATCATACTTTCCCAAAATCTCTGCCTACATTTTCCCACCATTTCGCTTCACTAAACTTTCAACTTTCATCTTCTACCTTTCACAGGGCTCTCCCCAGCCACAAAATGCCGTTGCCCATACCCAACGTCGTCTAGAAGCCCCCATTCTTCCAGCAAGCAACCAACTAGCCAACCAACCTGCCAGCAGATCTCCCCTGTCTGTGTCAATTCTCAAGCAAACAACAATGTTTGGACTGCTCAGCAATTCGCAAATCTATGGCCTGCAGCAACAGCAAGAAACCACAACGAGTCCCAACATAGCTGTCGATGCCAAGAAGAGCAACAGTCTGCCGCACAAGCACCACCAGAAGCAGCAGCATCGACGCTCCACCAGCAGCCTGAGCGATACGGGTGGCAAATTCTTTGCCCATTTGAATCTGAGCGGCAAATCTCCCAGCCAGTTCATCGAGAAGTTCATCAAAAGTGAGCTGCTCAACGGTTACGACACGCTCAAGTGTCAAGCCGGTGCCGGAGGAGGAGGAGGAGCTGGTGGCGGTGGAGCCAAGTCTGCCTCAGATAAAAACTCAAGCTACGAGGGCGGCCCTTTATATAGCAATTTGCAGACAGATTGGGGCGGCTTCAGTTGTCTGCAGGGCAGCTATCGCAGTCACAACGACGGCGAGTTCTATGAGGCTGTCCAGGTCAAGGAAACAACAACAACTGCAACAGCAACAACATATCTCCAAAACAACAACACCAGCAACAAAGAAGCGAACATGCGGAACAAGGGCGGCGCCACACTGCAACATTATCAGAAACTGCCGGAACCATGCCTGGAGACGACGACTGCCTCATACAATACCCAGGCGGCGGGACACACGCCCGCATATAAGAAGCTAGGATTCGGAAGCCGCTTGCAAAAGCCGCCGAGTGTAGAGCAGGTAAGGATGCTATAAGAGTAGGTAAGCTTACCTCACTATATCATACCATCTCTGGTTGTCCGCTATATGGAATTTAGAATGATGTCTGCCAGTGAATCCGCTCCTGTTCTGTCTGTAAGATACAAGCCAAGTATATACTTATAAATAATCAGAACTGACACTGGGCACCTAATACTTACTCACACTGAGGGGTCAATAAAGTAATATATCACATAGTTCGTAGTTACGCCACACGTAGGGGCACGTGCTCTTCTTCTTCGGCAGCTTATCGGCAAACGCACGCCCCGAGTGCAACAAGAATCTGCCCTTGATTACTTTCTTTAGCTTTCATTACCACACATTAGTGTTGCCCTGCGGGCTGCACTGGAGGAGCAGGGGCGAGCGATAAGTGTGTGGGTGAATGATTTGATGATTTGCCTTGGCCGCAATTGCTTTTTTTTTTGTTCAGTTTCGTTTCGAAATTGGAAGCTCAATTTGCTACTGCAACTTCGACGACCACAACTCATCATCGCATACGCGGTATCGCATGTTTCTTCGACCCTCCCAAGTACATACATGTATCTAGAACGCGGCATGCGTATCTGTCAGTACGTGGTTTTTTGCTGCAGCACGCCAGCAAGAGATGATATGATGCTTTGCATGTACTACGAGTGCGGACTTGGTCATTACCAATGGGCCTTCACTTCAGCTTTGATGTTGTTAAGTGCCGGATGAGGCGGATTGGGCTCGGAATCAAAACAATGTCATAAATATTCGTATTATGATGTACCCCACAGCTGATATATGTTCCTATAATAGATTTAGTGTAATATGCCCCAATATTTCTTTTTTATTTTTGGCCATAAGCCAGAGATAAGATAGATACATCGGCCAAAGCACTGCAGGGAAAGTTTAGTGAGTGTATTTAAGAGATAAGGATAGCTCTTTAGGCCGACATTGGAGTACTCTTAGAAAGGTCTGATGATGCAAGTTTTGATGGCATTCCGGCTGTGTATCAGGATCGCTGCTTCCTCTATATTCCCTCTTCCGCCTGTCTGTATTATTGCCCTTTCGTCTTTGCCATGCGTTTTCTTTGTATTACCTCTATCCCAGACAAGGACAGTCTAGCTCAATCTCAGAAGCGAGAATAGAATGCTCTCCTTACGTAAAATCTACATACAGATAATCCTGCAACTAGCTATGCCCACTATGAAAGCCACAGAGACTTTCCAAAACTTATGAAATATAGCTCTGTTTTTGACCATTTGACCTACCGAACCACTCCATTAATCAACTCCCACCCTCATTCCCACATAACTCCCCCGGTTAGTGTATAAAGGTTAGTCTGCATGTGGCTTATGCATGTGTTTGCCATGAGGGTTACCCCCAGCTCGAGCAGCGGGTGTGCGTCATTAGAGACAGTTGGAATCAGTTGGAATCAGTGCGAGATAACGTCCCGGGTTGGCACCTGACTATCAAACAAATCATGTGGCTACTCGTCTATCGTCTATTTGGCTGTGTCTAGTTTGTCAGTGGTCATTTGATTTTGGCAGAGGCAAGCTTCACACACGCTCACGCCATGGTCGGCTGGAGTTGGGTTCAAGGGTTGGGACATCACCACCATCATAATCATCCGAACCAAGAAAAGGTAGCTCTGGCTTGGCCCTAAACTGACACTTCCTTGTACTTTTTGTTTTTGCTTTTTCCTTGCAGAACTCGGATAACTCGCAATCATCAGGATCGGGCAACACCCTCAGCAGCTCGGTGCAGCGCAGTTCCTCGGGTTCCAGCTCATCTGTGGGCGATCCCACGCCAGAGCGTCTGCAACGCCGTCGTCTTATACAAATGATCTCCAACTATGATCAGCAGAACAAGCAGCTGCATCGGGAACTGGCCAAAGAGCGACGTCGACGCACCGAGGAGCTCGCCTGCGTTGTCAAATCGTTGATCTGTTTCGAGTCCAAGCTCAAGGGTGATATGAAGGCAGTCAATCAGCGACTGCTGGATAGAGATCAGGAGATCTGTCGCCTGGTGCGTTTGAATCGTGCTCTGCTCAAGCGTCTGGATGAGCAGCAACGCGACGAGGGCTTGGTGGTGGATCAGGAAACATCGCCCGGTGAGGAGGAGGACGAGGAGGATGTGAAAGTGAATGTGAATGTGGATAAGAAGAAGATGGATGAGTGTCTGGTGCTCGAGGCTTTGCAATGCAACAATTGCCGCAAGCAATTCTATGACATTGAGCTGACAGCCAGTGGAACGCAGACCTGCTCCAAAGAGCTGGGACTGGGCGTTAGCGCCAAGGGTGAGTCGAGACATACAAATCTCACAAATAGAATCGATATTAATCTATTTAACCACTTCCTTCACAGCTGAGCCTGGCTCTTCCAGCGATGACACCGTCTCATCGTCGTTCTACGGCGCCAGACGCAGCGTTCGCTATACCAGCAAACGCACGGCGGGCACATTCCGGGATTACATGCGCTCCCGTTCGATGCACATCGATGATGATCCAGCTTTGGAGCAGCAGTCGGAAGAAAATACCAGCAGTATCAGTCGCGAGGATTCGCAGACCAGCTACGAGCAGCTGCAGCTACACAACTACGCCCGGGCTATGGAGCGCATGCACGGGGTAAAGGTGAAAGGCAAATCGTCTTTGCGGCCAGAGGACGGCTCAGAGTATTCAGAGCCCAGTAGCCTAGAGCGGCGTCGCCACAGTTCCGCCTCGAGCCACAGAAGCTCACCCACGGTGGCGGCTGCAGCGCTGCAGCTGGAAGAGGACGATGGCATCTTTTCGCCCACCCAGGACGATGAGGATTTCGATGAACTGGATGCCGAGCAGGAGCAGCAGATGATGTCGCGTGGCGCCATTAAAATAGTGCAACGCCGCTGTGCTGACTTCTCGGAGGCGTCGCCCAAGCAGATCTATGAGACGACCACGGATGACTGGTACGCCAGTGCCTCGGATCAGGAAGATCAGGACCAGCAGCCAACGGCCAAACCGTACGGACAAGGTGCCGTGAATCCTGTGCTGGAGTGCGTCAATCAGATACTGCTGCAGCAATCCATGGAGGAGGCGCATCCTCAGCAAATAGTGCCCAAATCTGCATTGGCCACCGGCTCAAATCTGCCCAGACGCAGCTCACTAAGCGGACGCAGTGCCTCGCAGGGCAGGAAGCGTGTGCATTTTTCCACAAAGAACAGCATGGTGCATGTGCCGCGCCTAGAAGATGAGGAAGAGGCGGCGGAAGCAGATGCAGGGCAGGTGGAAAGGTTGCCCCAGCCCCACACCTTGATCTCACACTATCAACCGATGGCCGCTGGTGAAGCTTTGAACTATGAAAGCATCTACAGCAATGAATACGAGCCCATTGGCTCGGAGCGTGCCTCCAACCTCTATGTGGACATGGCAGCCGATGCAACTGCCACAGCAGCCCCAGCCGGAGCGGGCGGCTGCAGCTCTAAGGGATCCAAACTTCCGCCTGCCTTGCCGCCGAAGCCTGCCAATCTGCTAAAGTTTAAGAAGTCGCTGCAACAGCTGGCCGAGGAGCAGCTGGAAGAGGAGCAGGAGACAGCCACTGTGACCACCTCCGAGCCGGACTATTGCTCTATTGCCGAGGTACAAATCAAGGCCGATATACATCAGGCTCCGGAGCAGCAGCGGCAGCAGGAGGAGGATCAGGATCAGCACTCTGTTTGCTCCTCGACCACAAAGACTGAGGAAATCGTTGAGATTTTCGCCGACATACCAAAGCTACCCAATGTGGCGGCCATTGTGGCGCCTAAGCAAGCCGCTTCCGACTATCTAATGATGCTCCAAGTGAACCAGAACCAGAGCACAGCAGCCCCAGCTCCAACACCCAGTTCTCAATCCAAGCGCAAGCATGTTCCCAACATTCTAGCGGAGATCAACAAGCGGATGAGCCTGCCCAGCTCGCCCACCACCCCGACAACTCCCAAGAGCTTTCCAGTGGCCACGAAAAGCCAAATGCCAGCCGATCCCAGGGCAAATATGCCGCTCCAAGCTGAGTTCGATTGGTATAACCTAGACGCTGAGTACAATGCCAGTCAGGAGTTGTCAAAGAACGCCCAAAACGAAGGCCTGCTGGAGGAGATTAGCGAAGATCATGAGGGACTCATGGACGTTGCAGATGAATACAACCTAGATGAGGAGTTCATACCTGAAGAGGAGGAGGAGGAGGAGGGGAATCTTCAACAACCGGAAAAGATGCAGCAAATGAAGAAGAACTTGGCCAGCTTTGAGAAGTTCATTGAAGGCTCCGGTTTGAGCATCAAGCCGTTGCCTAGCAAACGCAAAATCTACTTCAATGCACCCTTTGTTTAAAGGATATATATAGGCAGTGGCGTAGTGTATTCCCAGGGGGTGTGAGTAAGAGAGCCCCCCAGAAAGTTGCTTCATAAATATGTAATTGTTTTAATTCTCTGTCGCTGAAGATATCGGCCACTGGATATCGGTTGAAAGTTATTTCTAAACCCAACACTTGTGTATAACGAATTTTTGCAGTTTTTAATTGTATTTTTTCCTTCCTATTTTTTGTTTAGTTTTTTAAGTTTGGCAAGAAAGTATTACAAGAAATGTTCGTGTGTGTTTAGAAAATTTATGCAGCAATAAAAAAATATTTTAAAATAAATTTGAAGTTTTATGTGAAGGGAAAGAGATAATCATATTAGGAATTTTAATCAACAACAAAAATACAAGTTCGTCTCTTTGTGGAAGCCTAAAGTACTGGAATGCTTTAATATGTGTATAGAGCAAACAGCAGAGTAATGTGTAACGAGAAGGAAGAATGTGGATGTGGTAGCGATTGTCCCTAGCTCATAAAATTTCCTATCTACAAAGACAATCGCCAAAGCGTATAATGGAAGGAAGAGGAATAAGAGATGGACAGGACAAAAGAGCTCAGATCAAAGAGAGTAAAGAATGGCGAGTAAGAGAAGAGAGACGATAAGAAAACCGAGTGGTAATAGTGAAAGGGGACGAGAAGGTGAATGTTCGAAGAAGAGGACGAGAAGAGATAGACTCCACACAGATTAAATAGGGGCCTAGGGAGAAGCATGGGAAAGCTTAGCAACGCCTTGTAAAACAGTTTATTTCTTAAACATTTCAATTGTTTATATTTTACAACAAATAGGTAGCTGGTGTACTTTATTCCTAAGCATCATCATCATTGAGATATTGTTGTGCATAAAAATACCGATTTTCTTAGCTTGTACATATTCAGAATTGGCAAAAACTAAAAAAACAAAAGCAAGATTCGTAAATAAGGAACTTGAGAACTTGCACAATTCACAACATCAAGTATTTGAGACCAAAACGGGGTCTGAAAAGCAGGCAGTTTCGAGCAATTGAAGGACCCTCGAAAACCGGGTTCAACATAAACATAAATAAATTGAATGTAACTTAATTTACACTCGAAGCGTTGGGAATGCATAATACGTAAGTAAGCCTCTTAAACTAGTCGGAGTATGCGCTGGCTCGCTCCCCCTTAATACAAACTGGTTTTCTTCATAATGCGGAGGAACTCCTCCTGATTTACCTCGCCATCGTTGTCCAGATCCGCCTCATCAATCATTTCGCGCAGCTCCTCATCCGTGAGGGTCTCGCCCAGCTCTCGAGCCACGCGCTTCAGATTCTTAAACGAAATCTTGCCCGTTTCATCGTCATCAAATAAGCGGAAAGCCTTCAGGATTTCCTCCTTGGTATCCTTCTCGGCCATTTTCATGGTCATCAGGTGCAGAAAATCGTTGAAAGCTATGCGTCCAGAGCCGTCCTTATCTATTTCGGCTATCATGCGCTTGATCTCCTCCTTTTTTGGTTCGAATCCTAGTGCTCGAATCGCCACCTTCAGCTCCTTGACTTCAATGAAGCCCGTGCACTCGTTGTCGAAGAGATCGAAGGCCTCCTTGATGTCCGATTTCTGGGCCTCGCTTAGCTCGAATTTGGGGCCAGATTTCTTGCGTCCCTGCTGAGTACCGCGCTTGGCAGCCGTTGCAGGATTCGTTGTCACATTGGCGGCAGCTGTTGTCGGCTCCATTTTTTGGTATCGCTATCGTCGTATCGTTTACCTGCAATTCAATTTCACAAATGACAATCAGCTCCAAACTTTATAATTTCATAACACACGCAAATGTCAAAATGCGCGATGAAGACGTCATACATATACAAACACACACACACTCAGCCTTACCTTGACTGTAATCCTTGCACTTGCGGTCACTTTCCTCCCAGACTTTGGCTCCTTTCTCTTTCACTCTTAGGGGTTGGGGGTGGGGCTATAAATAAACAGCTGCACTTATTTGTTTCAGCTGAGTTGCTGTGGGCTACGACTGCTAAATCGTTTTAGGTTGTTTCCAATAGTAACGGCGTCAATTATTTTTAATTTTCACATGGTCGGCCCAAATAATAAAACAAACGCAAAATATGATAAAATTAGTTTGGTATATTTATTTAAAATACCAAATTGTTGAATATACTACCAAAAATACTGCATGAGTGCGATATTTGCAGTTCTCGGTTGAAATTTAAATAATTTAATGTCTGTAACGCAATTCTTAATATTTGACAATGTACAATATTGTCGTTCTAAATCAAACTCATTAAAAATTGTTAATAGTCGCAATCGTGGCAAAATGTTTTGTTAAGTACCTAGCTATCGGTATATGCAATGACAGCTCATGCTCATGCGATATTTCATTATTAAATATCATGCACACTGCGTGAGGCGATATTTTATAAATTTCCCTGGAGAAATGTTGAGGGATATTTTATTTGAATTGTGGAATGTAAAAAGTTTCAGCGGAAACTGTTAGTTTTAAAAAGTATGACATTTTCATAGAATTGAGAAAAATAAAGTTAATGGATTTTGTTTAAATAATTGATTCGTATTTAAGGTTAAATACCAAGTTTCCAATATATATTTGTAATATGAAATGTTCAAAATATATCAAATATATATAAAATATATATAAAATATATAAAAGTATTAAATCACTAAATTTCTCTATAGGATGTGCAAGATATGAAGAATGAATATGAAGAATATGAAACATATATGGCGTCAGCATTCATTCAAATTCATCAATGTTAGCCCATCCTTTGTTTAATCACCTCAGCATTTCCTGCCTCCTTTGCGTTCCTTTCTCTGCTTCATCATTTATCTTCATCTTCAACAGCAGCTGTCACCTGAAAGAAAGTCTTTTCTTTTATGAATACATTATGCAAATTTTAACCATATTAATTAGAGCTCTCTTGTTGCCTCCAGAATGGCAAGTCAAACCCAAGAACTGGTCCAGTTTTGCAAGTGGGCGTTGACATCGGACACTGATCCTCTGCCAACTGGTTGTCTTTGGCTTGCCGGTTGCCGCCGTTTTTGTTTTTATATCAATATTCGCAGCTCAAAAGACGTAAGAGACTTTTTGTTTTGATTTTCTCCGGGCGCATATAATTAATTCACATATAAACGAAAATTATTTCTGGCCCTTGTATCTTGTATGCTCTTACAGGGGCTGCAAATTTTAGTGCTCTTAATTCTAGACTCTATATATAGTATTTGCTTTTTTAGGCTGTCTGAGTACAACATCATATAGATTATAGAAAAATTCGATGGAACTAAAAAAAGAATCGCTTATTTACAATTAAGTTTTCTATTTGATGGATTTTGTAATTGTGAAAATTGCCACGGGGTCATGATAAAATTATAGATGAAATAGTTCCAAGTAAGAAATTGTGTACAATTTCAAAAAGTCTCCTGATTCTTGAACATGGTCTTTCATTCCTCTAATTATTTCATCATTAGAGAGTATACAAAATTCGATATGATAGTTTCAATTTTCCTCTCGGATTACTTTAACACTTTCAGAACATTTGTGACGTTCCTTTTTATGCTTGCTTGTTGTTTTTTTTCTCTTTTTTTTTATTTTGCGTCCCAATCAGAATTCTGGGCAACGTTTTGCGTATAAATAGGAGGCCACTCCAAGCGTTGGCCAACAGTTTAGTTGAAGACGCGCATGTGCACAGTTGGACCGCACCGCGCGACAAAATAGTGAAGTGAAATTTTTGATTGGATTAACATTAGCACACCTTGTCGTCCCCTCATCAAGGAGCTAAAGTGAGTGAAGAGTCAAAGTGCTTTTGGAGTGTTAACTACCTGTAGAGACTTTCTATATAGAATTGTGTCGGAGTGTCTTGTATTGTGGTAAAAAAAATGCATATAAAACGACGCTGCATAAATTAAAGTGTGTGGGCGTGTTTGTACGTGAATTGCATAAGAAATTTTCAACAAGATTTAGTAGAGCCAACGTTTTTATGACTTTTTAATAGTGTCACAAAAAAACAGCGTGTCTTATTGAGATTAAGAAGTAAAAATGAAATTAATTCCACGCAAATGAAAATAAAAAACACAAAAAATCCAAAGGCGAAAGCCATGCTTGGCTGTTTACAAAGCATCCGTATTTGATATATCCTCTGGAGTAAGAGTAACTTCAAGTTACGATGAATGTCCGTAGTAAAAGTTGCGCAATCGCTGTTTGTATTTGCCACATCATGAATTTCAATATGCAAGCAGGATCAGGCCAAGTTCTTTGGCGTTCAATGAACTCCCGAGCAGAACCTGCTCAACATCTTTTCTTTTTCTTTACCAATTTCTTTGTGTCATTTTTTTCTTTCTGCTCTCACCATAATTACCATAAAATCGGCGATGTTGCGTCTTGTTTCGGTTCGGTTCGTTTCGTTATCGTTTATTGACCGGCGGCGCCCAGAACTGAAACATAAAAACCGGTCATCGTCAACAACATTAAGCTCTTAACCCAATTCTAAGCTTATTTGCATAATTTGTGTTCTTTTTTTTGGCCAAGAAAGAAGACAACAAAAGATTTGCGCAAAACGGAGCATATTACGCATGCGTAAATGTTAGGGGAGTGGAGTGGCAAGGGGCTATCATAAATCCATATATTTATATATATTTGTGTGTATATTTCCATAAAGCTAATGACTAGGTCAGTCGTTGAGCAAAGAATTGAATGATTAATGCAGATACACAAATTACGGAAAATCCCCGTTTTGCATAAGAACAGTTTAAAAAAACGATTTTGAAGAACTTAAGATAATATTTAGAGCAGTTTTTAACAGTTGAAATTTAGCATATAAAAATATTAATTATATGTGCTTAGATTTCATATGAATCTCTCTCTTTAAGAAACAAATTCTGATAAATAGGTTAATGCCTCTTCCTTTCATTTTACATTGAATGTAAGGATTCATATAAGTGTCAGCCTGTCTTTGTTTATTTTTGAGTTTTCATATATAAATCTCAATGAAAGTTAGTGCTTATATATTGCTTAATATTCCATATATTTAAGATTTATTTTCCCAAACATACACACCTACTCGCAAGCACCCACATTGTCACGTCTGCTTTGTCCTCTCTCATTCTCATTTAAAGCCTGGGCCATGCCTCTTCCATATAAATGAGCTGTGCGCTGCGTGGTTTTGGGACTACGCATGCGCGTTGTTCGATCTTGGATGACAAATGGGGAAGTAAAATTTGTTTGCCGGAACTTATTGAAATGCCCTGCCCCTGTCCTCTGTCCATTAATGTGTCATTATTGTAACTCATATATCTGACCAGTTTAAGCCTTAGTAATTTTGGCCAGCCAGCTTACACCTGCCTGTTGCTCCTTTTTCTTACTTTCCCACCGCTTGTCAAATTGTTATAAATTGCAAAGAATTTAAACTTGTTTTTTTGCGGTTTGACATTTTAGTTGCTGAACAAAACGAAAAATTTGAGCTTTAATTTCAACAATTGTTTTTAATTCACTTTTCTTGCATAAATTAAAGTAATTCTTTGAAGAGAATGCCGCTAGGGACGCGGACCATAAATTTCCTTGCAGTTGTGAGATTGGGGAATGATAAGCAAATTTGCGACCTAACGATTTAGGATAATATTTTATATGGGATGAGGCACTGAAATATTTTCCATCTGAATGTTAATCAAATTCTCATATATGTATTTTGTCTGCTTCGGTTGTTTTAAAAGTTTCTTAAAGTTTCCTTAACAAATTACGATCAAATTTATTTTAAGAAGCGCTTACCCATCATATCCTTTTTGTTAGAGTGGGACATAATCCCTCCTTTGTTTCGTTTTTAAATCTAAAACATATCCTAACCGAATATCTCTCCTGTTTAATCTCCAGCTAAAAGTATAAGAGATCTTTCCCACAAAGACCATGCGTAGTTGGTCTACGCTTTGCAGGCTGCTGGTAAGTTTCCTGGGAACCACATGCATTTCAGTTCTTATATAACCTCTCTCTCTCTCTCTCTCTTCCATCACTTCAATAGTTGTTCTTCCTGTGGACAACAGTGGCCAATGCGCACATCCGCATCGAAGCACCTGAAGTGCATGTGGCGCCCAACTATAAGCCCGCCTTTGTCCGTGCGGCTGTGGAAAGCATGCCCGTGGAGGATGAACCCGAAGCCCTGAGTCGTTTCAGTGTGCGTCCCACTCTAGGTGACACCTTTCTGCCCCTGCGTAGTGCGGTGGAGAGTGTTCCCAGTATCAATGAGAGAAATGTAGCTCAACTGCGAGAATCTTCTCCTCTGCGTTCGTTTGTCCGTGATTCCGTTGAGGCGCCTCCCAGCGAGGAAGAGGAGGATGAACTTCCCACCAACTACGAGAGTTATGTGCGTGTCATCTCTGAAGAGGCTCAGCCGGAGAAGCTCACCCAGCTAGTTGAACCCGATCCCTGGACTGTTTCGGATAAATATGCTGCCTTTATAGCTCCTGGCACTTTGGAGGAGTATCAGCCGCAGCCTTATCGCGCCGGCTCACCACATCAGCAACTGCTCAAATCGGTGGACATTGAGCAACTGGAGCATATTGATGAGCTGGATAAGTACAGAGAGCAGCAGTCCTACGGGGCCTTGGCACAGGCTGAGCTGGAGGATCAAGGACCTGCTTATGGCGCCTTGGCGCAACTGAAGGCTTCCACCTCCACCGACAAGAAGAACTACAATATGGCCCCAAAGGTGCTGTGCTACATGTCCAACTGGGCCTTCTATCGCAAGTCTGATGGACACTTTGTGCCGGAGCAGTTGGACCCTAAACTTTGCTCCGCCGTCATCTACTCCTTTGCCTCGCTGGATCCGGATCACTTGACCATACGCGAGTTCGATCCATGGGTGGATATTGAGAATCAGTATTACAAGCGAGTCACGGCCTTGGGCATACCTGTGCTGATAGCCATGGGTGGCTGGACGGATTCTAGCGGAGATAAGTACTCCCGTTTGGCGGGCGATGAGATTAAGCGCAAGGTCTTTGCTTCGAGCGCGGCGGGTTTCCTGCAGCGGTATGGCTTTAGTGGCTTGCACCTGGATTGGAACTATCCCAAGTGCTGGCAGAGCGATTGCTCCAAGGGTCCCGCCAGTGATCGTCCGAACTTGACCAAGCTTTTGCGGGAGCTGCGTACGGAGTTCCAGAGGGTCAATCCCAAGCTGCAGTTGGGTGTTTCCATATCCGGTTATAAGGAGATTATCAGCGAAGCATATGAACTGGCCGCCCTGTCGGACATAGCGGATTACCTAACTGTGATGAGCTATGATTATCACGGCGCTTGGGAGCACCAGACGGGCCATGTCAGCCCGCTGTACGGACGTGCCAAGGATAAGTATCCGCAGTACAACACGGACTACACCATGCAGCTGTTGGTGAAGCTAGGTGCCCGCCGCGAGAAGCTTATCATGGGCATACCCTTCTACGGACAAAGTTTCACCCTGGAGCAGAGCAGCCAGAAGCTGCTGGGCGAAGGTATTGCCACCAGTGGACCCGGCGAGGCGGGTGAATTGACCAAGCAGCCCGGCATGTTGGCCTACTATGAGATCTGCCAGCGCATACGTAAATCCAAGTGGCAGGTGGGTCGCGATACGGAGCGCAAGTCCGGTCCATATGCTATGTGGCGTGATCAGTGGGTGGGCTTCGAAGATCCAGCCAGTGTGGAGGCCAAGGCCCGCTATGCGGCCAACAATGACTTTGGTGGTGTGGCCGCCTGGACAGTGGATCTGGACGACTTCCAGAATCGTTGCTGCAGTGAGACATATCCTCTGCTGAAGGCCATCAATAGAGCTCTGGGTCGTTTGGACTCGGAACCGCCCACACGAAATAATTGCGGACGCCCACCTGCGGTGGTTACCCCTGTGCCGCCACAGATGACCACCATAAGTAGCGATGGCTCGCAGCAGCATGATCATGGCTCCACCACGTCATGGCCTAGTTGGGAAGCCACAAGCAGCAGCACCACGAGCACCACCACGCGCAGACCCAGCAGCACCACCACAAAGCGTCCTAAGAGCACTACCACGACGACCAGCACAACGCAAGCTTGGTGGACATCCACAACCGCTGCCACCACCTCAAGACGTCCCTCGAAGCCTACGAAGAGCACAACGCCACGTCCTAAGCCGGCACATACCACCATACCCGCACCCGCCTTGGTCTATCCAGTGGTGCAAGCTTCAAACTGCCAAGCTGGAGAGTTCTATCCCGATTCCAAGAACTGCAATGCCTATTACCACTGCATAACAGCGGGAGAGCTGCGTCAGCAGTATTGTCCTGGCGGACTGCACTGGAACAACGATGCCAAGGGCTGTGACTGGCCCGCCTCGGCACAGTGTAACATCCACAGGCAAGAATCAAGCAGCAGCACCAGCACTAGCACCTCGAGACCTCCAACTACCTCGAAGAAACCCCGCAAGACCACCACCACAGCCAAACCCAGTCGAAAGCCCACAAGGCCCAAGCCTTCGTCTCCTCCAGCCCAACAAGCCAGCACCACCAAGCGACCGAATCGCACCACCAAACGTCCCAGGCCTTCAGCCCGTCCACCCACTTCCACCAAATGCAACGAGGGCGAGTATTACACCCATCGCAATTGCGGCAAATACTACATTTGCATCAATGGTGCCCTGGTGCCCAGTGAATGCGGCGGAGAGCTCCATTGGGATGCCATACGCAAGATCTGCGATTGGCCCCAGAATGTTCAGTGTGTCACCAGCAAGAAGTATCTGCGCATTGTACAATCCACCCGCGCTAATGAAGAGGATCCCTGCAATGGCGAAGAGCGTGTTCCCTATCCAGGAGATTGCTCCAAATACTTGTTCTGCTTGTGGAATCGTCTGCAGGCGGCGGACTGTGCGCCAGGACTACACTACAATGAGCAACTGGGCAACTGTGATTGGCCTGCTTCAGCGAAATGCTCGCAGGAAGGGGGTAGCTCAGGCAGTTCATCCGGCGGCAAACCCAAGCCTCCAGCTGCAGCCAAGCCAGCGCCGACGACGCAAAGACCTACCACCACTCCACGACCCACCTACCCCACGGATAAGCCGCAACTGCAACCCTTGGATGGCTACTACAAGGTCGTCTGTTACTTCACCAACTGGGCCTGGTACCGCAAGGGACTGGGACGCTATACCCCCGATGATATCAACACAGATCTGTGCACCCATGTGGTATACGGCTTTGCTGTGCTGGATTATTCGGAGCTCACCCTGCGCACTCACGACTCCTGGGCTGATATTGATAATAACTTCTACACGCGTGTCAGTGGCCTCAAGAGCAAGGGCATCAAAGTCAGTCTGGCTCTGGGCGGCTGGAATGACTCCCAAGGTGATAAGTACAGTCGCTTGGTGAGGAGCTCAGCGGCGCGAGCCAAGTTCATTCGCCATGCTTTGGAGTTCATAGAGAAGTATGGCTTCGAGGGTCTCGATTTGGACTGGGAGTATCCGGTGTGCTGGCAAACGGAATGTAACAAAGGTTTTGCAGACGAAAAGGAAGGCTTCACGGCCTGGGTGCGAGAGCTCTCTGAGGCGTTTAGGCCACGCGGCTTGCTGTTGTCCACTGCGGTTTCTCCCAGCAAAAAGATCATTGACGCGGGTTATGATGTGCCTACACTATCGCGTTACTTTGACTGGATAGCGGTGATGACATACGATTTCCATGGTCAGTGGGACAAGAAAACGGGCCACGTGGCACCACTGTACCATCATCCAGATGATGATTATGATTATTTCAATGCGGTCAGTAGTTTGAATAAGGGATTGTGCCGCTTCTTCAATTATTACCTTTGGCTTTCGGTTCTAGAACTTTTCCTTGAACTACTGGATAGAGAAGGGCGCTCCCTCTCGTAAGATTGTTATGGGCATGCCGCTCTATGGACAGTCCTTCACCTTGGAGAATGCCAATAATAATGGACTGAATGCCAAGGCGCCGGGACCAGGTCAGGCTGGCGAGTTCACGCGAGCTGCTGGCTTCTTGGCTTACTATGAGGTGGGTATGGAGGTTCCTACCATTTCCAGACTTAAACATTTCCTCCTGTTCACAGATTTGCGAGCGGGTGAAGCACCAGGGTTGGGAGGTTGTCCAAGATGAGCGTGGACGCATGGGGCCTTATGCTCGCAAGGGCACTCAATGGGTTTCCTATGACGATCCGGCCATGATACGCAAGAAATCGCAGCTGGTGAGAGCTCTGGACTTAGGCGGTGGCATGGTTTGGGCCTTGGATCTAGATGATTTCCGTAATCGCTGTGGCGATGGCGTTCATCCCCTGCTGCGGGAAATACATGATGTGCTGAAGGATCCTCCAAGTGGCTATGAACCCTTACGTAAGCAGAAGAAAAGTCAGTATAGACTCAGAGTTCAATTACACCTTCCTTTCCCTAGCTGGGTTAAATCCCGCTGAAGCGGAGTCTGTGGAAGAGCAAGGTGCCTCAGAGGAAGAAGCAGGTGAGGCCTCTGTGGAAAGCGAGGGAGGTCAAGGCGGAGAGAGTTCTGGGGAAGGCGAAGGCGGAGAGGAGGCATCAGCGGAGAATGAAACTGGCCAAGGAGTAGCAGCAGGCCAGGCAGAGACTGGAGGTGAGTCTGAGGAGGTAGAAGCTGAAGGCGAGAATGAAGAAGAAGACAAGCCAGCAGTAGAGGTACCGCCCGCCGAACCCCCCGCCTCCCAGGAGGAAAATGAGAATGAAAACGAAAATGAACACGAATCTCAAACTTCTCAAGAAAATGAAGTGGATCCCAACGAAGACATCGAAGAGGGCGACTTTGAAATGGAAACCACAGCTGGCGCCTCTAGTGACTTCAAAGTCGTGTGCTACTTCACCAACTGGGCCTGGTATCGTCAAGGTGGTGGCAAGTTCCTGCCCGAAGATATTGATGCGGAACTGTGTACGCACATTGTTTACGGTTTTGCCGTGCTCAATCGCGACAAGTTGACCATTCAGCCTCATGACTCATGGGCAGACCTTGACAATAAGTTCTATGAGCGTGTGGTGGAGTACAAGAAGAAGGGCGTCAAGGTCACCGTGGCCATAGGCGGCTGGAATGACTCCGCTGGCGACAAATATGCCCGCTTAGTGAGAAATGCGGCCGCCAGGGCGAGATTCATACGCCACGTTTTGGACTTCATAGAGCAATATGGCTTCGATGGCCTGGACCTGGACTGGGAGTACCCGGTGTGTTGGCAGGTGGACTGTAAGAAGGGCACGCCAGATGAGAAGCAAGGCTTCACGGACCTGGTAAGGGAGCTCTCCGAGGCGTTCAAGCCTCGAGGATTGTTGCTCTCCTCTGCAGTGTCGCCGAACAAGAAGGTCATTGATGCAGGCTATGATGTGCCCGAGCTGTCTCATTACTTCGACTGGATTGCCGTGATGGCCTACGATTACCATGGACAGTGGGACAAGCAGACGGGTCATGTGGCCCCCATGTATGAGCATCCGGAGGGCACAGCTACTTTCAATGCCAATTTCTCCATCAACTACTGGCTGCAGAGTGGCGCCGAGCGACAGAAGCTCGTGATGGGCATGCCCATGTATGGGCAATCCTTCAGCCTGGCCCAAGCGAGCGATCATCAGTTGAATGCGCCCACATATGGAGGTGGTGAGGCTGGTGAGGCGACCCGTGCTCGTGGCTTCCTCTCCTATTACGAGATCTGTTCGTACATACGTCAGAGGGGTTGGAATGTGGTGCGCGATGCACGCGGTCGCATGGGTCCATATGCCTACTCCCGAGATCAATGGGTGTCCTTCGATGATGCGCCTATGATACGCCATAAGAGTGAGTATGTCAAGGCCATGGCGTTGGGCGGCGCCATGATTTGGGCCCTGGATTTGGATGACTTTAAGAACGATTGTGGGTGCGAGTCGTATCCTTTGCTGAAGACGATCAACAGGGTTTTGCGCGGCTACAAGGGACCGCATCCTAAATGTCTGCTGGAGCAGAGTGAGAAGACCATGGGTAAGGTTTGACAGACGATATATACCTTAACCCTCACAGCTAAACGGATTACCCATTTACAGTTTCAGGCGACAAGGGTCCCTCAGAGCTACCCAAACCCACTGTTAATACAGGCACACCAGCTCCAATCATAGAGACCCCTCAGCAGCCGGATCCTGCACAGCATTTGGACTGTAATGGTCGGAACTATGTGGCCCATGAACGTGACTGCAACAAGTATTACATTTGCCAATACGGAGAGCTGGTTGAGCAGCGGTAGGTTTCCTCAGACTCTGCTCCAAATCCCTGACTAATCTCTATCAATCCCACGCAGCTGTCCTGCTGGTCTGCATTGGAATGAAAACTACTGCGATTGGCCCAACAATGCCCAATGCTCGGTTCGCGCTGATCAAACCACTCAGCCTCCGGTGATCCACAGACCCAAGCCCACGACAACAACTCAACCGCCCACGAAACCCACCAAGAAACCTTTTACGCCGCCCAACAAGAAGCCAGTGTCACGTCCAAAGCCACCAGCTGCACCTCCTCTGGGCAGCAATGAGGACTACAAGGTGGTCTGCTACTTTACCAACTGGGCCTGGTATCGTCCTGGTCAGGGCAAGTATGTGCCCGAGGATATTGATGCCAATCTCTGTACCCACATTGTCTACGGCTTTGCGGTGCTCAACAGCAACTCGCTGACCATCAAGACCCACGACTCCTGGGCGGACATAGACAATCGATTCTACGAGCGTGTGGTGGAATACAAGCAGAAGGGCCTTCGAGTGACCGTGGCCATTGGCGGTTGGAACGACTCCTTGGGCAGCAAGTATGCGCGCCTGGTGCTCGATCCGCAGGCTCGCTCTAGATTCATCGAGAGTGTCCTCACCTTTATTGAGAAGTACGGCTTTGAGGGCTTGGATCTGGACTGGGAGTATCCCGTTTGCTGGCAGGTGGACTGTGCCAAGGGCGCACCCGCAGAGAAGCAAGGATTTGCCGCCTTGGTGAAGGAACTATCGGCTGCCTTCAAGCCGCGTGGTTTGCTGCTTTCCGCCGCAGTGTCGCCAAGCAAAGTAGTCATCGATGCGGGCTATGATGTGCCCCAACTATCGCGCTACTTCGACTGGATTGCAGTGATGACCTATGACTTCCATGGACATTGGGACAAGCAGACAGGCCATGTGGCACCGCTGTACTATGTGGACGGTGATGCCAATCCCTATTTCAATGGCAACTTCAGCATAAATTACTGGCTGGATCAGGGCACCCCGCCCGCCAAGCTTATCATGGGCATGCCCTTGTATGGTCAGTCCTTCTCCTTGGCGGACCAGAAGCATCGCTCGTTGAACGACAAGTCCATAGGACCCGGACAGGCGGGCACTTACACACGTGCCGGTGGCTTCTTGGCCTATTATGAGATCTGCGAGAAGGTCAGCAATGGTGGTTGGACTGTCATCCGCGATGCTGAGGGTCGCATTGGTCCCTATGCCTACAGTGGCAATCAATGGGTCTCGTATGACGACGTGGCTGACATACGCCGCAAGGCCCAGTTTGTGCGCAGCCTCAAATTGGGTGGCGGCATGGTTTGGGCCTTGGATCTGGATGATTTCCGTGGACGTTGCGGCTGCGGCAAGCATCCTCTGCTGAGGACACTCAACCAGGAACTGCGCGGCATACCCGGACAGAGGGCCAACGATTGCACTTAAAGTCTACAAAGTGTATATCGTAAGACCCGACCCCCGATACTCTCCACCTGCACCAATTGCTGCTGGACTGGGCTCGCAATCTGTTGTCAAGATTTTTGCCATTTAGTTGTAAGCACAAAATACTAAACTGTACATCCTACCCACGCATCGATTAAACTTAATGTATAAATATTTGTCAGCTAATTTATATGGCGGGGCAAAATAACAATTTGAGTAAGCAGCGAGATGAGATTGTTGATGGGAAATCGAATGATCGAACGAACAACGATTGATCGACAACATTATGTTTTATAACGCTTTGTAGAGCGCATCGCTGATAAGAAATGGCGAATATATACCTAATTTGCTTGGCTAAATCACAAATAAGTAAAAGCTTAAATGATCAGTTTACCTGGATTGACTTCCAGCTTCAGCATAAGATGTTGCGCGAATTTGAATCTGAACAGTTCTTGGGTGAGTGTCGAATTATTTGGTACATTTTGTGTTCATTCCAAGAAGACTGTTATACAGGCTTGTAGTTGATGATTGAAGGCACACCGTCCTCATGTAGGCTTGATGTCCTGTCGCTGGATAATAAATATGTTTATATAATTCTTTTGAGATTTTCTATGTTTGAAATACATACTTGTTCATGGAATAAATTGTCAGTAATGGTATTTTATAGTCCAAATATCTACCATAAACTTCTGAGATGCTATATACGAGTATACAATGATGGATATCGATAGATGAAGATGACAAAGTTACCCAGTGATACCCAGTTAATACTGCCTGTTGTGTAGAAGAACTAAAATGTATATTTTTTAAATATTTAATAGATTTTTATTTAAGGTGTTTTTTTTTCCTTCTCCTTTTTGTTTTTGCTAACTTTTGTGTGCAGCCAATTCGATTGATTTTGTTGTTGTTTGTTTACACAATTGATTTTGTTGTTGTTTGTTTACACAATATACACATATATAGAGAGCGTGTGTGTATACATATAATATATATATAACTAGATTTTTGAAATACTTTCAAAACTGCGTGTGTTGGTTTGCATTTGTATAATGAATATATATATTTAGAATTTGTTTTTGAATAAGTTTTTGGAATTTGCAAATATTTTCGTTTTTTAAATATATATTTTTTGTGTTAAGCGTGTTGTTTAAACGATTATCCAAGCAATTTCAACTAGGCTTAGGCTAAGTGTGTATACATAGAGATACATATATGCTGTATAGATATATAGTATAATAATTTGTTGTTGTTGTGTGTGTGTATGTGTGTGGTTTATCCCTTTCTTGTTTTTGGCTTTAATCTTAGATTCACTTTGTATCATATTTCTATTTATATATTTTCGCAGCAAGAAATTAAAATTAAAATATAATTATACAAATGTTTTGCAAACAAGACAATTAAAAATAAAAACAATAATTACAGTTAACATTACAATTAGTTTAAAATAATAAATTAATATATAGATTTAAAAAAAACCGCGATATTACAACAAGACTTTGTACATTAAATTAAAAACTTCCGAAAAAGCCGAATAACAAAAAATCATCTTACGTTTTGCACAACATTCACATTCTTTTTGTTTTTCTTTTTGTTCTAATTTCTAAAATATTTCCCTTTCTTTAAAAAACTAAGCGCGATTCAAGTTTTCCCACAAAACGTATCTCGTTTTCAACTAATCAACAAAAACATATTTAAAATGAATTCTACATTTTCACTAAGATCCTTCCATATACCAACTGCTCCTCCGATAACTTAGATAACACCCGATACAGATTTCTCATAGGGCGTGCCCAGGGTGTCGCGTCTTCGCGGCAATGTGCCGCTGGCCGTCAGCGGCGCCGATTCGGGACAGCCCAGACCCACCAGCAGCTCCACCAAGGCCGTCGTGTCCTCAACATTGTATTGGGGTGCCGGAATGCCGCCATTTGAAGATGGAGGCACTGCAGCCGGCGCAGTTGGTCCCCCTGATGCCGCCGCGGCTGCCGCCTTCATGGACTTGGCTGTGGCCAAGGATTGAGCTGCCCGCGCATAGGCCAGACAGGTGCGTCCCTCGTGATCGGTGTGCTTAATATTGGCTCCATTCTGTAAATGAATATAACTTTTATGAGTAACTATTTCTGGATAAAAGATCGCCTTGAACAGAACGACTTCATAATTGGAATATAGGTTATATTACATGGTCAAGTTCAACTTACCCAAATCAAAAGCTGAGCTATGGCCAGATTGCCTATGGCGCAGGCCAGAAGCAACGGCGTGCGAACATCTCGAGCACTGACATTCGCATTGGCCACCTCCGGCGGACAGTTTGCCAAGATGCAGACAATGGACTTGATGTCCGCCTTGATCACAGCCTCAATTAGCTGCTGGCCGGGAGTGGCATTCGTGGAGGAGTTACTGCAGGCGGATAGAAATTCCTTGGCCTCGTATTTACTGCGTATCCAACGTTCCTTCTCCTCGCGACTGGCCTGGGCCGATGGCTTCAAACGTTGCCGAGTGTTGGCCTCCCAAACGGAATTGGCCAAACTGTTGCCGATGGCCAGCATAACGCTGAGATGGGGGGCACTGGAAAGCAGAGAGAGAAGAAACAGGGATTAAGGTGCCCTGCGTTGGCTCAGAGTATGACTATAACTTACGGCCAATCATCCAGACCCAGGGAGCGCACTTTGGATATATGGGAGCCCAGATTGCGGTGTATGCCGGAGCACTCGATGCACATCAGCACGCCCAGATTGAGGCTGGCCCATTCGGGATCTGAAAGTAGAGGTAAACTTTTATAGATTTTGTGGCAAAATGTAACCCAAATCCCCAAACTTACTGCTGGCTCCGCAGTCCACGCAGTGCCCATTGCCTGGCACCCTTTGCCGGATGGCCAACATGGCCGCCACTTCGGTGCTGGTGGCCTGCTTCGTCTTGCTGCTTTCTATGCCCTGCAGACTCTTGAAGATCTCCTGCTCCACAGCGGCCACCCATTCGTCCCGCTCCTCCGAATTAGCCGCCTCGAAATGCCACTGCTTGGAGTCCAGCGACACTATGTAGAACTCATAGCCATCATTGTCATCCGCCTCGCTGGCCTTCACACTGCTGCTCTTCATCCGTCGGTGACGCTTCTTCACATTGGGCGTCTGTGCCGCCGCCGCTGCTGCCGCCGCCTCGCCTACTATGAAGGTCTGGGAATTGGAATTGGACATGGCTATGCCCTCATCCCCGCTGGTCTGCTGGGAGCTGTTCGATTTGAGTGGCTCCAGTCCTCCTCCGCCCCCGGCTGCACCACCTGCTCCCAGAAGCGTCAGTTTCTCGCTGAGCTTGCGCTGATTATCCTTGGCCAGGGTGAGGCAACCGATGCCATCACTCAGGCTGCTGTTGGTGATGATTGACTTGGAGCCGCGCGGCTTCTGCCCGGGCACCTTGACCGTCACATACTGAAGGGGGATCTCTTTGCCATGCACATCGTCCATGTAATCGTGCAGCGACGGATGATAGGTCAGGCGTCCATCGTTGCACAGCGTCACGTACTTCTTCTTCCACTCCTTGTTCAGGGATTTGCTGGAGCGCTTGTACAGATAGCCCTGCTTGATGGGAATGGAACGCCCGCTGCCAAGTTCGCTGCTCTTGGGCTCCTTGTCGTTCTTCTTTGAGGACGAGGGGATGAAGAGATTCGAACGCCGACGGCTCTTGCGGCTGGTGGTGGGCGTTGAAGTGGGCGTGGGCAGCTCCTTTCCCGGTGGCGGAGCCAAATCTCGGGGATCCCGCAGCTGCACTTGAGAGCAGTCTGCAGGCAACTGCTGTGAGGCGGCGCCTGGATTGTATTTGGTTATGTTGTTGTTCTCATTGGTAGAAAGGGCAGCGGCCACAGCGGAGCTGCTGCTGCTGGCCTGCAAAGACCAGAGCTTCTGCTCTGCCTGGGCAAAGTCGGCGCTCATCCTGATGGGCAGCTGTTGCTGCTTGACCTGGGTCTGGCCATTTGTTGGCGGCTGATAGGGATTAGCCAGGCCGGGCAGCCGACTGCCCTGACCTGGCGGCGGTCCTTGGACAGCTGCGGGCAAGGGCAGGCGCTGCGATAGTATCTTCTGACAAGCTGTTAGGGGAACAGGGAGGGATTAGAGATTGGAGAGTAGAGAAGATACGACAACTTACCATCCTGAAAGACACGCTCCACATTGAGGCCATAGGTGGCACAGGTTTCATAGTAGGAGCAGCGCTTTAAATCGCTGGCCAACTTGCGGGCACGTGTGTCATCTATAACGCGAGGATTACGCTCGCTAATGGCATCTGGTGGGGGAGAAGGAATATTAGAGAATTAGAATTAGCTAATCATTCATTGAAACGATGAATAATAATGAATATCCCCCTTAGAAACGGTACAAAAGTAATATAGTATTCCAGTTCCTTCTAATTAAAATAGGAAATGGGTTATCAGCTGAGTTGTGCTTGCTCATTCTAATCAAAGCATTGCATTGTTATACGATGAATCTCCTGAGAAGTTGACTTTGATCAACGGGCAATATTTACTCAAGGTAAGCCTTCTCTTGTGAGAACTGTATCATGATCCTGGCAGAAATTGAACTTAAACAGCTTTAACTTCAACAACAAGGCGGCCTTATAGCTTCCTTAGAAAACTCTTAACGATGAACATCGGATGTGGAATGCCATGGCCTAATCTCTAATCTCCGTGTCTGGTTTTGAAACAGCTGTAAAGTATGCAGAGCTTCAATTTTTGGATTTTTTGTTTTCTCTGCTGTTGTTAAATACAGTCAGATGTGGCAGCTGAAGTCATGCAACCCGACGGACTCCTAAAAGCATTTCAATTGCTGCTGAAAAACAATCCATAGTCTAATCGCTTATTACTTACGACCTTGAGCCCGCTAACAATCTATTTGAACTGCAATTATCCAAAGTCTTTGAATCGCTCTTAAAAACTTTCAACAGAACCCTTTTAAATTCTTAAATACGTTCCCTTTGATTAACCATTATAATCAGCGTTCAAAACTCCTCTAATTGATCCTTTTCATTATCCTTAGCTGCCCAAAAAAACCTTTTACTTACCCTGTGTGCCGACCAATATCATGGGTATATCCTGTCCATTGCGAAAGTGCGCCATTTTCGTATAATAATTGTAGACGGTATTGAAGCTGCTCTCGTTCTCCAGGCTGAACACAAAGATTACGGCATCCACCCAACCAGCGAACTGAAAAGGACCAGAAGAAAGGATGAATGAATGAATGAACGGGTTGGCGAAGCACACAAAAAACAAAGAGAGTTTCAAAACAACAATTTTATATATATATATGTTTTTTTTTTTTTGGACTGCAAGAAGTCCTTGACTTTGCAAGCGGCAACATCAGGAGTCCCGTCCAAGAGTCAGTCAGGGGTGTCTGCGGCAACGTCTGGCCATGGCTGAGGAAGCAAAACAATGCCCAGCCAGAAGGATACGGGATGCGGGACACACACAAACACACACACACACACATGCTCTTGAGAAAAAGTCGCTAATGAAGCACTTGAAGCGGGCCCAAGCTTGCGCTGAACTTTGTTTTTTAATGATTTTTGTATATGCCTCCAGGACTCGACTCACTCAAAGGATAATGAACTCAAGTCAACGCAACGCGGCTGCTTTACTTGACATCCTGTGTACGGTTTAACAACATATCAGGCGCCTGGTCTCAACTAGGAAGCAAAGCACTGCGCAGGATTCAAGCCTCGAACCTGTCCGGGTATTGATTCAATTAGGATTTGATTTTGTGTCCTGCTTTTTAAGCCTCAGGCTTTTAATTATTTATTAACAAACTGGTTTTAAAATGTTTCGGTTAATCAATTATTTATATAACGGTGAAAATTTCAAACTATGCCGCCCGCAACGCTGCACGCCATGACAGTTCAAAAGCAACTGAGGGAAATGTTGCTCTGGCGCGTTCTGTCGCTGCTGCTGCTGCTGTTGCTGCTACTGCCACCTCATGTGGGTGGTGGTGGGTTGCTTGAGTGGTTGGGTGGTTTGGCTGGGCTCCTGTCTGTGTCTGCGTCTGTGTCTGTGCCTTTTGCTTTTTATGATTTGTTGTGAAAATGTATGGCAAGAGGAAACAGGAAAGCAAAAACGGTCTGAAAAAAGCTACTGCTGCAACGACGCGACGCCAGGAAAAGCTCACAAACACATATGCATAGCCAGACATCGTCACAGACATACAATTACATCTACACATTCATGCATGCAGCAACTCCTACATATGCACACATGAGAGTGCGTGTGTGTGTGTGTGAATATGTTTCTCGTAAACAGAAAACAATTGTCGCAGTAGAATTTCAAAACACATTGTGCTTCACTTCAATAGAACATGGAAAAACTATACTAGGATATCAAAGCAAGCCCAGGTCTAATAAAAGTGTACACAAGTTTGATGTTATGGCTTGGCATAATCCTTCCCTCTCAGCTAATTTTAGTTACAATATACGATAACACGTTCGCAGGAGCTCCAAATATACAAAAAAGGGAGTATGGACATATATTTCTTTAAAGAACCATTCTCATAGTACATTTCCATATTAAATATCAAAGTTTTCCCCCATGGGGATAAAGTGAATGAGCTGCAGCCTACATAGCCCATTCTGTGAGTCTCAATTCGAACCTAATTTACACTTCAAATTGAAAATTATTCCCATTTTGAAGTACTTTATTCCATAGTTCCGTACATAGAAGTTACAATTGGTTTCTTCAATTTAAATATCTGTATAGCCCAATGGCAAACTTTTTTGGAGTCATAAACTTTCAGCATTTCTTTATCATCTTCTTTCCTTTCCTTTCCTTTTCTCATCTTTTCTTTTTCTTTCCATTCTACATTCCTTTCCAAAACCTTGTTTATCAATCTAACATTTGATTTATAATTTTCGCTTCTAATTTATTGAACTGGTCTGTCTGCCCCTGCTCCATCTACTCCCCCTGCAAATAAGCCATCGACAAACTGTCGCTTGCAATATTGTCGTCGTCGTCGTCGTTGTCCCGGCTTTAGTATTTACGTAAGTCTATATACATATATGGTAATGATATCCTTGCGCTGAACAAAAACAAAAACGCGACTGAGTGGCGGCACTCTTCTGGTCGCAGTCGCAGTCACAGATACACAGATACAAATACACATTCACAGTCGTCGAGTGAGTGAGTGATTTCATCCAAAGTTTTTGTTATTACAGTTACAGTTACTTATGGCTCTCTGCCTGTCTTTGAGGGGGGTTGTGTTTGCCTTGTGGGTGTCCTGCTCCTGCAGAGGGGGAAGCATGGGTTTGTGTGTGTGCCTTGCGAGGGTTATTTTTGTTGCTTATGAAATATGAATTTATTATGCAATGTTCAGCATAAAATGATGTGAAATGACAGAAGTTGGTCAAAATGAACGTCGGGATGAAAGGAAGTTGTATGAAATTAGTTACGAGTAAATCGCTGGAAATTGTCAACAGCAAAATGTAACAAATGCACTCAACTGTGAGGAAAAGGGATGATTGACAGTTTGACAGCCATTTGTGTGAGTTGTATCTGCGTGCGCAGCTACAGAAATGTTTAATGAAGTGTATGAAGATGTGCATGGTCACTGTCAAACTGTAGGTGGCCAATGCTTGCATTGTAACTTGCAGTTGCAGGTGTGTCAAACTGTTTATGCAGCAGATGAAGATGCAGTTGAAGTTTGAGACACTAATAAATTATTTTATTGAGTGACCATCAAACTGTGCTTGTGAAACTGGTAAGACTTAATCAAACTAGTTATGCAACAGAAGTAATTTCTGTACAGTTTGTACAGAATACAGAGTGGCCATAAAACCGTAACTGCAGTGCTTGTGCAACTTGTGCATCAACTTTTGTAGCTAGCAGACTATCAAGCTATGTATTTATGCTGCAATGTTGGCCATGTACATAGTAAGTGACTTCCAAACTGTAAGCTGCTGTAACAGGTTCCTAAACTGTGTTGTATCATTACTGTAATTCGTTTAGATCAGTTTCAGGGATCGCGAGAGAATGTCAAGAGAATGTTCAATGGATTAATACAAAGGAACTCAAACTATGTGGCCACTGCAATGCCATCAATGACTGATGACTCTAAAACTGTAACCCCACTTGAAATTGCATAGTTCTCAAATATTTAGGTCAAGCGCTTCCGCTTGGCTTGCAAAAATGAAAAATTCTAATTATAGACAAAAAGAAGGCAAATCGAGGACTCGACAAATTTAAATAAAAATCGCTAAGCACAACGGGAGTTAAAAGGTTTGACAATAGCTTAGAGGGGTATTATTTTTTATTATATAGGGATTTGCGAGGATCGCAGCAAACTGAATACGCGTGGCAGGCACATTTTTTATATGCAACCCTCTCCACAACACAACACCACCCCTCCCTTCTCTTGCCAACCAGGCACAGGCAGTGTAAATAGAACCGCAAATAAATTTCAAAGAAAAAAGCGAAAGCAGCTTAAAATTTATAATCCACACTTTCACCCCGCAAACAGTGGCGAGGGTCATGCAGGGGGGAGGGGTTACAGAAAAAATTGCAATTGCATAAACAAAAGCTTGGCCTCGACTCAATAAATCTATGCAATTGTTGTTTACTACAAAAGCAGCCCTCGCGTGAAAGTTTTGCATGGAAATTGTTGAAATTGTCAAACTTTAATTATGGTTTTCCTTTCGGTTGATTTTTTGTGAATTGCATTTTGTGCAAAAGTTTCATATTGAAAGGGGTGGATTTCTTTGACTTTACTCGATGTGACTTTCCTTCTCTGATCCTTAGGCCTGCTGCCAAAAAATCTAGGGGGTTGCCCCTAAAATAATCATCTAAAGTACTCAACCTTTAACCTTTTTGTTGATACAAAGAACGCCATCGACTAGAGCTTGGCTTTGGGCCAAAAGTACAAGGATAACGGCTGCTGCTGCTGCAGCACGTTCTGTCATCAAGATTGTGTAAAGAAACGGCATGGTAAATACTAGACAGGACGAACCGGGACCTTGCATTGACTGCGATACAAAAAGTGTTAGTCTACGCTGGCCCAGAGCCCAGCACAAAGGTTGAAGTTCGATTTGAAGCCCTAAAGTCAGTAAATGAGTCAGCCAAAGGTGGACTTGGATTGGGGATGGAGGCTATGACAAGTAAAGTCCAGTCCAGCTAGGCAGCCTCAGGACCTAACTTTGTCGCCTTTGAATCATTGAATGTGAAAGCTGCAGAGGAAGAAAACTTGGCAGCAGGCAAGCAGGCAGGACAGTGGTTTGAGGCCTGATAGAAAAAGTTGCATAAGTGCTGCAACGTAGAATGCGGCAGCCTGCTAAGGAAGAAGAAATTCTATAGAAAAGTTTTGGCATTTCTCAATATAAGAGAGAGAGAGAGAGAGATCAGAGTAGGACAAGAATTTTGTGGAAAATTTACTTAATTTATAGTTTCTTGAGCTAACTTTGGAAACTATTTTTGAATTTTGAATTGTAGATCAGAGAGGACCGAAAGTGTAAGTGTTGGCTCGAAACAACTCAGACGTCGGCATTCGAACGCTGTTGAATATGCATCTCTCTCCATCTCATCTCTCTCTGGTATATGGCGGCTAACCATATGCACCAAACAATCAGACGTCGTGAGTTTTTGGATACCGAAAATCGACTAAGTCCATAACCAATATAGAACATTTTCTCAACAGTTCTTTATGTTCGAGCTTAGGATTATCAAATCTACATCACATTTCCCCGCCAGCTATCCTAGAAAGAGTCTTAATCAATTATCAAATATTTGTTTATTCACATTTTCCCACACAGAAAACAAATCCAAACCTCTCAGCTACTTTCTCACAGTGTAAGCCCCAACAGTTGCACCCCCCTACACCCCACCAATAAATAAAGTATAACCTGCTAAGCACTCCAATACATTTTTGTTACATTTCATCCCTGGGAAGGCAGGACGAACGACAACCCACACTCAACTCTCGCACTATAGTTGATCCTTGGTCTGACCTCAATTCAAATATTTACAAGATGATAAGGGCAAAAATTTATTTGTCTAGAACAGGCACAAGAAAACTTTTCTTTCCCCCAAAAGAAAAAGTAAAGGAAACTTTGCCTTGATGTGTGTGTGCTTGTGGGCAATACATCATTTTTCCATTTCCCCTACTTTTCCAGCAATTTCCATAGCCAAACAATGCTTACCTGCATTTCTGGTGCTCCACCCTCATCGCGTATGAGCAGCAGATAGCTTTGGCCGTCGATGAAGACCTCCTTCTTAAAGCGTCCACCCTCGGGCGACTCCTCTTGCATATAGGAACCGGTTAGATAACGATGCACCAGGGCTGATTTGCCCGAGTTCAGGGAGCCCACAATGCCCAGCCGGAGATCGGGCACTGACCGGGATATAGTCCATTCCTGGCTGTTCACAAATGAATCTGTGTAAGAAATTGAAGCGAAATCGAAACATCATTAGTGAAAATTGTTTTCAGAGTTTCCGGTTTTTAGTTTTCATCGCAAGTAATTAGCTAGCTCGGAAACACGTTCCTCCGTGTTGTCATCTTTTTGACCTAGAAGTTGTTTCTATCTTATGCAAATTATGTTTCACATTTTATTTTGATTGACAGCTCGAAGCTTCGTTTCGCAGAGAGAATGCCCATTCCATTCCCTTGAAGGATCCCAAAGGAGACGTGAGCAAACTTTTAAATTGTCAGTTTTGCTTGAACACTTTTTTGATTTAAATTAGCTCGCATTGTCTCGTCTTTGTATCGTTCCCTGAAGATCGCAACGAGATCGCTCAGAGAGGAGTCAGCTGTGCTTTTTTGCTGATTTTCTGAAGGTCAAGGCAACAGTTGGCTCTGGAAGTGCTACACGAAAAGGAAGGCTAATTATGATTGAAATGAAATGGAAGGCAAATGTGCTTAGCAGCTGCTTAACAGAAGCTTTAGATGTGCGTTTAGATCAGAATTTCTACAACTTCTCAAAGCTATATAGCAAATCAGCTGTTAAATGAATCGCCCAAAAGCTCACTCCTCTCACCTATTCTTGCGGCTAAATCCAGCCAATTTGCCAAGGGATTTATGGCAACCACTCTACGGCCGGCGTGTAACTAAGTGTTAAAAAGCTCAAAACACCATTAAAGTGCCAAAATAAATCTTTCCCAAGCACCAAACACACACCCAAGTGCCACGATCAATTTCAAGCAAAAAGGGGGTTGTGTGCGTGTGCGTCTTAGTCATTGCCAAGGCGAGGGGCAGGCGGTTACATTGGGTTAAAAAGGGAGTGAGGAGCGAAGAGCTCGAAGTGACAATAGGACAAGGACAATCCCTGCGCTTGACCAGTTGTTGTCTTGCAAATTGAAAATTGCTCTATTATGAGTTGTTAAGAGTTGCTTGAGTAAACACCGACGGAGAAGAAGCTGACAAGGACACAACAAAACATGATGTATGGACAGAGGACATGGACACGGATATGGATATGTTGTTCGTATGTCCACCGAAAAAGGGTCAACATTTTCGGGAACTTGTTTCAGCCTTATATAAGAGCTTGTTAATCGACTCAAGCAAAGGTGAAGGAACAAGTTGAACTGGTTTCAAGGTTTGCTTTGAAGGAACATGAACATGAACCGTCACTCCGACCAAGGCGCAAAATTACAAATTAAAACGAAATAAATATATGCCTTTTGTTGAAGCCATTTCAAGAGAGAAAAAGGCGCATTTCAATTGAAAATGATATGCGGTAGCAAAAAAAGTGTATAAAAAATTAGCGCGGTTTTGCAATTTGCAATGGCCCAGCATCACATCGCATCAGATCAGATTAGATCGAAGGAGACAACATGGCGTCTCTTTAAACTGGTTTGAAAACGAAAATTGTAACAATTTTGTATAGGATTTAAGGTCCTGGAATGTGTGATGTTTAATTAATTGTGTGGCCATTAGCCAGAGGTCTGTCTCTAGGTCTAGGATCAGGCTCAGGACAAATGCATCTTTAAGTTTGACTAATGATGCCTCTGTGTAAAGCAGATCGGATGGGCTTAGACGTGTGTAAGTTCAAACCACGTTTGGGAAATCCCCTAAAGGCAAGAACTAACCCCTCTCACTCTCTCCTGGTGGCTCTCCCTGTGGGACTTCTGCTTGTAAATCAAACTCATGTCAAATGTCATCAAAGAGTAAAAAATTCTCAAACGTAATTACATATGCAAACGAGCCAGAGCCAGGGCGGTTCAAAGAAAGTGCTCTATACCAACCCATGCCAAACCCAAACCAAAATCAAACCCATCCCATCAAAGGGGTTGGGCTGGTTGCTATTTTTGTTTGTTTTCCTTATTCTTTGTTATGTTTGTTTACAAAGCATATAGAGAAAGCATAGGCGATAAGTAGAAGTATGTTGGCCTTGGTTCGCCTTGCGTTTGGTTTGGTTTTTGCCTCCCTTTATATGGGATTTGCATCTTGATGTGGGTTAAGCATTTTAATTAGCACACAATACATATGTGAATATATGTGAAAGATGAGATAGAATATATAGTTTCCTTTCAATGTTTGTATTTCTTTGTGACCTTTGCCCAGATAGCAATAGATATGTTTATATACAACAGATGAGAGTTCAGCTTTACGACTGGACAGCTGAGTTATTATCAGTGCTGAAGCGTGCCATTAGCGGATCAACATTTGACCAGCAACATTTTTATGGCCCGCTTAGAAAAGTATCCAAAGGATACAAAAACATACATATAAACGGTCATAAATTTGATGGCTGTTTTTAGCTGTTTTGCGGTAGCCCAAAGGCAAATATTTAAAATGTCAACAACGTTAGTTTTATGACGCACAAAAGCAGCTGAAAATTGAAAACTATCTAAACGCAGCTCGTCTAAGAAACCATAAAATTTTTGGAAAAATGCTTAACTAAGCATGACGCAATGATACATTTTAATCAAGAGAAGTGCGTGAGGTAAAAAGAAGTTTTAAATAATGGAAAATATTAAGAAACATTCTCTTATCATAAAATTAACCTTTGATAATATTTCTTTATTCATAAATGTGGAATTATATTTCTAAAATTTTGGCATACCAAATTTTAAGGTAATTTTTGGGCTTTTATAACATTTTAACATTTCACAAGTAACAAGGTAAGCCACTAAGAAAGAATTCTAGAAATTTGTACATGTCATCGTAAACTTTGTAAGCTTTGTATGGAAATGTTAGAAAATTCGTTATATCTTACAGCGCTTAGTAAGATAACACAATGAAAATTGGTATTTAAGACTAAAGAGAGTAAGATCCTTTGAAAAAATAGGGAAATCCAAGTCTGTTTTATAGTAAAAATGTAAGTTATTCTTCAAAAATAGTCTTTGAAAGACTAACAAAAAGAGAACGCTGACAAAGCTGACTAATATATATATATTTTTAATAGATTAAAGGAATTTCATATTGAGAAAAACTTCACAAGACCCTAATTAATGAGAATCTTCTATAAATACAAAATTTTGAATTCTCTGGGACAAATGCTTGCAAAAATGAATGTAAAATCAATTGAAAAACACACCCAGATCAAAAATAGAACAATAACGCACTTACATTTAACTGGAAAAAAGCCAAAACAATATCTACATATTCGAAATGAATGGAATGCTCGTTTAATGTTGAATAGAGATGGAAATACTTGTTGAATGATTTTGGTTCTGCCTGAATGATAGCGACACTTTCCAAGGCAAACCATTATAAAGAGGGGGTGGAAGTGTGTGTGTGTGTAATAACTGTATCTGTATCTATATGCATAACCATAGCTATGGGCTGTCTATCTTAAACAGATATGGTATTTCATACGGCCACTGGCATGACTTCATCAGCGAAACATTTCAAGTGAAATTCATGCATCATTAGCAAAGCGAAGTAAAACATATAAACAAACTAAACAGATGGTAAGAATATTTGGAGGAGGAAGCTCATGTGTGTGTGTGGGATCGTAAACGGTATCAGGAGATTGATAAATTGAATGAGCTGAGAACGCCTCATGTTGAAGCAATTGAAACTAATTTGCTGTCCAAACAGATGACACAAGTTGAAGGTCGTCTGTGAATGGTGAATGAAGATGATCATGATGATGCTGCCTGCTGCCTTCTGCTACCCTGCCTTATAGGCCACGCCCCGCAATTAAAGGGTTAATTCTTAGGCTCTTGAGATTGTTAAGATGTGCGGCAGAGAGAGGGGCTGCGGCTGCCACAATGCCAGCCTCTCATTGGTGGCAAAGATTTATGTGCCTCCGCGAGATTTGTGAGGCAGTTTTAACAAAACAAACAACCAACTTGAAGGTCGCGCCGCCGCCTTACTCCGATTTTGGCAAACTTGTTTTGTTTTCGGAAAGAAATATATATATAAAATATATTATAAACGCTTGCTTTGTTTGAATATTGTCGCTCGATTTATCATCGGCGGGGATGGGGAAGGGAATTACGAAACACGCGGTAGTAAAAAAATATCTATGAACTCATAAGCTTCATGGGACTTTGCTTATCGCCAGCGTTGGGTTGGGTTGAACTGTCCTAGAAGGGCCCATAGGTATGTGCCTTATCAGTGTGTTGTCCATGTAAAGTCAATAATAATATTCATACTACGACTTTTCTTTTCTGTATATTTGGAGCCTCATATGTAATTGTTCGACAAAAATATTTAACAAACAAAAACTCTTATGGCAAATCGTTTTATGGCCCAGATAATTGACACAATTTTCAATTTCCTTAAGTAAAAAATTGTATTTCAAGAAATAAACAACAACCTACTTATTGTTACATACTCTATAAAAAAGAAAACACCTCTGAGAAAAAGATAGGTGAGGTATAATATACTTGCTTTAACGCAGCTATAAATAGTCGCAATGATAAGCAAAAGTTCAATATATTACAAATAAACATTAGTGGGAAGTATTACATATAGATAACCTTTAAGTCAGGTTGATTCTGAGGAAATATATATGCTATAGCTATATAAATTGTCATGTAATTGTTATAAATTCACATTTAATTGGGCGAAGTATGCTCAAAGTCTATATGATAAGAAAAACTGCGGCAAAATGCCTTTTAAAAGAATTTCCAAATCATAAATGCTCATTCAGTTATGATTTCAAATGAAGAACTTCTTTAGATATAATATTGTCTGATTACTTTTATGATTTCCGTTCTACTTTATAACGCTTTCATCCATAAATGATATCCATATAAGTCATTCGTTCAAGTTAAGATAGAATTTATAGCAAAGGTTTCCGCCTAGAGCGGGTTAGGTAGCAGTTCCGTTTTTGATTATTGCAACTCTTAAAATGTTATTCATTAAACTGTTTGGGTTAGTGGGCTCAAGGTCGTGAGTAAGCCATTGAAATACTTTTAGGAGTCGGCCACATCTCAGTGTATTTGACAACAACACAAAATTGATAGCAAAATCCAAATATTGAAGCTTTGGACTGACTTTACAGACTATTGACCTGCTGACCTACCAGAGTCAATCATCAGAAGTCTTGCTTCTTAACATCTTTATTATTGTTCCAATGTTTCATTGCCGTCAATCTTAACCTATTATCTGTTACGATAGGTTTGTTATAGGGTTTTGTTAAGTCAGAGGAGAGGTTTTGCCTTTAACATTTCAACTTTATCTAAAAGCATGGCAGCTTTCACAATAATAGAACTTCAAACTGCAGTTTCTTAAACTATTGCCTAGCATTTCACTGTTAACAGCCGCTGTTAAGCGGTCACTGTTAGCTCTCGCTCTTATCATGACATGGACAAGTAACTGAGAGCCGACAGACAAATACAACTGTCTTTTGCTCTACAGTTGCTGTTGTTGTTCTTTCTCTCATATTGGTTACCTTTCTGGCCTTTTGCCGTTTTGTACCTCGCTCTCCTACCTCTCCCCCGTCTGCCATGGCTTAATCTTGTTTGTGCGATCGCCCTTTTTGCTTCGCCCTCAATGTGGGCTTTGCTAATTTTCTTTGCCTTTTGTGCCTGCTGCTGCTACTGCTGCTTCCTCTTTCTCCAGCTCCTGCTGCTGCACTCTGAACTACCGTTTTTGCTTGTTTTTGCCACCAAAAGATTTTCTGATCTTTTCTTTATTTTGAGTTGAGAAATACAAAAAGAAAGTAAATCAGATTTTGGAGCAGATGTTCTCTGAGACAGCAATGGCGAGAGTACGATCAGGTCAGGCGCCTCTTGGCCTGATTTACTGTACCTCTTCTCTATTTCCTGCCCCCCGTCACTCTCCTTGTCGACACGGTCAGCTTACCTAAATATTTTCATAGTTTCATTTGTGGGCCGAATGCAAATATTACTCATATGATGGGCATGATTTATATGCAGAGCTCATAATACACAAAGTACTCTCGGCCCCATTAAAAACTCATTATTTTTGGCCAAACCAAATCCATAGAAATATCTGAAAACAACAACAACAAGAACAACAATTTGTGCGGCAACTAATTAGCGCACAATTTTGAGTTAATGCGCCAGCGAGGTTGCATTTGCTTTTAAACTAGAGTCCAAGGTTTTCAGACCTTGAATAAACAAATGTTGAAACAAATTTTATATGTGAATTCTTGGCTGCCCCAAAAAATCCAAGTAAAATCGTTCAACCAGAGCATCTTCATTTCTACTTGATGTAATCTTCCCAACATGTTTTCCAAAATGAAAAAAACCCCAAAACGATTAAATGTCAAATTTATGACACAGATCATTTTACACAGTGTTCAAATTTAAAGCGTTATATATATATATATTTTTTTTTTACCTTTTATCCATCCAAAAAATGAGCAAAAAAAAATATTTGAAAAAAAAACAGCCGGCATTTGAAGTCAATCAAAAAAAATGTCTTTTCACAAAGAAAGTGAGGAAGAACGACATGTAGAAGTCAAAGCAGGCGGTTGAAACGCTGTTGATGCTGCTTTTGCTCCTGGTCCTGCTGCTCCTACTTTCCTGGTGGTGGAAGGCAGCTCAGCTCAGCCTGAACTCTATTAAATATGACATGTTTATGAAGTGCCAAGGTTTTCTTGCAGACAAAAGAACGCAGGACAGCAGAGCCCAGGGAAATGGGCTCTGAAAAGTGTAAGAAAAACGACCAAACTGCTGCGATTTTTGCAGTCGAAATGTGTGAGTGTCTGCAGCATTTGAAATTTTATTTCATTTTACATTATTTTATATATATATTTTTGGTGGTCTGTCGTTTTCCTGGGATTATGGTTTGCACACGCGTCATATTTTCAGCTGTCCTTTTGGGCTCGTCCCTGAATTGCATTTGTATTTGCTTTTAATATTTTTTCAAGCAGCGATTGATTTGTGGGAAAGAGTGTGAGTGTGTGTGATGAACTCTTAGGAGCATTCTAAATATTTATCTTGGAAACTTTCTTTCTTATAAATTTAGAGTGCCTATATGCATACAAACTTTCATAGGTCACTTGCATTTCGTATACATTTTGACACTGTTTTGAGCCACTTAAACCGGCATTTTAGTGCTCATAACCAGCATAAAATCTATATTATGTACAAATTTCAGTCTTCTAGCCCTTACAGCTTTGGTAGTGCGTTGTTCGTCAGTCGCTCAAAGTGTAAAGATAAGAGTGTGCAATGATCCTATATACCCTTTATGTGTAGCTAAACCTACCTAACTATGGTGTTGTCTCTCTCATCAGCCTCATTACCTTGCAGTATGAATCAACTGTACCAAAACTATCCCATCATTCATTTCCACTCAAAAATTCTATCCATCAACAAACAAATTTCAATTAAAAACCTTCAAAATTCTGCGGGAGAATATATAAATATTAACATCATATATCAAACATCTCAAACTGGTTTCATTAACTCTAATCTAAGGAATCTTGATCGAAATTGAAGTGCTGTCAAAGCAACCCTAACGAAGACCACTTTTCCCAACAACACAGCAATTAGTTGGGGGTTAGCACCCACATGAGCCTGGGAAAACTGAAGAACCACGTGCTTTCAAGCATAACAGCACCATAACTTCCTTAAGACATTTCCCAAGCCAACAAACAAATTTATTTAGACACATTTTCCAGCAAACAAATTTGCTTATATTCAATTAAATCATGCTGCAGTCGGACACATAGAAACCTGTAAAAAAAAAAACCAAATAAATTCCAAAATGCATACAAAATATATGCAAATGAGGTTAGAAACGCTGTTGCTTCCGCTGCAGTGGACACTTGTTGTGGCCGTGTGGAAAATGTGGAAAACTGAATTACCAAATAACCAAGCAACCACCACTATGTGGACAATGGACAGCTCATTGCTACCCGCGGCGGTTTCTCTCCAAATACAGAGCCGCTTTGGGCCATTGGCGGCCACTTTCATGGCAGAGTTTTCTATTCAGAAAACAGAAAACAAAAAATACAAAAAACGATCAGAATTGAATTTTGAATAGACCTTAGCCCCAAAACCATACAGGGCATCAGAGTTGTTTTTTTTTGGGTGGGGCTGTAAAGCCCTTGGTTGCCCTTTTTGGTTTTTGTGTTTGGACCCATAGAACGCTATGCGCTGTGCCACACCACACGTTTTACTCATATGGAATGGAGTAGTCGCACTCCCGCTTGAATTCTCTAAATGGTTGGGCGGAAGTTATTATTTAGGTATTTTTTTTATGCCCATTGTAATTCAAATGTGTTGTCTCCATTTACACACCCTCCTCCTCCTACCTCTCTCTGAGCTTCCCTAATAAACTTCTAACTATATTTACAGCGACATGTGTGTGCAAAAACAGAAACAAAAGCCCTTTATCCCACTATAATAAAACTTAACTATGCGATGATCATTAAGTTTAAGTATCGCTTCGTATCTCATCGTATGATATGGCATCGCATATCCCATAATACACGTATGCATTCCCTCAACTGTTTTGCGTCAAAGTTCAGTCACACTTGAAGTGATTCAATTCAATTCCATCTCTTCTGGAACTTACATGAATCTCTTACAACATCCCAACATCCCATAACCGGTTCAAGATTATTTCAGTTCATTATTTTTTTCGCATTTTCGGTTGGATGTTTTTTCGTTTGTGGGTAGCAGAGTGTTTGTGTGAAATTTACACTATGCTGCGGGTCAGCTTAATGAGTTGAGGTTTTTAAGCACTTTTTAAGTAGATATTTGAGTGATGGAAATTGTCAAAGATATCATGGGTTTAGTCACTTAATGCGATGGTTATCGATGATGATTTAGGTGCCAATAAGTTGTTTGAGTGTGCAAGCGTGTAAAGATGGGGTTGAAGATGTGTGTGGAAAGACTGGGAAAAATGTTGGGTTGTAAAGTTGTAAGGCAAAGTTTCAAGTGACATTTTCGGTGTTTTGTTGTTGTGAAAGTTATCCATATGAAAATTTGATAGACATTTAGCTACAATTGACAAAGCGAGAGATATTGCCAAATACGATCAGATTTGAGCTTCCACAATACTATCTGCATCCCTGGTAAACATTAATCCCCCCCAATGGGAAACGTCTACATAAATTCTGGACACACTGCAAAATGGGACTGCTTTGGACCAACTGAAGCTCACTAAGCATTTAAGCAATGTTTTGGCTCTTCTTCAGTATGGTTCGTTCTTCCCCTACACATGTTATCAAGCACTTTACACAGTGCTTATAAGTTAGTTGATCAAATGATCTGAAATCTATATTGAACTTGTTGCTGAGTGTAATTCAATAGCCTCCCATCAGCATCGACATCAACAGCCGCAGCACCCAAACACACAGGCATGGACAGACGGGGCAGACCTTGCATTGGCGTATGACTGACTGATAGCAGTTACTTACGGCCGCCTCTGCGAATAAAAATCGCACATCAATATATACAAATATACAACAAATTATACAAAGCTAATGGCCAGACCAGTAAGTCATTGAACCAACCAAGTGCCGGCAGGGAGAGATACAACTACCACACAGAGATCACATGCAGAGATCACAGAAGAGTTGGACAACCAAACGACACGTAACCAGAGGAGCAAAGACAGCAGCCTCCAGTGGCCAGGTTTCGAACAGTTAATTGAATTCAATTCTTGTAGGCCCTAAGTCCTAGATGGAAACTATGTATTTGTACATACACCCCATAAATAAGATTGCAATGAATGAGCCGGAGAGTGCCAGAGTGCGAGAGGAGGAATGTGCGCCCAAAAATGGAACAATGGAAATCATAATTTCTGCCAAAAACAAGGCAAAAGCGGCCACGCAGATTTCTATGGAAAAAGGTCAGCATAATGCTGACCAATGGAACTGTTATATATATATGAGGAGAGCAGAGTCTGTTACTTTGCCAGCAAAAGTAAAAGTAAGCAATTTTTGTCAATTTGTTGCGCTTGAGCGGCGACTAAGAAAGCGGCAAAAGAAAAGTCAGCTGGTCAGCCGAATGGTGGATCGATCGTATGTGAGTAGTATGATGATCATAGTCTGGCTCAGGCGATGCCTAGACCACTTCTTCCCCTTCCAGCTGCTGCTGGCTCTATTCTTGCTTTACACGCGCTAATTAGCTGGTCATGCAAAATCGATTAATTTGTGAGGAAATTTATGTGTTGTTAAGGCTGAGAAAATGTATTTGCTATCATGGATATCAATTGTAAATATTTCAAGACAAAGTTTGCAGTTTATTATTTTAGTCAGATTGTAATTTGCTGGGCATCAAGTGAGAGAAATGTGTGAGTCTACTTTGTTGACTAAATAATAGAATCTTAGAAAAAATGTTTACAATGCTGAATTCTCGATTTAAGATTTCTGAAATTAATCAGACTTCACTCAGAAACGAAATTGATTTAGTCAAAAGCATTCTTGTAGATTCAAATACTTAAAGAACGACAACTATAAAATACGACTTTTTACACTATCTATACTGAATTTAAGCAAACTACATTTCTTTTCTGCTCAAACTTCCTATTACAATTTTTGCCTAGCTAAACTATAATTAATCACTTTTACTGATTATATCATTAAGATATGTATATTATTTTCGCATGACTTGCATAGAAAATGAAACAAGTCCACCATTATCTGCCACTATCATTATACGTATTCCAGGCCAGATAAAGACATTATCATATTTTTAAATGAACTAAATTAATTACAAGGTAGAGAAAATGTTTCATTTTCAGAAAAGATAATAACAAGGTGTATTTTCTTTCCCAAAAGCCGCCTTGACGCGTGCCTACAATAAAAGAAAGCGACAACAAAAAGAAACAGAAATATGATCAGAGAAAAAAAGAAGAAATAAAAGACAATATTTTAAGACCGTGTTAGAATCGTCACAGTCGTTGTTTCTACCTGTAAAAGGCTAAATGATTAATGATCAGCTTCGTTTTCCAGCGATCAGTGAGCCGAGAGCGTGCGCGTGTTGTTGTCTATTAATGATTGACACCAATATCTAAAGAAGAAGAAGAAGTGGCTGAAAGAACAATATGTATATAAGATCTTATAAGGTCTTGGTGTTCACTGACTCAACAACTGGCGGCTGACTGTGCCCAAAATAAGAATCTCGTTGTCAAAGTCGTAGGCCTTTTAAGGCAGCCTCCAAAAAACTAACCTTATGTCTATACAAGAAAGAGTGATCTACGTTAAGTTTTGAGCTTGGTGGGCGTAGTTTTAATTTAATTGACGTGGGCTGGAGCATAAATTTAAATTAGACTTGATAGTCGAAGTCATCATAATCTCTGGCAGACAAAGTCTTAAATTAAAAGGGCACGCGCAGCATTGAGGAAGTTTGTGATGTCATAAAGGCAGTCCGTGTGTGCCTGTTTGTGTGGGAATTTCAATGCAATTGAAGGTTAAGCGAATGAGAGATGTTTAGCTGAAAGGTCTGTTGAGTAAATTTAGGTAATTACAAAAGCCATTGGCAGCTGAAAGGATCTGTAAATGATTTAAATTGATAGAGAGACAACGCAATTCAACAAAACAACAAACAGTGAGAGTACAAGAACATACACAACTCTTTTGCCTCCCCCATACTATCCCTCGCGCCCATCCTAATTCCGTGTTCGGGACCTGATTACTGCTGAGTTTGAGTCTCCCTCTCTGTCTCTCAAATTACGTACTCTGAAAAAACATATATTAAATAACATCGATAAAAATATGCATTATGTCTGTGCATATCATACATATCAAGAAGATTTCCCAATTATCAATTATCAATTTTACCTCAATTTGAACAAATAATCTTCAATGTATAAAAATGCAATATATTTGCTATGAAATTACCAGAAGAGTTGCAAGACTTTGAAGAACTTTGGCTCAAAAAATCTCAACAAAATCGAATGGCAATCTATATGCTTTTGTTAAATTGATTTTAAACGTTTCTTTGACCTCAAATTTGTATCCTTAACCCGAAATAAACTTTGTTTTCAGATGCTTAAGAAATACACCAACATTTTCTAATTTCAAATTTCAAATTTGTCACTCTCAAGGGGGCTTTGAGCGCCAAAGTTTACTGACCTTACCCCACCAAGCCTCAAACTAACTTTAGTCAAGGCAAAAGAAACTTGGGCAATTATGAATAGCAGAGCAGAGTTCAAGAGCAGAGTAAGTATAAGTATCATCAGCACATCATAGCAACCACAAACCACACAACATTATGTTATATATTATGATCTCACGTTTGGGGCGAATCAACATCATAATCGTTTAGAAAATTTTAGCAAAAATATACAATTGCGTAGTTTTAATTTAATTATACTTTGTTTTTTGCATTTGCCAAAGTTGAAAAATTCTGTTTCTTGCTTTTTTTTACTTTTTGAATTCTTTGCATGAGCTAAATGAATTTCTTTGTTGGCGTTTTATTTTATTTGTTTGGTTGTTTTTTTTTGTAGCCCAAAATGTGGTTCGACGAGTGCTGAAAGCAATAAAAACTTAAGCACACAAAAAAAGCAAATAAGAAAATAAACAAATATATATATATATATATATAAAGTCAGTCTAGCAGAGATTGTAGCAGATCAGCTTTTTATTCTACTTTATTTTATTTTGTTCTATTTTGCTATTCCGCTAATCATATCATATCAAAAGTCAGCCGACTGTCTGTCAAGGTCTAACAAAAGTCATTCAGCAGTCAGGAAATTAAAACCAAGAAACTTTTTTACTCAAGATAATTATCTTAAATAGTGCTACTAGGGTCTACGCTTTAGATATTGGTATATAGAAGAGGATTCTATCTGTTCTTATATATTTTTATCATCACCACAAGTTGCTGACATTTTATTTAATTAACATTTGTCTTGTCTGGGTTCGTGAATGAATGAACGCACATTATAATGAATGCTTATTTATAAATCATTTATAGAGCGGCTTATCTTATCAAGACTCTTGGGGCCATAAAAGACATCTATAAAAAGAAACAATGGAATGCAAATAAATTTACTATATGAATAAGTGCACATTAATGAGGCAAATTGTGAGTAAGTTGTTGTGTTGAAGTAAGCAAGTTGAAGTTACAGAGATAATGACAAATCATACTATTAAACTCTTGAAGTAAGATTGTGAGATTTTAGAATCTGGCTCAATTATCTGCTTTTGTTATTGGGCCCATAACCTTTTGGTTAGTGGCCGTTGGTAAGTTTACTTTATAGAGATCTCAATATCCTTCATTTTCCCACTCAGTAGAGGGTATCAAAAACATTCGACTAAACACAGCATGGGGAGATGATGCGTTTTAGAAATGTAAGATTTAAATATATATAATATATACTCGCATTTGTCATAGCTAGGGTTTGGCTAAGTAAACATATGAGCTTATGCAAATCACACATGAATTTGATGAATTGTCTGAATGTTGAATCATCAACAAAAAAAAGACAAATGCAAATTGATTGTGCGAATGAATAGCTGAAATTTCAGTCAATTGAGAGATGTGAATATTGCAAGATAAATGTTCATAGATTGATGAAATGCAAACTTATTCACAGAGAGAAATTTGGCTTTGGAATATCTGCGCTTTATATGTATTTAGTAAACCATGAAGCTTAACAAAAATTGTGGTAAAAATAACATCAAAGCAAAGCCTTCTAAAATATACAATTTGATGCCAGAAGAGTGATTGGACTGACTGATGAGCAAGGCACATCCCAAATCGGTATGAACTCAGAATCTGCAAATGTCCTACAAGTTAGATATGTATTATGGTGATGGTGAAGAAGGCTAACCTGACTAACCTGCTTTCTTGATTTCATCATCGCTTCATCTGTAATTCACATTCAATAAAAATTTCTACCATTTGCTGCCTCAAACTTACTAAATTCAAATATTTAGACCACTCTTAATAGCTCCTCCATAAAATACCACAAAAATCCCTCCCCAAACTTAATAGCTCCTCCATAAAATACCACAAAAACCCCTCCCCAAGCTTCCCTGTAATTAGCCAAGTCGAGAGTTCGTCAAGGTAAGCACACACATGCCCTTATAACATTACAGTGTAGCCCACCTTCCTCTTAATGCCACACGTGACGTCACTGCAAAAGTGTCATTGAGTTTGCACTGTGTCAATGTTTTGTCAACGGGGGCAACGGCAGCGGGCAACCCGCATTATTTGTATGCCAATCGATAATTGCATGTTAAGTGCCAAAAGTCTAAAAAAAAAGAGGCAACTTTTTGTTCACACATTCTCTATTGCCAATGTCAAATAGAAAGGCAAGAGAGATTATTCTAGCAACTGTTTTCTTATGACCATCACATAATGCCCTAACTTTCGCTTTCCTTTGGCCACCTTTCACTCATTTCATTTTTTTTGTTTGATAATAAAAGAAGCTTCGTGCAGATAAAAGGTCGCTTTGCAAATTACTATGATTATTTTCATATTTTCATGCAAAACGATTTGGAAATACAATAAACCATAATATGTTGGCATGACATTTGAAGTGAATACTTAAGCTTGAGGCCATATCTTTGACAAATGCTGAGGAAGTATCAAAAGCGAAAACTATGTCACATTGCATTATATATTTTTTTCTGCTTGCAAAATTCACACAATACACTCGAACTTTGACAGTTGACACGCGATGTGCCATTTTCTATTTAAATATATATATATATATTATTTTTTTTTGTGATATTTTTAAATGTTAATAAAAGTTACGCAAGGTCACATGTGCGTTTGGTTTATACAATTATTATTATTTTTTTTTTGCAATTAAAAATTACATAAATGTTTTGCTTAAATGATTTTTGTTGCACAGTTGGGGTCTTAAGAGCCATTATAACTATGATTATAAATAGATTTCCATGATGAAATTATGTGAAAAGTGTGTGAATTAGCTTCAAGTGAAGGCAAAACGAATGGGCGTGCTTATATAAATTCATACATACATACGATCTTGCATGATTTCCAAGAAATAGTCACAGGAAATGGATGTGATTTCAAGAAGGGGAGGCCAATCTTTGAGTTTGTGGCGGATTAAAGTTCTTATGGTAAAAGTAAGAGCTGATGTCAGTATTTTGAATAGACGGCAGTTTTATGAGGGGATGGATGTTAAGGGAATAATCTAAGAAAACTTTCAACAATTTGATATTAACGCTTTCATTTGATCGAAGTTCTTAAAAATTCTGTGGATATGGATAGTAAAATTTAGAGATAATGGCTTTTAAGAAGGTATTCTTGGTCACTTGTTGTTTAAGATGATCTTTGCTTTAGGATGCTCGATGCTTTCACAGGGCCAGGAATGTTTTACTTATATTCTGATTAAAATTAGTTAAATTTTCTTTTAAATTTTTATAATATTTTTCTAGAAGAAATAAAATTCTAAATAAAATTGTGAATATACATATATAATCTATGTCAGGTTGTCATACAAAATAAAATATCAGAATAATCAAATTTCTTAGATTTTGCTACAATTTGTCAATGTCAACATTAAAAGTAATACGATACCAAAATATATCTATGGAAATTTTAATACAAAATTGTGAAACTCTTAACGTTAGCTAGGTATATACGACTTTTTATAGTAAATTATTTGGAAGAGTAGAACATCTACAAATCTATAACAAGTTTGAAAACTGATATAACTAAATTCTACATTTCTTGCAAAACTAAAGATTTAATTACTTTTAAAAATTATAGAAATTGATCGAAAAATTGTAATATTCCTGTATAAAGGCGGCACTTATTCATACAGGGTCCATAAGCTCAAGTGGCCCCGCAACATCAAAATGCTATTAAACTCATATACAGACAAAAAGCTCACAATTGTCGATCTAACCTAACGATAGAAGCCTAAAAGAATACCAACACAACTGCTTACTTTACGATCTTTTAGTTCGATTTTCCTTAAAATTCTAAGAAATTGTATAGTTAAACTATCACCCTTCCCCATCATTTGTCGCCTTTAATATCGACACTGTACCTCACCTGATTTACGTTTTTCGCTGCGATCCGGCACCACCAAGCTTTTGGCGCGTTTTACTCTCAAGGATCGCCGCCGTATGGATCGCAAGAAGGCTTCCGGCATACGTGAAAAGCGTTGCGGCGTCTCCGGAGCTTTGGCCCGTTCGGGTAGAAAGAAATTCTTCACCGCCAACATATTGCCAAAAGTAAAATAAGGTGTAAAGTAAGGGGCTCTGATTTCTGTTTAAACAAATTTCTCTTGCTATTTTTTGTTATTTTTGTGGTAATCCTTTTGCTTGTTTTCTAGAGGTTTCTATTTATATATAGAGAGAGGTTTTTGCACTTATGAGCATTCTTTTGTTTGGTTTGATGATATTTCAACATTTTTTATTTAGTATTTTTTGCATTGTGCATTTTTATTTAAACAATCGAATGACTAATGTTGATAAATGTGAACACACACAAAAACATTTTGCTATGAAGAAATAATTGTTGTCGTTATTCCTTTTGGATGTCTCGTTGTTGTATTTTTGTTAACCAATATTTGTTTATTGCGCGACACAAGAAACTACGCGAAAGCCAAAGAGCTGGCCAAAACGAACGACAACGAAAACTCAACCCGCTGCACACGTCTTCATCGGACAACATCTGAATTTTATTTAACAGTGGCCCGGCAACCGCTGCTTGCTGACTGGCTGATTTACCTCTGCTAACGCTCGCTCGCTCTCTGCTTTGACGAACATTGGGGGTGACTCTTCAGATACATATATATATATATATATATATATATGTTTAGTATAATTTCTTTAGCTGCATCGACCACCTCATACGAGGCAGCTATGTTAAAGATAAAGAGAAGTTTTTTTTTTAAATTTTTTATTAGAAAATAATTATGTATGAGAAATATCACGTTTTCTAGGTAAAGATATATAAGGTTTCTTCAGTTTTTCACATAAATATATTTAAATTTTCAACTATTTACAGCTCTTGGAAAGCACCAAATTATGTCTCTTATATAGCAGAGTCGACGAGTATAGAAAACATAATATCTATATTTATCAGTTCAAGTAGACACCCGAGCAGGAACTCGACCTTGAAACAATATTAAGCCTGCTGAAATCTTAAATATATCTTCTAAATGCTATAATACAATATTTACTTATAACATTTATCATACACATTTCACTTCAAATTAAATATTGTAATTATTTCATTGCTTCTAGCTTTACCATTTCCGACCTGAGCAACAAACAGCTTTGTTAACAGGAAGTCTGTAAACTGTTACCAGAAACCAACGCAGCTGTTGAGCATATTGGTCAAGTACAAGTACAAGGCACGTGCTGTTAGCCAGCCAGCTGCTGCTCAAACGGCGGTTAAAACATACAAAAAAAATAGTAGTAACATAATATGTCAACTTCCTGCACTTTAAGCGGAAGGCCAAGGTGCTTATCGTCTGTGCAATAATTCTGCAATTCTGCCAAATTTAAAAACTGAATCATTTGGATGGAATATTGTACTTGCAATTGTTTTATCAGTGTGAGTGTAAGTGATTGTTGATAAGCGCAACAAGCGCCTTAACGAGCTCTGTTAAAAAATTTCCCCTCTTTTGAGCATGAGCGAGCATGAGCTAGCACAGAGAGAGCTGCTGAGCGTAATCATTACAGTGGAGAGTGAGAGGGAGAGCAGAGACAGAGTTAACAGAAAAATCTCATACGGAAATCAAAAGGCAATAATAAACAATATTTGAGAGCTGTTTTTAGCTGTAATTTTTGTTGCTTTTGTTTTTGGTTTTTAGCCAGAGGTAATAATCAACAACATGTTAATGATGATACTTAGGGGAGATTTGCGTTGCAGCACCTCGCTGTTGTGTTTGTGTTCGTGTTGTCTGTGGTTATTGTTTTCAGTTTGGGGTTTCGGTTCGGTTAGTGGGCCGCGACGAGACAACAGCAGCAACAATAATAACAACAACAGACATGGGGGTCTCTGGGGGTCTGTTTGATGATGATGATGCTGTTGTTGTTGCTTTTGCAATGCGAATTGCACTTCCTATAGACTCAGTGAGGGAGACCAGACCCAGACCATATAACTGTGTATTATTATTATTAGGCAGCCATAATTTGTCGAATTGTTTTCACTTTATGTAATGCAATCAAAACTAAATATTATGAAAGTAAAAAGTTAAATAAATTCATTGTGAAAAATTTGTGCGAATTGAATAAATAATTTCAGATGATTTTGAATATACTTGTCGAGGATGATGGAAGTTTATTAGTCATATTTCGGGACCCAAGCACAGGCTTTTGTGCTAACTTAACTTTTGCTTCCATTTTTGCCCAAGCGCAGCTTTTTGCGAAGCCAACTGCTATCTTCTCTTGCTTTTTTTAGAATGATTCATTTCTACCGACCTCACTACAAGAGTCAATATCTTAATTTATAGGCATCTACTATAGCATAGTATATCAATTCTACATAGACGCCCACCAGCACCAACTATCCTATATTCATTAAAAACCAAACTCTCTTCTCTTAAATCCAAAATTCCCTAAACTAAACTGTCCTTACTTACGTTCTACTTCAAATTAACCCCACACCTTCATCTAAATTCTGTGCCACATTAACCCTTATCTAAAGACATTCCTTTCTAATCCCCATTCTTATCACTCATATTACGTCTATATTCCGATTAACCTTCTAAATTATAGCCTACACTACTCTCATACAAGTACAGTTGTTCATTTCGGGTAAAAATGCAAATCTGAGATTTCTTCATCAAATTGGGGTGGCGGCAACACGTGAACTGCATTATATGGCCGATAATTTTGGACACGCTCGACACCCGGCACCCGAGCCCGACGGCACCACCCTCACATTAAGTCAGGATAGCAAGCAGCGACACACTTTGCTACTTAATTAGACGACCATCAGTAGTAGTTGCAGAAACTTGAGTGTGGAGTGCGGCATCATGGATAACAGCAAGACATCATCGCATGCGTCTGCAATTGGAACTAGCTTGGGTGGGTGGGTTGCTTGGAAGTGTGGAATCACCCCCATAAGACAGGGTGTGCCGTTCGGCTACCGTGTTCATATTACTTTTTATGGAATTTTAATGGAATTTCTAATCAACCTGCCACACAGACGAGACGAGACGATGTCGCGACGAAGAAGGGAGTGTCCTTCTTGCAGGCTTGTCTGGCTTACAGATTTCGTTGACAAATGTTGCAAGTTTTGGATTGTGTGCGAGGGTAAGGGGTGGCTTGCAATGTGGGTGGGTCAACAGTTTGCAGCCGGAGGGTTCGAGGAGTGCCTCAACATGTGTGCGACACTTTCACTTTTTGTAAATAGAGTTGTGTTGTTTCGTAAGGGTTTTGTATAGACGTCCAAGCAGGGACCGCTTATGAAAGCTAGCATTGTGATGCACATGAAGCATTTATGAGGTTCCAATAGCTGAATCTTGCACACTATAAAATGTTAAGCTTATGGGGACTTTGTAAATAGATTAATGAGTGTGGTGTAAAAGCTTTATATAGACGCCCGAGCAGAACCGTCTTTGAAAGCTAGTAAATTGAAGTAAGTCAAGCATTTAAGAGCTGTATTTTACATAGAATATAATATTAATATAGTAAATAGAGTTAGGCGCGTTTTGTATGAGGTTTGTATAGACGCAGGAGCAGGGACCACCGCTTTGAAGTCGATGGAAATCAAGCTTCTAGAGTGTCAATCTTACACAAAATGTGCTAAAAAGTAATGTGTGTAAAAATGAAAAAAACAACTTTTCAGTACTTTATAAGGGTTACAAATGTGCTACCCTTCACAGTAGTGCATCACCACCACCACCCTCCTCCAGTCACCGCCCTTGGCTAATTATGTGCCTAAACTTAAGTTGAGGGTTCCGCACTGTGCGCTTTTGGGACTCGGTTTTCGGGGTGATCCAAGCAATTCGTTAGCTATTTTAATTGTAAGCAAAAACAAATTAGGTTTCCCTGGACACTTAATACGTTCACCACGAACGTGGTAGTGGCAGTGGCAGTGGCTAACCAACAATTGTTTCCACCCATGGGCACCCTTCGCCTGAAATGACATTTGATACATTTACCCACTCCCACAACCACCACCACTCTGCCAATACCCTTGTTGTGCAAATATTTTGCAGGGTCTGATCAAGTTCATCATGCGGAGTGACTTTTAACACGCTTGTTGCTATTTTTAGAGGGGATTTCATGAAAACAGTCTCTGAACTTACGATTTGTCATTCGCCAAACATATGACATGTCATTTGTTTGATTTGCTCGAGAACATATATATTTTAAGGTTCCTTTTGGGGGGGAGAGGAGAGAAAATTCATAATTGATTGAGCAAGGAAGGAAGTCTGCCTCACTTGTTGAGCAGAGAGGCAGTGTTTCTGCTGCCTTAGTGGGTCACACATGTGGTCAAAGCTGGATGATTCACGTATAATTCCAACATCACCAGAGAGCGATGACTATAATATTTTGGGATATTTATAAACATATGGCTAATGGAAATTTGCTTTCAAAAAACGAGATGTAATTGAAGTGTTTATAATTTATAAACAAAGAGCGATGTATCAGAAACTATTATTCACTGTATTTTCAAAGGCAATAGCTCAATAAATCAGTGCTGGAGAAATTTTTTGAAAGACAAATCAACACTCCAGAATTTTCTTGTGAAACTATTAGAATATATAAGCTTGTATTCAAAAAATGTTTAACAAGATTTGGTCAACTTCTCTTAATCCTACATCTGACTGATTGACCATCAAACCATAAGAGTTATAATACTGAAATTATCAGAAAAGTTATATTATGACATAGGCGGCCACTAAGGATCCCTTTTGCCAAGTTCCCGAATGCAATAGAATGAAGATCGGGGTAAAAGTTTCTATGCAAATGACCCACCAGCAGCTGTGAGACATGTTCGACAAAACATATGCTTTGTACAGAGTTCAGCTAGAACCAATTTGTATACAAAATTCAGCTTGTTTATATGCCTTGTCGATGTTTGTGGAAATTAGCATCTAAAGCAAAGTACTTGAAGAAACATTGATTATAATCTTAATTTGAAAAAATCTATTCAAACGTATGTTCGTATAATATCCTTACTTCAAACTACAATCTGGCAGCACAAACACAGTTTTACCTCTCCTATAAATGTTCATCCATTATAATCGCATTTAGCTTAACCTCTAATTCAATTCTCATAACTAATTTAATATTCATAATTTTTTTTTTGCCTAGATCATAAAAAGTCAATATCGATTAGACACACCCTAATTTTTTGCCTGAGCTAAACGAAATTGCAAGCGCATTAGTTCTCACGCCCCATAAGGAATGCGATTACATTGGCTTGGCAGTTGCAAACTCAACCCCTTTCTCTGCTCATATTTGACTAAATTATAGTTCATAATTTGCGAAAAAGAAAAAACATCAGGCCTAAGAAATTCATAAAATATGACTATCAACATATATACTTTTTGCAATAGTAAAAGAAGTGTTTCGCCAATTTGTTGGAAAATGAAGCGTGAAACGTTTTTGAAGGAAACATGGAAAACCATGAAATTCGTCAGAGAAGGGTGAAAGGATGATATCAAAGGGTTAAGGTAAATGTTAAGTGACATAATTATTAGATGGTAGAAAATAGATTTTAGGAAATGGTTACGCTGATGCCTGATGCTAAGGAAATTTTGAATTTCAGCATTATGGAATATGTCTAATAGCAGCCCTTCGTCATATGCACAAAATTTGATTATTATCCTCTTTGATAAGTTCCAAACACAATTAGATTTTGTCTCAGTTTTGAAGGCTCAAAACTCTACTCTACTATTGACGAATTTTTTAGATTTGTATCTCATCTAGAAGCTCGTTTTTTCTGCTGGATTTCCACAGTATGCAAATATCAGCATCCTACATTTATCAACTATAAACTTGTGACTTCGTCCCTGACTTCCATTGACATCGTCCTACACTTTACCCAATCTGTCGTTCTCCTTTTCCAATTGCACTTTTTTTGCGTAAATTGAGTTGATTAATTTAAATGTGGTTAAAGTAGGATGATGATGATGACGCTGTTGATTGAGCAAACGGGGGAGGGAACAGCACACTGTGGCCAAAGGGCAAAATTGCAGACGGCAGAAAATCAATAATTTTAATGGCTTTATTCCCCCTCCAAAATTGAAAGCGGGGCATATGAATACTCTCGTACCTTCTATATAAATGTAGATATGTAAGCCTGGATGATGTCTGCCTTGTTAATGCAAATATGTTAAGTACTCAGTATGATGAGGTGCTGGTGGGGCGTATGTATGAATATATAGGTGGAGTTGCGTGGAGTGGAGTCAGCCCCAACTTTGTAGCTCCACCAAAACCCTCATCAACAGCAGCAACAGGAGCGGGAACAGGAAGAACTCCCCTGGCTGGAGCTGGGTAGCCTCGAGCATTGAGTTTTGGGAGTCAAATTAAATTTACGTTGGATAAAAAAATACGATGAAGAAACGATAACATAAAAAACGCTCCAAAAAGTTGAAAAGAAAGTGATTTTTAGGTGAAGCCTAAAAGAAGTGGAAAAGCTCTGGAAAAGCAAATTCAACTTGTGGTAGGAAAAGCTGAAATAAGTATGAAATTTCACGAAGATTTATGTATTTATGTAGTTTTAAAGCCCCTAGAAAAATTTTATTTATTTTTAGACAAATTAACCCTTAAATTCAAATGAAGAAATGGCTTCCATCACTAACTTATAATATTTGGAAGGTTAAATTATAAATGAACAATGTTTAGGAGTCCATTATGCGGATCTCCTTTGAAAATATAACCGATGGGAGAAATTCCTTACAAATCTGCCTCAAAAACACCTACCATCACTAGCTTATATCTTATGAATGTCACGAAATTCTTCAAAGGAATAATCTTTATTTGCTCTAGCCAAAAATTGCACCTTAGTTTAACTTTTGTCGTTCACAAAACTCCACCTAGAGACCTTTCACTGAGGTAGAAAAATCTTGTCCTGCCCATCAAAAATTTTAATTAAAATTTCACATATTTTTGGGGTTGAAGAAACGCGGGTTTCAGGCCATGCCGATCTCTTAGTTCGGGCACACTTGAGTAATTTTTCTTCTCTAGCCCAAGGTCAAGGTTCAAATTGAAATGCAACTAAATAGAGAGGTAACACATACTCGTATTTTTTGCAACGAACAAATGTAATAAAAATCAAAATGTTCAAAAATCGAACATAAATTCAAGACACTTTCTTCCTTTTAACTGAAAAGGGGTGGAACTACAAATCCTTTACTCATTGTGTTTGGTCTACAAAAAGGATTTTCTATACTTAAATGGCGTGCAAAATGTGTAATATTGTAAAGATGATTGTTTTTTGGAAATTTTGCAACATTTTATGTGGTGTGTTATGAGATCATGTGACGGTTTTATGATCGTCTTACAGGAAAACGGTTTTTGTTCTCAGAGAATTTGTTGCGGCTGACAGAAGTAATAGATATAATTTTAGTACAATTTATGTTTTGAAAATTGGCAAGGAATAAAATTTGGAAAAAAGGAAGAGCTGAACATGCTTCCGCGTTTGGGTATAGAGAGTTTTCTCTCGCTCTCTCAAAATATGTGATTTCGAACGTTTGATACAAGTGAATGCAGTGACTTTGCGGTTCTCTGATGGGGAAATCAGTACAAAATATGAGTTGTACAGCTCCCATTCTATTAGTAAACCCATTTCTAGCACATCTACAACCAATCGTATAACATTTTTGCCACCCATTTGTATTTTGCAATGAACTTTAATTGGATGCCATCATAATTTAAAACTGAAATAAATATTCATATACGAATATGCAACCCCAATTGGCTAAACTCAATTATCGCTTTAGAAAATTCTTCAATTGTCAGAGTCTAAATTTAGCTGCGCCGGCAGCGACGTGGGAAATATATCATATGATACAACATAATACTCTATATATATATATATAATAATATATATATATATATATATATATATATATATATATATATATATATATATAGCCTGATTTCACAATTGACTTTCGCATGTAATGCAACCATTTACAAAAAGACGTCAGAATGAAAATAAACAAAAACGCAAAGAAGAACAGTAACAATAACAACAACAACACGAAGGGCCCTTCACCCACTGACCCTGAACAAATAGCAGTGGCAACTCATGGGGGATAGGGAGTCCGCCGCCTCCCTACACGTCCCAACTCACAGCATTTGCGTCAGTGTTGAATTTACGTATGTAAATAATTTAAAACGAAAAAAAACGTTTGCATATGAAAACTAAAGCAAATAATAATTTAATTGTTCCAAGATTTAATTGTTTCAAGAAAAACGCACGAGATTTTTACTTGAACAACAAGAGCTACAGCACGAGCAACATCTGGGAGGCAGAAAGCAGGGGAAAATGCAGGCAAGGAAAATTATATTAAATGTGGAGATGAAAATATGGGGGTATGATGAAAAATTGAAATGATGGAAAGGCGAAGAGTATAAATGTTAGCTAAATGAAGTTCTTTAATAGAAAGTAGAACTATAATTGATATAAATCAGGCAGGGATATTCTTAATCTTATATTTGGGAATGTCGCAGAACACTAGATATATCTACTTCCTGTAACATGAGCAGTCATCTACAGATTCTTAAACTAAAAACCAGAATTAGATTCTGCAATTTTGAATAATTTATTTGGACGCAAATAAGATAATAATACTTGACTTTTTCGCTATCTCAAAGATTTATATGACACCAATGGCACCTCCTATGTAGATAATCATATATGAATTTATCAAAATAATTAAATATTCATTATAAATCTATACATAATAAATTTGTGCAATGTGAGTCAGCATTTTGTATGTCATTGAGTTAGTTAGAGATACCTTATATACGAACATTACTTAGTCATGTTGATGACTATCAATCCACTGTCTGAGTAACTCTTGATGCGGTCATGCTTACCTGTAACAATAAAGAGACAGTGCATATGTAATATTCATAAAAAACTTGATTGTATGATACGATATAATATGAAATGATATAGTAGTTTGTTATAATATATAATATAACAACATTGCCATATTTCACAGATATTTACTTAAGAGTGTATGCTACTTTCGATCAATATATGTATAGAGGAGGAGGAGAGCGCACTATAGATCTTCCCTAAAATCTATCCCAGCAGCTAATCTCTTTTGCTGAACATCATTTCGCTGCTCATTTTGACACTTTGTATGATATCTACATGTCCTTAGTAGCCCATTCTTTAACGAAGGATTTCCTTAAACACATCTTTCGTTTTATCATTCTAATAACATCAGCAATAACTCTCGCACACTCAAATCCATCCCATCTCGCCCATTAGCCAATTTCACCCCAATTTCCAAGACTTAAAAAAAAAACAAATTTATTTTAAAATTTCAAGAAAAAATTTCCACCATAATTTCTTTTCACACAAAAATCTACACAAGTTAATGTCAATAATAAATTGCATTAATTTTTCCTACCACAAAATAGATATAAATATCTGTTGTTCATCTTTCTTCTGCGAAACCCGAAAGTAAATCCATCAGCCATCAGCTCATGCGCTACATAAACCAACCCATATTCTGAGTAGGAATCAACCCAATATTAATTCCACGCCAGACCTAAATCAACAACAGCTACGAAATTGCAAACAAATTACCCAAAAAAAAATATATAATTGCAAATAAAATCATGTGAAAGAGAAAGGAAAATTCTACAAATTTTGCACTGTGAAAATTTGTTTGCGAAATCAATCAAGAAAGAAAGCAAGAAGAAAGAAGGGAGGAGATTGGGAAGGGAGGCTAAGGTATTTCGGGGTATATTTTCTTAGCTGCAAATATTTCAATGTCAAATATGGCCGCGTTTACAGAATATCCCTACTATATATGACATTAATCTTGTGGTTGCGACTTGTTTTTAAAGGATTTTACGCAAGGCTAGCGATATGGCGAAAAGGATATGCGATATGGCAACACACAATGTGGAAGAAAACCACCACAAAAGGACATGTGACGCGTGTCCTACAGCGGCGGCGCATAATTATGGGTTTCCGCTGACAAATCGCTAGAAATTAGTTAATTATATTTTTCTCCTTTTTTGAAATAACACAAAAAATTGTACCGCCAACAATTTGTGTGTCCTTCAACATAATTAGAATAATTGAAATTTTGGTGGAGAGAGAGAAAAAAAGGCAATTAAGCAATATAAAAAGCAGCAGCAACAGCAGCACCAGGACAATGAGACAAAAGAGACGCTGCTGCTGCTGCTGGTTCGAATCCTGTCGCTTTATTTTTCCAAAAATGTTTTTGTCTTCTGTGATTTCAACTTGATGGACATGCGTCGCTTTTACAATGCAATGCAATGTCCCGCGGCAGCAGCAGGACATACACTTCATTACGCCTCGGCACTGAGCAAATACATTTTTTTGTGCAATGCCAAAACTTGCCCAAGTGTGCTCATTACTCGACCAAAGCAGGAAACGAGCTAGAGAAGTGAGCAAAACCAAAAAAAAAGGGTTAGAATTTACACAGGACACGTTCCAAACAACCCTTTTGCCATGGTGAAAGTAGCCTGCCGCGCGGGGCCCCATCTCTGATAATACAAAGCTCATATCTAGGATATTATGAAATTTCATCTGCATCTACACCAATACAACCTACAGTTATGGAAATGGCCCACAAAACAAAAAGTGGACCAACAAACTACTACAACAGCATCCCATCCCATGCCACAGACGAGAGGCACGAAGCACCTACTTCAAAGTGTTTGCTCTATTTGCCTCGGATTAGGATTGGAATGGGGAGTTTGGTTTTGCTGAAATGATGGCGATGATATTGTTGTTGGTTGTCCGAATTTTGTGACCGACAGCTGCTCTTTGGGATTAAAGGCATCATCATCGTCATTGATGGCAACGCAGGATAGCTGGAAAGCCCGCGAAAGTGATGAAATATAATAAACAGAGCAGCTACAGCTTTGAACTGCTGTATTCAGCGTAGTTTGTATACCCTACGATTTCCAGTGAAAAAATACTAGATTACTACACAAAAGCTACTCTTTAATGACTGCTTAAGATTTCTATAAAATCTAATTCAAAGATTCTTTCTAAAGACTTCATTTAATTTTAAATGTGGCCTCTCAACATAACTTCAAAGGAATACTCTCAAAAACATACTTCTTTTATAGTTCTTCAAAACTTTCTATAAATTAAAAAGTTAACAATATTATTTCTGTATTTCTTAAGACACATTTTAAAGGAGTTCCGTATAAGTGGCCCCACAACCTAATTTGAAATAGTATAAATCTCAAAATGAAAAAGTAATTTTTGAGCTCCAACCTGCTTGATTTCAACAAATTCCGGAAGAACCAAAACCGTTTCTTTAACAAATTAAGCAATACAGCATTTACTTTCTCATTCTATAAAGTTTTACCCACACAAACTTGCTGCAGATTTTAATATTGCCCATTGGTTAGGGTATCTGAAACATTAAGTCATGGTTATTACAGCTGTCCCTGACCAGAGACTGATCAAAGCTATACACATGACATGGTGGACGTCGAGAACCAAGTCAAATGGAAAGCAAAACACTCGCATTATGCAAACTAAATGGAGATGAGTCTCTGTATAGGGCGATGCTAAATAGAAAGTGGGGAGGACAGCAGCGGGTTTGATGGCTTACATATGCCATGTGTCCGAAGGGTGGAAATCGGTCGCTGAGCAAATAAAGAAGCGTTTAATAGAGTCTAAACCATAAAGCTAAATATGATTAACCAGGAGATTTCTAGACAAGGATAAGAGATCATAGATAAAGTAACAATTAACACATAGCGAGATATCTTTGAGATAGCTTTGTATCTATGTTGGGATAGCAACAGCTTGCTCCTCTAGGAAAGACCTAAGAACTCGAACGTGCTAAGGCAATGAATATTTAGGCTTAACATATAAATGTAGACCACAATTGAGCGTAGGATAATGACAGTAGGTTTGCACCAAGTGCTAGAAATTATTACAGGCTTAGGACAATCAAAGTGTCAAATAAAAATGTCAAGTTTATGAGGCAAGCGGCGGTGAGCGGAGCTGACTGATCGCCAGCCACACAGAGTAATCTGTCAACAAAGGTGAGCTGCAGCAGCCATATCCTGTTTCCTGAATAAAAAGGGGTTGTTGTTGCGTGCCAGCAGCGTATACTGACTTACTGACCGACAGACCAATCGACCGACAGACCCGTCCGGCTGTCATAATTAAAATATGACGCGTGTCTCGGGCCCAGCAGGCGGCAGGACTACCGGACGGTAGGCGGCTTCGTTAGACTTTGCCTTTGCATTCGACACGCAAACTATATGACAGTAGCTACGGGCATTCCCCTGCAGCCAGCCAGCCAGCCAGCGAGCCAGGACATGTGCCAGGTCAGGTCAGCGTGCAAAAATAACGCCATGGTCTATATGCAACCAACTCGATTACAGAGGCACACACGTATGCGGCAAGAACCGAGTTCGGATCCGGGTCCGGTCATTGTCCTAACACAACTGCAGTAACTATGCCTTAGCTTTATGCCAATTACACAGATTGTTTAAGGAAATTATGGGTAAATCAAAGAGCGTGGCTAAAGGAGATTGCTGAAGTTGTAAAGAAATTGTGCCATGACGCAGTCAAAAAGAAGTTGTAATTGGCAAATTGCGGGCCATAAGGTAGAGGAGAATCAAAGGCAGACACACCCGAAAGTAAATCGCAGACAAAAAGGAGAGTATGTAGAAGAGCCTCATTAGCAAAAGTAATCCTTGACAAATCCTTTGATAAATTTGCCTAAAAATAGGCTCTTGAAATTATGACTATAAAGCGAAATTAACAAATTATTTAGCTGAAATTTATGTAGTTCACTTTTCAGAGTTAAAATTATACTTTCTTCACTAATTTGAATCACACAAATTTCAAACTGATTTAAGACTGAAATCCATTTCATACACCTGCCATAAAACGCCTAAACATACCTAAATCATAGTTAATGAATCCTGGCAAGCTAAAAAATATAGTGATGAAAGCTAATTTTAAGCTCCAGGATATATATATATATCAGCAATAAAGCTGATGTTGCGCAAGTTTTGACAGCACAAAATGGAAATAGAATTCTAAATAAGCCACTTGGCAAGCTCTTATGAGAAAATTATGTTCTCAACACTATTCTTTTAGAACTGCATGCAAATTTCAAATAGATAAAAGTTACAATTTCATTTCATATGTATATAAAATGTTAGTGAAGACCAACAACATTTTGCAACAAACAATACCACTTTCATGCTTTAATTAAAATAATGCGTTTAACAGTTTGAAGATCTAGTGGCAAAAGCGTTATTTGGGCTTCTAAAATTTAGTTAAACAAAAAAAGCTACTTTTCATCAACACTTCCCATAAGAAAGCATCAACTACCATCATAACAAAATTCTATTCACAATTTGCTCATAGGGTAAATGACTTACTAGACCCATTCTGTGTTCCAAATGTACCCTGATCTGTACCCCATAACTATTTGCATTGTCCTGGCTAAACAAACTAGAAATAATGAGTGCACTTTGTGGAGCGACGAGAGCTGTCTGCGCAGGCGCTATGCGCAAAAAAATACCATTTAATGCGGGCTAAGCAAAAAAAAAAAAAATAATAAAAAGGAACTCAAGGTGCAAAAATTATGCGCGGCACTTGTAAAAGGGGGTGAGTCCGAGCAGCGGGCAGTCTGTTGTCCTGTGCCTGGGCTTTACAACAATCTACCCAAACCCGACCCGCGCCGCTTGCATGCTCTCGCTTTAATTTCATTACGCTGCATTTTTACTTATTACAGCGCGAAATGCATACACATTTTAATGAACTCCCCTTCTCTCCCTCCACACACACTAAAGTCGCGTGTCCTGCAAAGTCCTGCTGCAGGATTTTTAACGAAGCGCAAGCGCAGACAGTTTAAGTGCAGTGCAATGCAGCGTTTTTAGGGTTGGACGACGCTCGACCGCTCGACTCGACTCGACCAACGGTCAACGGGCAAATCGACTTTTTAAGCTTTGTAAATGAACACCGACGAACCCTGTTCCTCATGTCCCCTCATGAGAGGGGTCCGTGCGCGTTATAATGTTGATTGATATCTCAAACTGACCGTTAAGAGTGCACTACGCCGGCTGTACTTAATGGTCAATCAGGAGTAATGTCATTTGTCAGTCGCGTATTTTTCATTGCCTTCAATTTGGATCCGCGATGGATTTTTGTTGGCTAACAAAGCGAAGGGATATTAAGTGATATAGTTAACAAATCAAATAACGAGAGTAGGATTTGATGGGAAATTGAAGTGTATTTATGTTATAGGAAAGTATATATGAAAAGTTTTGGAAGTATTAGGTTAGATATTTAAGGATCTGGTTAAAAATTTAAGAGAAATAATATGTTAAACTAGATTTCTGAACCACAATGAGATCACTTTCATTATAATAGAATCCGCTTCTGTACAACATTTTTGAATAAGATCAACTTATGCCAACAATCAAGGCATTATCTTTTAGCATATTTAAATAAACCCATTAGAAACTGTACTTTATTATAAATAATTCCAAAAATTTGAATATGAAATTCGCTTTTCATTGTGATATTCCACATATTTTTGATAATAATCTTGAGTATATTATAGAAATTCCACTAGAATTCCATCTATTTCTTGTCCAGTCTATCAAAGTTGAAGGACTTTTGTAAATGGAAACTATAACTTCAGCATCATCTTTTAGTCCTTAAGCTTCTTAATAAGGATCAGTTTTAGAACTTCATAAAGTCTGTTAAATTATTTCTCTTTCAATTTTTGCAATCATTTAAGATTCCAAATCTTACGACAGGGCGGGATTTCCAAATCAAAAGATCACGGCCGAATTCAAAGATCAGGATCAATTATACAGACAGATCGATAGAGAGCAAAATCGATTGAACACAGCTCATCAAATGAATGCCTATGACAAATCTAGAGACAGCTGCTCCCATACCAATTGCTGAGTATCCTAAGGATATTCACCCCCTTAAAGGTGTGACGAAAAATGCTACTCCAAAATATATCAGCTAATTTGTCTAATGTCAGAGTAAATGACAGCGTCGAGTTGCAAATGGAGGCGGCCTACGGTTCTGTTCCAATTTCCAGGACATTGTCAGGATGCATTCAATGGATGACAGCTTCTGCGAAAACAAACCGCCGACCCACTTTTCATAGATGCGGGAGTGCATCTCCTTGTGCTGGAAAACTCATTTAGTGACTGGGCTGCTGGGCGGCTGCTGTTGTTGACGTACTGTCTGTGTCCTGCCAGTTATCCTTTTTGTGTTAAACGGGAGCAACATCAGTAGAGCCTGCTGATGCAATGAAGCAAACAAACAAGCAACAGCATCAGCATCGGCATCAGCAGCACATGAGCAATTTTTCTCTTCTTTTCTTCAATATAAATCTAGGTTGAATATAAAATGCTGAATTCCGTTGGCCGCAGGACACGCCTTACTCCCAATAAGGACAGTGTGTGTGTGTCTGAGGGTGTGTATATGTGTGCTCAGGTGTTTGTCGGCAAAAAGGCGAAAACGAAATGCTGACAGGCGACTAATTACAAAGCTAAAAGGATTTCCATCTACTCTCAGTCTTAAGTCTAAGGAATTTCCCGCATTTGTACAAGTCAATGAATGGCAAAGGACAAAAATGTGCCAGTATTATGCAGCACAGGTAGGCACAGGACAAATCCAAAAACTGACATTCTGTCAATGTCAGTTGAACGTACGAAAAATGGCCAAAGAAAACGCCCTTCTCAGAGCACGAGCGAAACAATTTTCAACAATGGATTGGTTTTGTTTGCGGCAAAGTAAAACTTCCATTGAAGTTAGGAGTTATATGGGAAATAAGTTTGAAAACATATTATTCTATGGATGGATGGATATAATTATATGGATGCAATCCATAAAATATAACTAATAAACTGGGGAGTATCTTTGACTACATCTCTATATACATAACTTCAATATAGTATATTAATTGTAGGCAGAGAGACTACTTTCTCGCTTACAACCTTTAAATTTGTATATGTATATGTATAGATTACAAAGAATGGGGTTTGGCAATTAGTTGCTCCACAAAGCAGCCTCTCCTCAAAGAATTCAAAAGATTCGCATATATTTAAGGGATAAATGAGATTTTGAAATCATGTTTCAAATTTATTCTTTTCTAACTCTTATGAACTTCATACATAGATATGTACATATACATAGATCTTCCATGTGTCTCTCCTCTTCCTTTTACATAAAACTATGCCAACTATTTGAATTAGTTTGATATCCTGGCAATTGCATGCAAAAATGTCCTGCCCTCAGGTACAACAACCGTCGCGGCGATGCTCAAGGAACGTTTTTCAAACATGTCAAGCCTTCTCCGCTAAGGGACCGCCAACCGAGCAAGCGAGGGGCACAATTATTAGCACTTAAGCGACACATTCAGTCCAGCTCGGTTCTGCTCTGTATATATCCTTCGCGCACATCCTAGCTGCTTAAAGGCAGCCGCACAAGTGTCGATGACACTTGGGAAGGATTTCGTTTGCTGTGTTTTTTCTGTATTTCGGGAGCTCACCGCAGACCTAAGCACCGGAAGGAAGCGTTGCATGTTGTGCCCAACTTAGCCATAGGTAAAGGGGTAGATGTCCTGTGGCACGTCCTGGCAAACACTTAAGCCAAAGTTAAACGTTTCGAGTGTTGTATTTTTGTTTTTGTTTGTTGCTCTGTTTTTTTTTTTTGCTTCTTCATCTTCGTCTTTTTTCTCTTCCTTCAGTTTTGTCACAGCAGGAGTTTGGGTCTCTGGGTCCTTCGTACGCTGTGCGATCCCAAAATCAATACGAACTTTGCTTTAATTCGCTTAAAATGCCAGCAGGACAGCCTGGCAGCATGGCTGCCTTGCTTTTGTGGCAAAATCCTCAAAGGATACGACGCATTGTAGGCCCGTCCTAAGCGCTTTAATTTTGATTGCATTTCGATTTGTTGTTGTCGTTGTTGTTGTTGTTGCCGCCTGATGTTTGCACAACTCTTTGACAAATTCACAGCCTTGTTGCGAAATCCTGGCATATAGTACCCTTGCATGCCATTATCCTCTTTCGTTTATTTCGGCAACCTTTCTGTTCTTTGGTTTCCTGAGCCTACGGGCAATGTCTTCCCGAAAGGATTAACAATTTACGGTCTGAATACGGTGCAGCAGCGTGTCAAAGAAGGAAGTGAATTTTAAATGTCCTGATTGTCCTGACTGGCTGGCTTGATGTACTGGCAGTTGCAAACATTTTTTTGGTTTTGTTTTTACAAATTTGGTAATGTTTTCCTTTAGTTGTTTTACTTCCATGTTGTTGTTCGCAGTGTTAAAGGATTTCAGGGTTTGCATTTGAGGAATGTGGTTTGCTAGAAGCCTTAAGTCTAACCAGGACCTCATGCATATAACAATAATATACTGTTACGTGCACCAAGTTGATCATTTTGCTTGAAATCGCTTAAATAATTCTTTACTTGAAAAGGAAACTTTCTTGTATAAATCGAAACTTTTTCTTTCAGCAGTTTGGGCTGTGCGTTGATTAAAGCAAATCATCTACATAGATTGGAGTAATCCTATAACTTTCTAACATCCAATAGAATATGAGGATGAAGATCCCAGGGCTCCGTTACAGAATTCTCTACAATGCAATACAATTTGTATCATCAACTCTTCCTATAACTTTTCCAAATACAATCATCAACTTCTGCCTTAGAACTTATCGATAGGCCTGAATGACTTTTAAAGTGCTTTTGTATTGCCCCAAAAACCATATCTGATCCAATTACGGAAACAGTAATCGATCTGTTCTTCCACATATTCAGCTTCACAAAACGAAGCTAAGATCGATTATGTAAGTAAGGTAAGAAGCAATTTCTTAGATGAGAGCACAAAGATAAAGCAAGACAAAAAATGAAAGAAAGCCGTTCCTGTGACAATTTTTTGTGGTTTTTTGGTTTGTCATCAAAATTCCATCAATTTTGCAAAAGATCACAAAAGATCTACGAACGATATGATTTATTTGTAACGGTTCAGTGGTTGTTCTCTAGTTACACTTGAATTGCCGCATGTTCTCTTAGGGCACAACACACAATTGCTCTCTCTCTCTCTCTATATATATATTCATTAATCATGTGAGTTTCGCTACTGCTAATGATGATGCTGATCTTTTTGCAAGTAATGAATGGAAGGATGCAACTGTAGAACATGATGTAACCACCACACGATGGGTCGTATTCATTCATTAGGCATTGATTCCTGGTCATTTGGAGTTGAACTTTGCCATCCAAAGCAGTTCACACTTTTTGAGAAGCAAATGGAACACCATTAATCATATCATATGGGTAGGTTTTAATTCTGTTGGATCTGCTTAGAATTATCGAATTTTGATTATAGAGGCGCTGGGGCAGTAATGGTCTATTCATCTATGATTTGCTCTAACATTATCGATAAGAAATTTCCCAGTTAATTATTTTACAAAAACAACCACAAATTAAAGATTTTCTTATCTCAGCACACGCTTTGAAGATCAGAGATTTCCCATTTTCAAGACGACAAGACAAAACAGCTTACAAAGTAGGCGACTATAAAGCGACTTTAATTACATGTAATTATTCAAGCGGAACTTTCGACAGGCGACAGGATTACAGCCGAGCATCAGCGTCAGCAATCTCCGATGCTTTAGGGACTCGTGACGTGTTACAAATCCAGGATTAAAACGTATGTAGATCAACAACAACAACAAGCAAGCACGAAGAAAATTTCAAGGCAGGGGGACTGATTTTTTTCCTTTCTTGTCTGTCTTCGTCAATATTTTTTTCCATCTTCCAGCTTGAGTAACCACAGCAGGACAATGATGTTGCTGCTGATGCCGAGGACGACATTATCCTTATGAGATTAAAAATGCAAATCAGCTGAGCAGGCAGCCGCAAGACGCAAGATGCTGTTGAGCTGGGCCGAAGGTAGGAAACATTTTAATTGTTGTCTGTGGTCGGTCGGCCGCTGCATCCTGCGTGCTCAAAAACATGACAGCTTCCTTCACATATTCACATCAGCGTCAGGCTCCTCCCTTCGCTGCAGCTGCTGTCTATGAAAATGTGCAGTTTTTGACTTGATTTTCATTAACATTTACAGCTACTTTTTTTGAGAGAGATTTGGAAACATTTTTTTTAGCAGCCGCTTGCATGATTTGACATAATTTTGATGAATGATTTGCATTTAAGATTGACAGGCCGCCATATAGCTTCATTTCGTTATGGTTTTCATGGTAGATATAAATATGGGAAGTTTTTGGGAACTTTGTAAGATCATATTTTGATAGAAAATCAGTTTGTAATTTCCTTGGAATTCCTTTTGGAATATAACTAAGAGTAACTGCAAGTTGTGCTTTCCGACGCAAGCTATATAGTCGAGCGAAACGAACATACATTCAGTGCGCAGCTGTAAAAAGTTGCTTGCGAAAATTAAAGAAAATTAAGTGTTTTTTTTTAAATTCAACCTTTAAGTGGTTCAAAATCGGGGTATGGCATGGTCAAGGAACACGGAACTACAGATTTGCTTATTTAACAGTGAAATAAACTAGCTGCAGAAGATCCTGTATGGAATGGAGTGGTTAGAATTATTTGGCGACAACTGAGAGTTGAATACCTGGAAACAGTTATATATGGTCTGACCGCTTCTTGCCTTTGACAAGAGTATTTCTCCTGAACTCCTCAACTCTGAATTACTTTATATGGAATATTGAGGGCAACAAGTCATATGAATGTATCTATGTTTCCATACGCTTATGATAATATAAAATAAAGAAAGCTGAGAAGCTAAGCCATAAGACTAGTCTATCTTCATTAAAAACACTTCTCATCTACTCTTTTACTTCACTGCCATCACCCACATTTAGCCTTTAAGGCAAGGACAAAATCTCTGCACATCTGCCACATCCACAAAACCAAAAACCAATCCACATGGTACTATCCTCTACACTCGCACTTCTCCAATCAATCATATATTCAATTACATTGAAAATTGTATATTAATCCTTGCCTCGCATGCAAAGCCAAGGCCAAATGTTCGAGAATGACTTATTCGACTGTTTTTGACAGCTGTCAAACCGAAAGATTCCAACACTTGCAGTAGAGATGCTCGAGTTGAGTTTTTGGAAAAAGTGTCTCTGTGTGTTTATAAAACAAAAAGTAATCAACGAGTGTTATTAGCATGACAAAAACGTGGTGTTCCATAGGATACTTTGTATCCTGACTTCGACTTCTGGGGCAACCACCATAGAAACGGGTCATCAGCAGATGTCTTAGGGAAATCTCACAGTAAGTGTGTGAGTGCCTGTGTGTGTGTGTGTGTGTGTAGTTCTGATGTGACACTTTTGTCAAATGTTTACACCTTTAACCCTTTAAGGTCTTTGTATGGCGAACGCGACACAGAGCCTACAGAGTTCGAGTAGGGTCAGAAAAATGCAACTAAGGTCTTGGGTTTGGCAATCCCGGAGCTGAAATTTGTGTGGCCCAGGCCCATGTTTTGTTTAAATTTATGTTTAATTAGAAGCATTTGTTTTGGATTTTATGGGCTTAGCATTTGTAATGAGGAGTTCATCTTTTCCTTCAAAGGAAGTTTGTATATGGAGAAAACTTGCATCAAATTACGAAAAAGCTTGTCAGGAATTTCTTCTCAATTAACAAGAGCCTAGCTCAACGAAGCGGCAAATTGATTGATTTCCAATCAAGTTTCCCTCCCGCTTTCTTCCATTTCAAAAGAGCATCGTGAGCGACAGATGCAGTGCTGATAATTTGTACCCGAGTCCTAGCTCTTAGGCTCAACGTAGATTGCAAGTGAAGGAAGGAAAAGTGTGTAATCCTGTTACAGCTAAACTTTATATTCCAGCCTCAGTTGCAATTTTCAGCTTGACTTGCTGCATTGGCGGGGTAGGGTTAGGGTAAAGGGGATACTTGTCAACTTTAATTGAAAAGCAGAGCGCAAAAGAAAGAAGGAAGCTGTAGCCAGAGCAGAGCAGACGGCGCGCATCCTTTTGCTGTTCATTTTACAGGACAACGCACCTTTTCTTCGGCGCCAGCGAGACGCAGTAAGAAGACGCGCCTGGAAATTACGCTGCTCAATTTACAGCAGCGACATACTCTGTAATGCGCATCATCCTTTTTCGGGCATTTGAATTCTTGCGCTCCTTTCAAATTAAAACTCGATTAATGCGCAACAGCGAGCGCTACTTTTGAATCAACAATGATGCATGGTTTAAGGTCGAGGGTTAAGAAAATGAAATTATATATTTTGGAATATTTTTGCAAACAGTTTTCCTTTATCCAAAACACTTTGCTTTAATGAAACGCAGTTTCGGATAGTTTCAACCCCCCCTAAAAGAAGGCAAAGCTCTTTGATGGCTAATTACAAGGGGGTAGGGGGAAGGGTTAATAGGAGATAGAACTGCCATTCGAACAAGAAGAATTTTAACCTAATAGTTGTAGTTTGCTTTGCATTCGAAGTTGTCTTAAGTTTCAAATTGTATTTACGTTTGTATTTGCATTGCATTTTTTACTGTTAAACTGTTAATCTACCTGTTGTATGTTCTCATTCCATTACATGCTCTCATGTAACTGTCTCTTATCGCATCATTTGTCTTGCACACGCTTGAAGCTTGGGCAGCTGCTTAAGAACATTAAAGAGTCAAAACCACACACAAAGTTATTAAGCTTAATTTTCATTATCTCTCATTTGAATGGCGAATTTTTCTACATAGTCTTAGTGAGCGCCATCAATTGAAGCTGTATGCCAAATTTCAGCTGTCTCAGCATAGCTTTGCATTGTTTATAAGTCAATTACAGCAAACCCATCCTAGTTATTTCTTAAACATTCCTCTTAAAAAGTATTTAACTAATTTCAATTAACCTCAGGCACACTCACTGCGCTCCCCTCTTCTCCACTACCTCCCTCTCTCTCTTCCTGCAACCCACAAAATCGAGGTTAATCAAACTAGGACACATCCATAGACCCAGCTAGAATTTTAATGGCTTTCTTTTTAAAGCAAAAATTGCATCGTAAATGTCAACAAATGTTTAGCTCAGGGCAAAAACTTTGCCGCCCCACAAGAGGCATACAGCGAGAGAAGCAAAGAGAGTGAAAACATGCCATAGGCCTAACTGTTTAAGAAGGACAATGCTGCACAATGCAGCAGGCCTGTCCTGTAGCTCATAAAACTAGCCCGGACAAACAATAAGCCGCACTCCGCTGAGTGGTTTTAGGTCAGACATGGCCGGCCGTAAGGACGACCAGCTGTATTGTCATTCTCAAGTCCTTTTTTTGGCAAGGTGTAAAAATATAGTTGAATAGAATGTCACATAAATTGCAAATGAAATGAGCCAAAGCGAATCTTGAATCTGCGGCAGCAGACATTCGCTGTCAAAGGATATCAAAAGATACTTCTTCACTTTCCAAAACTAATTAGTGGCCAAATATAATAATGACATTAAATCAGTTTCAGCTTCCAAAAAAAGAAGAGAAACTAACAAAAACTAAAACATCTGCTGGGAGATCTCCACTCACTCTCACTCTCTCACTCCATCTGAGGCTGGGCTATGTTGAACCTAGGAAAAGGACCACCCGTTGTACATCCCGCTGCGATTTATGGCTCGTGCATTGGTTTGAACTCTGGTATTGAAATGTCCTGCTGGCACTCTCGTCGCCCCTGCTCCTACTCTCTGTTAAAATCCGATTATGTACTTTTTTGCACTCTCGCTCATAATATGACCATAATTTATGGTAAAAAACGATTAGAGCGGCACTGCTGATCCCCCGGAATAGACCATAAATTGATACGAGGCAACGCTATACTCACTCAGGCAGTCACTTATCAATAGCTCCAAGTGTTATTTAAAATCTAATCGCACTTACCTGAAACATAGAAGAAAGAGGTAAGTAATTTGGAGAATTCTGTATTATATTGTGGCAGGAGATGACTCAGACTATAAAGTTAGATAAAGCTGCTTTAGGCAGAGTTAAGGTTTCAGTTATGAGAATTGCCACCCTTTAGGAGAAGTAAAAATGTTCTATATCGACTAGGAAACCAGCTGAAAGATTACTGACCCCGGACAAAGTTATACATTTTGAAAGGAGAACAGTATTGCTGTGAGAAGTATATAACATTGTCGATATTCGAACTTTTTCAAGTCCTTTCACGATCATCAAAATAAAAATACTTCCAAAGAAGCAGCAGCAAGATGATATATCTATTATCACAGATTCAATGGCTACAGCCAAAGCTAAAGCTCAAAAGCGATTGAGTTCAAGTTATGTGACATTTTTCAAGCATTCTGATAATATTTTTAGCCAAAACATATGTGTGATCTTCTGCGATCTTTCATCATAATAATGCACATTTTCAAAACAAATTTCAATTTACACATTCTTAAAAAACGTATACAAAATTCAAAGGTATTTCAAAAACTGCTCCTCTTCAACATATCGGTTCCACTGGCAAAATGCCATTCGCCAAACCCATTATAATTGCCGTTATCTCGTACCAGGCAATATGTTCAAATACAGCATTCAAAGGTGGCACAATTAACTGCTCCATAAATTGGGACACCTCATCAGGATTGTCATTAATCAAGAGCTCCAGATACTCCTTAATCAGATCATTGACAAATTTCGTATAGAGGCGACTGCCCATAATTCCTGTGGTTTCCGACACAGCCGAGCCCAGTTGCCACTGCACCTTCCAGTTCTCCACATGCACGCCACTGGCAAGGGTCGTGGGTCGCACCACAAAGCTGCCATAAGCCCGAAAGTCGATGAGTTCCAGATTGAAAATGCCATTGCCCCACATGGAGAGATCCGTGCCAAAGAGACGACCCAACAGATTGAGCTTGTAGTTAAGAGCTTTGAGAGCTATGCGTGGAAAGGTGACATCGAATTTGATGGTGTGGAATATATTATGCCACTCCAGCTTAAAGAACTCATAGCCATCCAGACCTGTCAGCGTAAGATCTGTGAAGTTACCCTGACAACTGGAAGGGGAATGGAAGGGAATAAATGGAAGCCCATATGCTGAGAAAGCTTTGAACCTACCCAAAACTGCCCGCCTTGATGTCAATCTCTTTGTATCGTAATTGTGCCGGGGCCAGGATGGGTATACCCCGATCTGGATAGCCACAACGCAACTGTAGGCGTATGAATTCAGTCAACTCTCGCAGTTCATCATCAAAGAGCTTTGCCGAGCAAGAGGAAAAGCAAAGCAAGGCCAACAAAATGAGACACGCGGTGCGCATAACGACAATTGTTAGGAAACTAATCGGTAAATCCAAAACACCGGAGGTTTTCTATCCGCCAACAACATCGATTAGAATGTGAAGTAGTCGGTCAGGGCGATAAGATTGGATTAGCTCAGGTGTTTTTACCAGAGATAGCAACAGGTGTGGCGTACCCTAAAAGTTGGCTAAACAAAAGATGGTCTACTAATATTAAAGAACTTGCGATAGGTTTCGCATAATGAGAGAGAGAAATATAGAGAGAGAGAGAGAGAACCTAGAAAACATATAGAGAGAGGGGAAGGACCTGTTTCTAATTACTCGTTACTGCAGACTTTGAATAAACGAGTAACGTTCATGTTACAGGCAATGACAAAAGTGAATGCAGTTCTCTGTTTTCTAAGCGGATTAGCGTTATACTATAATATTACAATATCATCTCTTCATTTATTAAAAGATTTTCACAAGCCGCGTGAAACTTAAGCCCAGGGATCTGCTGGCGGCACACAGTCAACCACAATGGGATCATCCTCCAGCTCACCCTCAGAGCTCGAGAAGATCAAATCGACCAGAGTCCAGAAATCCTTGCCCTTCAGCATTTTGTTGACGCGTGGCACAACGGCATCCTCAATAGCATCGGAGATGGCCTGCTGATTGCTGTTGATGCCCTTGACCAGGACATTCTCCAGCTGCCTATTGATGGCACGATTGATGCGTCCGTTGCCCATGAAACCAGTAATATCGGAGTTCACAGCATCCAAAGAGATGATGGTCTTCAGCGAGATGATCTTAGCGGAGCCCCACAACACGGGCAGCTTGTACTTGAGGGTGCCAGCAATGCGCAGATTGATCAGATCAAAGTTAAGCTTGCCATTGCCCTCATATTCGACGGAGAGACCCAGCTGGCGCATGGCATTGACGAGCGTGTCCGTATCGTACTTCTGGGCACTGGTGTCGATGTTCTTGAACAGGAAGTTGTACTTTATCTTGTTGGTGATGATGTTCAGCTTGAACTGGGTAATATCGAATTCATTCAGACCCTCCACCTTCAGGCGGAAGATGTGGTTCAGGGTCTCAAAGATGCCACGCTTGAAGTCCAAATCGGCCTCATTGATGCGCAGTGGAGCCAATGGGGGAATTCCCAAGCCAGGGAAACCGCACTCCATTTGCTTCTGCAGCTTACGGATCATGCGGCGCACCTGCCAGGAGATAAGGCCACGAGTCTCCACTGGGGGTGCACACAATAAAGAAGTGAAGGAAATAAGGTAAGCTTATGGATTTGAGTGAGGTGACCGCATGCTCACCATCAACCGTACCCTCCTCGGGATAGAGGTCGATCTCGCCATTCTCATCGGCCAACTCAAGGAAACGCTGGTCCAGGCCAGAGTGCTGCGATTTGGGCAAAGTGCCAGCCGTGGCCACAGCCACCAAACAAGCCAAAACAATCAGGAAACGCATGTTGTAATCCAAAGAGAAACAACTTGCTTACTGAATTGGCCAGAACCCCAACAGGCTCTTATATAGCCCCCAGCCGAACGCCTAGTCAAAGGCTTATCAAGAAGATAATGCTTTGAAGATATGGCCACGACTTTCGCTTAATTAAAATGTACGATCGATGATCGCGATGATCGGTGCGGGGGTTTGGTTTTTAGATTTCCTTTTTGCTTTATTTGTGGGTAATGAAGGGCTTAGGCCTCCTGCTTCTTAGCAGGCTCTAAGGCTAGCCAAGGAGCTGGCGTGGGATTACATTTCCTGGTGCTGCCAGAGAGCAGGGTAAACAGATACCAAATCTTATGACCCTTTAGCTTCTCATTGACGAAAGGCACAAACAAGTTTTCAATCCTCTCGCTTATCGACTTCTGATTGCCATTGATGAAGGCGGGCACTTCGTATTCAATGACCTCATTGATATACTCATTCATCCTGCCATTGCCCAGGAGGCCGCCAATGTGGGATTGCACACCACCGAGGCTGACAGTGCATACAAATTTGTAGATCTTAATGGAGCCCCAGAAGAAGGGCATTTTGTACTTGAACTGACCCTGGAGAACCAGATTCTGTAGCGAGAATGACAGAGGTCCAGAGCCCTCGTAGCGCACCGTGAGACCCAATTCCTTGAGCAGATCAATGAAGGTATCAGAATTGAGGTAATGCGAAGTGGCCTTAATTTCCTTGAAGACGAAATGGAATTTAACCTTCTGGCTGAAGGTATAGCTGACCTTCAGCTGCTTGATCTCAAGATCATCCAGGCCATCCAAACGGAAGCGCAAGAATTGCAAAAGCGAGCTGCAAAAGGAAGGTTCTACTTGAACAGAGCTCTTTGATAAGGTCGCCCAGCACTTACTCCACCACAGATTTGGCCAAGTTAATCTGCAAATCAGCATTGGTATAGGGGGCCAGGGGGGGTATACCATACTCTGGCCAACCGCAGGGCATTTGCTCCAGCAAATTGTTAATCGCCTTCTTCGCCTGCCCGTTCAAGATCCAACCCTGAGTGTCGGGCTGGACAGCTAACACAGAGTATGTGCGTCATTATTTTGAAATCTATGCGATTGATTCGGATTCCGATTCTAATTGTAATTCTCTACTCACGATGACGTTCAACAAGTCGATTGAATTCCTCTTCGCTTAGGAGTTCCACATCGTAGGCCGACACGACGGCCAGAAGGGCCACAAAAATGCAAAATATAGCTCTCATCGTTGTGTACTTTGAGCGCTGCTGGAATTATACTGCCAAATCCAGCGGCTTTTATAGCTGACCCAAGGGCTCGAGGGTTCCACTCGCAGGTTTTACCACCCGTTCTAGCCAGCCAGTCAGTCAGCCGATCACTTTAATCCCCAGTCGGTAATCTCTTCCTGATTAGCCAAGCAGTAAAATAACAAATACCACTGATGATATTTTCTATTTAGAGCTAAGCTATTCAATTAAACCCCACTGATGCATCGATAAGTAAGTCGTCGCATTGCAAAACACTTACCGCAAGTATCAAGTGGCCAGAGATCTTATCTATCCTGGATTGGCTACTTGATTTATAACAAAATATACAGCATATCATTGCGAAACTGAAGTGGTATTTAGGCAAATGCTACTATTCCACGACGAAATGCAGGTGTTACACCCTACGTTGAGCAGGTGATGGTTCATTGGTTGTCACCTGTCAGAACACCTGTTTGTAAGAACGTAAAGGTGGCAGAAGATACGATTTTCAAACTGATTGATAATGTTCTAATACGCTATTTCAAGTGTCTACACAGTTAAGAGATGATAGAAATACGTTGAAGAAGAACATGTTGGCGTTCTCAAAAGAACCTGAACATCTAGGACGGAAAATTGCTTTTGTTCAAACAGATAACCATATCCATATCCAACAGCCTTATTTTAAAGAATGGTTCAAAAAAGCGACACTCGCTCTGAATCATGGGCAAATCAGATATATATTTTTATAAAATCATCGTTTATTCTTGATTTCAGCGTGCATTCACTTTCATTCTTGCCTAAAACTTAAACATTGAAAGTCATCAGCGCGTAATTTGAGAGAAAGAGGGAGGAAGGAGGCACGAAGACAAACAATGATGAAAACGAAGCTAACCTTCATTGGAATGGTGAGATTTCATGAAAATGAAGAGTAGACCAATGAGTTCGCCCACACTTTCAGGTAAATACTATCTAAAGACCCACCTCTTATAAAACAATCACGCTGGAGAACATTCTCTAAACATTATCTCAAGGAGATAAAATGAGTTGAACATAGGTCAGGTTTCTTAAAGTTACCACACCCACTTTCTCCACCATTGCAGGACATTCATTCAGGCCCCTAACCTATTTCACATTATTCTATCATCAAATCAATCTACTCTCTCTGTTTAAATCCTCCACACAGTTCGTATAAATTAATCAATTGTGAGCTGGTATTATTAATCAATTGACGTTCAATTGGGGGTCTCTAAATATAAGCATGATCATAAATCAAATATCACAAAAACAAAGCTTATGTTGTTGTTGACCTTTGTTTAGATGATTGCAAAGTTTTACAGAAGCAGAAGACCGACGCAGATCATCTTAGGTTTTTTGCACTCGAACTCTGCGAAAAGACTAAGATTTTCAAGAAATGGAGCAAGTGCTTTTATATGTCATGTAGTTGTACGCTCTTCACAAATTGTAAGAGTTTCCTGTGGGGGTTATAAGTGTTATATTATGTTGCTATAACTTCAATCTTAAATCAGATCTAAATTAAAATTTTCTAGTTTTCGGGCTTTGACAGATAAGACAGGGTACGCCTTTCTTTGCGTTTTTTTTAATAATCATTTATCAGGTTGTAGGTTCTTATCGGGGCCTGGCCGAGTCTTATAAAAGCTGGTGGGCCGGCGAAGCATTCGATTAGTATAAATACTACGTTAGCACAACGAGCAGTTATACGAAAGTCAGAAAATGAAAACCTTTGTGGCTCTATTGGCTATTGTGGCCTACGCAAGTGCCGCCTCTGTGGGCGAGCCCATTGGTGAGTAGGCGCACTCTCTTCTTTTCTCTATCTCTCCCTCTCTCTTTTGCTTAATGAAAGATTGTAATATTAACTGGCAACTCTCTCTTTCATTCCCCTTGTAGAGGCCCAATCAATTTCCAGCGTTATTGAGGACATGATTGAGGGCATTAAAGTGCAGATGCCTTGCGGTTTTCCCGGCCTGGGAATTCCTCCAATTGCTCCACTGCGTATTAATCATAAGGACATCGATATAAACACAGAAGCCTTGAAGCTGAAGGGCAGCATCGATCACTTCCGTCTAAATGGCCTGAATGACTTTGATATTGATGAGATGAAGGTCAATGCTGTCACCAGCAAGGTCACCTACAAGTTCACCTTCCGCGATGTGAATGTGGACACCACCTACGATCTGGCCATGCAGCTGAAGAAGTTCGGTTTCACCATCGATCTGGTTGGCGCTGGACACGCCAAATTCGCCGTTAGGGATATGGTTATCTGGGGTACTCTGCGCTATTCCCTGGGCCTGATTTCGGGCAAATTGAAGCTGAAGTCTTTGGAGGTGCGCACCCATTTGGGCGAGGTTGATTCCGACATCGAGGGCATCCTGGGAGACGGTGGTGTCAACGAGAAGATGAACGAATATCTGGCTGAGGCCGTCGAGTTGGCCATCAATGAGAATGAGGATTTGATTGCTGATACCATTGAATCTATCGCCCTGCCGGCTGTGAATAGTATTTTGGAAGACGTCAGTGTGGCCGAGATCATTGCTGGAGGCGGCGGTGATGGTGATGGTGAGGGTGGCGAGAAGGAGGTCTGCATTCCCCCAGAGTTGGAATGGTAAAGTCCATGAGCTGATTAAAAAACTCAATGTTTGATGTTTAACAAAGAAGTGTATATGTTTTTCTTGAGTCAGTTGAGAGAGGTTGAAGCTGTCGAGGTAAGATACAAAATACCAACGAAGACCTTCCACAGGATTATATTAGGATCATAATAGACACTACTCATTTGAAATGAAATTTCAAAAGAAAGAGTAGAAAGAGATATATGGTAATGTTACTATTGCAAAATTGGTTTTACAATATTTGTCCCTTTGTGGAAAGCAGGAACTGGCAAGAGTTGAGCTTCAAAGATCCTCATGAGACTTCTTGATGAGAGAATACTATTTTCTTTTGGTATAAGACAGAGATGGGTAATGGTACCCCATGGGGTAGGGTCGCATGGGTAGGATCACATGTATATATGTATCGTTGCTTAGTGTTGTGCTTTAGTGTGACTCTTTGCCGTCATGTGACGCGTGGTGGTGCCACAACTTCGCTTTTTCTGCCTGTATGTGCCCACACCCCGTTTAGGCTATCAGAGGTTCTTATAAAGAAGGAATTAGAGGCTTTTTTTGGAATGAGAAAGAACTTACCGCCCAAAATACCAAGGCAAAGAACCAAGGAACCCTCTCTCAGGCAACGATATACAAGAGGAACTATTCCTTGTAGAATTAAGCTAAAAAGTAACGTTTGATGATAATCCTGCAGTTGTGGAATGAAGTAATAGAAATGTTACAATGAGAGCACACCAGCAGGTACTTTACTTGAGCCTCCAATTCTGGCCAACCCCTTTTTTCAAAAGCTTGAACTTAAATTGTATTTTTGTTTGTATGGGGCAGATCTTGCAACTGAATTTTAAGACAATTTTCCCCAACCGATTGAGTTGAAATTTGGTATGCTCAGTTAGTTTTGATGATAGCGCATGGTTTTCATAGTGACGTCATTCTAAAGCCAATATAGCGGTCTATCAAAAGGGGCGTACTAGTTATTTTGTATGCACCCCATGATATGGGTGTCAATTACAAGGGATTTGCTAAGAAGAATTTGTCAATATGATGGGTTTAGTGATGGCATTCTTCAATTTAATATGGCGGACTCCCAGAAATGGCGGTCTAGTGTTTTTATGCACCCCCCAGGGTATGGATGTCGATCAAAAGGGGGTTGCTGGGCAAAATACGGTATAAACATAAAACAAGAATACAAAAATTCAATTTATATCATATACATTTTATAATGCAACAAATTGGCTTAATTAAAATTTTATTTTCTTGTTTTTAGAGCTTTGAAAGTTTGTCTTCAAGAATACTTTTTGCTATTAACTAATTTCTTTCAATTATATTTCTGTCGAGCTTTTTCAAAGCTTGATCGTTTTGCTAAATATTGAACATATACCTAATCTCAAGATATCGTTTATCAGCTTGGCATTTGCCAAATTATACGACAATTAAGCGCTACCGTTTTAAGTTAGTTTATCTCTATAAGTAGGCTGACTATAAAAGAGGCCAGAGTTTGATAGAGAGCTTTACAGTAACGTTTTGCTGCTTGAAAGATTACGAACTTCAGTGCGTCTGTCTTGAAAAATGAAAGTCCTGATTGCGTTTGTGTTTGCCCTGGCCTTTGCCAGTTGTCAGGGAGCTGAGGTGGCTGATAAGTTGGCGGGTAAGTGATCCTCAGGAATGATATGTCTGCAATCTAATGACATGAATATTTTCCCTCATATAGCCCAGGATCGCTCATTGAGTAGCATAATTGTGGACGCCTTCGAGGATCTGAAAGTGCAAATGACTAAGGGCTTTCCCCAGTGGGGTATACCAGTTCTGGCCCCATTGAAAGCGGAGCACAGGGATATCAATATAAAAAGTGGCGAATTCAGTGCTGAGGGCGAAATCAATCAGTTCATTATGCATGGCCTGAATGAGTTTGAAATCGTCATTATGAATGTGAATACCATACGCAGTCGCATCGACTTCGAGTTCAACTTTGCCAGCGTGAATTTCACAACCCAATACAAGGCCGATGTGGGCACTGGATGGCGCGTCAAGCGTGAGGGTGGTGCCTATATGGCTTTGGAGGATCTGAACATCAAAGGACGCATAAGCTATTCCCTGGGTGTTCTGTCGGGCAAAGTGAGCGTTAAGAGCATTGATGTCTTCATTACTGTGGGCAATGTTGTGTCCAAAATTGAGAATCTTTCCAAGTATCGCATTTTCAATAAGAAACTCAACGAAGTCGTTGAGGAATTCATAGCCCTGACCATCAATGACAACACCGATTTCGTGGCCGATTGGATCGATAGCACTGTGACGCCCATTTGTAATGATCTCATTGGTGATCGTTCACTGTCCGATCTAATTGGACTTGCTACTGGCGGCGGCAGTGGAAATTAATAAAACTTATTGTACAAACTATAAAAATATATAATTTAACTTATCACAAGAAAACGCCAGCAAACCGTGGACCACCCACCGAAAGTTCAATTTAGCTGAGAAATAAACACGACCATAAACTGAAGTGACGACAATCTAATCGCTTGAGTTAAGACTTAATGGCATTTCCTTTAGATTATTATAAATAAACACACCAGTGATTAGGTAATCCGATAAAGCTAAATCAATCTCCTCCTTCTCCTATATAACAAAGAGCACTATCCATGCTTAACTTTTATGTAGCATACTTTTGTGCTTGAATGATAAAAAAATGTTGTGGCATACTTTGGGGCTGAGCTAACTTACTCTAATTGGAATAAAAACACTAATGTGAGTGACAAGAAAAACCAGCAGCTCTTGGAATAATGCAAGAACAGTTGGTTGAACTTATATATAATCATCTGAGCCAATTTGTTTCGGATCGGAAAACTATAACATATAGCTGCCATAGAATCTCGCTGATCACAGTACAAATTGTATTAGGAACGAGCCTTAGTCTTTGTTCTGAATCAAAACAGCAAAATGCTGTGTCTCTTTCTCTCACTCACAAAGCAAAAGGCGACTTTGTTGTTACAGACTGTATGTGTATTTGTAAGTGTGTATAAAGCATTTCAAAGAAGCCGAAAAGAGGGGCCTTCGCTGCCCATCACTGTTCAGTAGTCACTAGCCTCAAATCCTCATCCGTCCCCCAAAATTGACAAAATCTGAATACTAAGATATCCTTCTTTGTTAACGTACACATTTCAGCAAGGATATATAAGCTTAATCTCGGCTAACCCGTAGTCCATATGAAATTCCTTGAAAATTTCAAGAAGTAACCACTTCAGTTTATTTTAATCTCCGATTCTATACCTTACATATACTATACTATATGATACTATACGATCAGGCAATTGATTAGAAGTCACACCACCCCTATAGGTAATCGTACCACCCCTCGAAATAGTCATACCACACAGTGAGCTTGAGAACCTTGATAATCTTTCATACACAATGTCTTATAGTTTGTTCACTCTCACTGTCTGATCGCAGTGGCGTGCTGTAAGGGATCTTGTATTCCAACATTGTACGAAAACTTTCATCAGTTTGGCGGATTATATGTCGTAGCAAAGTTGTATAACCCAGCCCTGCTATATATTATATTTTAGATATTTGAAGAACCTAACAAGTCACCTGTAATCCCTCAAAGATTTAGCCCCTATAGCCCCTGGAAACATTAGAAACGTGCCACAAAAATCTTATTGTTATCAACTACGACGCAGTTAGAGAGGTTTTCAAGAGCACACACATTTGAACTATATGTAGTCGTACATTATTAGAGCTCCCAAATCTCGTCTGGCTGGACGCCCTTATCAGCAGAGTTTATTATTTGTTAGAAAATAATTCAATATGAATTTCATTAAGCTGAGCTTTATCAGCGCCACCGACATTGAATAATTTTCCTAAAGCCAGAACAGTTCACAATTTGCCAAGTATTACCGCAGACGTACGCTCTAGTAGTAGAAAATCAAAAACACAATGCTCAAATATTTGATATTGCTGCTGTCAGCTCAGGTGAGTTTTTCTTAGGTTCCCGAGCTCTAACATTTCCTAACTTCTAATTTCTACTTTCAGTTCATACTATCAGCCCCCACACCAGATGGTGCTACATCACCTAACACCATCGATCCCGTACAGCAGCAACTGCAAGAGGAAGCTCGCAATGAGACTGTCAATCTATTGAATGCTCTGTTCCGGGCACAGATTGCCTATTTCAGTGGCGTTAAAGAAAAGCTGGGGCCACAGACCAAGCGAGCTGGCGATATTGCGATCTATGTGACACGACTGAATGAGGCCATAGCAGAGCCAGATTTGGACAAGAAGGATGAAATGTGGTTGAACATATTCGAGCAGGTGGGATTTGATATGTGGGGAAGTTTTTAGAGTGATTTTGATATTATGAAAGTTGGAAACTGAAACCATTAGACATTTTCTTCGAAGAAAGTAAGAACAGTGCAGATTCATCAAGGGAAAGATCCGGTGCGATGTCAGAGCCACCTGAAAAACAACTCCTTTTCATTATTGAGCAATATTTTAAAAAGTACTTTATAATTTCTTGATCAATATTTGAGCTTTGATTAATTGATTGAAAGTTACCCCGAAACGTTACCAAACTATTAAGATTATTATGAGTGAAACCCAGTTGCAAAACAATTGTCTTCTGAACAATCGGTTAGAAGGAGCTGTCCCACATCCTGCCAACGAAACGCAGAAACGTTCGCTTTCAAGGAAAGGAAAAACGAACATTATACGATGAGTTTTATCTGAAGTCTGAAGGCCCTTTACCTAGCTTCTGGCTATGCATTAACTAACACTCTTTACTAAGTTTTCACATTTTTTTAGGAATTTTTCACTGACTCGAACTAAATTTATTTCCACAGTTCCGTCAATCGCCGCTGCTTGTGAATAGAGAATCGGATACGGGTCTCAGCAATGCGGAATATCAAGCCCTACTCACCGATAAAAAACTAAAGGAGATTACCAAGAGTTTCGTTAATGATGTGGCCATATATTTTTGGAAAATGGCCAAAGCTAGCGGTAAAGTAGTTGAAATTGCCATAGATGATTATATTGAAAGGGAAAAGAAGCGTGAAGCTTTGTGGAAATTAAATTAAAATAAATTTTTGACTCAAAGAGTTATTAATGGTCTATCATAAAATTCATTATCAAGTAATTTGTTCAGGATTTATATTAATGATCAACTCTAACACATTCATATATAACAGCTCTATTAAAGTCATATAACGCACACACCCACTTAAAGCTTGAAATCGTTTTTAAATAATTAGCGAAAAATTATACGAGAATGGAGCCCAAGTTGAAGCCTTTTATGGCGCTGGGCGGGGGAAATGATAAATTTCTCAAAAGCTGTCACAATTGCTATGATTCATCCACACACAAGCTCAAATAGTTTACCAAATTTGGATATATGTATATATATATATGTGTTCATATGACTTAATTGCCTTACTCTAAAATTCTTTCGTTCTTTTCGTTTGCAACTTTTTGTTTTGTTCAACAAATTTCATTGCAAATTTCAACGTAAATAGCTAAGCTAAACAAAGTGCAAAAGATATTTTTAATGCAATTTCTTTTAAAAATAACAGTTGGGGCCAAGGCGGAGGAAGGGGGAGGGGGCGGTTACTGAGAGGCGACGGATACGCATGCCAGCAGCGCTGTCAGAGTCACAGAAGCTCCAGCCAGTGGAAATGTTGTACATGTGTTTGGGGCGAACCTCTTCTCTCAGGCGTAACGGGACAGAAAGCACAGTGGGCCATAACCTATTATGATTTTATGTAAAACTCGCTGTCCAAACTATATGGCACATAACATACCAGTTTCACACAACTTAGATTTTCATTTTGCTCGATGTCAAATAACAAAAATACATTGATTTAAAAATTTCCTAATACATCTTGCTCTTCTCCGAAGTTTGTGTAATTTCCTTTCGACATTTAAAACTGCTTTATAGAGATACTTCCATTTTCTAAGCTTAAAAAGTTAGAAATATCATTGTCCAAACTCTGAGAAGAATAGAAAACTAGTAAACACTTGATATCGAATTACGTTCCAATTTTCCATTAATTTCAACAATGCATTTGCTCCCATATTTCTCTTATATATGCAAAACAAATTTTGGTACATAAACTATACAACCAATAACCAATGTGCGATAATATCACAACAATTGTAACTTCCGAATCGCCGGCCGACAAACCCACACAGACAGAGAAACATGATATAGAAGTATGTCGCGAATGACAGCCGCAAATAATTCATTAAAAATCCGTTTGTCAATATTATTGTACAATTAAAAAATAAATAAACAAAATAAAACGTTTTGCCGACAATAAAAGAGCAACAGATAAGATGGGACGGAGCGGACAGCAATCAAAGAAGCAAACGATTATGAAAAAAAACAGAGAGAAAGGGAATATTTTAAAAACTAACATGAATTTCGGAATGCTCTTTAGAAGAAGCATTTCAAATACTATTTATTTTTATAGTTAATAGAATTTTTTTAATTGATTGGGAATTAAACAGGAACCACCTTTCACCCCCTCAGCAGCAGCAATCCTTGGTGAATTCTAAGTATTTCTGGTTTCACATCTAATCCTGTAGATTTTTATAGATTTTCCAACTCAGTGAACCTCATAAAGAAAGTAATTGTACTCTTTCATCAGTTAGGGTAATAAACACAAGAAGTCAATGAGCCTAATTGCAAAATGCTTTAACGGTCAAGATAAGAGAGGAAATTTATTTGTTTGTTTTTTTTTTTTTTTGTTTTTTTGCTTTCGAGGCATTTTAAGTACTACTAAACTAGTTGGGTATTTAGAGTTGGCTTTTATATAGAGGCCATGAATAACGGCGATTAAAGCAGCTTAGCATTGTAATAAATAGCTGGCCAAGTCTTTTCTTTTCTTTTAATGACGCTGGCTTTTTTGCTAACCACAGCAAATTGTATACAAATTTTATGCACATTTTATGCCACTCTTTGAACTGAAAGAGATCTAAATTAGGGATTGATAAGCTAAGCATATGACATGAATTTGGTTTTAGAAAAATTTATGCAAATTTGAAAGAGAATGATCAAATATTTTGGTATGGACATATGTTATGATAGTGAATGAGAATGGTATACAAAGAGCTTTAACAAAAGTTTTTGCCATACCAGCAAATAGAGGTATAGTCGTTTACTTAGGCCATTCTGTGGGTTACATAAGTTTTATTTCGATTAAACATTTCTAATTAGTAAACAAAACAGTTTCAATGAAGGTATTACACAAGCTTCTTAAATCATTTTCACATCTATCAAATGGGTTCCTCTTGCCAACTTAACTCTACTTTATAAAGATGTGAAAAAATTCTTAAAGAACCAGAATCTGAAACTGTTTATATATATTTTTAAAACGACAGATTGATTTCAATATTAACACTAAAATATACGAATTGGCACATCTCCATTTTCGCTTTATGTCGAAAAATCATACCGATCTTTATCTACCAAACGCTTAAAAACTTGCTGCCAACGCTAAATTTGTACCTCAATCATGGTTTTGACTTAACCTTTGTCAATAAAATTTATTATAAACCGTTATAGACACCGCTATATGACAGCAACAACAACACCAGACAACAAACAAACTCATTCATCTTCATCAGCCTACAGCTTTATCATTGCATTCAGATTGGGATTGGGATTCAGATACGAATTCAGGAGTTGGAGGAGAGGTCAATGCCAAAAAGAAAGTCGTGTGCAAAAAACCGTTTGTTACTCGCAATCTCGTATTTCATGGCTTGGTTTTTTTTCTTGTTAAGCAATTTTGTTTACTTTTTTCGGTCATTGTTTTTGTTGGTGTTGTCGACAGATTTTCTAATAAAACATATTTAGAACCGGTTTCTCGATGTTTGCTTTTTTGTGAACGGCGGTTTCAGTTTTTTTTTTAGAGGAAGATCCGACAGCAGCCATCGAGAGCATCAAATTTCATGCCCCACACATACACACACACACATATATATATATAGCACACACAGCACACTCTCATGTGTGTAAGCTCGTTTGGGCTTTTCACAACAAAAGACAACACTTTTCAATGGACATTTTGGCAAGAAACAACAACAGGAGCAGAAGGGGTTGAAGAATTGTTTTTATCTTTCACACTGAAGCTATAGATATTTGTACAAAGATTACCATAAATGAACTCCCAATATAAAGCATGGACATAAAGCCATACCACAATCAACCCATAATAATCCCATAACCGAAACAGAGGGAGCACATCTTGAAGGTAGTCGACCACTGGCACACCCTCGCCACCACTGGTATAGATTTGATAATGAAATTGTGTGAGAAGTTTTATAATCTGAGGACCCCTTTTATGGGAAACAAACACTTTCTTGTAAAATTTGATGCTGGCTTTATGAACTACATAAAAGTTGTCAATGCTTAAGGCTAATATGGCCACTGTTTAATCCCCTAACAAGCAGGGTATATATATTCTATAGGCCTTCCTGCTATACTATCTTCTATACGTATGTATGTTTATATGTATGTATATTAATATTTTGGTACATACCTTCAATGCAAACAACATGATCGCGTATCTGTTGTGCTATTTGGGCATCCAATGGCAACAAATCTAGTAAATCGTAAATAGCATAAATCGATGGATGGACACTTTCGAAACGCTGTATCTCCTGGCGTATGGCTAAAGAGTTGCTAATCAATGGCTGCGGCGGTGGGGCCACCAAATGTTGTTGGGGTTGGGTCTGGGGCTGGAACTGAGGTAGCTGATGATGAGGATGATGATGATGGTTTTGGTTTGTGGGCGGTGGCGGCGCGGTTACAGTTAGATTGAGATGATGAAGATGTTGTTGATGATGATGCTGCTGCTGGGACAGCGTGTGATGATAGTTGTTGCTCATTGTATGTGTGTGGGCGGCGGTAAAAACGCTTTTACTTTTTTTCGTTTGTTAATTAACTTCAATTGTTCTATTTATTTAGAACAACGCGTATGGGCCGCGTCGCGACCTTTTATATGGATAGCTAGGTAGCTATGTATGTTTGTATGTACATAAACCGTAAAATGTAAACTAAACACAAACACTACACATACACATACATACACGCACAAGCAGGCTTCACTCTGAAAGCGAGCCAACACACACGACAAGCGGCAATCGGCGCACGACACTCAATATATTATATGCTTAATATATGACATTCTTTCATTTAGATCAATTTCATTTAAACAATAAAAGTAAACACAATTAAAATTGCACCACGGAACGGCAAGACTAACTTTTCAACACTTCTGGAATCTCTCTCGTTATCGACAACTGTGCCAACGCCAGTGCTGCCACTTGTTCTGCATTCGGTCTATCGATATGCTGAGTTCACCTGTTATTCGGCGTGACCATTAATGGTATAATTATTTCATTGCAGTATTTTTTCAGTAAATTAATTTCGGTCACACTGGTCCATGTCGTAATAAATCGCTTATATTTACTTTAAAAAATCAATTAAAAACCAGCAAGTATGGCTCAAAGTAGGCTAGAGAAGATAGGTACCATCTTTACCAGGTAAAATCCAGTACGGTGACTGACATTTCCATAGATAACTTTTTTTATATAGAGTTCAGGGACTACTGCGCGGCGGTGCTATGAAGGCGGAGGACAAGCCGATTTGGTATGACGTCTATGCCGCCTTTCCACCGAAACTGGAACCACGTTTTGATCGCCCTGCTCCCAACATACCCATACGTCAAATATTTTATGCCGAAGATATAGAGCGGGCGTAAGTTTGAACTTTCTTCAAATGCGGCTCCATCTAAATATATGACTCCTCCAATAGTAAGCTCCACAAGAACAACAAGCCCAACGACACCATCTCACTGTTTGACCATCAACGCCTTACCCAATCCCAGCAGTTTGTACAAATTTATGCTGAATTAAAGTCCCAAGGAGCACTAGATGAACAGAAAATCTATGAAACCGCTTTGGATCTACTGGCAGAGCGTCGTCAGAACCTACATGTGGAACAAGAAACGGTGATAGCAGAGGAGCTGGAAAGCAGAAGCAGCCTAGTCACGGAATTCCAAGAGGCAGGCGAACAGACGAGCAGTAACTCCAAAACACCGGCAGCACCTTCAGCGCCTGGCAAGGCGAAAAAAGATAGCGTTGGCATAAACATAGACAGTTTGTTCAAGGATTAGACGGATTGTTGTGGCTTAAATTTATAATATAAATTGTATATTTTACTTTCTTAAGATTGTTTTCAGAGTCGCTAGATTATTAACTAGCTTCTACTACCAATTTCGTCTTCAAACAGCCAGGGCATCATTTTGGGATTCATGGCTGAGCTGCGTCTGTAGATTGGATAGCTTATTCTTCAGCACCTGTACACCCATCACCACAATATTCTCCGGCTTCAGTGCCCCGGATGACTCCACATTGAAGAAGAATTTGTTTGGTTTGGCCTCCCAGTTGTACGGCGCCTCAAATTGATCGTCGTCCAGTTCCGTGTGCTCGCTCTTTGGCCACTCATCTGGCTTAGGGTACAACGTGTGACGCATCGAGTTATCCGGATCATATTCAAAGCATACACCAGCAGTGGGATTCCATTTGGCATGCTCCTTGCCAAAACCCTTCTTTGCATAGGCGCGTAGTTTAAGCTCCTGTCCCTTGCGCAGTTTTATGATAAGGATCTCGTCATTGCTCTCTCCATACTCATTGTCCTCCTCGCCCTGGTTGCGGGAGGTCACCGGCACCACCTTGGGATTGCTAGACTTGAGATCGGCGGTGGTCACGTGGCGCGTCTGCTCCTCATTGCATTTCACGTCCAATGTGAATTCCACACTGCATTCGGGGCAGAAATCCAAGCAGATACAATCACGTGTGTACTGCAAACGTTCCACCACTTCGTCGGATATCAGCGGTATGAGGCCAATCCGATGGGCCAGAAACTCATCTGACAGCACTGTGGAGTTCGCCTCCAGCTGCACCCAATCTATGGCCAGAGTTGGCGTTTCGGCTATGAAAACGCGCCGCAAACTGTTTGCCACACTCAACTCGGTGTCTTCCAGAACAAACTTGACATTGTCATCGGTTAGTTCGGTTATTTGTACGGATGGTTGATTAGCATACGGCATTTTTACAGCCTTATTTTACGTTTAAAAACAATAAACAAATTTTTTAATGCAAATAAAATGCCGCACCGAAAATAGGGTTGCCGATGTTAGGCAAAAATATCGATGTGTCAGGCAATAAAACGATACTTCTTACAGTACAAATGACTTTCAATATATCGTCGTCATATATCGATATGTGCTGCCTTATTGATATTTTTGGCGCGATTTGGCTGCAGCTGCTATTTCTGTTTTATAAACACAGGAATACAGCATGGAACGGGAACACATTTGTAAAGTCTTGGAGCAGCGTTTTCCCTGCCGGGAGGCAGCCATACACACACTAGCCGAGCTCATTGGCAACTCCAGAGAAGCGTATCCCTCAGCCATCTATTTGTTCGGTCACAGCGGCACTGGCAAAACGGCGCTGATCAAATCCTTCCTCGAGGAATATCGCAAACACCGAAAGGTGCGCGTGGCCATGCTGAATGCCATTGAATGTTATAGTACCAAGATCTTGCTGGAGAATGTGTTGGATGGACTGACACCAAATATATCAGCGCGGGCAGACAATATGCTGGAGTTTGTTGAGCAACTGGGTAAATGGCATGGCAGAAATCAGGCTCACACTGCTGCCAGAGGCTACCTCATAGCTGTGGACAATGCGGAGCGACTGCGCGATATGGATGCCAATGTTTTGCCCGTGCTACTACGCCTGCAGCAGCTGACCAGTCTGAATCTCTGCGTGCTGCTCATCTCCCAGCTGCCCTTTGAGAAGTTCTACAATAAGACGGGCCTGAGTGAGATCATCACACTCCACCTGCCTCAGTATAACAAGGCCGAGACGCAGCGCATCTTGGGTATGGATTTCCAGAAAGTGCGGCAACAATTCTCACGACAGGATCAGCCACTGGACTTCCTAACCGAGGAGTTCTATGCCAACTATTTGAATCTCTTTCTCAGCGTCTTCTACAAGGCCTGCCGCGATGTTCCTGAACTGCGATTGACGGCAAGAAAATGCTTCAGCATCTACCTAGAGCCCGTACTGGCGGGCAGCGTGGAGGCCACCGATGTCAGCCGCCTGTGGCGACACATAGCTGGACCACTGCGCGCCGCCTTGACGCAGATCTACATGCGACTTGATAAACCTCTGGAGGAGCTTCCCACTGCTATGGAAGATCAGAGCGTGCGCAAGCTGGCCCAATCCCTGGAGTTGCCCTACTATGGCAAATATCTGCTCATAGCCGCTTTTCTGGCCAGCCACAACTCCCCCAAGCAAGACAAACGTCTCTTTGTCAAGCACCACGGCAAGCAAAGGAAGCGCATGCAGACAGTGAATGCCCGTGCTAAGGTAGGTGGCGGTAGCCAGAAGAATCCTCAGCCAAACTGCACTCTCTAACTGAACTCCCACAGAACGCCGACAAAATGTCCACTGCTTTGGGTCCCAAATCCTTCAGCATTGATCGGCTGCTGGCCATATTCTATGCCATACTCGAGGAGAAGGTGGGCCTTACCTGCAACCTGCTCTCCCAGATCTCCACTTTGGTCCACTTGAAGTTGCTCAGTTTTGTTTCCGGCGAGCAGAACATTATGGATGGCTCTGCACGACTGCAGTGCACCGTGGGCCTGGAATTCGTGCTCTACATTGGCAAAGTTGTTGGCTTTAATGTAAGGCAATATCTGTGCGATTTCATGTAGTTAATAAATATAAATAATGCATACAATATCCTCTGGTTGTTTTGAATTTCTCGCAATATGGGTTTAAGAATTTCTCATCTCTAGCAAATATCGAATGTTGTATATCGTAGCTGTTTCGTTATCGATTAATGGTATATATTGTTGCATATGTATATCGTTGTTGCCTTATCGATTATATGGGCGCATTAGGAATTACTTTGTTGAATTCATTTCTCACTGATGGTAACTTATTAAAGGATTTTAAATTTAAGGATTTACACATGTTGTAATAATTTTAAAACCTTACCAAACTAAAACGGAAACCGTACGTGGTTGAGAGGCAGGCACACAAATAAAACGTCCCGCCATCTGACAATCATACATTTCCATAGCAAAGCCATGTCGCAGTGTGTACACTATGCGTAAGCAATGACCTGAGCCATGACCTAATGTGGACCATTTGGCATAGTTCATTGGCAATCCTGTGCACATTGAGACAAATTTGTTTTTCTCTCCTAAATCACTGATGTCCAACCAATACCAAAAGCTCTCATCCAAATGCTCGGCTAGCAGGAGGAGCTCATTTTCATCCTGTGGGCCACTGGCCAAATAGCCACCCAGCTTGCGGCACTCGTGTAGAGCCTGATACCAATTGGACGGCGTACTTGAACTATTGGAAATCAAGTAAAACTTGTTATTGATATTCACGAAAGGCTTCAAACTTGATATCGATTCCCTGGGTACGAAATTCAGCAACTTAATCTCTGTTCTGGTGGTTGAAATTTTCGCTTTATGAGGATTGAGTTATTTAGAAGACATCGGTGTAAACTTGTTATTTATCCTTACCCTCAATTAAAAGACCAGGCAGCAGCAGGACCAAGAAGCTGCTAGCAAGGCTTATTCTGAAGGGGCTGTTTCCAGACATGCCGACGTTACACAGCCAATGCGAGCTTGAATTCAAAATGAAGCAGTGGTTGGTGCTTTTCGAACTTAGCAGCAATTGCCCGCATATTTAAAGTTGAATTTTATTATGCGTATTTATATATTCATTTTGTGGTTGTGGTCCAGGTTCAAGGTGATTAACTCCTCTCATTGCCATTACTCATTACATTACGTTAATACATTTTTAAACAATGAACGTATCGATACAGCAAATAGCCGCATTATGTTTATATTTCGATAACATTCCCTGTGGCTCACATACCGATACCCAAACTGAGATTTCAATTATCGGTACACGCAATACTATACTATACTGCCTCTCCGGATTTCTCTACTTATAAAATTCATGTTTTTATGTTACACATTTTATTACACCAGATTTATTAAAATCGAGCAACTCCTTTGGCTTGCTGGTCCATTGCTGGAAATATTCCTGCTTGATTTGCCGCCAAGTCGTCTGATAATCCTTGGCCAAGGCCTTGCATGAGGCGTACGTTATGTGATCCAAGTCCTCCAAGCGTAGTTCAAGTTTGTCAAGCAAAGCTGGGTTCGATTTGGTTAGTAGATCCAAGAATCCCATCAAGAGATGATATTTGCTTATCGATAAGGCCGCTTGCGATGTGTGGCGCGTCTTTTTAGTGATGCCCTGGCGCTTGCCATTGACAGAAATCTCGTAGGGTCTGCAATTGTTGAAGAATTGTCAGGATTTTCATAGCAATGTGGAAACATTAGATATTGACCTTAAGGCCAACGGCAGCAGTGACCAATTTAGGCCATTGGGTGAGGGCTGGAGACATTTGGCTTCTTCATCTTCGCCTGAGTTTCCGTTTCCTTGCTGGGCATACTCAAAAACGGGTCCTTTAGTGCTAATGCGTATCGCTGGCTCTTGGGGCTGAAAGCGCTTAGTATATGGTGAGAACTCTCTGCCCCACCAGCGTTTGTAAATCGCTCGTTCCAGAGATTCCAGCTTGGCATCCGCACAGCAAAAGTTCAGGCTGCTGAAGTAGATGGGCTTATCTATTAGGGTATCTATTAAAGCCCCTTGCATGCCCAAAACATTCCAGCGGGCAAGTTTGTCGCTGCAGGACATGGATAAAGTGCGTTCACCGCGTCCAGGCTTTGTGCGCAAAGCTCCCACTGTCTGCAGCATGGCATCAGAGACTTTATCCGTTTCTAGCGACGTATCTTCAATCAGTTTGGCACCGGTAAACACTACAGCAGGAGAAGAATCTGCATTTTCCACATCCAATGACAGGCGCGGCCGCTTGGCACCACTTGTCTCCTCCATCTCTAGCTTTTCTACAATACAGGCATCACCGCAGGGCGTCTGTGTGCTCAGGAAGTGAAATGTCACTTGTCTGCGTAGCGTATAGCAAAACAGCTTTGGATCCCATTGAAAGATTGATGCATTTTCAGCTGACTCCAACTGCTCCACCGCCTGAGCGGCTTTGGTCAATTCGTACAACAGGTAGCGGAGGAAGGCTCGACGGGCCAACACCTCAGCATGCGAGTCATTCAGTATGAATCCGGAGCCGCACTGCTGGCTCTTACCTATGCATTTAGTGCCAGTGCCGAGGGCCACGACTTTAGATGCTGATTGCCCCTCCTCCTGATTCTCGTCGAACTGCACAATGCCAGCTAGAACTGTCCATTGCCCCGGTGTCGGTTTGCCTGTTTTTGGTAACTCGCGAAACTTTTGATAGCACAGATCAGCTATGGTTTCCACATTTGGTGCTTCAACCATGTCATATTTATGGCCAACGATATTTTAATATACTGATACTTTATTGACCGATATTTTATGTACATCAGAAATCACTGTTACTTAAGAATAAAAATATCTGTGAAGAGTAACGGCTATCACCCATATTGATATCGCTCATCTCTAATAAACAATACGCAAGCAAAACAATTAATATACAATGCCAAAGGTTGTATCCCGCAGCATTGTCTGTTCGGACACCAAGGACCAGGAGGAGTACAATGAGGAGAAGCCGCTGAACATTTACTACTGTCTGTGCAACAAAATGGCTTTGATTTTGGATTGCAGCTTGGAACAGCTGCCACTGCGTCAGGTGGACAATGCTAGAGTTATTGACTCCAATAATCATGCCAACAAATTAACCTATAATACCACTCCAAAAATGATCTACATACGACGCAAGGGCAAAGGCATTGAGAAACAGTATCGCTATAAGGTCAGTTTAACAGATCCGGAAACAAATCCTTGGCATATCAATTTGATTTGTTTTTTTTTTTTTTTGCAGTGTCGCAATTGTAACTTGCCGCTATATTATCGCCACAGTCCAGACTCGCACGTCACATTTGTAATGTTTAATGCCCTCATTCGTAATAAGGGAGATCGGCCGCAGCTGGGACAGCTGCCGCCTGCTGCCACTGCGTCAACACCTGGCGCTACTGCCCCTGCTCTTGGAGTCGATGACTCTGGCATAGTCGATGCCAGTGGCAAGAAAGTCATGGTGACGCGTCACACCAAGAATATGGGCAAATTTAGTTCAGTGACAGTTTCCACCATCGACGAAGAGGAAGATGAAATCGAGGCGGTAAGCAGCTTGGAAGACGAAACCCAATTTTCGTTTGTATTTTTCACATATGTTGTGCATTTCAGCGTGAGATTGCCGATAGCTATGCCAACAATGCCCGCATCATTGAGAAGCAGCTGCAGAGGAAAGGCGGCAAATTAACCGACGTTGGAGCGAAACAACCCAAACCCGAGGAAATGCCACCGCCAACAAAAAAGCAAAGGGGTACGCTTTTGGAGCGATAGAAATTCATCATTGGTAAGAGCAGCTGAGGCATCTGACTACGAGCTGTAGCCTTGGCTGAGGTATTCATCATCTTGTGTCAAAATATAAATTTAAAATACAATATAAATATTGTCGTAGGCAAACATCTATGTCAAATACTAAAACCGATTGCCTTCCGATTATTTAATATTACTATTGTGACTCAAATCAAAATAGTAACGATAATGTACCATCTTTAATACAACTATCGTGACTCAAATGATCCCGCCATTGCTTAAACAATAATGATTCACAGTTTTTTCGTAGCTTGTGAATTGTATTTGGATTTTTAATATCAGATTCTATTACCTTGGATTTTCAAAAGTAAAAGCATTTGAAATTGTTTTGCAGAGAATTATGTTCGTTCCCCTGCAAAACAATTTCAAAGCTAGGTTTCTCCAGCTGCATGTCCCTCTCAAAGCTTGGCTGACACTCGTCGCTTTTGCAGGCTGGGATTCTTGGCCAATAGCTGGCTTAGACGCTGACGCATCTGCTCTGCATACTCAGCAGGTGTTTGCGAGTCCTTCACAAATCCACACTCTGCACACAGATTAGCATGTGTACTCAACTTGGACGACTCAACTTTATCTTTGCTAGGCTGTTCCTGTTCCAGAACACGTTTCATGCGGCATGTTTTGCGTGGCGATGTATAAAGAGCAGTTAGTGGTCGAGATTTTGGGCCACTCCTCTTGGCCTGCGACTTGTCTGGGGCAAGCGTCGCTTGCTTTAGTTCTATGGGCAATTTTGCCAAATTGGTTATGTCAGTGGACCACTTACGAAGATGTTCCTCATCAGCCCTCACATCCAAGGGAATTGAGGAGCGAAATGAAAAAATGCTGTTCGAGGGACTTATACCATAATTAATTTTGAACATTCTGTCAGCAAATTGAAAACTACTTTGAATGTACTTTTTGTAAGTTTGCCAAACATGAGAACATTTTTGTTTGAGTTTTCACAAAACTAGCTTTTCACAGTTGATGGACAAAATACATAATTTAAAGTGTAACGAAGAGTGCGTTTACCAACTCTGATTTTAGTATACTTTTTTTTAGTATTTTATTCAGTCAGGTATAATCGATTGCAACTGAGCATCGATGGGTACCATCGATTATTATACAGCTCTACATTGTACGCAGAATTAAAATTTGTATGTATATGTTGTTGTTTTTGTGCTAATAGATAAAAAGAAAAACAAAATAAAATACGTGAACGCAGCGCGATTAAATGAAAAATGTTACGATTACACAGCAGCTGAATAAAAGCAATTGGTGTTTGGTGTTGTTGACGTTCGCGTTCGAGGCAGAGACAGAGACAGCAAGCAAAAAGGAGAGGCAGAGGCGAAAGACGAAGTCGGTGGAGACGGAGACGTGCCAGGAGTAGGCAAAGGCAGAGCGACAAAGCGACGCTGTCATTGCCAACTGCCATGCATGCCCACCATCATGGCCATCATCAAGCGATTGGCTACAGCGGAATTGGTGGCAGTGGAGTTTGCATTGCTGGCGGTGGTGTGGGGAGCGGCAGCAGCGGCGGCGGTCTGGTAATGGATTACTGCGATGGCGGCTATGACTTTACCAAGAATGAGAATGCAGCACGCTGGCGTGGTCTATTCATACCCTCGCTGCGCAAGGTGCTGGAGCAGGTGAATCCGCGTGTCACCGCCAACGAGGATGCCTTGCGGTATGTGGAAAAGCTGTGTTTGCGTCTGCTGGCCATGTTGTGCGCCAAACCTTTGCCGCACTCTGTGCAGGATGTCGAGGAGAAGGTGAACAAATCGTTTCCCGCTCCAATCGAATATTGGGCACTCAAGGAGGGTAACGAGGCCATTAATTCCAAGAAAAAGAAATCGGTGCTGCCCACAGAGCGCGTCCATACGCTGCTTCAAAAGGATGTGCTGCAGTATAAGATCGATAGCTCTGTCTCGGCCTACCTGGTGGCCGTGTTGGAGTACATATCGGCGGATATACTGAAAATGGCCGGCGATTATGTGTGCAAGATCTCCCACTCCGAGATCACCAAGGAGGACATCGAAGTGGTCCTGAATGCCGACCGGGTGCTAATGGATATGTTCAACAATCAGAGCGACACCAAGGCCAGCATCCTGCCCAGCCCGTTGTCGCTGCCCGCGCAGCGGGCCAGCGCCACCTACGAGGAGACCGTCAAGGAGCTCATCCACGATGAGAAGCAATACCAACGGGACCTGCACATGATCATACGCGTCTTTCGAGAAGAGCTGGCCAAGATCGTGCGCGATCCCAAAGAGTTGGACCCCATATTCTCCAACATAATGGACATCTACGAGGTCACGGTCACTCTGTTGGGCTCCCTGGAAGATGTGATCGAGATGTCCCAAGAACAGAATGCCCCCTGCGTCGGCAGCTGTTTCGAGGAGCTGGCGGAGGCCGAGGAGTTCCATGTGTACAAGAAGTACGCCCATGATGTCACCTCGAAGGAAGCGCACGACGCTCTAAGCAATCTATTGGCCAGACCTGATGTGAGTTATTGCCAATCCTCTCTATAGAAATATCAACTAAATCTCGAATCCTTTTCCAGGCTCTATCTCTGATGTCCGCTGGGCATGGCTTCAGGGATGCAGTTAAATATTATCTACCTAAATTGCTGCTGGTGCCCATCTGCCATGCCTTCGTCTACTTTGACTATATCAAACATCTGAGGGATCTCAGTTCGTCGCAAGATGATATCGAGAGTTTTGAGCAGGTGCAGGGTTTGCTGCATCCGCTGCACTGTCACCTCGAGGAGATTATGGCCGGCCTGCCAAAAGAGCGGCTGGTGCCGGTCAGTGGGCGAGTGCGACGCCAGCTGGCCATTGAGCGCACACGCGAATTGCAGCTAAAGGTAGAACACTGGGATGACAAGGACGTGGGACAGAATTGCAATGAGTTTATAAGAGGTGAGAACGATCTTCACCAGGCCAATCTTTACCTTACCTAAATGTCAACTCTTTCTTTCTCTCATTTTCCCTTCACAGAGGACTCGCTCAGTAAACTGGGCTCTGGTAAGCGAATCTGGAGCGAACGCAAGGTATTCCTGTTCGATGGCCTTATGGTCTTGTGCAAAGCGAATACCAAGAAGCAAACCCCCTCGGCTGGCGTCACCTCTTACGATTATCGCCTCAAGGAGAAGTTCTTTATGCGCCGCGTGGAGATCAACGATCGCACGGACACCGATGAGTTGAAGAACAGCTTCGAGCTGGTCACACGCATGCAACCGGCCATTGTCCTTACCGCCAAGAGTGCGCAGCACAAGAGCGATTGGATGGCCGATCTGATTATGGTGAATACAAAATCCATGCTGGATCGCATCCTCGATAGCATTCTGCAGGACATTGAGCGCAAGCACCCGTTGCGCATGCCCAGTCCGGATATCTACAAGTTCGCCGTGCCGGACAGCTCCGAGAACATTGTGCTGGAGAAGCGCGAGAGCGCCGGTGTGCCCATGATCAAGGGCGCCACGCTGTGCAAGCTCATCGAACGTCTGACCTATCACATCTATGCGGATCCCACATTTGTGCGCACCTTCCTCACCACATATCGGTACTTCTGTTCGCCGCAGCAGCTGCTGCAGTTGCTCATCGAACGCTTCAATATACCCGATCCCAGTCTGGTGTATCAGGAGCAGGCAAACGGCGGTCTTGCCGGAGGCGGCCTTGGCTTGGGTGGCGACAAGGAGCACAAGAACTCGCAGCGCGAGGATTGGAAGCGTTATCGTAAGGAGTTCGTCCAGCCGGTGCAGTTTCGTGTGCTCAACGTCTTGAGGCATTGGGTGGATCATCATTTCTATGACTTCGAGAAGGATCCAACGCTGCTGGAAAAGCTGCTGAACTTTCTCGAGCATGTGAATGGCAAGTCCATGCGCAAGTGGGTGGATTCGGTGCTGAAGATTGTACAGAGAAAGGTAAGCCCTTTTTCCAATCACATAATTTATAATCCAATGGCGGGAACCATTAGCAAAGCTGATGGACCTCGTCATCTCTGCGAAAATGAAATCTGGCTTACAGAGAGATTCACACAGAGTAGGTGGCGGTGACCATCCGCAGAGCCAATGTTGTACAACTAAACAAGCTGCAAGCCACACTTATAAGACCCAGTTGGCCCAGGGTACCCCATTTTCTTTACCCCTAAATCCCACACACCTAACACTTGTACCACGGTGGACCAATCCAGTCGAAGTTGCTATCTTTCTCGGCTTGGAAACGGTTGTGCAGACATCGCTTTTAATATTCCCTTGGTGCTGTTCTCTTCTGAACTCATTGAGTCTAGTGGACTTCCAATGCATCGACCTTTAAAATCTAATCCAACCTCACATCTCCTATAATCCAAAAATTCTCGTCTCTGCAGAACGAACAGGAGAAAAGCAATAAAAAGATCATCTATGCCTATGGCCATGATCCGCCACCAATTGAACAGCATCTCACTGTGCCCAATGAGGAGATAAATCTCCTTACCCTGCATCCTTTGGAACTGGCGCGTCAGCTCACTCTGCTGGAGTTTGAGATGTACAAGAATGTGAAGCCCTCGGAGCTGGTTGGCTCGCCGTGGACAAAGCGCGACAAGGAGCTCAAATCCCCGAATCTGCTCAAGATCATGAAGCATACCACAAATGTGACGCGTTGGATTGAGAAGTCCATAACGGAGGCGGAGAACTATGAGGAACGGCTGGCCATTATGCAGCGGGCCATTGAGGTGATGATGGTCATGTTGGAGCTGAACAATTTCAATGGCATTCTGTCCATTGTGGCCGCCATGGGCACAGCCTCGGTGTATCGGTTGCGCTGGACGTTCCAGGGTCTGCCAGAGCGGCATCGCAAGTTCCTCGACGAGTGCCGCGAACTGAGCGATGATCACTTGAAGAAATATCAGGAGCGCCTGCGCTCCATCAATCCGCCCTGTGTGCCATTCTTTGGTCGCTATTTGACCGACATTCTGCATTTGGAGGAGGGCAATCCGGATCTGTTGGCCAACACGGAGCTCATCAATTTCTCCAAGCGGCGCAAGGTAGCCGAGATCATTGGCGAGATCCAGCAGTATCAGAATCAGCCCTATTGCCTGAACGAGGAGCCCAACATACGTCAGTTCTTCGAGCAGCTGGACCCGTTCAATGGGCTGTCCGACAAGGAGATGTCTGACTATCTGTACAATGAGAGCATGCGCATTGAGCCGCGCGGCTGCAAGACGGTGCCGAAATTTGTGAGTTTGCAAAATGAGAGATTCAATGGAACTCCATTCTAATCAATCCCTTCCCTATCTCCGCAGCCCCGCAAGTGGCCGCACATACCGCTCAAATCTCCAGGCATCAAGCCGCGCCGCCAGAATCAAAGCCAGCATAACAACAACAATAACACCAGCGGCAGCCAGAGCAGCAAGATGAACTCCAGCCAGCCTCCGGCTCCAGCCCCAGCAGCGGCAGCTACAGTGCAGCAGCAGCCTGTTGCCATTAGCCTGGAACCCGGTCTGGATAGTCCTTCGCATAATCCGCATGCGTTTTCCACCTTTGCGCCCGTGCTCATCCCGGAACGCAACAGTAATGGCGAGTTGGCGCCGGCGCCAGCGCCACATTTGCCACGCAAACCAGCGGCGCATGTCTGGTCGATGGGCTTCGAAGAGCCAGCAGCAATAGATATGAATTCCAGCTCCAATTTGGTGGCTGCTTCAGATAATTTGCCACCCTCGCCATTGCCCAAACTGATCATAAGTCCGCGTCATGGTCGCCTGCAGTACAGTCCCACTCATAGCATTGCCAGCACTGTGACGCTGACTGCGGCTGGACTGGGAGCTGGAGCCGGTGCCGGTGAGCTAAGCCCTCAGCTGGGTAGCTTCTATTACGGAGACGGACAGCAGCAACAGACGACGACGGCAACTGGAGCTGTGCCCATCTCGCCGCATGTGAATGTGCCGCCAAGCGCCTCGAATATGGAGTACAGAGCTGTGCCGCCGCCGCTGCCACCGCGCCGCAAGGAGCGTACCGAAAGCTGCGCGGATATGGCGCAAAAGCGTCAGGCTCCCGATGCTCCCACCGTAAGTAAACAAATCCTTAGGGTCAGCCTCTAATTAAGACTTACAAGCTAACCCAGCGTGCCCTAAATTTGGCATTCCCCTGGTCGATATTACTATATTATACACTATATATGTATATATACATATCGATATTTATCGTGAGGACCATCGGTTCAATATTTCAGACAAACAGACATTTATATTTATATATATTCCGCCCGCTTTAGCTACCTCCGCGCGATGGTGAACTCAGTCCGCCGCCCATACCGCCTCGACTCAATCATTCCGCCAGCTGTGGACGCCAGCAGCAACAGCAGCATCACCAGCAGCTGGGCAAGAGCAGCCTGCTGCTGCCCAACACCAGCAGTATTATGATACGCCGCAATTCGGCCATCGAGAAGCGTGCAGCGGCAGCTGCCCAACAACAGCAGCAGCATCCGGCGACGCAGGCCACCACCACACTGGTAACCGTTGCTCAGGCATCAGTCGAGGATCAGCAGCAACAGCTTCAGCAGCCGCCTCAATCGATCTCGCCCGCCTTGAGCTCCTCGACAACCACCTCACCCATGACACCCATGACGCCCATGTCCCCGCACATTCCGCTCAACACCAGCAGCAACCAGCATATGGAGGGCAGCAGCAGCCATCCTAATCCGAATCTGCATCAGTTGCCACAGCCAACACAGTGGCGCCTGCTGCCGCAACTACCGCAGCCAGCTCATCATCATCATCCACTTCCGCATCTACAGCATCCACATTCACATCAACTTCAGCATCATCCACATCCATCACATGCACATGCACATGGGCATCCGCCGATCCCTACGCGTTCGTCACCAAAGGAATTCTTTCCAACTGCTGCCGCCGCCGCTGCAGCCACGAGCCATGAGGGAACACCCAAACTTCCACCAAAACCTAGTCTAAGCGCTAACTTCTATAACAATCCAGGTGAGTGGAGATATTCTTTCCTTTAATTTAGTTTTTTGAAGAGAAAGAAGTCCATTTCTATAAATCTATCATTTTAAGGAGTAAGGAGGGAGGAGCTGCTGATAGTTGGAAAAGAAACTGTACTCTTAGCTTCTCCTTCGCCACTCCCACGCGTCCCACTTAATTGATGATTTCGGCAGAAATTATTGGAAATTCTGCTTCATTCAAATTCTTCATTCAAATTATGCAACAAAACAAAATATATATAAAATCAGCTAAAACTTAAAACAATTTCAATCTATATTTGATCGATATTCACTATATATATATATATATGTGATTCCAGATAAAGGTACGATGTTTCTTTACCCAAGTACAAACCAAGAATAATATTTATTGCCTGGCGATGTGATACGGACAAACACAGTACGTGGAGTACGGACCATAGTTTATTTGAAGCAGCCTGACAACGCAGAAGATATATATATACAGATATCGGAATATATATATATATATATATATATATATATATATATCGACATACATGTATAATGTATTGTGGCAAGGCAAACATATGGACCGAGTTGTAAGCAAATGATTTTTATTATTCGAAAACTCACAAACAAAAAAAATATAATGAAATGAAATTATGTTATTATATAATTATTGATTATAAAACAAAAAAACAAACGAAAACGAAAACAAAAATTGTAAATATCGAAACAAAAATAAAACATTGTATTGATTGTAGAATGTACAAAAATAAAAACAATAAAGTATAACACTATTGTTAGACAAAAGAAATGTGTTAAAGTTAACAAGAAAGGAAGGCTAGTTTCGTCTTGCCGAAGCTTATATACCATTCACATTGTAAACGTGGATCCCAACCCAATTTGGTTTGATTTTAATGAAAAACAGAAAAGTTATTACTCTAAGTGTTCAATTCAGAAAAATCGGTTATATGGGAGCTATATGATATAGTTGTCTGATAAAGAGGGCTCGTTTAAATTGCGTGGAGTTATAGTGAGATTTAGGTTCAGCTATGATTCGGTTCATAGTGGAAGGAGTCGGAAGGGATTCAGTTAAAACAGGGCTTGCGGCCCTGAAATAAATGAAATTGTTTGTTACAATATGATATATATATATATATGTGCCATCTAGACATAGAACGGCTTCCTTTCCTTCAAAGCGACCTTCACTGTTGATATGAAAAAGTAATACAAGAAACTGTGCCATTAAGCCAAGTCTTAAGACATCATTAAAGCCTTTCAAGCCACACACATACTCTTTAGCAGCCAGAAGTCGTTAACATATATGGCTAATTAGTTGGAAGTTGAAAATAGGAAAACCCGAACGAGGCGCATATACAAGTACAAGTACACTTCCATTTGTCTCTGAATTCGAATTCTATGGCGATTGTTGTCGCTGCTGCTGCTGCTGCAATTAACGTTCCGTTTCCTTTCGCTTTTCAGACGGCGGGAGGGGTCCACCGCCGGGTGCTACGTCATGAAAACAGCTGGCTTTGGCTCTGCCTCTGAATTTGCTTCCTGAATTTGCGTGGATGGCTTGGCTGTAACTGGTTTTGTTTTTATGTGTTTCACATTTGAAAATGTGTTTTATTTTCGTGTTCGCCGCATTATAATCGTACGAGTTTACGCACCCAGTGCCGCCTCGTTGCCTCTTATTCTCGGGTGCATGTGTGATTGTTTTGTGGTTAAACGTATACCCTTATATGGTTTTAGTATACGCAGTTTGTAATTAGGTTGCGAGGGAGTGCACTTCCTAGATGCAGTCATGACCTAAACCATATCTGCATATCTATTGGAGAAAAGAACTACTCTTCCAACAGTTTTATTCAGGCTATTCTAGCAATCGCATTACAATATTCCATTATTAATAGACCACGACATATTAGTCTTGGTATATTGCATTAATAGGTCGAATTGTATAATGTTAACCTGGACTTGAATAGAAATATTAACGCGTGAGACTGCCGTCCAAGTAGCTTATTCTTATATAAATATTGAAGGCCCTAATCTAGTTACAGACTATTAGAATCTTTTTCATTTTAGTTGTTTTATACTATTTCTCACAACTTCTTCCAGTATTCACATTTCAGTATTGTTCTATTTCAAACCTTCTATTCTCAATTCTTCAATTCTGTTATTGCAGTTCCTTGTTAAAGCGACACAGAATCCTACTATCCCACGCCTTTCTACTCTAGTTCTTCCTATTTCCATAGTATCATTCCAGAAATTTGTAATTCAAATTAAGTGCTGTAGTTCACCTTCCCTTTCTCAGACTCGCATCAGCATAGAGCATCCACACTTCGACTACACCTGCCAGAGATTTTGATTGCGCTTTTTGCGAGAGCCAAAACCAAACGATTTTGTTTACACTTTGAGTTTGAATTTCACTTTGGGGGGATGCCTCTTTAATGTTATTATTTGTTATTGTTTTTTTTTTTTTTTCTTTTACTGTCCTTTCAGGGGATTTATTTATTAACACATTGAACTGTTCCGAAAAAATGCGTCATGGTTAACCAATTTAGAGTTTTGGTTTTGGATTTTGCGGTGAAGCACGTAAAGGTATCATCATATGGCGACTGTTGCCAGTTGAATCACCCAAGATGGGGCGTAACCGATCATTTTGAAAGGAAAACAAACAGTAAAATGCAATATTATATATTTTGTGAAATACGCCTAGGAAATAATTTATATTTTCATGAAGAATCAATCTGATAAAGGTTTATTGACTTTACAAAACAAAAAGAACTTGAAGCTTTCAACTCTCGTGTAAACTTGACCAACATATAATTGTACAAACATCATAATTAAGCAACAGCATATACATAATGACTATATAATTGTAATTATAATTACACCAAGTTAACATTAACATTAACATGATTCTCGCGCAAATCTTCAACAATTTGGCGGCACAGTGTCACGTTTAGCAACCTGCAACGCTGAGTTGTGCAACTGCAACAATCCACGTCAGTGGCAATTGTTGCAAATTTCAAATAGCAAAATTACTGAATGAAATTTGCATTTAATTTATTTTGATTGTGGGTAATGAGAGGGAAACCACAGCAGTGGCAGCAATTACAGGTACGACGCAGGTTGAGAGTTCTGCCCCGGCCTCTGTCTCAGCCCCTCCTCATCGAAGACAGCACATAATCAGTTGGTTTTTTACTTTGTGCAATTTGATTCGCACATAATTCGCTTACATGATCAATTAGAAATCCACAACAATTATAGGAGAGGAGAGACGAAGGGAGGGCGGTAGGTTGAGAGACAGTCTCTAATATTCTTGGGGAATATAAAACTGACAACTGATAGACGATATTGATAGGCCTTAGCCATCTGAGCAAAACGTGAAATATTCAAACGTTTTATATGCATGTTCGAGTTGATCACGTTTCTGACGCCTTGGGGGAAAAACACCGATGTATTATTACACTTAGAAAAATATACAAATAGAAAAGAAAAATCGCTGAATAATGGGCTCATAACCTGTGCAATAACTTCAACGGCAAGACCGAAAAAAATACCATTGTTCCCGAATCTCGTAACAATTCAAAATCTATTCAATACGTTTCCACAATAATTTATGCCATTTTGTGTTATAATGATTATAATGTTAACAAAGTTATAATAACCTCACCAAAGGGTATTCCCGATGCATTCTAAGAATGCCATTGCAACAGTTCTAACAAAATGTGATTAGTGAAATGTTATGCCGTCAGCAAGTCTGTTGAGAAATGCTAAGATGACAGATTGATTCGATTGCGCACCTGCCATTTACTTTCGGATTTCCTCCCCTCTATACCTTCACCCCTCCCGTACCCGTAACCGCACAACATACACATCAACATACGATGTATGGGAACAAGAAACACATACAGAACCAGAACCGAGAGCTCCGAACAGTATCCGAATCCATTCCCATTCATGCATTCGCATTGGCATTCTGATTGCTTGATTCTGATTCGGAAGTCGATGAGCTTTTATAAAAGCAGCGCCAGTAGCCAGCGGAGATTCAGTTTCAGTTTCAAACGCGAACCGGAAGAGCTGCTGCTCAGTGCAAAAGGAACGGCACGGATTACAGCACAAAGAATTTCAAATACAAATCAGCCGTTGAGTTCGTGTAAAGTAACGTAACGTTTGGTAAAGAAGAAAAGAAAACAAAAGAAATATGTTGGCCAGTGAAAATTTTCGTGCTGCACATCAAGCAGCACACTTCAAGGAATCTATATATAAGCCCTACAATGGCTCTAGCGAAAGCGATGAGGATGATTGCCAAATGGCAGCCAGCATAGGCAAGACATTGACCACGGCCACGATCATGTCGAATGATAATGCCGCCGCCTCTGCGTCCCCCTACTCTGCTGCTGCTACAGTTGAATCAAAAACGTTGGACAATAACAACATATCTGCTCAGGAGCAGGATCAGGATCTAGCCACTTTTGTGGCCAGTCATCCAACTATGCAATTTGAAAGCTTCATACGCTCCTGCATGGATGAGATTATCAAGCTGGCTGTCTTCCAAGGCACCAACCGTTCCTCCAAAGTTGTGGAATGGCATGAACCAGCCGAGCTGAAGAAACTCTATGATTTTCAGCTGCGTGAGCAGGGCGAATCTCATGAGCAGCTACATCAACTGTTGCGCGAAACTATACGCTATTCGGTGAAGACGGGTCATCCGTATTTTATCAATCAATTGTACTCAGGTGTGGATCCCTATGCTTTGGTCGGTCAATGGCTAACGGATGCACTCAATCCTAGCGTCTACACGTATGAGGTGGCCCCAGTATTTACGCTCATGGAGGAGCAAGTGCTGGCCGAGATGCGACGCATCGTTGGCTTTCCACAGGGCGGCCTAGGTGATGGCATCTTTTGTCCCGGCGGCTCCATAGCCAATGGTTATGCAATCAGCTGTGCGCGCTACAAATATGCACCTGAATCGAAGGTAAGTGAAGGCCAGCCTCAGTCACACACACAGACACAGACACACACACACACACACACACACACACACACACATTCGCAAGACAAAAGCCAGAGCCAATCCATCACAAGTGTCGGAAGTGAAGCGGAATCGCTGCTTTGATTTCTTGGTGTTGGCGTAGAGATTGTCTCAATTATAATTACAAAATTGACAATTACGAGCGAAACCCGTTAAGGTCACAGCACAGCGTTAGAAAGTTCAAATTGCCAAAGCTGCGGCAGGTCAAGGTGTTTAGCTTCAAATTGTGCGTGCTTAAAATAGTATCATCTCAACCTACTCTGCGTCGATTTCTATGATTAATATCCTAAACGATGCCTAATTAATGCAGTTATGTAAAGGCAGAGGTGAGGAGAATCATACCATCTTTTTTTTTTTAATTTTCTCCAGAGTCTTAAAATCAAAATTCGTAAAATTTTGTTAAGTTTGTAAAATCTCTACCAACAATTTTTCCCTTAGCGTAATGGTCTATTTAATGGCAAACCGCTGGTCATCTTTACCTCAGAGGATGCTCATTATTCGGTGGAAAAGTTGGCCATGTTTATGGGCTTTGGCAGCGAGCATGTGCGTAAGATATCCACGAATGAGTTGGGCAAGATGCGGATGAGTGACTTGGAACAGCAGATACAACTATGTCTGGATAATGGCTGGCAACCCTTGATGGTGTCCGCCACAGCGGGCACCACTGTACTAGGCGCTTTTGATGATCTGTTGGGCATATCAGAACTGTGTCGCAGACATAATATGTGGATGCATGTGGATGCCGCCTGGGGTGGGGGAGCTCTTATGTCGAACAAATATCGTAATTTGCTTAAAGGCATTGATAGGTGAGCATTAGAAGAAGTTGAAAGCAACATTTAACTATCAACATATATTACTGTTACATTTGAAATCATCTTTTTTCAAACTCCTTTCCTTTCCAGAGCTGACTCAGTTACCTGGAATCCCCACAAGCTGTTGGCCGCTTCACAGCAGTGCTCAACGTTTCTGACACGACACCAACATATTCTGGGCCAGTGTCACTCCACAAATGCTACGTATCTGTTCCAAAAGGACAAATTCTATGACACCTCTTACGACACTGGCGACAAGCACATTCAATGCGGCCGTCGCGCCGATGTCTTTAAGTTCTGGTTCATGTGGAAGGCCAAGGGCACCAAAGGACTGCGTGCCCATGTTGAGCAAGTGTTTCGCATGGCTGAGTTCTTTACGGACAAGCTGCGCGAACGGGAGGGCTTTGAGCTGGTGCTAGAGCAGCCCGAATGCACCAATATCAGTTTCTGGTATATTCCACCCAGTCTGAGGCAAATGGAACGCAACCAGGAATTCTACGACAGATTGCATACGGTGGCGCCTAAAATCAAGGAGGGCATGATCAAGAAGGGTTCAATGATGATCACATATCAGCCATTACGCAAATTGCCCAACTTCTTCCGGTTGGTGTTGCAGAATTCCTGTCTGCAGGAGGAGGATATGATATATTTTCTGAATGAAATTGAGTCCCTGGGACAGAAGTTGTAGGCGAGAATGTGTGATCAAGGTGGTGCTTGTGTTAAGAACATTCTGTTTTAGGCATATGATGTATATAAAATAGAAATATATATATATATAAATAATATATAAATAATATATATATATATATATTATATCTTTGGTATATCTAGGATGTTAAGTATAAATAAATAATATATGGATATAGTTCAAATAAAAAGCAATCCTTTTTTCAAACTGAACCGCTATAATTTATCGATTAAATAGCGATGAATAAGTTGCACTTATTGAAAGCGAAAGCAAAATATCGCCTTGGTAACGATGATTTATCTGCAATATAAAATATCGCTTGGTTCGATAGGTCTGTGTCTGCCGCCTTATGGCTATTTCATAAAAGTCAATATCACACATTTGCGTTTAAGCTGTTATTATTATTATTATTATGTTTGTTTTTGCTATGTATTTATGATGCAATTAAACGTAGTACGAACGTATGCCAGCCGAGAACCTTATGCCAGTAGCAGCATACGAATTTATCGCAAGCTGAAGCCGGCTCAGCCAAAACAAAGCAAAGTTAACTTACCGGATATAAATACTGCTGCCGCCGTCTCCTCCTCCGAATATGCTGAGAATCCTGTGAAGGTGCAGATGATTTCACATAATTTGCATAAGCAAATATTTCCTCAGTTCCCGCGCCAGCAAAAGCCCCCAGAGGATGCCGCCGCCAAGGTCTACAAAACTGAATTACGTCGTCACGGCATCGACATAGCCAGCACATCGCGTCTGCCGGACGTGGAGCTAAAGCTGCCGCCATTGCGTGGTCAGAATATTGAGGAGCATTATCACAACATAGCCAAAGAGCAGGTAGAGCCATATGAGCAGCTCCTAATGCCACTGGTTAAGTGCCAGCAACTGCCAGAGAAGCCCAAACGTTGGGCTTTCCTTGCCGGCTGGACAGCGTATGATCCGGAGACGGGGGCTGCTACACCTGTGGCGTCACCCCTAGAAAAGGGTCTCATCTTCGATGTAGAGGTGTGCATACGAGATGGCCAGGCTCCGGTAATGGCCACAGCTGTGAGCACGAAACGCTGGTATGCATGGGTGAGTCCTCGACTGACCAAGCACAGGTTGGATGTTGAAGATGATGCAGTAGAGCCAAGTGTGGATGAAAGACCACATTACACGCTACAACAGCTGATACCCTTGGGTAATAATGGTCCCGGCCTGGTTGTGGGCCACAATGTCAGCTATGACAGGGCCAGGATCAGGGAACAATATTTGCTAGAGGACACTGGCATGCGCTTCCTGGACACCATGTCCCTGCACATGTGTGTGAGCGGTGTGACCAGCTATCAGCGTGCCCTGCTCAAGTCCAAGAAAGAGCCGGCGCTGGAGGATCTGGATTGGCTGGAGAAGAGTTCCCTCAACAGCCTGGTGGAGGTGCATCGTCTCTATTGTGGTGGTCCGCCTTTGTCCAAGGAACCCAGGAATATCTTTGTGGAGGGCACTCTGGGTCAAGTGCGTACAAATTTCCAGGCCTTGGTCAACTACTGTGCCAGCGACGTGGAGGCCACTCAACGCATACTCCACCAACTGTATCCGCTGTATGCCCAACGTTTTCCACATCCCGCCACCTTGGCTGGCATGTTGGAAATGGGTTCCGCCTATCTGCCCGTGAACTCCAACTGGGAGCGTTATATACGCGAGTCGCAGCTGACCTACGAGGATCTGAGCATCGAGGCCAAGTATCATTTGGGTCGACGGGCGGAGGAGGCCTGCTCGTTACTAGACCAGGAGCAATATCGTCAGCATTTGTGGCTCTGGTCGGAAGATTGGAGTGTTCAGACGCTGAAGCTCAAGCAGCCGCCCAGGAAGCAACCAGAAGAAGCATCCCCTTCACTCCCCGCCAACTGCACGCCCGAGGAGCGTCGTCTACGGCTGAAGTTCCAGCATCTCTATGCTCAAGCCAAGCTACTGCCCGCAAGGCGTCCTCTATTGCCTGGCTATCCCGCCTGGTATCGCAAATTGTGCAAGAAACCGCCAAAGCAGGAGGATGAGCAGGAGCAGGAGTGGTCGCCTGGAGCCAGCGAGGTCAGCACGGGCATGCAGATAGCCCCCAAGCTGCTTTCCCTTTGCTGGGAGGGTTATCCCCTGCACTATGAGCGGGAGCATGGTTGGGGCTTTCTGGTGCCCTTTCGCCAGCAGGCCGAGAATAGTCAGAGCGGCTTGCCATTGGAGCAGCTGGTCCAGCGTTGTCCCATACCCGAATTTGCCCGCCACACTGAAGAGGAGGATCTGGCCTTTGAGCTTTTGCCTGGGCAGATGGAGCAGCAATTGGGCAAGCGCGAGTTTTACAAGAAGATCTCTAAGCAGCAGAAAAGATTGGAAAGTCAATACAAAGGTGGGTTTGAGGAGATCCTTAAGCTTATATAAAAAAATCATCCTTCCAGGCTCTGGGGTTTGGTGCCATCACATACTCGACGACAGCTGCTTCTTCCTCAAGTTGCCGCACAAGAATGGTCCTTCGTTTCGCGTGGGCAATCCTCTATCCAAGGACTTCCTCAACAAATTCTCCGACAACGTTTTGAGCAGTGGAGATGTGTCCTGCCAGGCGGCTGCCCGCGTCATTGAGATTGCCCGCATGATGTCCTACTGGCGCAACAATCGAGACAGGATTATGGGTCAGATGGTGGTCTGGTTGCCGGCTGAGCTCAGCCCACACAGCCACTATTCGTTTGGAGCCATTTGCCCGCAGGTGGTGGCCTGTGGCACTCTGACACGTCGGGCAATGGAGCCCACCTGGATGACGGCCTCGAATTCCAAGGCCAATCGTTTGGGTTCCGAGCTGCGCGCGATGGTGCAGGCTCCGCCTGGCTACAGGCTGGTTGGAGCCGATGTCGATTCGCAGGAGCTGTGGATAGCGTCTGTGTTGGGTGATGCCTATGCTTATGCTGAGCACGGCGCCACGCCGCTGGGGTGGATGACCCTGAGTGGCAGCAAGGCCAACGGCAGCGATATGCATTCCGTGACAGCCAAGGCGGTGGGCATCTCGCGGGATAACGCCAAGGTCATTAACTATGCAAGGATCTATGGGGCCGGGCAGCAGTTCGCGGAGACCCTGCTACGGCAGTTCAATCCCACGCTGAGCGCTTCTGAGGCCAAGGCCAAGGCCATGAAAATGTTCTCCATCACCAAGGGCAAGCGGGAGTATCGTCTGCGTGGGGAGTTCCATGATGAACTGGATGATAGAAAGTAGGTATAATTTTAGTCGAACCCACTGCTGTTCTTAATTCTAAGCCCTACCTTCCAGTTACAGCAGCTATGAGGCTTCACGTCTGGCTCAGCAGCGTAACCGTACTGTGGCTGAGGTGTTCCATAAGCCCAACTGGCGTGGCGGCACCGAGAGCGCCATGTTCAATCGTCTAGAGGACATAGCCACCGGTTTGACGCCTTCTACCCCCTTTCTTAACTGCCGCCTGAGCCGCGCTTTGGAATCGCCGGAGGAGGAGGATCAGCAGCAACGATTTCTGCCCACCCGCATTAACTGGGTCGTCCAGAGCGGTGCCGTTGACTTTCTCCACTTGATGCTGGTCAGCATGCGTTGGCTTATGGGTCCCCATGCCCGCTTCTCGCTCAGCTTTCATGATGAGCTGCGCTATTTGGTCAAAGAGGAGCTGGCCCCCAAGGCGGCGCTGGCCATGCACATTACCAATCTGCTTACCCGAAGCTTTTGCTCCGCCCGCATTGGCCTTCAGGATCTGCCTATGTCGGTGGCTTTCTTCTCCTCTGTCGAGGTGGACACTGTGCTGCGCAAAGAGTGCACCATGGACTGCCAAACGCCCTCTAATCCGCATGGCTTGAAAATTGGCTATGGGATACAGCCAGGTGAGAGTTTGAGCATAGCCGACGCCATAAAAAAGGCGGGAAGCAATGATCTCAACCAGTGGCCGTGGTTAAGACAGCAGGAGAAGGAAAGGGTGACGAAAACTGCCCAGAAGAGCAGATGATGGTGCGTATTCTCAAACAAGACTAGATATTGTGTTGCAACTACCTCATAAGATTTAATAACAATTAAAAACGCAACAAGTATAAAAGCTTTTGCTAGTTATTTTTATCGCTCTCTGCTCACTGTGACAATTTGACTCCAATTGCAGCCGTACAGCGTTGCCAGCCTTCAGTTTTTTTTTAAGATGCTACTGACCCGCTTAGAAAAATCGTTTTTCAAATAAGAAACAGCTTTTATTTAATTTTTCATAGCGAAAGAAACATTTTAAAACACATACACAGACTTAGAAACTGTTAATGGAAGTGGCGGCATAAGTAATAGCTAACTTTTCAATTGTTATATAGGTAAAACTCTGAACATTTTGGCAAATACTGTGCAGGCCTGGGGCTTTTGACATATAAACTTAAAAGAAGAACCACACCGCACAAACACGCAAACGGCCACAATTTGGCCTAACTAAATGTGTAGATTCCGCATGCCTCCATTAAGATTGCCATCTTGCTCGACATTCCAGATAACCAGTTGCCCATCCACGCCCGATGTGGAGACCTTGGATGCGTTCTCCTTGTCGCCGACATATAAACGCACGCTGGTTATGGCATTCTGGTGTATGGAGTTAACCGTCGTGTCCGTATTCTCAGTACGCATGTTTCGGTCCATAGACTGGAAGATGCGCATGGCTGTGATGCCGCTGGCCTCACGCTTTTGCGACTTGTCCAGCTTGCCGCTGAGCACTAGCTTGTTGTCCGGCGTGAGGCTGTAGAGGAGCGGCACACAGCTGTAGCCGGCTACCACCACAGTGGTGGGTGAGACCCATTCGCAGGCTAGGAAGGGCAAGTAGCCAGTGCGGCAGCGTATCACCGTATTGCCATTGGTGGCATCCGCAATGCTCACACAGCTGTCGTGGCCCACCCAGCAGACCTTGTTGCCGTCGCTGGAGAAGCTCACATTGTTGATCCAGCCGCCACCGGAGGTTGTGGAGTTTTTAAACTCCACCATCAGTTGGCCCAGGGGCTTGCGATTGCCCCAGGGCGTGGGCGAGGGCGGCTCCTCAATGTCCTTGATGAACGCCGAGAAGACGCGCACCTTGTAGTCAGTGGAGCCAGCCACCAGTAAGACATTGTTAGGATGCCAGTCCAGAGAGGTAACAGTGGAACGTATGGGCTTCTTAATGTGTTTTGATACCCACCAGTCATTCTCCGATTCGAAATAGCAGACGGAAATCAGCCGAGCTCCGGATCCCACAGCGAATTTGTTCTCCGCCGGCGACCATTTCACACAAGTGGCTGCACGATTAATACGCAGCAGCACGAGCGTGGGCTTCCACTTACCATCATCGCCCTGAGTCCACACGTAGGCATTCCTATCGGCCGCACAGCTCACTATACGGTTCGTGTTCTTGGCCCAATCGATGCCCATGACGCGTAAATCGTGCTGATTCAATACATCGGACAGTTTCCAGTCGCTGCCGTCGCGACTGTAGATATGGATCTCATGGTTGTTGGGCGATAAGGCAATTTCTGGAATGAGTCATGGATTAATCATACAATTTTCCAAACAAAGGCTGTGAAGAAATCTTACGCGAACGATCACTATTCCAGGCATGGCAAGTGATCGCCGCCGGCGTATTGCCAAATGTATAGGTCTCTGCCATGATCTGGGCGTTGGATGTGAGCTAGATTCGCTTCAATCAACCACACACGTAGTTTTTGTCAAAGAGCAGCCGGGCTGGATTTGCTTGCTTGGGCGTTGTTTTGTGTGCGCGTGTGTTTTGGCAGGCACAGCAGCTTTCTCTCTAGTTTTAATCGCGGACTCTGGGCCGTCTACACGATTAAGCTAGCGCCTATGAGAATTGAGTTAAAATTTTGATTTTTAAGGCAAGCAAATTCAGCGAAAATCACCAAAATTCCACCTCCACTTGCTCTAAATGCAGAAATTAATAACACGAATTAGGGCCAACGATATATGAGCATACGATATATAAATACAAGGTATTTCCAAACGATATTTGTCTTGCTTATCGAATGACAAGTAATTTATATCGATATCAGTATATATAGCACTTTCAGTTTTAAAATATCGCTTTGGTCCACCGGCAGAATGTCTCGCCTTTGTTTATTAACAAAAATTCGATTTTATTGCAAACAGACCATCAAATCACAATTGAGGCAGCCAGAAATAAAGAAGCAGCGGCCTCTGGACTTCACGCAACTCAGCCATACCACCAAGGTGCCACAGCAGCCAGTTGCCAATCCTTTTGCAGATACAAACCCAAGCGCTGACCTAGAAATAGACACAAAAACAATACAGCTATTGGAACGCCTGTCCCTAGTGGATTTGGACAGCAAAGAAGCTTTGACAACGCTCAAAAGTAGCATACAGTTCGCCGATAGGATAGCCCACATCAATACGGAGGGTGTTCGTCCCTTGTACACTGTGCTGGAGCAGCAACAGCTGCAGTTACGCAACGACCAAGTGACAGAAGGTGACTGCCGGCAACAGGTCCTGAGCAACGCCAAGGTGACTGACGAGGACTACTACGTCTCGCCGCCGGGTAATATACCTCTTGAGCAGCAGGATAAACCTGACAATCAATAGTTGCCATGAGTCGCCTTAGCCGCTGCCTCAAGTCTTTGGAAGCTGCTGGCTTCTTCACACAAGGGACAGCTGGCCATTTACAGTTACTAGATCATGGACAAGCCTATGCCCAGCAACTGCAGCGACAGTGGTTGAACTTACGTCCCCTGGCTGTGCATTTGGAGGCCCGTCAAGGGCAAAATACGGATACCCAACGCTACAACTTTGTGCAGACGCAACAATTCCGTGAAAATTTTCAAGCTTTGCGCGCTGAGCACCCAGAGAAGGCCAAGTGCCCCACTTTATTAAAGCAACAGCATAGAGACAGCTGCTCTTGGCAAGCGAACCCTCAATCCCCGCCTTTTAGCCTAGCGTCACCCATCACGCGTCTGATTACCGACTTTTTGGTGGAGCCGTATCGCCACTTGGAGCATTTCTTTAATATGCAGCGCGAAAGCAAGATCTGGTGGATGCGTTGCTCCTCAAATCCCAGTCGCTATAAGATTGTGCCCGTAGAAACAGAACTTGAGGATTGCCAGGCGATAGACATTAGATCCGGCTTTGGCGAGACAGGCGAGATCACAGTGGAGCAGCTCACTTTGATTCAGCAGCTGCCGGCACAGCAGCTGTTCTACTTAAACCAAGCCCATACTGGCAAATCGTTGCTGCCAGCCGTCATAAGATCTGTGGTTGAACTGGAAACGGCCACCTGTGGTAAGTAAATGCCAGTTCTAGCCAAGTCTTTATTCTACCTTCTCTACTTCCAGCTCTCCTCTTAGATGCCTGTGATCATGGCCGCGAGGCGGACTCCCTGCTGCTCCATCGCCTGCTGGCGCCTTATCAGTGCAGCATAGCTGCCTCCTTCCCCTCCCTGTCTCAGGACTTGAGTGATCTCTGTCAGCATTTTGTGTATGCACTGCAACGTGCTGGCCTGCGTCTGTGTAAGGGCCAGGGCTATGTTTTGGCGAAGGATTCCTCAAAACTAGCTGAGCATCTGGCCAGGGTGGACACTTTGGGGGTGCCCTATACACTGCTGATAAACGAACAGACTTTGAGCAACGGCTTGCTGCAGTTGCGCAGCAGAGATACCAAATTAGCGGAGACTATACATATAAGCGATGTGCCTGGTTATTTGTTAAATATATTTAAAAGTTGACAGAATTTTGCTTAACTATCAAAGAGGTGAGAGGAGGAAGAAAAGTGATAGAGAGGATGAGAAGGGAAAACCTTGCTTTGGAAAAGTGATAGCTTTTTATAAAGCGAATTTGGACGATTGACAATCCCAAATGTTGGACAGGCGTGGGCTCCTAGAAAGGGTAAATATACACATAGACTAACAAATGTTATATATATAGAAATTACTATAAAACGGATCCATAGTGGGGGCCTACGCCATTAGCTTTGTCTTATGTGAAGGTTTCCGCATCTCTTATGGTGTGAGCTGTACGTTGATGTAACTATTGTTATTTTTTTGTTTTTTCATCGAACAGATGCTGTTATACCGTTAGATGCATGCATAATAAAGGGTGGTTGTCTGTTTTGCATTGATACCATGTCCAATTATGAATTGATGAGTTTTTCCTAATCATAATATATATAGAAAGTCCATAACATAATAATGAATTTGCTAGTGCGTTCCGCAAGGTGTCGTTCAACATCCAAAAGATATGCCAGTTGGTTGACTGGCGTCCGCAAGGGATAAATGTACTAATATTAAGAAAATTGTTCAAGACATTTATCCGCAATGGTTTGTAACTGATTCTTTTTTCAGCTATCAAGTCGCTGCTCGAAAGTAGGCTACCCTTTTTGCCAAGTCCACTCTATTTTTGTGTGTGTGTTTGAAAGGAAGAAAGACTCGTTTTCGGTTTGTTTTCTTCATATGCAACATCAATGTTTAACAATAAATGAATATATTTAATTGCATTTGTAATACCATAAATGTAATAATATTAAACTAATTGTCATTTAGCGAAATGTTTAACAGAACAGACATACACAGAGATACGAATACGACGAATACAAATAAAGACTACATATAACGAGGTTGGTGAGGCTTTCACCTAGTTGCAGTTGCTATGGTGTCATCGGTGCAGGGACTGTGGACAATGAAGTGACTCGATTCCATTGACTATCCAAAGCAAAGGTTCAATTAGAAGGGCGGTGGGTGGTCGGGATCAACTTTGGTCACTTTGGGACTCAATGACCACCAATCTCGCGGAGCTCACGCTTGCCCAGCGGCAATGGTGGCCGGAAATTGTTAATAACTTTGCCATTGAACTCATTGCAGGGACACTCCTCCTTCACATCGTAGGCATTGAGATTGCGCATGGCATTCAGCTGATCATCGGACACTTGAATGGGCGTCTTGAACACAATCCAAATGACGCACTCCGAGCAGGGCGGCGTGGTCAGGGAGCCCTCGTATGTCCAATACGTGTGCACGTCCGGCAGCAGCTGGCCAGGATCGCAGCCCTGCGGCAGAGTCACACGATCGCCTTTGTGCAGCACGAATTGTAGCAAGCTGCTGACCTTGTCCAGCTCCTTGTGGTGGCCACCGGCCTCCAGGAATACTCCCAAAACAGCCAAGCCGTCTGGAGCAGCCGCAGCCTCGCCAAAGGACTTGTACTTGGTTGTATTCCAGTGCACCAAATGCAGTTCACCGGCATAAGAAACGCCATCAACAGTGTGTTCCGATCCCTTCGAATTTGTGCAGCCCCAATGGCAATGGAACTGTTCCAGCTTAAAGATTTGATCTCCCAAAGGGCCGCCAGTTAACTCCGAATCGTTGCCATTGACATCAACGCGCCAGCAATAGCCTACAAGCCAAGGATGCAAATGTTAGATGTGAACAGTTTAAGTGGTTTTAGAGCTAAAGTCTTTACCTGGATTGACCAAACTCTTGGTGTGCTCTGGCACATATTTCCACTTGAGCGGCGACACTTTGAGTTCGCTGCCCTTCTTTGCGCTAGAAGGCGTTATGTCCACCGGCGATTGACGATGACCGGAGGCCTGTGGATAGTCTTTGGCCCAGTGAGCGGGTCCTGCAAAAGCAAACAAGCGATATGGTAAGAAATTAGTGATTAAACTCATAACGGGTTCAGTTATCCAGAAGCGACTGAGCTGACATTATAGATGCACGTTTAATTTCCGTGACAATGCAGGGTTAGCTAAGTGACGTCACACTAAATCCAATGATCAAAAAGAGTTCTCGGAACTGCCCGAAAACCGACTGATCACTTAATCAAACTAATTTTACTATAAAACCATCTTAGAAGTTTTCACATGTATGGACTAAGTTTGATCTGGATAGAACAACTATAGCATATAGCTGGCTCCTTATAAGCGAGCCGTCACTATGAAGACTTAGTATGGAAAACTTTTTTGTTTCTTTCCTAGTCCTTTTCTCAGCCCTTACGTCCTTTGATCTAATGTCATAAGAATCGTTCTACTATATCCATATAGCTGAAGCCATAGCATATTTCTGCAAGAGTATTTAACCTTCGGCTATTCGACGTTTGTCTTTCCTTGTTACAAAATATTATTTAGTATTTAGACAAGTGTTGTGGGCTTTTCCTTATTTGCATTGAACTTTTCGTACTTAATTTTTTTTTATCACATTAAACACAGGTCTACAGAGTGTGGACGATGCAGAGAACACACTTCATAAGGAGGAGTCATCCAGAGATATCAGAAGGTAATAAAATAAAGGGAAAACCACAAAAGCTGGCCGGAAATATATGGCTTATAAAATGTATAAAAGGATCGTCGCGTTGATTGTGTGTGTGTGGGGGAGCTTTGATTATGGCAATCACGGCATATGAGTCGTATACGTGATATGCATGTCAATTGTCAGGTGTGTGTTTGATTTTGTCATTTGCAGTGCCAATTTGTTTTGCCAATCTTTGTTTTGTCACATGAGCAAATTGCCAGAGAACACTTACCCCGCTGTCTGTGAGTGTGCCCGTTCCCCCTTTCGTAAGATATATCGCTTATGGAGGGATCTTTTATTTATGAGAGACTTATTTGTCATTGTCTTTGTTTTCTATTTATCAATTTGCACTTTTGAAGGCTTTTTAATGCCAGGCTTTCAAAATTGCTTAGACCTAAATGATTTATCATTCTTATCGATAAGAATGTGGGCTTTATATATATGATATATATATAAGCACTGCTGCATTTTGTCTGTTTAAAGCGCCTGTGTGGTGTGGAGGTGTGGGGAGGTTTGTTTTTAGTTCTCAGTTTCCGTTTGCGGTTTATCTTGTGACAACTCGAGCGGATCACATGACTATGACTGCCCCGTGGGCGTGGCATCTTGACTGATTTTACTGGCACGTGACGCAGTTCGCCAAGACAATATTTGCTTGCTGCTGCCTTTTCCACGAGAAGTAATTAAAAATGAAATAACAAAAATTATAACGCGAAATGCAGCAAACAGCAATAAAAAAATAAAAACCGTACAGAAACGAAAAGTAAATATGAAGCCACACTGCTTGCACAGCCGCTTTGACTAGATAAAATACGGGAACGAGATATCGCTAAGTAAATATTTTGCTTAGACCTCGCGGCATTTCGAAAAAGTTTCAATAAATATTTAAGCAGGCATTCACAAAAGGAGAGAAACTTTTAATTATCTTACTCATAGACGATTACCCAGGCCTTGGTTAGATTATAACCAAAAGGGAAATATGCTAGGCAAAGGGTTTATATACAGAGAGAATCCTCAATTGGACGACAGAGACCATCATGTGGCATTTATTAGTATCACAGTTATGAAGAACTAGCTCCTCCTCCTGTAGATTAATGTTTGTTGTTGTGCTGATGACCTTCAATGTGTACCAGGACATGACGAATTTTTAATATTGCGTATATAAGAGGGCGATATATAGCCCTTGACATATTAATCTATATTAGTCCACTATACAAATTTCGTGGCTATCGGTCCAACAGGTGCGAGGATATAACCAATTTTCATAATCCTCTATATGAGGGGCGATTAGTTTAAGCTACTACATAGAGGACAGACAGATAAACAGACAGACAGACTCTCATTTATATATATGTTATATATATGTTATTTCTATGGCAAATCAACACATCGGATATATGTTTACAATTTCGTTCTCCTTTTACTGCAAAGAATTCATTAAAAATTCAGCGCTGCCTTTCTCTGTGCTTCTGAAAATTTAGAAGTCAGCAGTGCTGCCTTTCTCTTTGCTTCGACAAATTTCAAGTAAGCTAGATAGATGCTGGTTAGGACACTTATATTCTATATGTAGTTTTAATTTTATTTATAAATATTTTATTTCTTTTTTTATGTACTTTTTTATGTGTTTATATCTTCATTGAAAATGCCATAGCTTTCGCCTTTGATAACTCTCAAATATGGTTAATTTCATATTCAAAAGTAAGACTGGGCGAAGTGATTTTAAAGCACGTCCAATCCCATATATACGAAATCTATATAAAGTCGTAATTTGAGAGGAATTTTCTATATTCTAACTCTATGAAATTTCAGTTGTTCTCTCGAATGCAATTATTTCCCACTGTAATTCGCATTCACATCTCAATAAAATTTCATTTCACAAATTTTGTGCAATTAAGTCAATATTTTCTTGAGGCCCCCAGACAAATATTATTATTAATTATGGAGGAAGAAAAAAACAAACGGAATTTTCACACGCAATATTTAAGCAAAAAAGGAACAGATCAAAGTCAAGTTATTATTATGTTTGGCAGAGCTATAAATATATAGTCGCTTCTATATATACAAATTTATGATCTAGAAAATTTATTTCAAAAAACTTATTGACAAGTGGAAATAGAGGGCAGGTAGCAATTATACCATAAAATTTGATGAGTTTTTCTTTACAAAATATCAAAAATGTCCATTAATATTTCAATTACAATTTGCATGCAAGGAAATAATCAACCAAAGGTTAAAAACTGTTTACAATTTATGTATCTATAGAGTCCAAGCAGCCAACGCAGAAATGGCAATAGCCAAGCTAAGCCCAGGTGGAGGTGGAGATGGTGGTCATATTGTCATTGCTGGGGCTTCCCGTAAAGGGTTCCGAATTAGCTGATTGGCTTAAGGCCAGTGGTGGCGGGTTCTGTTAATGGGGTTGGCGGGGTTGCTGGAGCTGGGAGGAGACGGGGGCTAATTTCTTACACACAATATAACACTTAAGTATTGACGCCAATAAGGAATGATGGAATGTGTTCCTCAGCCAAACTCGTAGACACAAAACACGCCATAAGTTCATGATGCGCATTTGGAATACGTACTCTTAAGTATCTCTTAAGGTTACAGGGTGCTCCAAATTATTTTGTTTTCTTATGCATATCCGACTTGCAGATCGCAACCTTAGCTCGGGTAGGGTCTTAGGGGTTAGCTTAGCTTCAGAACAGCGGATTATTTCTTTGTTGTTCTTTCGTTTTTGTTGCAGAATTTCGTAAAATTCATATGAATTCGTAGACCCTGTATAAAAACAAACCTCATATACATCCATCACGTCAATTCATTAAGAGTTTTGTAAATTGCTAATTATCCCACAATTTTGTTTCTCATTTCATTTTTTTTTTGGCAGTTCATTGTATTGTAATTTTGCCTTATTTGGTAACGATTTATGCAATTTATGGCCGCATGCCACTTGTTTTTTGTTTTGTTTTTATTTTTTTTTAGAATATTAATGGTCTGCTATCCCCCGTTTCACCTGGCTGTAAACAATTTCCGTATTGCACATTTCCAACAAGTTTTTTATGCAAAACCTGTCTTGTCTTTGCCCCTCTCCCTCTGTCTGTCTGTCTGTCCGTCCGTATGTCTGTTTAACTGTCTATGTGCCATTTTAGCTGGCAATAATTCAATTAAAAAATCGTTACGGATTTAATTGCTTTTAACATTAAATGAACACAATTACGGGTATTACTCAGATCCAATTGTGTAGCGCGGCTTTTGGGCATGTTTTCTTTGTGCTGTCGATCAAAGTGTTTATATATATGATATGGTTTATTATATTATTATTTAAAACTGGATAATCTAGCAGGGCAGAGTTATCAACAGATCTACCGATAAATGATCCCTTGGCGTTATCTGCAGTTGGATCACTATTAGCTTTACTTAGTGGCTTTTTTTGTCCACTTTCAGTGTGATCTAGCCCATTATAGCCATACCTATATACCTGAATCGTATGCTACCTAATATATATATATATATACCTAGTAGATTGTGTGATCGATGCAACAATTCTTATCAAAAATCTGTCCAAATTCCCTGCTCCAGCCTCTGGTCAAAGCGAGAGCCACCTAATCGGGTTATCAGTCTGTGAAATGTGAATATGAAACACAGGCGACGACACGCTTCTAGACAGCTGTTTGAGATTAAACTCGCGTGTTTCCTTATAACTCAATATATAGTACTCATATACTATATAGATTACCTAAAATCAATCAAATATCGTTTAAGGCATTATCACGCTGATGAACTGATAAAGTTTTAATGTGCAGACGTAACACTCTACTACAGAAATACAAAGTCTGAAGTGGAAAGTTTCCAGCCCAATCATCAGCTCAATCAAAAACCAATCAACAAATAAATCAAAACAAATTGCCAGTCCCCAAAATATAAACTAGAAATATACCAAGAAAGAACAAGTGCTATGCATGTATAGATATCATAGATACATATGAATCTATATACTATACGGACTACACTTCTAGACCATGTTTATTGATCGATAAGTTGTTGTTGCTGTTCGTTTGCCTCTATATCATTTGCCGACAAACCATGGCGAAAAATATACATATATATATATATATATATGTATATATTTGGCTAACTTTGGCTTTGAGAACCAGTTCTTGTCCTTAAACATTGAAAAACGTGCACTTGACCATAAGCAAAGTAAACGAACTGAATTTGCCTTGAAAACAAAATGCAAAAGGAATATTGAAAACAAAACAAAGCGGCAAAAAAACACTAAGCGAATTAGCCATATAAAGCAACAAGATAAAAGTTGAAGAAAATAAACTAATTAAAATTTAAATAAAATGTTAGAAAAGAAAGATAAGCTCCAGACGATTAGTCAACGTTTACACATTTTTAGCAGATCTTCAACATAAAGATAACTAAGGAATAAACGTAAACCGAACGAAGCCGCAGCTTTTATCCCCTTACCAGTTTCATCGGAACAAAAGTAGAATTTGAAATGGACTGCTGTAAAAAGGCACCCTGGGGCTATGGATGGCAAGCCCTAGTCCATTTTCGATATCGCAATGGCGTACGACAAGCAACGGATGCCTGCCGCGCTTGCTAATGGTAGACACTTCTCGAATAAAGGTATAAAGAAGGAAATTCGCTTCAGAAGAAAAAAGATTTGTTTGAGGAAGATCCTGAAGGCTTATGACAAGTTAATCTAAGAGAAAAGAAGAATGCTTTTGTTTCAGAACAACTCACGAGTGCTACATGGGTTACTTATGGAGTTTATAAAACATCCAGCATATTCTTCAGATATAATCTCCAATGAATTTTTTCTCTACTCAACTATGAAGGTTCATGGCATATGAAGACGTCCCTAATATAGCTGCATTATTTAAGAGACTTTCAAATTAATATTTTATGGATGCGATGAAAGAGCTAATGAATCTTACCTATATAGGTCCGGTTCAACTAAATACTAACTTTTATGCATATAAATCTATATATTGATAATGTCGTAGTATATTATGTTTGCATGTGCGGAGAATCCGCTTAACCTGTTTTCTATAGATTTCCTAAAACCGATTCAGTTCGAGGAATTACCCCTAGGTAAAGGAATATCAACAACAACAGTCTGAGAGCCAATGCCCTAAGAAGGTCTTACAAAGCTTTATAACAAAGTCATAGTACTCTGTCACAGAAAGTGAAAAGGGGGGAAGTCAAAACTCGTTCGGATACGGAGAGTGCTGAGTCCGAGCTTGAGCTGAGGCGAGACTGGTTTCAGTGGCTCAACTGGGGGAATGGGAATGGGAATGCGAATGGAAATGGAAATACGTATGTATGTATAAAATTGACAATCTGGGAAGCACCCGCATGCCGTTGTTGAGTAAGTGGCGAGTTGAGATCACGAGACGTACACGGCCCGTGCAAAGTGACGGCGACACGATCATGATACCAATACAAAACGCTATAGATATATAAGTAAGTTGTTATTGTCTGGCTCCGGAGCAAGCCCCCTTTCCCTCCTGTGCCCCAACATCTGAACAAACAACTGCGCATTCATCTGAGTGTTTCAGCTAAAAGCTAAATAATTCATTAGGATAGACGAGACGGGGCAAAGCTATGTAATATCGTATTAGTTGAGGCATGTAATAGGGAAAAGTTTAGCTACGAATTCTGTTGGACGAGAACCTCTGTAGAACTTTGTAAGTACATACATATCTTAAATCTTATCAGAAAGCTTCTTAGTAATTGATGACTGTTTGTTGTTTCAAATTTGTTCATTTGCTGCTTTAGGTATGATATGAAGAGCGAACCTAACACATAAAAGTAGTATCTTATCGTTAATAATTCATTAAAGGAATTCTGATTCTGTCTGCGTCATGGACGTGGGAGTAATGCCAAAGAAATGTAGCATTATGTGTTGTTGGCTTTTTTGTTATCTTAATGGTAGACCCAACCTTAACTGTTTTCAATCAAAAGATGCTGGAAATATAATATATTATATATGTGTGTACAATGGGTATTAATTATAGTGTTATATGGGAAAATAAAAAGTTAAGTAAATCAAATGATTAATGGAGCTAAAGGGTATTTCCCACAGATGGAGTTACTGTACTACTGTACAATTGTCTTAGGGAAATGTTATAAAAACATTTTTTGAGACCAAAATGTTCTCTTTTTCAGACCACTGAGGTTTATAAATATTCTTGAATTGATACCAAAAAGTTATTGGAATGAGGCCAAATCCTTCTTGATAGAATCCCAGAATGTTCCTATGATGAACCCGAATCGTTCAAGAAAAGACAACAAAAGCCTCTTCTGAAATTATAATAATCTCTGCAGGGGTATAATTAAATTTTAGAAACACCGAAATAAATATTCTTTAACATTTTTGGCAATCTAAAAACTCTTCGAAAGTTCAACCAAAACTAAAAGTGTCATTGCAATGATAAGCAAAGCTGGTGTAAGCGACAGCACAAGCGGCACGTTGCCCCACAGTCGCCAGTGTCAAAGGAAACTAGTCTAAAATGTTTTGGTTAGGATGCTGATGCTGGATGCTGATGTTGTTGTTGTTGTCAATCTGTCAACAACTTTCCCAACCATAATCTGGGCACGCAGGCGCAACGTGTAGGTCTGACTGTGACTCAAAACACACTTTGAACACAACACGCAACCCAAAAGACGTCAGATAAAAACAACGCAGATCACAGCACAGACAAACTCCGCAGACGTAGATGCAATAATACGAAGGTCGGTAACAGTAACACGGTGTTGTTTGGTAAACAAACAAGTTGAATCGCAAAATCAGCATCAACACTTAAATACGATCTTTCTCTTACCATTCTCTTCGGTATAACCCCAGTGGTGGCTCATGCTTGAAGTGGTTTTTGGTCGCGTGGGGTTGCACTTGTGGGTTCGGGTTGTTTCACTTGCACTTGGCCTTAGGCTACTGAGTTAGGGGCGGCGTGCTGCGGTTTAATTTATAAGGAAAATGCCCGCAGGTAAATTTGCTGAGCACTAAGAACACAGAACACGAACACCGTATAAGTCTGATAAAGGGAACGTACGACTACAACTGTTTGGTTAGTCCGCTGGAAGTAGACTGGTGCTCGGGCTTGGCGGGCTGCTCGAAGAAATGAGACGCGCGACGAGCACGAGCACGATGGCGATGACAGCGGCAACACGCACCTTGCGAGAAATGAGAGAAACACCCAAGCGGTACAGGCTTGAATTTGAGCAACAGCGAGATAGATAGAGAGATAGCTAGAAGAGAGTGGTGGAAACTTAAACGAAAACTAACTATTGAATCGAAACGAAAGCCAAAGAGCGGCTGAACTAAAACTAAACTCAAATGCTGAGGGGGCTGGTGGGGCAGCGTCAAGCTAGGGGGCACAAATTGCTGGGGTGGTGGTGCGTTATAAGAACCGTTGATGTTGACAGTGTGTGGTGATGGCGGTGGCTAAGTTCAATAGCTGCTCGCGGGCTACACATTAATTGTAAGCCACAGTGGGGCCTCAGCCATCCACATTTCCTACACAATTTTTCCTACACAAATTATGCGATCGTAAGGAAATTTCATATATGGCTTATACATAACTCTACCAACTTTCAATGAAATACATCCAAAAATGTGGACTCCCGGGGGCGACCAGGGGTTTGTTGCAAGAATTTTGAATCAAAAGGGGAAACTTCATACCGAATTTATTGACAATGCCTCTGAGGGTCTCCCAGAGAGACTCAGAGGAACAGCTACAATGATGGATATGGATAGATCGACTCTGCTGGTGATCTTGATCAGGAATATATATAATTTATGGATATGGAAACGCTTCCTTTCACCTGTTTCACCTGAATGTGTGCAGACTATTTCGAGGTGAATCACGGCCTCTTTTCTTCAACAATTTCACCTTGTGGCTGATTACTCGAAAGCTAGAACCGAATGAGAATTCTAGTAGTTGAAGTGACTTAAAAATAATTGGGCTCATAAGTTTTGCTATTGCCACAGCTGTGTTATGGTGTCTAGAGGTAGTTTGTTTTCTTCAGGATTGGTTTTATGTTTCCATGGCTGGGTGCGCAGTTATGTTTCAAATTGATTTGTCAACCTGTGTTTTTGTAACCCTTTTGCTTAGAGTTTGCTTTTTTCCCATACACCCACACCACTGTGCCTTTGTAAATTGCCTAATGTTCTCCATACAAGCCATTAGCTTGTTGTTGGCTTTTTTTGTGCTTTTGTTTTTTATATGCATAGTTGGAACAATTTTTATTGTTTAAGTAAAGGAGAAGAGAAAGAGGAATAGGGGCTTTAAAGCGTGATCGCGATCGTGTGTTTCACACACACATACATGGGGCTAGGGGTAAGGGTAGGACAGAACTAGAGCTGCGGCAATCGTCACTGTGAGAGCTCTCAATTGATATTTGCCCGCTTGCTGTGGATTTTTTGTACAGGGGGCGACATGATAGGAACAGAGGGGATGTGGGGAGCTGTACAATTTTCATCAACGCGCGCTGCCATCATTTAACACAATTTCACAAATTCACAATATGCAAAAAAATACGCAATCACAGTCACATTTTTAAGCGAGTTAAGCGCAATTTTTGAATTTTGACTTTTGAATTGAGGAGACACCAATACATAGATACAAGTGTGGTATATACATATATATGTGTGTGGTATATACATATATAGCTTGTCATAATACAAATTGTTACAAGATGGACTTTGCGTATACTCAACCGGCCTGCACTACGCTGCGTATGCGTTATTAATTTGCGCGTGTGAAATTGTAATCTAAATCTTTATTTATTTTTCTTTGCGATCCAATTTCCGCTTTTATTTATTTTCTGTCTGTGTGCGCCGGCTTATTTTCTAATTAGGCTTTTATTTGTCGTGTAAACCTTCACCCCGCTCTCACGTGCACTTTACCCAATTCATTTCCTCAACGCTTGCACAACAAATAGAAATGCATCTAGATGTTTGTATATAGATTTTGACATTTTTCAGATTTGCAAGGTCACGTAATTGTCATTAAAGTGCATATTAACTGGTGGCATGTTAGTGGGAATGGGGCAAAGTGAGGGTTTGGGTAGGTTATAGTTGAGTCTGATTCCAAAACTCACGAGAGACCTTATTTTGATGGAAAGCACAGGGGTTTATCTTGAATTTGTGCATATTGACAGATTTGTTGAAATATCGGGGGTTTGATTGCGTATTAGCGCATTCGCAAATTTCTAACACTCAAACGAAATCAGAAAATTAAGCGAAAACAAAAGTCATTGCACATAATTAAGATCTTTAGTTATATACATTTTGTTAGTTATCATAGGAAGTGTTATCAAAAACCTAACTACACAAAAAAATGTTAGTAAATGAAAGTTCAACTAACTATTCCAAGGGAATTCAGTAGCAGCCTAATGAACTTCTCTCATCAGAGGCAGAAATCCAACAGCAATTCCCCACATTTGTTTTTATGAACTAGTCATCTGAGTAGATAAAACGTCAACGTATTTATTTGCTTTTGGCTACAAAGTATAAAGAAAACCAAAAGCCCAATTATGTCAGCCACTGCTGGAGAGGCTTACTTTTATAAATGTTTATGAATTGTTTGCTTTTCTTTTTAAGGGAAACGTGTGCCATTTTATATGGTCGCTTGTGGCTATGATTTAACTTTATATAAGCTTTTGGGGAGCAAAGATCATACAGACTGGTACAGGGAATCGCTTATTGTATGGTTCTGAAGGTTGCTTAACTTAATACTAATTCAAATCATTCACCCTCAAATTAAGCTGAAGCTCAATTAGCACATACCGATTTCGATCAATCGCTATGTAGTAGATACGTCATTTGACAGTCCATTGTGTTTGTCATAAAGTGAGAGCGTGATTAAGTTTCCATACAAATTGACATATTAACAAGATTTATTAGCAAAGCAGCTAAAATTTAAAATTTAAATACAAATAATAGCCAAAACAACAACCCCACAATGCGTGTTGTTCAGTGCGTGTTAAGCAAATTATTTCTAAAAAGTAATTTTCCTTTGGCTTAACAATTGATAGCTATAAAAGTTGTCTCACACTCTGAATATATAAGCAGTAGCAGCGTTTTGCAGATATTTTGATATTTTATTCATTTATAAAAATAAACTTTTTTATAACACACAATTGCCTGCATGGAATTTGAATAGCACCGAACACCCATTTGCTCTTATTTAGCTGCCTATAGAGAAAGCTATGCCAAAGTTGTACAAACAAAATTGTTAACAGAAACACACGTTTTGCCAATTTTCAAGGGTATTTTTTTATATAAAATTAAATGCGTGGCGTATAATAAAAAGCCCATAAATTTCATCAGGCAAATATACAGATACGCTATAAATATACATACATACATATTCGTATATATCTAACAAATGTTTAAATAAAATTCTAACCAACTCATGTTATTCTCTGCGGCAAACGCGGGCTGCTTTTTAAATTAACAACTCAATTTGTGCCCCATAATTTACAGACACAAATGCAATACATTAAACCTCTTCAGGGTATAAGTACAATCTTTGCGTACATAAATGCATATATAATTAATTTGGCAGTTGAATTTTAGGCAAAAACAAAAATATAAATGTAAATTTGGCGTTGCCACCTTGTTAATGAATGAATGAAAAACGAATTGATATCGTAAAGCGACATATCGATAGCTAGTTAATAGCTAGCTAACAAATATCGTGACTGGGTATAATATTCAACAAGCAAACAAATTACATCCAGTTATTTGTTTTCTTATATTGATATCTTAGCAGTGCATTTATATCCTAAGCATTACTCTTCACAATGTTGGTGTAGCGACAATCCACACCACTGATGGCGCGGTCACAGCGATGTCAAACTTACTCTTGCCATCGATGTTCGTATATATTCATACGAAGAATGTGCTGGAATTTCTCTAATTCCGAAAAAAAGAAATACAGGCTATTTTACTTTATTTTCATTAAAAACCTTGAATACTCGCAAATCAAAGCCAAACCACAAGTCTTGGCCAAATTTAAATTTATATTTGTGGCATGTTCTAGTGCTATAACTAGGATCGTAAGAACAGTGTGGCAACTCTGTGTGCCATCGATTTCATACCAACACGTTATCGGCGCTCACTGATAACTTTTACTTTGAAAATGAAAAATATGTCGCCCCGTTTGTAATAGTTACTATATATTTGCAATATATATTAATAGTTAATATACATATGTTTATCTGTCATAATTTGATTTAAATTAAAACTAGCAAATATACAGGCTATGTTTATGATTATTATGCTACATATTAATTGATAATAGTTGCATACATATTTTCTTACGTTGCGGTTACACCAAAAACAACACAAAAACTAACTAAAAACAACTAAAGCCTAAATTCACATTATACAATACAATGAAGCCCTATACACACACAGGCACACATATGTTAAAAAATCAACAACAATTTCGTTTTTTTTTTTCTTGTAATATTTTAACACCTATTGTTCAATTTTCGCATGTATGTATAAATATCTATATGTATATATATATGTATATAATAAAACTCTGCTTACCCAAAATAAAGAAAGGCCAATTAAAGCATAACATTAACAAAAACAATGTAAAGATCCGAACCGAACCGAGAATTGGTTATGGTTATGGGTTTTAGAGGGGGCGACGGCGGTGCTTCCAAGGCCTTATTAACAATGGCTGAGTCATCTAAAGAGGCGGGCGCTGATATTGTTGTTGTTGTTGCTGATGCTGTTGATGCCCATTTCCGCCCTCGCCCTTGACTATTTGTTGTTCATAATATTGAATACTGGACCAATGCGCATGAAAACACGCCTAAGGACACTTCTCAGCTCGGGCTTAAGGTCAAAGCACATTAACTCGCAGAGCAGGCCATAATAGTTGGACACGTGGGTGGCAAACTGCAAAACGGATAGGAAGAGAGAGAAATTCAAATTAAACTAACGGCAACAATGGGTTCTCTTGATTATCGGATATCGATAAGCAGGATTTGCGCAATTTGCAATTGAAAGAGCGATACAGTCTAGTCTGTATGTTTGTTTGTTTTTAGGTCAATTCTTGCAACGGCATTATGACACAGATGTCGTTATCCCCAACCGATAGAGCTGACATTTGGTATGTTTATGGCGGACTTGTTATTTTTTGTGAACACGGACATGACCTAAATCTACTAAATCACGTGATCACATATCGCTCTTCAACATTCTCGTTACATTTCCACTTACCCTCGCATCAGACATCTTCAGTAGCCTGGTTAGAATCAGCAGCAGCAACGATGTCCAGGCCTCCCGATGGGCTTCGCTGCTGTGCAAACTCAAGTAATAGCCCAACGCCTCCTGGCAGACCTGCACCAGCTGCTGCTCAATGCTGGGCCAATCGCTGCGTCGATTCTCATCTCCGTACATCTTGAAGAAGATGCGCAGGACGCAGGCCAATGAGCTGGTTTCTTGCTTGAGAAGATTAGGTTTCACGGAACCCTTAAAGCCGGCACGCCATAGTAGATTCCTTTGCTCTTGATCTGCATTGAATCGTTTGGCAAAGCGATGCGACTGCAGGAGGCAATCGGCGAGGACGAGCAACTGACGTGTCCTCAGATAACCATACATGCCTTGCTCCTCGCGCTGACAATCCAACAGCTGGGACTGAGAGTTGTTGCCAGGGCCCCCGCCGCCGGCGCCGCCACGGCTGGCCGAGAGATCAGCTGCCGCCTGGGCGAGAGTTTCGGCATCCTCCTTGCGCGAGGTGGCCGGAAAGAAGACTATATTGTCCACGGTTTGTATAAGCTCCAGCTGGACCACGCAGCGTATGTGCAGAGCCTCGAATGGCAGAGGATTGGAATGTGGTGGTGGTGGCTGTTTCTTGTCCTGCGTAGGTGGCCGCCAGCTGAGCAGCTGCTGCGGCAAGGTGGCATTGAAAATATCGATGATGCACTGGCAGGTCTTGTCCCAGGTGGTCTCATTGAACTTGAAACCATTCGAGATGACCAGATTCTCCAGGCAATTGGTACCGGAGCGAGCTAGCTGCTCATTGTTCTGCTGGACACACCAGTGCAGCTGGGCGAACAGATCCTCCAGCAGCAGATGCCCGAGGATATCGAAGTACTGCGTGAAGACATCAATGATGGCATACAAGGCGTGATTGCACGTGGTGGTCATCCATTCCGACTTCTCGGTCAGATGCTCTGGTAGCTTCATGTTGTCGAAAATGCGAAAGATCACATTGAACAGATCCTTCCACCAGTTGGGCTTGAAGCTATCGCCATGGGTCTTCACAATCTCGAAGAGGACGGTCAATCCGCGAGTGCGCACATCCAATTTGCAGCGATTGACCACACAGGAGAGTGAGAAGAGCATGGGGAACCAGCCACGCACCCACACCCGATCCTCCTCCGCTACCGAAGCGTCGTTCTCCATACCGGCATGCTCGGCGAACAGCTGTGGGGCATCATGAACACACTGCGCGCAGTTCCTGACAAGCCGTATTGCCTCCATGCTGGTGTCGGGAAAGCGGGCATTGCAAGCAAACTCGGACAGACACTTCACTGCATCTTGAAATGAATCCACCATCACGGCAAACTGTCGTTTATACAAATCCCCAATGATTTTGCCGGTGGTCTGGAAGGCCAGCTCCACAATGGGCTCCTCATGATCCCCAGCGGCCAAGTGGAAAATGCTAAAGATGTTCTTCCACCCAGAGCGGATGTTGTGCGCCTGCGAATTGACCATCTGGGCTATGCAGCGCACCACCATGTCCCGGATGGCCAGCGAGGGGTTTTTCTTCATGATGTGCTCGAAGGGCCGCAGGAAATCTTTCTGGAAACGAAAGTTGCTAAACTCGCCCTTCTCCATGAACTTCATCGACAGCTGACGCAGTGAATCCAAAGCAAAGAATGAGATCTCCTCGTTGCTATTGCAGCCGACGGCATTGAAGTGCTCTCCAAGCACCTGCCAGATGCGTGACCACTGCAGACGAATACGCTCCATGTTGTAGTAGCTGATCTCGACGATCTTTTGCAGGGAAAACATACGCGGCTGCTGCTGCTGCAGTTCATCCACAGACACCTGACACAAAGCCTTCACGAAATCCACAATAGCATCGCCATCCAAACGCATCGAGCCGGTGAAGATGCGGTCCACGGCCACCACCACACTCTGACTACTCGTTTCACCTATGTGCTCCTTGACGCTGGGATTCAGCGAATCCTTCAGAGTAGTCTGCGACCCGGAGAGGAACTGCGGACGCACCCCAGTGCCTATAAGCTGGGCCAGCTCCAGCTGACTGATGCACTTGACTATGTCCAGCCAGCTGGAGCCCAGATAGTTGCCATCCGTGTGGGCCACCATGATGAGGGTCTTGATGGTGTCGATGTTCTTGGCCTTCATCTCATTTATGGGCGAGTTGGCATTCAAGAGCGTGAATCTGGCTAGAGCCTGGACATAGGCATCCCGTTCCAGGGACATGTGAAAGATGCAGGCTATCCGAATGGCGCAGCGGATGCCATCCAAACACAAGCTGGCTATTTCCGGATCATCGCAGTCCTGCAACCCCACAGCAAAGGCGGCCAGGAACGGCGTCCAGGCCATCTTAAACATGGGACGCACATGTTCCAAGTGCTTGGCCGAGGTAAACGGTGACTTCACATGTGACACCGACTGCATCAGATTGGTGGCTGTGAGGGAAATGACCTCCATTTCCATGTTCCACAACAGCTTGCGCCGCTTCTCGGTAATGAAGGGCTGCTTGCCCGCCGGCTTGGCCAGGATTAGGCCAGAGTTGTTCTTCATCTTGATCTCATGTTCGGCTATCTCATCGTAGATGGAGGACAAGTACTCCTCGGGCAAATCCGCCTTGCTGTCGCTAATGCCCCGATTCATTTTTATATATTGCTCTTTGGTCATCTTGTGCTTCACCTGCGGCGAGTGCAGATCCGTGGTCAGCATGATGATGCTGAAGGCCAGCACGTAGACGGTGTCGGCACTCTGGAACAGCTGATTCTGTGGATTACACTCACAGTATCGGCTGGCAAACTTCTCCATCAGGCGATCAATCTTCTGGGCCTCGCCCGGCAGCCGGAACTCCTCCAAGAGGATGCGCAGCGCCTGCACCACCTCCATTTGGCGAAAGTTGAAGGCATCTATGTAGGCGCACATCACCTCTTTGCTGTGGTCATCGTTTTCGCCCAGGTAGGCGCCAATCACCGTCTTGTCCAGCCGCTCGTCCTCGTGCAGCCAACGGGCTATGTCCTGCGCGGTGGCACCCAGCAGCTGCTTTTCCTGCAGGAACTTGACACCTTTCTGGGGCTTCCGATTGAAGAGATCGATGCCGGTTTGCATCACCTCCTTTAGCATTTTACGCTCCTCCAAGGCCTCGGGCAGATCGGAGGGCTGCTCCTGATTGGAATTGGTGTTGGAGTTAAGGCTGTGGCTACTGCCCGAGTCCACAGTCGTCACATTCATATCGGGCAACGGCAATGACACCTCCGCCGTTGAGGCTACAACTGCCACTGGCATATTGGGATTCACATACAAATCCTTGCTCCACTCCACCATGCACTTCAATATGGACACCAAACACTCCAGACCACGTATACGCATCGACTTCTCTTGTATCGGGTTCGCCCCCAGCTCCAAGGCCTGTCTGCCCTGGGCGATTTTGGACAAATCGTTCACCAATCTCTCGAAGAGATTGGCCGCCGAGAAATCACAGTCATAGTTGACATATATGTCCACCACACTCTGGGCATCCGCACAGATCCTGGTCAGCGCCTGAATGACCATCCACTTGTGCTCAAATGAACTGGAGCTCGCCTCCAGGATGTTAAGAAAGATCTCCTTGAAAAACACCTCGATTTGGCGCTTCAAATGCGTCTTAAAGTTGGACAACAGGGCGACAAATATGGAAAGGGACAGCTCAAACACCTCGGGCACCAGGCTCACGCCATTGTTGGACAGAGCCACGCACAGATACTGCTTGATGGCCATGATGAACATCTCGTTGGAGCGGAAGACGGGGCCGGCATTCTGCAGGATAAGGAGCAGCAAATGCAGCGATAGAACCTTGGAACGTAGCTCGTGTGACTTGGGATCGGGTTGGCCATCGGGCAGGGGCTTCATGGATAGCTTGCACAGAGCACGAAATACCAGAAATGCGTCCTTTTGCAGGATGTGCGTGAACTTCGCGGTGACCACTGAATCGTTTTCGCTGTGCAGCTCAACGCTGTCGGGATCCTGATCAGAATGACGATCAGATGATGAGGAATCGTTGCCATGGCCATTCACCAGCTCGACTTGAACTTGCTCCTGTTCCTGATCCTTGATGGCCTCCTGATAAGCAGCTAAAAGTGGGATTAAATCCGTTGAGAACGTCTTTTAACCTTTCAAAAATGTCCACTCACCTGTTATAATCTCTGCCAGCAGTTCGGAGGCAATCGCTTCATCACTGTCCACTGGGGAAGACTCCTCACCATTGCATTCCTCCGTCTGAGATTGGCTCCCAGCCGAATGGATGCTGCCATTCGTCGTTGCCGAAGGCGCCGGCGGTGGCACTTCATAGACCTGATTTTCCATGCGTGCAAAGATTACATTTAGCATCTGGGTGAGAGTGGCCCTGGCCGTTGTCTGATTAACCAGATTCTTGCTGGACAGATAAATGTCATAGCAAGTGCGTACGGCCTGGAGCAGGGTAAACTCATGGATCTCCACATGCTGCGAGGTGACCACCGTCAGCAGAGCCTTGATTATCTGCAACTGGACGCCTTCATCCGTTTGGGGACCATTGAAGCAGCCATAAATGGTGATGACAATGCGGTCGATAAGCAAGTGCCCAGGATTGGCTGAGTCCTGAATGGTTCCTGTCAGATGGCCGTATGCTATCAGCTTTTGCAGGCAATCCAGGGCGGTGACCACAATCCGGGGCGAGCGACTCTTGCAGGCCAACTCGAAGGGCAGGAAATAGGTTTCTGCATTAATAATGCTGGCCGCATCATTCTTGGGCAGCGGCAGGGTGGCACATGGCAGCTCATTACCTTCGGCTATTTGTCCGGCGCTAATTAGCTCCGCCTTGATCTGCTCCAGGGCCGAATCGCAGGACTTTTTCAGCTGCGAATGATGCGAACGCCGTATGTCCTTATCGGCAAGGATTTTCTCTAGAGCACGCACAATAAACATTTCCTTGGTTTTCGTTGAATTACTTTGCATGTCGTCGTCACCTCGACCGAGCTGCTATCTTTATTGCTTGTAAATATCAACCCCCCTCCCTAATCCTCTGTAGGTGCGGGTGCTCGACCACGACGACAGCAACTTTCGCTGCTGCAGCCTGTGTCCGTGCGAAATTGTGTGTTCTGTCAGTGTGTGTGGTGTTGTTGGATTTGTCTGCAACGCGGCGGCACTCAGTGGTGTTATTTATGTATTTTATACGTTTGCATATTGCTAATTTTACACTTTTTCACATCAAATATGCTCAAATATATACAATGCAGAAAAAAACGTCATCACTGCCAAACGATAGAAAGAGCTATCGATAATTGCGCTGTTAGCGTAAATGGGTTATGTTAACGCGACTAGCTAAGTGTATCGTTATCGAAGAGTACGGAAGGGCTGCCAACTCTTTTGTGTAATTACCGCTGCTGGTCACAAGTATTTCTCAGTAACGAGTCACTGTCGCCGAGATTAATGCAGTACATTAATTTATTATATACAACTCCCATATTGTTTTATATTTTTATTATGTATTACACTTACATAAATATTTGTCACACATATATATAGTTTTATAATGCCAATTAATGTCTTTGATATTAGTTTACAGTAGTTGTATAAATTATGTTTTGGAAAAATCGTGGATGTTTTGATATTAGCTGATACGTTTTTTAAAAAGCACATCATTAAAGCTCGAAACTGGCGTTCCCGTCCTCGGTTGGGCGGGAACGTTAAGTATATAGAAAGTGGTGATTGGTTATGCCGACGACAACATAGGAACACGAAAATAAGCCTGAGCCCAGAGATCATGCCGTCGATCATATCGGTATATACCCTCTCAATGTAATACAAAAGTTTCAGTGAAGTTGAATGAATTTTTACAAATGATATTCGAAAATATGATAAAGTTCCGTGGGCTTAAAGCTGAGAGCGATGTTTTACCCGACGGCAGTCTTGTGAGCTCAGTCTTTTCGTGTGTCAGGGCAGTCAAACATAGTTACCCGGACAGGCATAGCCAGTGGATGATGAGGTTGATGACGATGATGTGGGTGTCGATGCCTTGACCTGCTGCTTGTCGAACTTCAAGAAGATATCCTCCAATGTGCACTCATTGACCGAATAATCCTCCACCAGGTTTCCCAGTCTTTGCGTCAGATAATCCTCTGTGATTTTAAACACATCCGACCACAGTATACTCTCCTGACTGCCTACAAAGTACGTGAGGGTGCCGGCATGACTTTCACGCAGCTCCAATCCTGGGAATTGTTTCTTCAATGTGTTGGTTATTGTGGCCATATTCGTCTCCGTTTCGGTGTCCGGTTGCATTTTCAGTTTGATGGTGAAGCCGCTGTGGCGCTTCAAGGCGCATATGTTGTTGAGGCATTTGAATTTGCCATTGGCCATAATGGCCAGACGATTGCACAGCTCCTCGCATTCATCCATGCTGCAAAGACACAAAATGAAAAATTATTCCCCATCTCCGAATCCCATTTTTAGCCTCTACTCACCTGTGTGATGTAAGCACCACTGTCCGATCCTGACTCTGGAAATCCTTAATGCACTGCCAAAGGAAACGTCTCGATATGGGATCCACTCCCGTTGTCGGCTCATCCAGCAGTACCAACGAAGGCGCTCCAATCATTGCCATGGCCGCCAGCAGTTTTCGCTTAGTGCCTCCCGAATAATGACGCACCTGTATGTGCCTGTACTTCGTTAGATGCATCTTATCCAGCCAATATGAAACAGTTTTCTCCAGACCCTCCTTGGGGCTGCTTAAGCCCCGCAAGCGAGCCATATAGTGCAGACTCTGTTGCGCCGTCATGAACTTATTCAGCGCATCGTACTGCGGACAATAGCCAAAGCAATGACGGTAGGCCACCTCATTTTCGCGTATATCGATACCATCGATCTTCACGGTGCCGCCATCCAGAGCCAAATTGGCTGCAAGCATTTGGAAGGTGCTGGTTTTGCCCGCTCCGTTGACGCCCAACAGGCCAAAACATTCGCGGCGCTCGGCTATAAAGCTCAGATTATCCACAGCCAGTTTGTTGTTGGCGAAATAGCGCTTGCGCAGATTACTCACAATCAAGGCGTACTCCTTCTGTCCCATACCAGTCTGAAGCACTTGCCTGACACGTTCCGCCTCCTTTGAGCAATCTTCGGCTGTTTCCTGTTGTGGAATAGCTACCTGCGATGTCAATGCCTGCGTCTTCTTTTTGGCTACCGCCACTCGGAAACTGCGCATTTTGATCCGAACGAATAGCCACTGGCGGCGGTATTTATGCTCCAGCACCGTAATGAAGAAGGACATGACCAGTATCCAGGCAGTAAAAGCAAATGCAAAGAAAGTGGAAGTGCATGTAACAGCAATTGGATGGCTAGCTGCCGTTGTCGCTGCGGCCGTTCCTTTGCGTCTTTGCGCTATAAAATTCTCATTGATGACGCGCAGCTGATGGTTTAAATTGAAGTCAGGCAGAAAGCTCAGAAACACAATCTTCATCTCATGCTGCTTCATGGCCTGAACACTGCTGGAGGTGATCAGCGGAGCAATAGCTAAAAAGAACCAACCTGGACTGTTAACAAAACATATTTGTGACTGTGATAAATTCATATCCGAGGTGTCACGACAGACGCAGGTACAAGACTCATCTTGAAGAAAATTACAATTTCAATCCTTTCAACTCACCCGAAATAATCAACATAAGCAGCAAATATGTGGATATGGTCGATATGGATTTAAAGTTGCTGGCCAAACAGTACAGTATGGGCAAATAGCTGCAGCCGTATACAAAAATGCTGGCCACGATCATTCGCAACTCCTCGCCATTGTACAGCTCCGCCGGCATGATGAGCTGCTGCAGCAAAAACAAAGCCAGGCAGAGCATCAAGTGCAGCGTCACATCAAACAGGAAAGTACTCAGCCAGTAGGTATGACACGACATGACCTGCAGTTGACGGAAACCATTGGCATGCTCGCGGAATGGCAGCGAAATGTAATAGAACATGTAGAAGAACATGGACACCGAAACGATCACCACGTAGTACTCCAAACGTGTGGGACTGATGTCGCTAACAAAGTGTCTAATGGGCACATAGGTGGTGGTAATATTAGTGGAGTCCTGCTGCTGCTGGCTGTTCAACTTGAGCATAACGGTGTCTAAGAGATTGACGAGGACAACGGAGCTATGAATGCGGTTGCCGGCATAGTACAGGTGAACTATGGGCCTCTCGCCAGTGCCTCGTTCCTCAGCATACATGTCCACAACGCCCACAACGTCAGCGAGAAAATCAGCCAAATTATCGCGTTGCATCTTGAGGAGTTCTGAATGGGAATGGAATAAATAGAAAAAAACAGCTGCTCTTTCTGTGCACGAACTCTCACCATCTTGTACATTATTACTGCCACTCCGCATCAAGGTCTTGGCAGCGAGGCCATTTGACTCAATTTCCGTACGCAACAGCTGCTCCAGCTGGGCGTGATGTCCCGTGGGATTGTGGATGTACACGCTACCTTTACGCATTTCACGCAGTTTCAGGGCCAAAGCATCATCATTGATCACCACAGAGCTGGCATACATCAAAAGTATGGCACAGGCAACGCCCAGAAATGGAAAACTCAACTGCAAATGGAGAATGAAGATGTGACTATGTATATAACAGTAAAGGGCGGAGGGGCTGATTTAGTGGCGCCTCACCATGACGCAGGTGTAAGGCCACTCATTGCAGAGGAATGTCCTCTTTTTGTAGAAAACAGCCGTATAGAGTTGCCACCAATGAGGCGCTATCAGTTGGCTAGGCAGGCGCTTGTAGGGCGTGGTCAGTAGTGGGGCATCCTTCATTGTGCCATCCGGCGTGTCCACCTGATCCGCTTCACCCGCACAACTAAATCAAGGACAACATCAAAGATCGTATCAGGGAAATCTCTCACACACACTAACTTTAGAAAGACATCCTCAAGCGATGTGTCTGACATGGATATGGTTTCAATACCCAAACCGTTCTTGTTGGCTTCCAGTTTACGCAGCATGTCGTGGAAACGCATTTGGTAGGCATAGGGCAGGCATATGTTCCAAGCAGGCTTCACCACATTCTGGCCAGAAATTATGATCAGAATTTATCAACAGATTCGAAGAGTTTCTTAAACTAATCCTTACCAGCCACTTGGCCGTGGGTATGAAGTCGCGTATTAGCTGCATGGTCTCCTGCTCCTGGAAGGCATTTTCGCTGGCCTCCAACTTTAGGCGATAGCCGCTGCCCGATTTACGCTTTAGCTCCAAGGGCGAGCCGGTGCGCTGCAGCCTGCCATTGGCCAGGATGCAGATGGTGTCGCCCAGGGTTTCGGCCTCCTCCATATAGTGTGTGGTGATCAGTATGGCCTTCTCCTTGCGCAGGTTCAACAAAATGTCCCACAATTGGCGACGCGACTCAATGTCCAGGCCAGAAGAGGGCTCATCCAATATAACAATTCTGGAAAGCAGAAGGACCATTAGTTCTTTCCCAAACAGAGGACCAATTTAATCTTACTTGGTATTGCCCGCTATGGCTATGCCTAGGGATAAACGTCTCTTCATGCCACCGGATAAATTTGCTCCATATTCGTTGGCCTTATCACCGAGCTGCAATTTCTTCAATGTCTGCTTGGCCCAGGCTATGGCTTGGGCATGTTGGGTGCCACGCAATTGGGCGAAGAATTCCAAATGCTCCTGACAGGTCATGTAGCTCATGAAGACACTGTGCTGCGGACAGAAACCAATCAAATGGCGGTACGAGGCCACATCTCGCTCACTGCAGGCAACGATTTTGCCCGAATCCTTGGGCACCAGACCTGGGAAGCATAAGTTGTCAGCTGGTATAGTGAAGATGTGGTTAGCCTTAGCCTTTAGCCTCACCCATTATCATGTTCATCATGGTGGTCTTGCCGGCACCGTTGTGGCCCAAGAGCACCGTAATCTCCTTGTTCTTGATGACCATATCTAGATTGTCGGCTATTAGGGTTTCCCTCTTGCTGGTCTGGAACTTTTTGCACAGATCCGTGATGATGATGGCTTGAGTGCCCCGGGGAGAGGTGGTGTACTCATTACGCTGACGTTTCTTAAAGGTTTCCGGCTAGAGAACAAGCAGGTTAGTCTCTCCGGAAGCTTCAATTTTATTAACTTTGGATACCTTTAGGAAGAACAGAAAGGAACGCTTGAGGCCACCGGGTCCGGGAAAAACGCACACCAAATAGTTATAGAGCAAGGCATATAGGATGCTCTGACAGATGAGCGCCACATAGATCCAAAGGATACGACTGGAGTTGTCCTTGATCTCACGAAACAGATCGCCGCTGGAGAACTCACGATCTGAGGAGCCGGCGAATTGTTATGGAACTTCATTAAAAAATTGACAGCCAAAACTTACGTTTGTTGGAAAAGGTTTGGAATACGTCGATGCCCTCGAGGAAGGCATTGGTGCTGAACAAAACTATGGCCAGCTGGGAGAACCAGCTACGCACAAAACTGAAGGCATATGGAATGATGAGCAAGACGAGACCGCCGATTTTGGCATAGAAAACTGCAAGGAAAGGGCGGGGAAAATAAATTAATAAGGCAGAATTCCTCGAGATCCCCTGTTCTCTGGAAGAACTCAGAAGTTATTTTTAAAAAGTATATTTCTCAGCCCCTCAGGGTTACCTCAGAGGTAGCCACCTTGGTCCTATTCTTTTCATCATACTTATCATCGATTTGCCACAGGTACTACCTTAAGCTTTAACCTTATCTACGAGGATTCTGCCTACGTTTAGGTTTACAGATGATGCTTTTCAGAAGTCAATTACCGTTGAAGTGAATTCTCCGAAACTTTCCTTTCACATTATGGAATCACCGTCTTAGATGAAGCTTTTCGTGGTCTTTGTTCAACTATTATAATGTCTTTAAACTAATCTTCATTGATAACTCTGAATACTTATCAAATATATATTTTAACGTAACGTTAATCGTTTTTGTTAGAGAGCGAGTCCGCGTTTCTGTTTACCGTTTTAGCGTTTCGGGTTGTGAAAGCGCCCCTAGATCGGTTAAGCGGAATGTCCATGCGTTTATCTTGAGTTGCGCACGTAACAGTCCCGTGGCTTGGTGTCGCTGAGGGGCTATTGTACTTGAACCAGAGGTCTGCAAGGGTGTCACTTTATGCCACCCTACTCACCCTCATTGAAATGTGTGTCGCAGTGGCACTCACCACCGTCTAAGCAAAGCAAAGACACAAAGTTCTCAAACGGATATTGCCGGCACTACCAAATTGGGTCTCTCTAGCTCTTACAGTCTCCGAGATCTAGGTGCTCATACGGACGGACGGACGGATTGTAAACCCTTGAAACTCACCTGAATGAAAGCACACCGATATCAAATATGCATAGGACATATTTGCCACGACATAAAGGAAGTACAAAAGGAATATGTAGAAAATGGATATCTTTCCCAAGGCCTCATAATGCGCGGCCATGAACAGTATGACTGTAAGAAACACGCTGTAGAGGACCAGGCGTATCAGAAAGAAGGTGAGCCCGTTGAGAAAACTCATGGGCGTGACCAGATTGAGGAACTCCTTGAGGCCATTCTGCTTCTCCTCGACAAACGGCACCACAAACGAGCTCAACAGCAGCAAGCCAAACAATACACTAAACAGGGCGCCAAAATATTTCAAACGGTGGCTATCCATGTTGCCGCTGACCTCCAGATTGGGCATGCAGCTGATCAACATGTCATAGTTGACAATCAGCTGCTGATAGTTCATATACTGCCGATCTATAATGTACTGCAGCGTTAAGTAACCCGCTCTTATATATTCATCGTCATCTGAAACAAAGAAAATATCACGCACAAAGCGCATGTAAATAAAGCTATCGCTAGGGTCAATGTGTGTTTCCTTATTCTTACTTTTCTGATGATTTATCTCCTCGTCGTTCACAAAGCGTTGCTTCGGCGAGAGGCGCATCTGGTTGGAGCTTATACTATATTTGAAGTTGCCGCCACCAACGCGATCGGGCAGGGATTCGAAGTTGATAGCAAAGCAATTGCTATGACAACCCTGTTCCATATCCTGTTGCATGTCCCAGCTATTGTTGTACACACGAAAGCCTAGAAGAGGTGGCGATTATCATTATCGGGTGACGAAACTGAAGACGTAGCTGAAGCCGAATACAATGTATTTATTCTTCAGCTTGCCTTAGTCTGAGCTTAATTTTTCAAATCATTTTGCTTCACTTACGCTCTGCTGAGATTTGCAGCTCTTGTCGGATTAAATCCATGAGATGATCCACATTATATGAATTGGGTGCATAGTATATCAAGTCGTTTTCATCCCCGGGAAAGTACGAGTCTTTAAGCGTGTCCTAAAAAGAAAACGATAATTGATAAATATATAATTCAAATCTGGTCCGCAAGCATGGGGTTACAGTGATTAAAAGGAATATAACCCGAATTTGGATGACAAATAGAAAGTTATTAGAAATAATCGGTTATATGCGATCTATATAATATAGTTGTCCTATGTGAATGAATATTGAAACAAACGGACATGGGTATATCGACCCCTTTTCTCGTGCTGATCAAGAATATATATACTTTATGGGGTCGGAGAGCTTCCTTCTATGCGTTGCAAATATCGCAAGCGAGTACCCACACTTTCCGGGTATACAAATAATCATGACACACATTCACACAAAAACAAATATGGCTATGTATGTGTGTAATATGCATACAATAAGCTTTCACTCACTAGATTAGATTAGATTACTCTTGTTGTTTTAGCAAACAATGAGTTCAGTTAAGATTACTATTAGCAAACTTACATATTCTTTCGTGTCCAGCTCAATCACATCTTGCACTGATACTGGCTTAAAAGTCCAATGCAAATAGAAACAGAAAACACCTATCCATCCGATGGATATCAGAGACAAAGCAATCCAATTTCTTCGCAGATAAAGTAAATTCTTATGCGCAAACACCATAAACAATGGGCACCAGCTGCAGCCCATTATTGTTATTTAAATTTGAGCAATATTTAATCCAATAAATGTTTAATACCACAGCAATTTAGCCCGACATTTTTGAGGCGTCAACACAATTCATTTTTTTCGTTCCCCTTTGTGCGGAACACTTATCGATAACTATTTTGAGGGTTCGTGTACATAACAAATGACAAATCGTGTTTCCTGCAGTTCCCCTCTTCCCCAACGATGTCTGACACTGTTGCTGATCAACTAGTGCATTGGAAATGCCATAGTTATCCACCAACCATTGTTTTATGTATGCCAATGATTATATAGTATATGTATGCGGATGGATTAGGCGGAGTTTTGCGAGAAATCATCAATAGCTTTGAGTTCTTTGAATTGAGATATATTCAGCAAGATATACAGTAAGATATATGCATTGTGCTTATTATATATATACATGTTTGCATTTTGTCAAAGATAGTGCTTGTTAACTTTGTGCATGCAACTATTATTTCTAGACAACGTCATAAACATTAATTCCAGCATTTATCGATATACATATATTAAGGAGCGTCTGTCACTGCTATTTCTATGATACCCGTGATTAACAGTGATATATATATTATAGCTTATAACTTCTACTTCTCGAAAAATGAGCAGCAGCACTTCGAATGTAAATGTGTTCCCCATAAATCTGGACAAGCTAACTTCCAAAGAACGACACAATTATATACTGCAGCACTATGTGCTAAATACGGCCGCCGAAAGTGAATCGCGCAAGCACAAGCGCGACATTGATGTGATACGTGAAAACCATCGTTTCCTTTGGGAGGATGAAGAAGATGTGGAGGCAGCGGAACTTACCTGGGAGCAGCGTCTGGCATTTAAATATTATCGCAAGTTATTCAAAGAGTACTGCATAGCTGATTTGACACGCTACAAGGAGAACAAGATTGCCCTGCGTTGGCGGACCGAGCAAGAGGTAGTCACCGGGATCGGACAGTTTCAGTGCGCCAGTCGTCATTGCGGCGAACGTGAGGATCTGCGTACCTGGGAAGTCAATTTTAAATACATCGAACAAGGTGCGCCACAAAATGCCCTTGTGAAGGTAAGCCCCGAAAGATATGACATAAAATATGCCAGGCTAACAGGAGAGATCTATTGCAGCTCCGCCTATGTCCTGGTCATACGGAGCAGCTAAACTATCGTACTAAGAAAAAGGAACACAAAAGGCAGCGGCGCAGAGAAAGGGAAGAACGGAAAGCTGAAAAGAAGCATAAAAAGCGAAGGCTGGACAAGGAAGATACGGATCAGGAAAAGGAGACAGAAGAAGTGGCCACAACCAGCAGCCCCAAAGAGGAAACAGAGGATCTGGAGCAGCAGGAACATCAACCTACAACTTCTGATGATCAAATCTGGCGTCAACAGTCCGACGTCAGCCATGAGCAATACACAAGAGAGCAGGAATTTGAACGTTATTTGGAGGATCTACTTTTGTAAATGGAGATAATTGAATATCCTGAATGAAAAGTCGAAACATCATTTATGAAGTAGGACGGAGAGATTTACCGTCTTTATAGCCCATTTTATTTGATTTGAACTGGAACTCGACACTCGGTGCTGTTGATGTGATTTTACTCGCAGATGGGTTCATTCATTATAGTTACTGGCCGATTTATCAGGCATAGGCATTAGCATTAACTTATCAACTATGTATGTTGTATAGAGACATGACAATACCAGGCATATACATTAACATTTACAAAAACATTTACAATTGTAAATATCGATAGCAATCGATAACACCAACACCACAAAAAAAAAAAAGAAAAAAGAGGGAAAAGTGAAATTGTTTAAATTAAGGCCGTCTTGCGTTTGTAACAAAAAGTGATCGAATTGGGTGAAATTGCAGAAGGTAAGTAGAACGAACGGTCGTAACAACCTTGTGTAGCCTCTCTCCTCCTTCTCTGGCCCTTAATTGGCCTGCTGGAGCAGCTCGCCAAAGCCTTGTGGTGGTTTGAAAGCACGCACTTCTTTGAAGACCAGCTCCTTCCACTTCTCGACAGGATGCTCGGTTTCCTCGAACGTCTGATCATAAGGGCCAGCAGTTTGTTCGTCCGTGGGATCGTGGTACCGTTCCATGTAGGGATGGGCCAGGGCCTGTTCGGCTGTGATGCGCTTATCCGCATCCAGTTCGAGCATCTTCTCGAGCAAATCAATGGCCTGAGGATTGGCGCCGCGGAAAACATCTCGGAAATTGCGACGCGGCATTTTGGGCAACGAGCGTATGTAGTTGCGTGCACTCTCCGACGAGATTTTGGCCATAAACTCATCTGCCGGTGTGCCGAGCACCTCCATGATCAGGTTTAGCTGGTGTATGTGATCCGTGCCCGGAAAGAGCGTGCGTCCGGTCAGCAGCTCGGCCATAATACAGCCCACCGACCAAATGTCGACCGTTTGATTGTAGTGCATCCAGTTGAGCATGATCTCTGGGGCGCGATACCATCTGGTGGCCACATAGCCCGTCATTTCGCTCTCAGCTGGCCGAGCCAGCCCAAAGTCCAAAATGCGCAGCTCACAGTCCTCATTCACAGCTATATTGGAGGGCTTCAGGTCGCGATGGATGACTCCGGCGCTGTGTATGTACTTGAGCCCTCTAAGGATCTGGTAGACCAGAAACTGCACATGATCGTCGGATAGCTTTTGGGTGCGGATTATATTGTTGAGATCGGCATCCATTAGATGCGTCACCATGTACACCTGCTGGAACTGATCCAGCGAATCCGCCGGCTGGCCCGGATGAAACACATCCAGCAAACCGATCACATTTTCATGATCCATATGGTGGAGTAGGCGTAATTCCCGATAAGTTCGTTTCGCATGCACGGCCGACTGGAAAGGGCGTGCTAGTTTCTTTATCGCCACCTTTGTGTTCGTCCCCCGCACCAGGGCCTTGCACACCTGTCCGTACGCCCCTGAACCCACGGACTGCAAATTCTGATATATTTCTGGTATCTCCCATTCGGTGCGGTTGATATCCAGCTTATAGAATTTCGTATTATTAGATAGCGACATTTGTGTAAGCGTAATATAAATATGTTTTTCTTCTTAACTTTTAACAACTTTTCGTCTTATGTGTTGCTGCTTCTTCTTCGCTGTCACTGTCGAGACGTGTAGCAGCGACAAGTATTTTGATGTAGCAGTGACAAATACTTTTATAATACTAATGGGTATTATTTTGGGCACAATAATTTCAGACTGAAATAACAATATTTAAACATTGAATTGACTTTAAATGAATTCTTAATATTATTTCTATTAAATAATAATTGTAGCTGCCTATCTAAGAGTCACACATTAAAGCTGCGGTCACACGGACCAACTAGCATTCACTAACACCCCATCATTTTGAAAACGATTGTTATACCAAATACTTGCTGTGAGAATGCCTTTGGGCATGTGTGTTGTGAGAGTGCCCTTGACAGAAAATGCCTTGGTAGAATTACCACTTTTTACACTCAATCCGTGTGACCAAAGAATTTTCAAATCTGCCAAATATATATGTGTTCTTTAAGGACCCATAGCACGAATTGGCATGAACTGCCTTCCCTCAGAGTTCCCATTTATTTAGAGTTATTCCTCAGAGTTCCCATTATTCCAGCATGGACATTACACCTTTGTGCTCAACGTTATCTCTATTACCGTTCACAACATTAAGAACATTAACATACTATATTTGATAAAAGAAAAAATATCATTTAATATATCAAATTCCATTTCAAAACATTAATTTTATTTTCACGCCGCAATATTTTTCATCACCAATCAAACGATATATAATTTCACAAACGATATTCCATGAAAGTTATCGAGGTTGCATCTATATAATTAAGCGATATTTACATGCACATGTGTTGCTTGTGTTTTTTTGTAAACTACAACTCAAAAACATGACCAATAAAATAAATTAACAGCGCAACACAAACGGCGAACACAACCTTATCTCTGGATCAGAGCAATCGTCACGTTGCCTGTAAACAAAGATTGGTGAGCGCAAGCATCGGGATAAACATGGACGCTGTTGCTGTAAAAATAGAACACCAAGAGGAGGACGAGATCGGCATATCCATGGAGCACTTTCGGTATAATTACGAACTCCACACAGACATTGATGTTGGCCCTGTGAAAATAGAAGGCGAGGACGAAAACAGTGAATGTAAGCCAGAGTCTTCACAAACAACCGAAGTTCGGGGAACGCCATCTTCTGCCATCGACGACAACCTGAAGTATAAAATGCGAAGTCACACTAAGAAACTGCGGCACAAATGCCATCTTTGTCTAAAGTCATTTTCGCAGAAAATTACTCTCCAGAGACATATCCGTACTCACACAGGTGAACGACCATTTAAGTGCCAACATTGTTCCAAAGAATTCGCGCGAGAAACCAGTCTCTCGAAACACATAGCAACTCACTCCTGTGAACGGCCGTTCCAATGCAAACATTGTCCAAAAGTATTTGTAGTGGCAATAGATCTCAAAAGACACATCCGAAACCACACGAATAAACTATCGTTCAATAAACGACCGTTTAAATGCCAGCTTTGTCCAATGACATTTTCTGTGAAGTCCAGTCTGACGAGACACATCCAAACCCACACCGGTGAACGACCGTTTCAATGCCTACATTGTGCAAGAGCGTTCTTTATAGAGTCCGATCTCAACAGACACAACCGAACCCACTCCGTTGAATAGCTGTTCAAATGCCAGCACCGCGCTAAAACATTTTAGCAGGCTTCCGATTTAAAATACACGTTCGAACCCACACCGGTGAACGACCGTTTCAAAGCCTACATTGTGCAAAACGTTCTTTATGGAGTCCGATCTCAACAGACACAACCGAACCCACTCTGTTGAATAATTGAACCCACAGTCAACGTTCTTCAAATGCCAAAATTGTCTGAAAAAAGTTCACCAGTGTCCAATGCTATTTGAAGAAGATCCGTAACTCGGGAACCAACTTTCGAACTGGGATAGAGCGGCGGAGCACTTATATCTGCGTAGGCGGCCATGGATGATCAGCAGCTTGGCTATGTGTGAGAACTGCAGGGCTGCTATCTCTAATACCGTCTATGTCTCTATGGAGGTTATATATATTTAAAAGAATATGCCCGTAATATAAAAATAAGAAAACATTTCATGATTTATTAAACGTATGCACAAAAGTGATAGTTTGTTTTTAGCGACCTTCTATTTTGTAAATGTGTTAATTTAGCAGGCTCGAGCTGAGGTGGAGCTAAAGCTCATTTTTATATTGAAGTCCGACGGACGACCAGATTTGAGCAGCGTCTGCTGACGTCAGGCTTGGCAGGTCATTGAGAAACTAAATTATTCGTTCATAAAATATCGGGTTTTTATGGAAACCCGAACGGGCCGAATATCCTATTATGGGCTCTTATGTGTATGTTTTTGGTTTATATTAGCGTTTAAGTGTATATTCAACGGTGTGACTTTGGAGATGTTTTATGAGACTGGCGTTATCAGAGAATGCATGATTTCCAAAATTAGACTTCAGATTACCGTTGCTGACGGATTTTTTAATTCCTATATTCATTGAGAGCTTGGTTTCGTTGACTTTGGTTCCTCTTCAATGATTTCGACCCCTTGGCCTTCCATTTTCACGGTGACAACATCTATGCCTGTAATCAAACTGAGTGTTCCGTTGACATGACGATCTCTTTGTCTTCTGGGTGTTCTATTTTTACAGCGAAAGTATCCATGTCCATGGGTTTGTATTCGAATGTCGGCATTGAACGGTTGTATCCCGGAGTGAGTTCGGATGTGTTTATTGAGAGTGGACTTCTGTGAGAAGGCTTTTAGACACTATTGGCATTTGAACGGCCGTTGCCCCGTGTAACTTCAAATGTGTGTTTCGAGATGGTATGGAGTTTGGAATGCTTTAGGACAATGATGGCATGGCTAAGTTGGCTTACCGGTGAACTTCTCTGAAAATACCTTCGGACAATGTTGACATTTAAACGGCCTTTCACCGTGTTGAGTTCGACTGTGCCTTATGAGAATGGAGATACTAGAAAATGTCATTTGACAGAGTTGGCATTTAAGAGGCTTTCCAACAGTATGGGTTTGGATATGGTTTGTGGGGCACTGCTTTGTTGGATATGCCCTTGAACAGTGTTGGCGTTTGTAGGTAAGTTCCAGTTCCAGGGTTAACTGTTTCCCCAATTTCGGTTGGTTTCGTTGAGCCTGATTCTGGTTCTAATTCACTGTTTTGTTCCCTTCGCCTTCTATTTGCACAGGGCCAATATCAATGTCTGTGTGAAGCCCGTAATCAAACTGTGAGCGTTCCACTGACATACCGATATTCAAGCCCTCCTTTTTAACAACAACAGTGTCCATGCCCATTGCTATGTTTTCCTGTGCATGCTGAGAGGAGTTCTTCTTGGTGTTAGTTCTGTTAGTTCTTCTTCTGAAGCGGACGATTTTGTCCTCTACCCATTTTAATTATAGCCAAAGCAGAAATGTTGGAATCCTTCGATGAAGTTGTCTGCGCCGTTGTGTCGTCTAGTTTAGTTCATTATTTTACTTTGCGCTTTAATTATTACGAAATCGAAGTGAAATAAGCAAAATAAACAAATGTGCATGTGCAATCGCTAAATATTTATCGATGAAACATCGGTATAGCCGATAGCTAAGCTGAATGTTAGTATATCGTGTGAATGATATCGGTCCATGTAACCAAACAATTTTCGAATCTTTAAAAAAATATATATAGAGTGAATTTTCGATATATCTATATGTATTTTACTTGTTGACGTTTTCTACATTTTGTTGATAGTATTTGTTTATTGGGTCTCATTCGTCCATCTCAATCTATAAAATTGAGCGATTTAGTATTTATATTCTTTAAATTAAATTTAAAGTATCTTATTAATAATAAATAAGATTATAGTTTATCTATGATTTATCTATGCAGCAGTATAAGCATTGGTGGGAGGGAGTGGGGGCGTGGCAATGGTATTTTCTAAGAAAAATACTGGAATGTTACTAACAGCAATGTTAAAGTGCGCTGTTGGCTCAAATTGCGTTTCTTGGCTCAACCATTCAAAAGCTTTTAAAAAACTTATATGGTCGCTGCAGAAGATACTCAGATACTTTTCAACTTTTTCCGTTAGGTATCGAAAGCTCGGATGCGGATGCCGTCACTTTGAAGCGAAACGTTTTTATGCACGAGTTTTTTCCTTACGCATTTGTTCATTGACAAAAACTCCAAGCTAAGCTTTGTGTGTGTGCGTGAAGAACGTGAACGTGAATGTGAATGCGAATGTGTTTGGGCTGTATGGCGCGGCTTCGGCTCCGGCTCCAACGTATAACGTATCTGTGTGTAAATTTTGCTTTGTGTGCAGAATAAATTTAGTTTTGCAAATATTATGTAAATAGGCAAAAATTAAAAAGTTCAAGTCGACGGAGCTTGCCTTGAAGCAACAGTTTAGAATTAAAATAATAAAATATAATATACACGCACACTTATACATATATATACAACATTGAAAAGAAAGCTCTGAAAAAAACATTAGAGGATCCTAAAGAAACCGTTACAAAGAAACGGAAAGAGTAAGCGTTAAAAATATGGCCACAACTGCTTCAGCTGTGGCTGCCACTGCCACCAGCGTGGTGGTGCTGGATCGTGGCAATAATACAACTTGTACAATCAACTTGCACGGTAAGCTTAGAAATATATAATAGATATAAATAAATAACAACAATTAATCATAATTAACCAAAAATGGGGGAAAAAACAAAGCAAGCAAATGTAGATATTTTTAGCTTATGATTTTTTATTTAGAAAAAAGTATTGTTGTTGGCAAAGTTGTTGAAGTTTTTTTTTAGTCGAAAAACAATCGCAAACACCTTATGAAGTTGTTTTTTGTTTTTATTTGACCGCTGAAGGTTATCAATTATTGCTTTAAAAATAAACTTATGTTTTTGTTTACTTTTGTTGGCCGTATCTTATCAGTTAGGGAAGATCTAGTGATAAGTTAGCGCCGCCTTTGCTGCCAAAGGCAGCCCCAAAGATCATTTGGAACAACAACAACACAGCACAGATCAGATCAGCTTCAGCCTTAGTTCAATGAAATGCTTAAAATTTCATAAACTTGTCTATTGCTTTTGCCTCACATTTTCATTAGGCGTTATATATTACATATGTGTAGAGTGTAACTACACATGTGTACAGGGTGTCGCAAAATATTTGAAATTTGCGACCTTTCAATGGTAAAAAGTTGGCAAGCCATGTAGGCGAGTTGAGATTTCTTTCTATAACAATAACTTTGTGTCTAATGTGAATATTATCTATATATAGAGATGGCCTCATAGTTTTTGATGTTGAATATTATATAATTTTTATTGGATATTTTCTTTAAGGTTGATTTTCTGTATTTTCTGTTTTGTGTAGTGTAGTCAAAATTTCTAAGGTACGTTGAGCGCCCTTTTAATGAAATAGTTATGTATGTATCACTTAATACTTAAATATTGTATTATATGGAATGTGACAGAAAACTCTACAGAATTAATTGGCTGAACTTTGTTCGGGTATATAGAGAAAATTTAATGGCTACTAGATTTGAAGCGTAGTAAATGTTGAAATAACGACGATTCTCTTAGCAAACCCTCAACATCTCTTAAAAATATAAAAGTATATAAATCAACCTATAAACTCAAGTGTTTACACTTATTTTTCTCCGAATCTCTAGAGATTTCCTACATTTCTTAGAAATCTTTGTACAAATTTTAAGTAAAACACCCCTTAGATCTGTCGTAAACTTTGAAACACCCTCTATATGCTTACCTATGCACCTAAAATCTATAGATATATATGTATTCAATCGCCTTATGTACTAAGCGTACTTTCAACAATTACGACTTGGCTTTGTGGCTATATAGCAGCTATGGACGGACTGTGGCTCACAGACTGACTTTGAGTTGGCTTTGGCTGGATCGCTGGCTGTCTGTCTGCGTCTGTCCAAGTGTCTGTCTTTGCGCTTAGTTCAGCCTGAGACTCAGCCTGCCCACACATTGATTTCGCCGACAGACACCGACATCGCCAGAGAGAGAGACACACATTTGGCACAGCCATTGGAGACTTGGCCGCGCCAACTCCAACAAGTTTTTATGGCTTGTTTCTATTTCATATTTGTGTTCTTTTTCCCTTGAAGTTCAAAAACTTAGATTATAGTCTTTGCAATTGTTTTGAAAAAAAGTGATTTGAAAGATTTTTAATTTAATTTTTTGTAAGTGTTTTTAAGGCTCAGTCATGGAGCAGACCAACCCACCCACGCACTTGATGTTGCACTCGCTGTCGCAGCCAGAGCTGCAGTACTCACCCACCCAATTGGCCGTAGGCCTTAGATATAAAAAATATAAACAGCCGGCTAAAAAAATTGTAGTCTTCCCGCCTTAGCTTACGCCTTTTTGTCTCCAGTTCCAGTTGGTTTTTGGGTTTGGAAGTCTGAAGCTTTGCCTTAGCCAGAGCGAGAGCCAGGCCAGTTACTTGACTTACTTGGCTTATATGTGGGTTACATAGATAGATAGATGTCTCTCCACATCAGCTTAAGTGTGTGTACACAGTTGTTACTCCAGCTGCTGCTGCTGTTGCTGGTCTCTCCCAGTTATTCATTTACCATTCATAATTTTTGTACACTTAAAAAAAAAAAGAAATTCATGCATATTTTATCAATTCTCAATAGAATATTAATGTCTCAAAGACCAAGCAAATACCTTTGTTCTCAATTCTTCAACTGAAAACATGAGATACATAGATGTATCTGGGTCCTTTTTAGATACGTTTCTGCATGCAGTTCTGGGTTGAAGAAATATGTATATATATACAAGGTTTGAGATACTGACATTGGACGCCCATGGGCGGGCTTTTCCCTCCTCCTCCACAAAGCTGTCTACGCCCTTGTGTTCCATATAAGTTTTATCAAGAATGTAATTGTTACTGATATTGTAATATTCCATCCAAAGTTCATGTCCACTCAAACTTTATAGAGGCTTTGCTAGCTACGCTCCCGTATTTATATCCGTGAAAGTCGGTATTTTGAGCTTTAGTTCAACAACTTTTGCAAGTATATTTGCGCATATTATTTCTAAATATCTCAGATATTTTCAGAGGATTTTCAAATTTTGTCCAATATGTGAAACGCACCAATCAAGTACGTAAATTTCGAGTAATATATCTGTAATATATCTTCAAGACGGGATTGAACCATATCCAAGACCCGTCATGTGATTTGCCATTGATATAATCGCCGCAAATTAGAGGTTCAGCACGAAATTTTTAAGCTATGCAACAAAACGCGTTCGAGATTATCCATATCTCAAATATGCTAAAATATATCAGATAATATCTTTATATCAGACTGTCATAATCTTTGGCTGACCAAAGAACTAATTTTCCTTGGTTAAATGTAAAATGAAATAACTACTAGAATTCTGAAACAAATTATCAAAGTTGCAAGAATTTTCTAAAATTTTTCCACAGGCGCCACAGTTGTATCCTGGCGAGTCAACAATCAGGAACAGTTGTTTGTCAGGTGAGTAAAACGCAAGACCCAAATTTCAAATTAAAAAACCAAGTCGGAAAAACCAAATCATATTCAAAGATGCCTTCAAAATATCTATATATAGAATATGAAGTATTCGCAGCGTTTGTTGGGCTTTAAGCTAACTATATAGTCCTTTCGGAGCGGCCAACTTACGCAAGTCCAGGGCCAGAGTCCTGCTGCAGTTGGATGAGTCGGCATGCAACCAAAAAAGTGATTTTGCAAAAACTTTTCAATGCACAGAAGAGCAGTAGGAGCAGCACTAGGAGCAGGAGCAGAAGCCAATGGCAGTGGCGGCAGGCAGCCTTAGCCATTCTGTTTGGCGGCAAAATGTTTTTGTATGACATCCAACAAAAACACGGTCTCGGCTTCGGCCAAGCCGGCAAATGCGCACAGTTCCAGCATTCAGAGTCGGAACGAAAGCAACGAACCGAAACCGAAGAGGAGTCAGAGGCGGAGTCAGGGGCTGAGGCAAAGGCTGCACTGGACCTGGACAACACGAACTATGACTATGGCTGTGTATGTGTATGCTTGTGTGTGTGAAGTCCACGTTTTTTCGCACTATGTTTGCTCCTGCTGTTGTTCCTCCTCATGCTGCTGTTGCTGCTGCTACGGCTAGTTTTTATGAATGGAGTTGCGTTTTTTGGCGCGGCGGCCTCTGGATCGATAAATCCCAACTACTGGCCAGGCCCTGGCTTTGGCACAGTGGATGCCAAGCCAGCACTTTTGTATTGTCATCGTCTCGCGCTGCCACCGCAATTCCCAATGCCAATTCCTGCATTGCTTTGCCGAGTTTTTCAACTGCTAGAACGGCTGCTCCTGCTGCTGTCCCTCCATCTCCTCCAGCTGCTGTTCGAAAAAACTTTCGCTCTTTTTATGCATTTGGAAACCTAGTAAAGGTTTTGTTCTACTAAAAAAAAACAAAAAACAAAAAAGGAAAACTACAACCGGATTCGTTTGCTGAAACTGGCAACTTTTTGTTGAAGTCGAACTCATTATATATATATATATATGTGGGGATATGGCGAGGCCTTAAAGCAAAAGCATGCTTAGTTTTAAAATTTGAACAAATGCAAGCCCTCCTAAGAAGTTATGTTTTAAATTTATGATTAAAAACAACACATTGGGGTGCATATAAATGCATAGAATCTTCTGTGACACATCCTATTATGTTTGAAATTTGACAATATAAATGACAATTGTCATGTCAATGTGAGAATTCCTATAGAAATGATACTAATGGTGCTTATGCGTAGGCATAACATGGTAATATATGAGTTCATATATGGATTCATTTCACGATATCGGCACCGTAACTACCTCAGATAACGCACTTCATAGCATATAAAACTATTGAAACAATCGGCATAAATATTCGCCAAAAATTGGAAAGTAGGCTAATAATGTTAGCATTCTGAGTCCAAAAGCCATTACATTTACAAATATTCATTCTGTTAGAAGAAATTAGCATATTTTGAAAACTTTGATAATTAATGTAGCTAGTACATTGCTCTCTAGACAGTCTTAGTCAATAATTATGAATTACCAAACTTTATATATACCTCTTTTCTTATAAACGGTGATATGATAAAATATCAAATATAAATAACGAACTGATTGCCGGCATAAACCTCGAAAATATGGCAACCAAAGAGTTTGCCATTTGATGGATATGCTCCTGCAAATAAGTGCAGCAGAAAAAACCAACGCAAAAAGTGGAGCCCAAAAAGGGAGCTGACAATACAGACAAACTAAAAGGAGAAGACTAAGCAACAGTCACATTCGTCGTCGACTCATCATCAGCAAAGAGCGGCAGCAGGGAAGGGATTGCGGGATGAAGCTATAGCAAAAACTGGCAGACACTTTTTTGTGGCCCGTTTTCCAACCAAACCAAAAACAAACCAATTTCTTGGCGAAATTTCCGAATGTCTGACTTGGTTTTTATATTTGAAACATTTTTGTGTTTCATCTCATTCATCCCACCATCTTTTCCATCCTATAACCTTTTATAACATTTCCACTTGCACTGCTTCTGGTTTCCTCAGCAAACTGGCCACATTCGATGGCAAGAGGGCGATCCGTGGTGGCATACCCTTTGTCTTTCGTAAGTTATTACCCTTTGGAGTGGCGCCCCTCAGATCTAACTTAAATATCCTCTCTATATTGCCCCCTATATATATATAGCACAATTTGGACCTTGGTCATTTGGACCACAGCATGGATTCGCCAGGATAACACGTTGGCACTTGGAACGGGCGCCAGAACGTCTGCACAACGGCGACGTGGAGGCCATATTCTCACTGATGGATAATGAATTTACGCGTTCCATGTGGAATTATCAGTGAGTGAGAGTCAAATCCATAGATATAATGCAAGAGAGATGTTTTTCTGAGGAATACTTTTTTACAAACTCTCATTCATATCACATTATCCCCAGATTCCGCATCACTTATCGTCTGATCCTGCGTGAAAAAGAATTGCATTTCCATATAGGCGTCTTCAATCCCAGCAAGGATCTCAGTCTAGCTTTCAACATGCTGCTCCACACTTATCTGAAGGTGCCCGATGTGCGTCGCTGTCAGATAACAGGTCTACATGGCTGCCATTTCATAGACAAGACGCGTGAGAATGCCCTGTACCAGGAGGGACGTGAGGTTGTGACAGTGAATGAGTGGACAGATCGCATCTATCAGCATACGCCGCAAGAGCACGTCATCACCAATGTGGTGTCCGGCCGTAAGATGAGACTGCACAAATATAATTTTCCCGATACTGGTAGGAATAACAGCCGAATACAATGATTCTGTAGGCATTAAATCTTCTCCCATTCCACTGCAGTTATCTGGAATCCTTGGATAGATCGTTCGCGTGAAATGAACGACTTTGGCGATGATGAGTTTCCAAACATGCTGTGCGTGGAGGCGGGCAATGTCAGCGCGCCAGTTATACTGCTGCCTGGAACTGCCTTCGAGGCCAGCCAGATATTACAGGTATAGAGGTTTATAGGTAGCAACAGATCCATTGATAAGTCCAAATCGACACCAAACCCACAGCAATTCAAGTGTCCCTACGATATATTCAAGACCAACAAGCAAACTGCTATCCGCAAAACTTAGATGCCTACATCGTTAGTTGTATATATACATATATCCGTGTGGGATTATCAGTGAGTGGGAGTCAAATTCATAGCAACAGAGAAAATATATATATATATCAGTTCTAAAATGGGGGTTTACCTACAGTAAGTTTTATAAAAATGACTTTTTTTTTTAAATTAGTAATATAAATATTGTTAACTCAAAAAGCTCTTTAGTTACAAGATTTTTACTTTCGTCACTAGTATTTAATATCTTAAGGGGAGATCGGCTTTAATGAAAACTTGAAAATTGCGTATATACCTGAAGTATATCTTGAATGAAACCATTAGACTTTTATCTGATTATTAGCTTTTTGTGTTAATAAAAACTTCAAAAACTTCTTAAGAGCCTTTTATCTGAAAATATATTTGATGAATATTATAATGAGCCAAAAAATCTGTTTTCCACTAGAATGAAAACCTACAAAATGCCTTAAGAAACTTTTATCTTACTTTATGTACGATAAGCAATACAATGAGCCAAAAAACCGCTTTCGTCACTAGACCTTAAGTTCTAATTAGATATGTAGTATTCTCATACAAAACCTAAACCTTTTTCACCCTCCTAGATTATCATCGAGGGCAACGTGAGTCGTAAAACTAAAAGGAATCGCTAGCGTTTAAAGAATCGGAACCCCCTGAGGTAAACCGATTCGCAATTTGAAAAAAACTTAACTAAAACGTTTATAGATGATCATTCCGGACCTGGGACTTACGATTCTTCTACAAAATGTACAGCTTGTGTAATCCCTTCTAGCAATATATGCATCTGTGCTACATTAAACGAGATCTATACAAAGGTATAGTAACTCCCCAAATACATACCTTATGAATATATACCCAGATCGCCAGCTAAGAGATTCCACAATAAAACTATTGAATGTGCATTAATTAAAGTAAATGATGTATAATTAATTAGTTATACTAAAAGATATGATCGAACAAGATGTATACGATTGGTTGATAAATACATATATAAATATATGGAATTACTAGATATTTTCAAATCCCTTTAGAATTAGTTTAAAACTCTGTGTATGTGTGTGTATAATATACTAAAAGAAATTAAAAATATTTAATAATAAATTTTACAAATAATAAATACTAGATTAATATTCTATATATGAGATTGTTTCTTATCATCATGGGGTGAGGCGATGGGTGCTATAGTTTCCAGGGCCAAATACAGAGCCAAACTGATGTTGTTCATGATCTTTTCCTTGCCTGTCAATTGACGTCTCTGGTAAGTCGGTATACAAGTATATATAGTAATACATATAGAGTCTTTATCAGGGTTGCAAGCCGGAGGCTCTGGCTCTGGATCACAGGTTCGAACCAAGTATTACCTATTAGCTCGGTTCGAAACTGGTTTGCGGCCATGGTCTTTAAATTAAACAGATCTTTTCTCCCTCTCACCTTATATCTCTTAGGTCCAAGATCCCAATCGAATATACCAATCACCAGTTGCAGAGCCATACAAATCACAATCAATAAAAATAATAAATTTATGTAAAATTGGCGACGCATTTCGTTGTGGAAATGTGGGGAACCTCAATTGCTGGAGTCTGAGTTAAAACTGTTTTAACTTTAACTGGGCATACAAGTCTATATATAGTATATATCTACTTAGCTGTGACATAAGACGGTGTTGTAAAACCATATTTTCCTGGAATGAAATGGATGCACATTTCGCTCGAAACACTTCTGGCTCCTTTATGGCAGTGACTTTGTAGTTCTGAACACGAGGTTTGCCTTTAGTATTTCTAGAACGATAATTCATCATGTTCCTGAAGACGCAAAGTACCTTCGTCACTCAGAAGGTGGTGCCTTTTTCGAGCGTATGTGCGTAGAGAGCCACAAAGCTAATGCTTTCCACTGAACAGACAAAAGCCAAGCTTTAATGTTCTTTATCTGACAAAATCTGTGCAACAACTTTTTTGAACGAAATTCACTTAATGAGGTTGAAGGAGGTCCGCGAGTGAGCTCGTTGCACCAGCGTTTCACAAAGGCTGTAAGCTAATCGATGCAATCAACCACCTTTCCACAGAATATACACAATTATAATTCAATTTGATAATCATTACAATACTCATTTTGTACCAATTAATTTTTTAACATTTATTGGAGCCATCTAAAAACATTGCATTAGATCATTTGGGAGCAGTAGATATAGTCTAAAACATACATACGTATCCTATATATATAAATATACTCGTATTAGGTAATACTTTAGTAAACCTAGGTAAATCCAGACATTCTCGTTGGTAATAAATAGAGATGTTAAACTTTCTCAATTACTTGCATTTCCCAAAAACGTTTTCATACAAATGTTTCCTAAATAAAATACAAAATTTTGGAATGTTTTATAACTAAAATAAAAGTTAGTTAAATTATTTGTTTAGTTTCTTTCCAAGCTTAACATTCTCAGCCATAAGATGAAGTTGTTGATAGACTGTGGCGGATCTTGAAACAGACTGTAGTGTCGAAGCTTCAATTTTTGAATTTTGTGTTTTCTGTGATGCGAATCCGACGGACTTCTAAAAGCTACTGAAAAACAGTCAAACGTATTACCAAGCGATGAATTATATGTTGTTATGTTTTCTTTTTTATGGAGGGTAATTCTCTATACAACATACAGCTCTGATATATTAGAAGGGCATAAAATCAACGTTATAGATATATATATATGTACTATATAGTTTTTTTACACATACAGACAGAGATATTGTATTCGTTAATTGTTATCTATGTATATATATGTAATTCCTAGAGTTTTGTAATACATTTGTAGTTGCATTTTGGAAGAATTAAAATTCGTTACGAAATATTAAAAAATTAAATATATATAAATGTATAGTAGATATATAAGTATAATATGTATAAGTAAGTACCAACATATTTAGTTAAATACATATCAGGTTAATAAATATTAGTTACACTTTTCAAGGCTAAAAGTACACAGTTTTGAGGACATTGAACACTGAACAAAGTTTGAGATGCAAGTGGATACGAAGCTTTTGGTGCCAAAAATGGGCAAATAAAGCAAATTGGGACGCTTTAAATACGTACAAACACACAGAGGTTATGGGGCTTATTAACTAGACGAGTTATATGTTCATAAGTTATATGTTTATAAGAGTTTGGCCTGGATAAGTCTTATACCTGGAGTAATACTAAGCAAATTGAAGTTGTTCTCTTAAAATGAAGACAGATAGAGCACATGGAAACAAGTCGCTCAAGTCAAAAGGTTCCAAGCTGTTTGTTTTCTTATAAAATATTCATTAAAAATTCTCAAATATAGTATATGAACAAATATAGTTATTATATAAGAGTAAATTGATAATTTTAACAATAAACTAATTTAATAAAAGTTAAACTGTATACGACATTGTATTCTAGACCTTGTGCTGCCTCTTTGTAATACACTTTCGAAATTTTCAGAACTATTTTTCTGGTTTTCTAGAAGTTTCCTTAGAAAATCATCAAATGAAACATAAGTACGATATAAATGTTAATTCAAATAAACGATCATTTGAAAATGAACAAGTTTAACTGTATACAAATTAAACATTTAAAGATGTTGTATAATACTTTGTATAAGACTTACTATCGTGGTTTTTGAAGAACTATATCACATTTGAGCAATGAAATTCAATGAAGAAATACCACGTATAAGACCAACCAAATGCCAACTCTTATAAAAAGTTACAGTTTGAGATGCATTGAGTCATGGAATGTTTTCGATTTTAGTTTTTTTTTTTTGTTTCTTTTGTTAGAATGCGGCTTAGATTTCAACTTCGGGCGTGAATTTGCGTCAGAAGTAGATCTCCTCCTCTTCGGGTTTGGCGCGCGGCGCCTGTCCCACGCCCTGGGCAGGATTAGCTCCAGTTCCCATTCGCAATGTGGCTGCGGCCGACGCTGATGATGTAGTGCGGCTGCTTGTTGGCGTCTGATGATGATGATGAGCCCTGCTGTAGTGGGAGGAGGGGTTAGTGCTGGTAGGGGTGGATGCTGATGCTCCTCCCGTTGCTGTGGCCTGTATGATGGCCGGGGAGCTCCCCGTACGGGAATGCTGCGGCACCAGCGGTGCTCCTGCTGCTGGAGGATTGGCAGTGTGAGCTTGTCGCTTGTCGGCCAATTTGAGGGGGAACAATTGCTGAACACCACCAATGCCGGAGCCTGCTCCGCTACTGCTGAAGCTGGCCGCACGTGTGGCACTAGACGATGAATTGGAGCTGCTCGTGGCCGAGGAGATGGAGGACAATTTCATGGGCAGCTTCTGCTTGACCAAGGTCGAATTGGCCTTGGGCGCATTGTTGGCGCTTAGCAGATTTACAGGCGGCGTCTTGCAGCTGGAATTCCCACTCAGCCACTTCTCCTTGCGTCGATCCACAGCAGCTGGAGCTGGAGGAGCATTGTCCGTTTCATGCGATTCATCCGCATGACTGGGAATTGTGGGCGTAGCTGGCGTCAGCGTGGGCAGCGGTGTGCTGGGCGACAACAGCAGGCCCTGGCTGGAGAGCAGCTCCATCTTGCGATAGAGTTGCTCCCGCTGCTGACGCACATCCTCCTGCTCGGCCTTGATCTGCTGCTGCATCTGCAGCTGCTGGGCCCGGCTCTCGGCGAGCTCTTCTTGTTCCTGCTGCTTGTGACGCTGCCACGATGTTTTCTCCTCCTGGAATTTATCTTGCAGATTGCGCAGCTCCTCCAGCTGATCCTTGTGTCCACTACCGCCGCCACTGCCCGTACGCGGAGTTTCTCGATACAGGGCCAACTGCAACTGGAGGCTTTGGATGCACGTCATCTGCTGGGAAATTATGCAGAGCAGCGTGTGCAAATGATGCGACACCTGGAGCACGGCATAGTTACTTTCCTGCGGCTGTTCCAGCGTAGATTTCAGCTGCTGCTGCTCCTTAGGCTTTTCCTCCAGCTCTTGCAGTCGCGAAGTGAGCACCAGCTTGGCACCCAGCTTCCCACGCTTCTCATCGAAGCCGGCAAAGGTCTCCGCCCGCTTGGGCAGCATTGGCGAACAGTAATCTACGCCAGACATGGTCCTAGACACGGGCAGCCCCGTGGCAGCCGTATAGACCGAGGCGGCCAATTGGCTGATGTCCTGGACAGTGTTTAAGACGCGACGCCACAGCTCCCCGGTGTCACAGTCGGCAGTGACCAGATCCTTGTAGGAACCGAAGGCGGCCAGGAAGTCGGCAGCTGCCGAGCTGGAGACGCCGCCACCACCATTACTAGTATTGGCGCCGGCGCTGGCTGAGAACGGTGGCGGCTGTTGCTCCTTCATTAGATTCAGCTGCAACATTAGCTTCTCCTCGAGCAACAGGGCCTGCTCGATGTCCTTCTGTCGCAGCTTCTCGATGGTCTCGCGCTTGTTCTTGCCAATGCGCAGCTTCTCCTCCGCCGTCAGATCCTCCGCCTCGATGATGTCCGTGGCGGGGCAGTCCAACACCGCCTGCTGCAGCGTCTCCATCCAGATCTTCTTGTCATTTAAAGTCTGCACCTCCAGTTCGTACATTTCGGGAAAATCGGGATTGGAGCTGATGATATAGAAGCGATTGCGCGACTCGGTGCCCACTTTGTTGCGTACCAGCAATTTCTGGAGCGGCACCACGCCCGCCTTCTGATCGGGCGTGAAGAAGGTGTACTTGTTGTGCGCGGAGTTCTCGCTAAGGAAGCACAGGCAGTCGGTGAGGACGACCACCTGGACGGGCTGGGATTTGCCACGCACCTGGATGAGTATGGCCTGGCCATCGAACTTGAGCCGGCGGCGCGACTCCACGCCCAGATCCTGCTTGCGGAACGGCTTGTTCTTGTAGATGGCAAACGATTTGGCATCCACGCGCGCATAGATCTCCAGCTGGCGTTCGCGGAGCTCCTTCTCCGCCACACAGGCATTCACATCCACCAGCAGCGACTTGACCAGATTGGAGGCATGCTGCAGCTTTTCCGTTTCCAGCTTGTCCTCCCGCGACGTCTTCATCAGAGCCTCAATGAGCAAAGGGTACTTGGTTAGCCTTTGGGTTACAAACAATATGCACTCCGGATAGCCCTTCTTCTCGAGCAAGCGATTCTGCAGGCAATGCTTGTACCACTCCCTGAAGCTGGGCTCAGCCTGGCACTGCTTGAACTGATCCAAGGCGGTGCGATGGTTGGCACAGAACTCTCCGTAGGACAGGCGAAGGCATTGCGCCTGCTCCAGGCTGAAGAAGTCCAGCAGGATATCGGCTATGCTGTCCACTATGTGAGACTCGCGTTGCTTCTGGCGCAACTGGCGCAGGAAGTGGGTGTGCAGATCCGTCAGCTGCTGCAGGCGCGGAAACATGCTCTGGATGTTCAGCTGCGGGAAATGCCGCTCCAGACTTTCCACGAACACCTTTTGCATGACCAGCAGGGTGTTGCAATGGTTCTTCTCTGTCTTGATGAACTCATAGATGTGCTCCTGCCGCTTGATTTGCAGCTCTTTGAGCGTCTTCAGCAGCTCCTTGGGCACAGCCAACGTCCAGGATTGGGGCTCATCGATTTGACTCAGCCCCAAAGCCGGATCGGCGCCCAAATCGTGCGCCTCTATTTGCGGCTCATTGAGAAATTGCAACTCCGACCGTATCAGCGGCTGCTCCTCGAGACCGCCCGCATCGGTCACATCACCATAATCGCCGCCAGACATCTTCTTGCCGCCGCGCGACGGCTTGCACTGGTGCTCCTTGATCTGGGCCAGCGTTATGTTTGCGCCGCAGACGTCACAGCCACTCAAAGGTCCGGCCACCAGCGACTTCGTTTTGGCCTTGGGCTTCTTCTTGCGGAAGAACAAGGAGCCGCGCTTGGGCCGCTTCTCTACGCTATTCTCGTAAACCTCGATCTTGGCATGCGAACGCAACAGACTCTGATTCTCATCCTCGCTATCCGTCAGATGGCGAGCAATTGCCTTGATGTCCTCCTTGGCTATGATCGATGAGGTCGAAATGCTCTTCTGCAGCGGAATGCGACTGATGATCTCCGTGGCCAGGCTACGCTTGGCGGCGATGCGCTCAAAGTCGCGGGCGAGCTCCGCCTCATTCAGCGAATGCGTGGAAATGCCTGTGAAACGAAAATGTCGGGAAAGGTTGAATTCACTTTTGCTTACTTAATGGTTCCACCTCACATTACTAATCTTTAGCTAGCTTCAATTGTGCCAATGCCGTCGCCACCAATGCTGCTTCTTCTTCTTCGACTGTGGCTAGATAAGGGGCTTTGCTGGAATTTCTTATCAAAATGGAAACTAACTACGAATTTGTATCATTAATGGCATTCGAAGATACCCTACACCCGCACTCATTTATTGTCAAAAGCAAAGCATGTTGGACTGGTCAAGGCCTTTGTCAATCAAACAGCGGCCGGGAATAGGTGGCAACTCTGACAGGGAGCACCTACTACATACATGGTCGTAGCGAAGGATCTCTTCATCTTTGGCTATATCAAATCGCTGCTTTGCGACAAATTGATCAGATCTGGCATCTCTGTTGTCGTTCATACCCATGAAATTTCCAACTTTTCCTCCACATTTGAGGACACCCTTATGAAACTCACACCCCGGACAGAAACCCACCCACACTTATATATAAGTGTCTGTTTGTCTTTATAGGAAAAATGAATGGAACGATCGCTATGACATATAGTGTTCATGATCTCACCTCCCGTGCTATTGCGCGCCGATCGTCTGCGCTGCTCTGTCACCCGGATGGTTTCCTGCTCTTCGCTATCCAGACTCGACAAACTGACGCTCTTATTGGTGCAATCGCCCGCCGCACTGGCTGCATCATCCACCGCTGTCCAGGATTTGCGGCGATCTGTATGCAATAGCAGACACTGCTGTGGCGCCACCGATGACCACATGGCATAATGGGCACCAGGGCCACCTGTAGAGCCGCTGCCACCGCCGCCGCCGACGCCATTGCCAGCTGTGAGATCAGGCAGTGAGGTGCTAAGTATGGCAGCACTGAGCAGGCCGTAGTTGGAGACATTATCGTGCATGTGCTGGCCAGAGCTGGAACTGGAGTTTTTCATTTGCACCACTGTTTCGCGGATGTTTTGCAGTTGGCTCAACGTATCCTCGAAGATGTTATTGTACTTGGACGCCGAGGCGGGACTGTGCGGGGTAACATTGATGGTGGGTATCATGTTGTTGTTGTTATTATTATTATTGTTATTGTGGTTGTGCTGGTGCTGGCTAGGAGCTGTAGCCGGAGCGTTTATAACAGGTATACAATAGTTTTGGCTTTCCACAGTGACGCGAGGCAGACTCAAGATTTTGGCATTGGAATTGGGTGTGACTGTGACTGGGGCTGGAGTAGTAGCTGAAGCTGAGCCAGCGGCTTGGCCATTAACAGCGGGCGCAGAGATTGGAGCTGGTGGCGTTGCTGCTGTTTCGCTGCAGTTAGAGTTTAGAAAATCGGTGACCACATCATTGTCGCTGTCATCGCCGCCGCCGCCACCGCCTGCGTTGTCCATATTATTATGATGTCCAGCCCAAAAGCTATGTCTAGCCTCAGCCCTAGAAAGAGAAAGAACATGTGGTGATATAGTAGGCCGATGCGGATCCCTTCGATCTCTCAACTCAATTTGCATTCAAACTGTGCCAAGCGCAACTCTATTATGCTGATCAAGAATGTATATACATATATACTTAATGTATCCATTATCGTGACAATATTCTGATTCTCTCTGGAAAAGTATCAAAAGAAACAGAAACTTTCTTTTTTTAATACACACACGCATACACACGCACTCTGCACACACAAACACACACCCACGTTTTGAGACGTACTTCGTATATGCAGATTTTGGTTTTTCTTCATCTTCATTTTACTTTAACATTATTTTTGACTATTATTGATTTTCCTACAATGCACAAACGCCTCCACCTCCACCATGACCTGCACCTGCACTCTCTCTCCTCAGCTCACCTGGCAAAGCGTTTGTAATTGTTGCGCCAACAACAACAACAATAAAAAAAACAAACGACTGCGTGTCCTTGTCCTTGGCACTGGATTTTAAATTAAAAATTAATTCTACCAGGTATAATCTTTATTCGAGCACTACAAGCTTAAGCTAATTGAGTTTTGCTAATAATTAAACGCTATTTGAGACACATATTATTCGGGGTTTTTTTTAATTTGCGTTTTTTTTATACTTATACTTTTTTTTGTGTTGCTTCAGCGATATATGTGGCCACTCATCGATATTTCCGAGCTGGCGAAGTAAATCAGTATCGATATATATGTTAACATCGATAAATGCATATCGATACTCTTACAATTCATGTTGCGAAATATCAAATAATTTTAAATTCCTGCATTACAAATTAAATTGACAGTTACCGGAATTACAACCGCCGTTAGATCCTCGTTTGAAAAGCAGTCCAACATTCCACAAATCCGGAACCAAGATTAGATCTCACCCATGGCTGACTAGGCATAACAGAAGAATTAAAGAAAACTTTCAGAACAAAACTGGAGTTATTCTGTTTTTGATTCACGGATATTGGAACTGGAAATTTGTATAGTTCGCCACCAGATGCTAACCTTAGGAACTAAAACCACGATACATATCAATGGATAATCGACAATAATTTCGTCTTATTTTCGCGCCGCAATATTTTTCATAATCAATCAAACGATATATTACAACTGCTCATGCGATACTTCAATGAAATTTATCGAATCTGCTTCGATATAATTAAGCGATATTTTCATTTACATGTGTTGGTTGTGTTTTATGTACATAAATTGCAAGACAAAAATAAAGTAAAAGATTCATTAGATTTAACACTGCACAACACAAAAGGCGAACAGAACCTTAACTCTGGATCAGGACAACCGTCACGTTGCTTATAATCATAGATTGGTGAACGCAAGCGTCGGGAGAATTCCTAGAAAGATTTCTTGTGGCGTATACAAACACACCGGTGAGCGACCCTACCAATGCCTTCATTGTCCTAAAGCATTCTCACAGAAATCCATTCTCAATAGACACATCTGAAGCCACTCCTGGAAACAACCGTTCAAATGCCCAATGCCGCCATTCGAATACAAACCCATGGACATGGATACTTTCGCTGTAAAAATAGAACACCAAGAAGACAAAGAGACCGTCATGTCAACGGAACACTCACAGTTTGCTTACGACCTTCACACTGACATTGACATTGGCCCCGTGAAAATAAAAGGCGCGAGCAACGATGACAGTGATTCAGAGCCAGAGTCAATGCAACCAATTGAAGTTGGGGGAATTGCAAAATGAAAATGTTTCGACTTCAGTCAGTGACGATAATCTGAAGTCTGACTCTGTAAGTCTTATAAAAAAAACTACCCCACAAATGCCATCTTTGTCCGGAAAATTTTTCGCGGAAAAGTACTCTCGAAAGACATCCGTAGTCACACCGGTGAACGGCCGTTCAAATGTCAACATTGTCTAAAAACAGTTTCGCGGGAAGCCAGTGTCATAAACCACAACTGAACTTAACCGGTGAGCGGCCGTTCAAGTGTCAACTTTGTGCAATGGAATTTCCTTTGAAGTGCAGTCTCATAAACCACAACCGATTCCACTGTGAAAGGCCGTTCAAATGCCAATATTGTCCAAGAGCATTCTCAGCAGTCCGAACACAAAACACACATCAAAACTCACACCGTTCCGGCGCAAAACACATAAAACTTGCGAGTGCCAAGATTCAAGTATACCCATGGACTGCATTGCTTGAGAGTTCACAACTGTAAGTTACCATCTGTTACCTATTCTGCTTTCTTTGCTCTAGTGTTGCTGTTCACTCGCACACCTCAGCAAGCTTCCAGCTTCCAGAGGAGTTGTGCTGACGTGCGCGCCTGACTTAGTTCTAGCGGTCGCAACGTCAACTTGATAGTAATTTAGAACTGAAACGCGAACAGAATAAACGCATCGTTTGTGCTGGTTTTTGGCTAGACGCACCGATGTTTGTATAACATAGAAAATAAAATATCTGAAAGAAAATGCGTATAATATATCAATAGGAAAACATATTTTATTTTAACAAAACTAAATCTGATTTATTAAAAGTATGCAAAAATGTGATAGTTTGTTTTTAGGGACCTTCCTTTTTGCAATCATCGGTGACCTATAGAACATATGAAAACTGTTTGGCTACATTATGGTCGTTTATATCAGGTTCTAAGAAGTGATGTTTGTTTCTCGAGACGACCGAAAGCCCTTCTTTCCGCCTTAGCATTAGCACAAGAGGTTGAGTCTTACCTTGAGCGTTGCCTTTTCGCTAGCAACTATGCCAGAATGTTTGCTTATTTGTCTGCTGCTCTCCTGTCTTGCCAGAACATGCAGACAAATTAGTTGTCTATTACTTTCTACTTCACACTCGAGCCTCAAAGGCAATTTTCATTTGTATTCGAATGAATATGGTGCAAATCCTTTTGGTTTAGATAGTTTTGGAATGATTTCAGTATGAACGATCATTTGACCATTCATTCATTGAAAGTAGGCTCATATCATCACATTAATTACGAAGACTTTAATACAAATATAACGAAATTCGTTACTTTTCGATTGTATATTTTTTACTAAGCAAATTTTTGCATGTATATTGAAAATTTTATTTAACTTCTAGTCCACAACAAGAATAGCATTTCGCATTCGCAATGTCAACATTGTGGAGACAAAAGTGCATAAAATAGCAAACAATACTTTTCAATTAACTTGGCGCTCGCTTCTTGTCCTGCTCAACTTTAGCTTTTCATTTTGAGTTTAGTTGGAAAATGGCCCCAAAGCATTACAAGATGGCTGGAAAAGGTTGGCAACACTTAAGAAAAATCTATAAAAGTTTTAAAGTGGGAAATAGAAGTGAAGTTTCTTTTTGGATAATGAAAAGTCATGAATATTAGGACAACTTCGTAATGGAGAGTTCCTCAGGGAACTATGACTCTTTCACAAACGTATTGGTATTGACTTGCCATTTGTTTGTCACTCTTTTTTCTCAGTGTATGTGCAAAACCCAGACAATCGCATACATACAATGAAATGTGTATGCGCTGCTGCACTGAGGCAGTGTTGCACACAGCAAATGGTTGGAACGTGTTGCATATGCATCTTCTTCAATGTGAAGTTATGAGACAAAGAAGTTGCCCCGAACAGCAGCCAAGGAGGAGTAGGAGAAGGAAGAGGCAGGTCAGGTTTTGAGCTGCTGTTCACCTGGCAATTGGGGAAAAATAAATTGCAAAAAAATAAAAAGAACCCACAACAGAAGCCCAAAAGCCCCAACTCAGTTGAAGTTTGCTGAAAAAATGGGTTTAAGGTTGTCTTAAGACTATTCTCAAAGAGCTGTCAACATGCAATGGCGGCCCCCTGCCCCTGTAGCCAGCTGCTACACCCTTGTCAACATGTTTGCCATTTGAGGGTAATTATTAATGGGAAATGAGGTTTCAATTGCAGTTGAAATCTAATTAAAAGTCAGTCATACTATGAGTGCAATTTCCGGGCAGCGCGGTTCTTGGAAAACTAGCAAAGGATGACACTTTCATATACACATACATATACTCACACACTGCCCTACATTAACCCATTAAGGGGTAATTACGCTCAGGTTCCGCTCGTGCAACTGCTGGCTGGTAAGCACTTCCGCATGGTTTATTAAACAGAAACAAAACAGGAGACATGAGAGAGCAAAAGAGTGTATGTCGCTGTCGCTGGCAGAGATTGGCTTGCCTCTGCCGATTGATGTTGCAAATTAAGTTCCTGGCATTGGCATCGTCATCGTCCTCGCCATCAGCATCATCAACTGCATCCGCCAGGGCACTTTGTGCACGCTGATTTTGCGCCACTTAAACTTTTAATGCCAACCACAAGCTACGGATGTGGGTTGAGCTCCAACCGGGCCAAAAGAGCATAACCTATTTGTAGCCACTATAGCTCGTTGCCATGGCGTGCGTTCCAATGATAGACTCCAAGCGGCGTGTAATGGAAATGGGCACGGTGTCGAGGCAAAGGGTCGAGCAAAGCTCTGCCACACCGAGTCAGAGTCAAAGGCTTTTAGAAAACATAGCTTAAGCTTATAGTTAGCCGCACTTTGATTCTCTTAAAGTTCATTTTTCAGTAACTGGGCTCACTTCTGTGTCAGTGGTTTTGTAGGTGAACAAAACTGTTGCCTTTAGGGTGAGAAAACAAGCTAAGACACCTCCAAAATACACTGTTTTCTGTGACATCTCATGGATGTCAACATCAACGCCACAGTGCACGAGGTGACGAAACTGAAGCGAGTGCATGTTTTCTTCTGCAGAGGTTTTCGTCTTCATCTACACCTTCGTTACACCGCCACAGCGATATATCGCTCTTAATTCTCTCTTGGCCATTCCAAAACCTTTTCCAAAATTAGTATACTGTACAAATTTCTGGGCGATCGGTGCAGCAGTTTGGGACAAATAGACAAACATTAATTTTGTTAATCATTTCAGAATAATAAAAGTCCTCCAGCGTATCTTTTAGATACAGATATATATCTACAAGTTATAGATATTCTAAGCAGTAAAATAACAAATTGCACACAAGGCCATTATAGCCTTGCAAGGGTAAGCATACATTTTATTTACACACACACGCACTCACACAAACACACTTGCAAAAACTAATTACACGCCACAATGGTTACATTTTACAATGCCATCGAGGCCACAACAACAATAACAACAAGTGTTAAACAACAAAATGATTGCTATATATGGCAGCAGGTGGGGCCAAAGTTTTTGGTTTTTGAACGAATGACACCTTAGGGTAATAAACACAGTTTTTTCCCCCTCAGATCCCTTGCATTATATATTTTATACCACAGAAATGCAATAAGGTTGGGTGAACAAATTTTAAAGCGCAAAATGAAATTTAGCACTCTCAAAAGTATGCAACACTTCTTTATTGTGCTCTCATACAAAATGTTTTTTACATTTTTCCTAGAATTATTATCCGATCATAATGAAATTTGGCCTTTCTGGCCCCCACAAATCGATAAAAAACGTATATCTCCCACAATAGTTGACACATTTATTTGAAACTTGGTTTGTATATAAGTATAAGCACGTAGTCCACAAATTTCATTACGATCGGATAATAATTGCAGACAAAATCGTAAAAAACATTTTGTGTATGAACAATTTATCATATTTATCTGCTGGCTTTCTCGCATATTTTCCCCACTCATATATACTTTTTCTGGTTATTTGGGTCTCCCACAAAATGGCATTTTCCATTTCCTGAAGACCACCTCCCTCTTCCCCATTCTCACTCCAACGATTTGGCCATTAGCACGCATCGTTTCACTTCATTTTAATTAAACTGTTTGCCTCATTTTAAGTGCGCTCTCAAAGAAAAACCAATAATTTGTCTTGCCCATATTTCAATGGTCAATTGCCACCCAGAATCGGCCACTGCCATCCCCGTTTGCCATCCTGTTGAATATTTTGCCAACATTACCAATGCAAATGCATTTCCACAGGATCAGGATGGCTAAAAGCTGCCTTTAATTGCTGCGGTGCAGAAGGATGAGTTGCAGCATCGTGAATTTTATTTTAATTTACAAATACAATTTTCGCACGTTGCTTGAAAGCGAGGACCATTGTCTTGTCGGCGCTCTTTTATTTATGAGTGTTCGTGTTTGTTTGTCAGTGTGTTTGTGTGTGTGTACGGTGCACTATGGGGAATTTTGCCAGTTTTTTTTTTGGAATTAATTAACAACTCGAAGATTTACCAAGATTTTCGAGTCAAACATTTTGTTACTCCTTTATATAAGAATAGAGAACTTTTTTTGAGAAAGTGGGCATGGAAACGCCTGTAATGCCCTAAAGACTATCTGCGTTTTTGTATCAACTGCGAGGCTTTTAAAGATAACCTCTAAAAGCTTAAGAGTGGGTGCCAGTGTTAAAAAATCTGGTATGTAAGATGACAGATGAATGTATTTCCAGGTTATTGATGTCAAATATAAGTTAATTTATATATTTTATCCAAAAAACTGGCCAAATTCTCCATGGTGCGGTGGAGTTCCAAAATTTCATTACACTGCAAACATTTTCCATGAATGCGCTTCTTGATTTCTCTTCGGGATAGAGTAAACCACTCATGTAGTTTGGTTGGGAGTTAAGGAGGCCATTCATCTATGAAATATAGAGCAATTAATCTGGGTGATAAGAGAAAAATTTGTCAGGGGTATAAAAAGTGTCCCCATTGAGTTATGAATTGTAAATTATTTAAATTGCGGACAATTTCAAGAAACTCGCTATGTTTTTAGCAAGAGCAAGTGTTCCTAAACTATCTTCTTCTCTTTAAACAACCTTTCGAATGACATCGTTAATCTTCAAAATGTTGGCTGGGTAAACTGACAAAATGAATACGAGGGCGGTAACCAAAAAGCCAGACAAACAACAGACAAAAAGCTCTCGACAAGATTACTGGCTGCTGTTGCGACTCTTTCAATGAAAGAGCAACTGCGAATTGCAGTTGCCGGGAATCCTCAACTATGGGATACCCTCTAAGTAAAATAAGTGAAATTGTTTCCTAGAATCGCTTCAGTAAGACAGATAGATATGTTGCATTCAGCTACAAATGAGTTACATCCTACCAGATGTCGACTTTAGAACATCGCGGTTTTATTGAGTTTTCATTCAAAGTGATTCAAGTAGCTTCGATCGGCTGGGAAAAGACGTTGGGAACTTTAAAATCTAGGGTAACTAAACAGAAATGCCAGCTGTGGATGCCCTTGCAGCAACCTTTTATGAACAAAAGAGTTTTCTCTTCTGCATCCAGCAGATATTTCAAAGTAAACCCAGCTTGCTCCAGTTTATCATACTCTTGAGTTTATGTTTCATGCGTGGCACAAGCTGGTCTCGTTTTCAATTTCCATTGCCGCTCCGCTGTGCCATTTCCCTCAGCCGTTCGTGGCAGCCTTGCTGTTATAATTAAAATACAAAAACCATGTTGAGTTTGTGTGCACATACATACATACATAACAGCACCAGCAGTATGTAGACATTTTGTAGTCATGTTTGTGCGAACATAAATACAATAATTTCATTTCATTGCATCGTTTGCACAAAAGAAATGCTTCTTCTCAATGGGTTTGTCTGATGTGAAAGTGCTTGATATGGCTTGGTGCTGATTAAAATGTGCAACGAGTGTGTGATTGTGTGAGTGTGTGAAAATTGCCAGCTGCAGAAAATTGGCACTGCAATTGAGCTGCTTCATTCGGAGCCCAGCTAAGTAGGCTATACTTTTTCAATAGTTGAGAATTGCTGCTAATAGACTTACCATAAGATGGGTCCCGGGGCACTACATCATCCCCGGAAACCAAGCAGCAGATAACCTAGCTAGAGCCAGGAACCTTATTGTGGAATTAGCTATCACAAAATAAGAGATACAATAACAACTGAGGAAGGGATCAGGCGACTGCAGAGCTGCACACAGACACCAGGAACCAGACTGCCACTATCAGGCTATTAATAACCGATGGGAAAACTCCCTTTGTAGACTGTGTAGGCAAATTGACACTGCAGCTGAGAAGCTATGTCGCTTCTTCAACAATAAGGAAGAAACTTCGGCGCATATTCATTGTGAGTGTATGGCACCTGCAAGTGCAAGATGCAGGCTTCTGGGTATGTTCTTACTCCAGCCATATCACTGAATCCAAATAAGATACCGACATATGTGCAGTATATTGGACTACTGGTAGAGCTTTAGGCCAAGTTGAGGGTTTACTAATTCCAACTGGGTCAGCTGTGCGGAAACCATCCCATGATAATAATACTAATAAAGCTGTTTAACTAAATTCATAAAATAACTAATTCAATTATATGCTTGTATATAATTTCAAATATAATATAATACGGAGTGGGAAATTTAGTTGAGCCTATGGTTAATATTTAATAGATCAAAATCAAATTACAAACACTCATTGTTTATTGATTTGCAAACCAATTTGTAATGGAATTTTAAATGCTTAAATTACATTTTCATCATTAAAACACATCAACAGCTACCAATGGCCAATTAAAATTCCACTCATTTCATATGCAACATATGTGACATTTACCGCATTGCACTAACAACATAAGCGCTGAGTTGTGCACAATCAAATATAGTTATTTTATTATCTCTTTTTGTATAAACATTTTGCATTAATGAACATATACATAACATAGGGACAATGCCCAGCATGTTGAAGTGGTCCCGCTGTGACAGCAAGAAGCAACCACCTTCCGTCCAACCGGCCGAGGTCCGTGCGACACGAAACGCTAGAAGGAAAGACGAATAATAAACGATTAACATTATTTACTTGGTAGGTACGTTTGTATAGATGTTTTATTTAAATTAAGAGGTTGTTAATGGAGATACAGTTGAAGAGATTTTTATAGTTATAACACGAAAAGGTTCATGCAAGACATTGTTTGAGTTAGAACGCTGAAGATAGATAGGAACATAGTTTCTAATAGTTCTAGTGGCTCGTCAAATTTGGGGAGTCAATTTCACCAATAATCAGCTTATGTAAAAGGATACCTCATTTATCTTTATAAGGGCCAATCTTTCATCCACAAATGTCAGTTTTCCATAATCCACCAACATTCATCATTTGGCTTCTTGAACTTGTGCCTCTAAAAAACTTTAAACACATAAATTGCATCTGAAAATGGCATTTTCCATATAGAAAAGGAAGCCCAACTTGATATATCAATAACCAGATAGGAATGCCAACACAGCGGAAATTAGATGAAAACGCAGTAGCTGACAGCATCAAAAAGGATACGACAAGAAACAGCAGCAGGAAGTGGCTGATAGCCGCAGTTGGAGATGGAGGACACAAGACGGTGACAAAGTTGGTTAAACAGCTGCTGGCAAAATATATTGAGGAGAGTCTTCATACACTCAAAGAGAAAACAATCGGATTGGTAGTGTTTCGTAGTTACAAGCTGTCTCAAAATTCACATTAATCCTAAGCAAGTATATATAATATCCTAAACAACTATTAAAAATATAAATTCAGTTACAAACTGGAAATTTCCAAACCTCAGGAAATGTAGAAAAACGTCTAGAAACTCACTCATTAAAAAACTTTTAGACCAAAAGCAACACGTACCAAGCTCAAGTGGAAACTTTACAATTGTCGAAAACTATAACAAAAGACAAGTCAACCGCTACAAAAAAGAATAATGTAGGAAAAAACAAAACTGAAAAGGCAGACACAAAACTTTTACAACATGCAACTTGAACTTTACAACTGCCTTTTGAATTTGAATGTATATAATACATACATATATTCGTTTATATGTATGTATGTATACTGTTAATAGACCCAGAAAGTTTGACATTGAAAGCTCGGTGGCAGTGGCAGCTCAAGCGATTGAAAAAATGGCAAATTAAAACCAGGAAGAATGCTAGAGCTGAGCTTGCTCAATGGTGAAGTGTATTAGGGGAAGTATTAAAATTCAAGAGAAGAAAGTAATTGTCATTGAACCTACCCATGATCCTTTCAGATCGATGACAACATTTGACTAGTGACCAGAGGACCAGTTTTTCCGACGCCTGCAATCGCAAGATTTAGTTCAGCAGTACTTGGTTATTTTGCCCAACCTTTAATATACTGTATCACCGTGACCCACAGTGTAAAATAAATAGTTTCCTAAGCTTAGCAAAGCTGAAGCTAGCTTCTTCCTTCTTCATTTATAATTAAAATTTTGCCCCTACAAATCATGGCTAAGAATTGCTTAAGCCCAAGCAATTGCATTGCAGCACAAATTTGTAGTGTCCGACTTGATAAGGTTCCGGCTTTGTGGACTTGGCAATGCCATAGCAAACGAGTTGGCAGTCCCGTCTAAGCTGCAGCCATATTAGTTTTTCAATTTCTGCTGCTCCTCTGCCTCTGCTTTTGCTGCTGCTGATGATGCTGCTGCTCCTCGTGTTGCCATTTTCTTATTTTACTTTTTTTTTGGCTGTGCTGCATTTTATTGTCCTGGTGATAGTAAATCTTTCATCAGAGCTGCCGCTACTGCTGCAGTTCCAGTTGCTCGTTCTGCAAAGCGTTTCACATTTCATGTCCTGGCGCTTGGCATCCACGCACACATACACACACACACAGCCACAGCTATTGCCGTAATTTGTTCTCGTCTTTGTCACACACAGGCACACACACGCACACACTTGTCACACTATTTATGAGTTGATTATTTTTTCGCTGCTCTATTATTTTGGGCAATCCCCAGCCCATCACCGTCACCCCCTCTCTTCACCCCTCTTCACCACTCTTCGCCACTTAAAACTTCTTTCATTACAAGTGCTCAACATTTTTCATAACTTTTACTCAGGCTTGGTTTTATAACACCATTCACAACAAGTGTGAATGTATATTAATTTTGTCATGAAGCTTGCAACGCCCACAAGGAAGGGTATCCGACTATATAAAGTATATATAATCTTGGTCAGTATGACAAGGGGAGTCGATAGAACCATGTTTGTCTGGCCATCCCTCAGTTTCAACACCAAGATCTCAGAAATACTGAATGCTTATTTTACCTGCACGCTGTTTAAGTCCGATACTCATCCAGATCAGACAACTATATCATATTTACAAAGTGAATGGTATTTAAGCTTCGGCTTGCCTTCTTTTCTTGTTTTTTTGTTGTTTTGCTATTTCGAGCTGTTAACGTTTTTACTCCTTTGCTGTTATTTATTTAGTAGTTGTTTTGTTATTTTATTATTATATTTTTATACCCTTCCTAAGAGTTTTATAAGATTTTCATCAATTGTGACATGGCTTGCAGTTGCATGGGATGCACTTGTCTATATAGTGTATAATCTCTGTTCGTACAAAGGGTCACCTATCTCTATCCCTAAGTTATCAAGGTGAAAGTATCTGATTGGTTTCAGTGTGACCATATGTTAGCCGGAGGATAAGGTTAAGGTGAGTTTCTTATTTTATAACGATGCAGTTCTAGGCGGCTCTAGGTAAAGAAAGGAGGACTTCGAAAGTACACAGAACTCATGATAGATGTAATATGAGGGCATCCGAAGCCAGCTTTTCCTTCGTCTTTGTTTTGTCAGCAGCTTAAATATTTGGCCATATTTGTTGCTGATGCTATTGTATGTTGTGTGTGTGTGTGAGTGCTATATTTTTATTATGACAGCCAACGCGTTGGCTGGATAAATAGTTTTTCTTTTATTTTCTGCATTTTGGGGTTTTAATTATCGCCATGTTGGCGGTTTTTGGTTGCCACAAATGAGAAATTTGTTAAAAAATAAAATAAAAGTGTATAGTTTATGAACCCGCATAGTTTTCGATTTGCTGTGGAGCTTTATTTTAAGCTTGGTTAAGTAGCGGTTTTCAAGCCAAAGCCAAGCCTTTGTTCAGCTGCCAATTAGTGAATTTTTGGTTTTTGGAATTTTACAGGAAAAACTAGTTAAGCCGACTTTATTACTTCAAATCAGCCAATCGTTAAATATTTAGTAGTCCTGAATAAAATTCCAGCAGTCTGAAATATTTTTAACGATGATACGAATTTGAATGCTGTTTTCTGTCCCTTTCTGAATGAGTTGGAAAGCGTTTTCTGAACTGATGTTAAAGTTTCAAGTAAACGGGGGAGCCCCCTAAAGAAACACCCGCCTCAACTAAACAAACGCCGCACTCTGTCTTTCTCTTTTTCTATCTATCTCTCTCTTTCGCTTTTTCTCTGTCTGCCTGTTTGTCTCTCTTGACTAAACTTTCATACACTTGAGTTCAACCATTTCGCACTCCCTGAAATTGGTTATGCTTTACCACATATAAAACACTTCTAGCCAAAGAAGCTACAAAAAAGATTTCCTTTGCAAGTGTTTATCGCTCATATGCATAAAATGTGCGACAGAAAACAGCAACAACAACAACAACATAAAATGTTTGAGCACTCCTTGTATTGACTATGGAGCAGAGCAGGCAAAGCTCAAGGGAGGCAGTCAGATACTAAGACAGACACACAGATATAACATTTCCACATTCGCACACCTGCAAATGGAAGAGGAACAACAACAGTAACAACAGTAAATAGAACACCCCAACCTCAGTTTGATAATTTTACAAGCTTTTTTTCCCAGCAAACTTATTTGCATACAAAAATAAAAATATAAACGTCTGGGAATGCCATACGACTGGCAACTGTCTTGGACAGGGCAGAAAATGTGTAAGATTTGTTTCTTTTTACTAAAGAGAATGGGGGTTGAAGATGTTAACTTTTGAAATTGTATGTATGCTTGCATGTGTTTATTTAGTCATTATTATTATATTCATTATGTAAGAGTATGTGTTTCACATATATATTTCAAGCAGTCAAACTATGATTAGGATTAAAAGACATTTTCGAAATATCCCGTTCACCCGGTTCCAACTAAGTTTTATCTATGGGTTAAAGTTACAAAATTTTGAATTTAAACTTTGTTTAGGATTCGAATCCATATTCAAATTAATATTTTACTCAATTCAATGTCTCGTTGGGAATATATTCGTTTTAAGCCGGGCTTGTTGCTCTGATCAAATCATCAAATGATAGCAAATGATACCAGTCGACCTCATCATCTAGATAGCATAGGCACGATCTATGCTGAAGAACCGTTTACCGTTTACGTGCTTTTAGAAGTTCATCTGGATCTTGGTATCCTTTGCAAAGGCGAGTAGTTCCTTGTATGTCCTGTTAGCCATTTCTTCTAGAGAAGCGAGGTGTTTCTTTCTTGCCTTCTTGTCAGTCAGGCACAGGTGCCAATAAGGTGGTCCAAGGTTTCCGGTGTCCCTGGTTTCTCGCATTTTTGGCAGTTTGTGTTCTTGGTGATGCCCAGCTAAGCTGAAAGCGCGGCAGCCAGGCAGGGCCATGTTAGAATCCCCATCATTAATCTGCAATCCTACCGGGGAAGGCGCAGTGCAAAACGACTAAGTTTTTCGCTATGCTTTTTGCACATTATCCTGGAGATCCTGCAAGCTGCCGTCGTTAGCCATCTGCGATTGGATTTCATAAGTTCGGGATTCTCTATTTTACTTGCAGTTGCTTATATAATAGTTTATACAGCTGCACTTAATATGCGCCCACTTTAACCGACACGCGCAACTCTTTAAAAAAAAATAAAGTTAATAATATTCTTTCATTTTTACAAAATTACATTTTTGGGCTTACATGTTTTGTTATTATTGTTTGTTAAGGAAAAAGTGGAGAAAAAATAAATAGAAGCAGCAACAGCTGCTGTTGCTTAAAAAGGAATGAAAACAATAACGTCAAGTCCTTTTTTTTTTGGCCAGCCAATAACAAATATTTTTACCCAGCTTTGCTTTCCCCTCTGCCACTTCCCTCTTTTGTTTTGGGCCTGCCAAATATTATTAAAGCAATCCTGTATAAATAAATATACTTCTTTTTATCAATTTGTATGCAAGTGTGGCATACAAGAGATACAGAGATATGTATATGTTGGTCAGCCGGCAGGGAGTGAACTTTGGTTCTCTGATTGTCAGCTACAACATGTGAGCTACAGTTAAGCATCGCCGGGGCTTATCAATTCGGATGGCATCAATAGGAATTGCAGTCAAGCAGAGATTAAGCCATTACGGAAGCGGCTATGACATATGCTTGATACTCTATGTGAAATTTCAAGGACAAGTCTGGAAGGAAACGGCTTTGGTTGATTCTGTATAAGGGTTTATTGGTGAAGAGAACAGGACTATGTATCACATGTTCTATGAACGTATAGAATCATTGCCTAAGGCAAGTTATATGATTTCAGCTATTGAATTATTCAGCTTAAATTTGACTCTTCTGTCATCCAAATTCTGATCTGATCGTCACTATCACAATCTGAATTGACATCATAGAGACTGGTAAGCATTTATCCTATGCTAACACATCAGCCAGCGTTGACTGGCACACATATATATATATATATACATGTAGAGCATCACCATCGAGCTCTATCTCACATCACTGCTATGGCTTGTGTTGATTTTTCCACAACAAATATGAAAACGCGCTCGCTAAGCGGGAAGCGGGAAGAGGCTGAGAGTGGGGTGGGATGGAGTGGAGTGGGGTGGGGTGGAAAAAAGAAACAGTCAGACAAGACACAAAACAAATATGTAAAGTCCAATCCAAGCTGATAAACAAAGCAAATGCTGTACTACAATTTCACACACACGAAATATAGAAATCGAAATCAAAATCGTAGAGATGAGAGAGACATATACTCAGCCGCAGATTTGCAGCTTTGAAATATGGTCAGCCATGAAGCAGAAGTCGGTGACAGTGATAATCTCATCTGACAGCCATTAGAAATGGCCGGCAGTGGGACATGGTGGATGGGTTTAAGGTATGGACAATAGAGTATGCCTACGCACAGCCTGGATGACATACATATATGTGTGTACACACGAGGATGAGTATCAGTATGATGATATATGCGCGCCTAGCCAAGCCGATTTTGCATGCATTCATTCATTCGAAGCTTCATTCATGGAGCGTTTTTGTAAGCCGTAACCAGAGACGATGCGGGGGAGGAGGGGTGACTACTATCTTCTAGCGACCCATCGCACAGTGGTTCAGATGCTTTTGAAAATGTGCTATCAAAGAGGAGTATCAAGATTTTTAAAAAGTTGAAAATTTATCAATTTCAAAAATGTTTATGAATTTTGAACAATTTTAAGAAATTCAGGAAGTTTTTGCGTCTTGTTATTTTGCATATCTGTAACTTTTATTGAAGAATTGCGTATCGAATCAATCAGAATACTTATATCGGTTGGGTACTAATATGGGCAAGAGGAAGGTCGAAGGCTATTTTTCAGTGTGAATATATCGATATATCAATTAATTTATGTATATATATATATCATATTGGAAAAGTGTGTATTCTAATCATCATCATAGCAAATATTTGTAAACAATGCGTTCAAGCTGCGAGTATAAAAACTTTGATTATTAACTGGCATAAATATTTACATCTTTACATCTATTACTGTGGAGTTGCAGCCCACAGTCCACTGTCCGAGTTCGTGTACGTTTTCGCTTGGAAAAACGCCGAAGCAGAGCAGAGCAGAGCAGAAGCAACGCAGAGCGCAGCACAGCAGAGCAGTAGAGCAGCGTCCACATCGTAGATAAGGCCTCCTCATTCGTGTTTTTAACCCCGAGCCCAACGGACGTACTTGCAGGTGGAAACAGTTGATAGATTGAACAGTGTCCTTTATCGAACCGGAAGTCGAATGTTTGCCGCGCTAAACGAAAGTAAGAATAATTTGATATTGCTACTTGTTGTCTTTTATTGTTGTTAATGCTGCCGCATTACGTACTACTAGCAACATTTACAACGCAGTCAAAATCTGAGAACTGCAATTGAATTGCATTTGTGTGTGTTTTGAAACAAATAAAAGTGAACAGAGCATAAGTTTATCAATTGTTGATAAATATTTTGATCAAACAATTCGAAATAACCTAAAAATAAAGTTTTTCAAAGAAAACTGAAAGCCACATGTGAAACTTATATGAATTTATTGAAACACGAAACACGAGCGGCGATAAGATCAGCTCAAAAGGTCGCATTAAAAATCTGTATAAATAAGTTATTTGTTTGTGTCTGTGTGTGTTTGCGTGAAAGTGATAAGAACTTATAGATTAAAGAAGACTATTGCTTGAGAAGAGACGTTTGCGAAATACATATTTATAATATATATATATATATATATATATATATATTTATAGTTACAATGTATAATTCTAAAATTTCCAAAATTTCTACAAATTCGAATTAAGTGACAAAATTTGGTATTTCGGCAGACATCATTTATAAGAATATTACTTTTATGTAATAACTAGAAACTTTATCAGTCGTTTGGACGGGCCTACTTATAGACACTTCTCCAGACATACTCAAATGTATAATTCTTATTCGAGTACAATAAATTTACTCTCATTACTCTATACATATATATTAGTATATGACTATATATTTACAAATTCTTCCATATCTACACCATCTATGTTTCAAGAAGTTGCATACAACATTTAACCTTGATCTTATAGCACTTTCATTTGGAATTTGAAATGGCGTAAACGCCATAGCCAGCTTATACCATGTGTGAAAATTTCAATTTCTTTCCTATTTCCGTTTGACATGTGCTTTGTTAATAAATCAGTCAATCAATGAGGACAAAGAGTTATAAATATATATATATATATATAT